>OW679195.1:97691775-97962824 GCA_940337035.1 Agriotes lineatus | reverse complement strand
TAAGGTTGATGTGAAAAATCCAAATCTGAAAAATTCAATATGACGGATCCAATATGGTGGCCTTAAGGAAACTAGGCTTTTTACGTTTCGACCCTTTCCAAAAGATGTAAAAACTTGAAATTGGTAGTTAGCCTGTACCATAGGAACCAGCCTTAGAGTCAAAAATCACCAAAGTAATATATGGGGGTTGAACTATAGTGTATGAAATGGAATAAGGGTCTTTGTGCAAACATTTTTTCACTCACCGGGGAATTTTGTTTATCGTCGTCACCAATGATTTTTATTGCCTTAACGATCTCTTAAGGCCCAAATTAACTGATAAAATCAAACCTGAAGAAAGTCATTGGGAAAGCTTCGGAGATATCGCTTTCAAAGGTAGACGTTTCAAAACAATATATGTATCTGCACAATAACAATAATTTGGAGGCTATTATTGATGCAATGCATATTCTAATCAAAATAGCTATTTATGCAACAAGTGCTAAAAGTCGACGTTTATACACGAGACATGAAAATTATTAAACGAAGCCGAAGGCTGAGTTTCATTACATGTGTCGTGCATAAACGACTTTTAGCACGCGTTGTATACAATATTTTATCTACGACCTTAATTTTACCGTTATTAATCCATAAATATCGATTTAACAAATGTTTGCATCTACGACACTTCTAATTTATGTCATAGAAAAACAGTAGGCCACGCGCGGGCCAATGTTTGCAAAGCCAGTGCTGTCAAGGTCAGTTACGAAATGTAATTATTAATACTCCACATCTGAGTGTATTCATTACATAACGCTTTAATTATTTCAAAAACACTTTACCTGTAAAGCAAGAAGCAACTAGAAAAACTTTACAACTTTACTTCCAGTTCGAAATTGTAGTTTTATAACCTCACTTCACTTTTAGCCCGTGTGCTAAAAGTAAACAGCTGATTTCTTTAACCACGGTAAACTATAAAACGTCACTTTTAGTAAAACAAGCTAGCGGTAAAAGGCCTACTTTTAGTACTGGTCGTAGATAAACAATTTTTTTGTGTAACCTTCCAGAAAAGTCTATGCAGTTGTTATTAGTAACAGGCACGAAAATGAATTTTAAAGCCGTAATTACGTCCATTCGGCACGATTGCAAAAAAATATATTAAAGTTTACTTTTTTTACGTTCGAAGAAAATAAATTTTCATGTGGTACTAATTTATCTATGAATGGATTCATTATACACCTACTACTTAAGCTGGATTTGTCATCGCCCTATCCACAGGAAAATTTAAATAATAATGGAATACGCAGGCTTTTCATAAGAAAAATCTTGGCAAACACATATACAGTAGTCTGGCGGAGAAAATTTTATATACTAGTAATTAATCAGTTTCGCCAGCATTAAGCTTCTGCTGTATTTTATTGAGTGTATACAATTCATATTAAGTTTTGAACATTTCAGCAACAACAGTTTTGCAATGGATTTACAAATAAATCTAGAGTTGCGTCAAATAACAATTTTTTATAAAAATATATTTTAGAATGGCAGCTTTAGAAATAATTGTTCGAGAATGATACTTTCATTACTAATCACTATCACTAATCATTAACAAACGTATTTTCATATATTGCACAGAAGTTTTCACTATGAGCATGCAGGATTAATATGTCAGCAACATTGCCGTAGTGCAGTTCGAGTTTGCCATCCCCTTGATAATTTTTCATTGTCACAATAGGAAGGGGTTGGGTAAATGCACAGTGTCTTTTGTAATGTATATAAGCTGGAAGTTATGAAGAGGTACGTTACATAATATTTTTTAGTTCAGGAAAAGTATTTTGTAACTGAATAATTATTGTTTTCTATAAAAAGTAAAAAATAGAAGTTTCAATTGAAAAAATCAAAGTCACAAAGATTAGTACATAATATCTAGGTTTAGGATTTAATAGTATATTAAAGGGCGCCCAAATTTGAGGTTGTATTTTAATTCGTTAATAAAACGCGTAAATAATTTGAAAATATATGATATTTTAATGAGAACTTAAAGCATATACGTAACGATTAAACATGGAAGATAATATCAGATAAATGCCCTCCTCGGCTCGTCTGACATGAAACCATTCTTTTTTTTTTAAATCTTCAACGACATTTAAATATAAACGAGGGTCTATCTCATCAATTATGCGTGAAATTTCGGCCTTTAGGTCTGTAATTGTCCGTAGACTATTAGCATAAACTGCTTTTCACATAATCCCAAGAGGAAAAAATCTAAAGGCGTCAATTCGCAAGATCTTGACGGCCAATTGATATCACCATATCTTTGATAACTTTGATTGCAGTAAAGTTATTGTTTCCCGCGCTGTGTGACATGTGGTACCATCTTGTTGAAATCACATGTCACACCAGTCCATAGAACGAACTTTTCTTGCAGTTTCTGCAAAACTTTCCCCATATCTGTAACGGCTTTTTACAATAAATATGCGTTACTGAACCGTGAACCGCTCCATAACTTAAACAACTTAAATGGCAATGTGTCAAAATGACAACTATAAAATATTAGCGCTGTATGTTTGACAGAAAGCAAATGCCGCGAAATTCAAAACCAACCTCAAATTTGGACACCCGTTATATCATGCGGGACTAAAGTGCATCATTACATCAGGCGAGTGAATATTATTTCCTGAGGGCCCGTAATACTAAAGTATTATACAGATACACTAATAGGGAACAAGGCCAACTAAATCTATAGGAACAAAGCCCCTTTTAGGATGTCTCATTCAACTCCTCCCTCTCTCTAACTTTCAGTCTTACCAGTGTAGACACACTTTCAGTTTTACCAACCTTGGTTCCTTATTACAGTTACTATATTGTATATAGTCACTGTATTCCTGATTGCAGTGCATTTATAGGAGACAGTTTCGACTGGCGACAATACAACTAAACCACGCCCCCGCCGCCATATTCAGGCAAATTTGTAAGGGGTGTTCATTTAAATTCGTAATCAGAATCGCCTGTGATACGTGTTTTACATTTGGCAGTACTGAAAACATTCGAGATTTGCAGGTTAAGATTTGCGTCAGTCTGTGTCAAATAACAAACAAAATCTAACCTACTAACCTCGAATTTGACATAGACTGACAATACACGTATCACCGGCGATTTAGCCTAAACATGGCGGCTGAAACCACGTGATCTAGGGAGCCAATAGAAAATAGGACACCCCATTGTCGCCACTGTCTATATAAAGGCACTGTATTCCTTATGTGCAGGCCATAATGTACATGTTCTGTGTAATGTACTTGTACATTTAATATAGATGGTCATGAATTTAAATAATCCTTAGCGGCCAGCGGCCGTTATCGATGACTTTGTTTTTTAAGAATAACGTAATCTTTACCGGTCGGCGGCCATTATGATCCTTAACCGTCAGAGGATGTTATGAATAGTCTCCCTTGTGTTTGTTTAGTTCAGTGAAAATACAATAATGGTATAGTATTACGAAAAAGGGTAAATCAGAAGTAACAAAGCCAAGGTTAAGAAAAGTAAACAGTCAAGCAGGAATGGAAATGTGTCAAGATACCATTTCAAAATCGAGACATCATTGGTTAAGAAGCAAGTATGTATTGCATATAAGCATTTAAATACAACCACAGCTAATAAGATTACATACAAATTGACATCACACAAATAGTATTACATTCGCTTTATTTAAAATTGCCCAGAAGTTAAACCACTAACATATAAAACTACACAAGCTGGTCATATTCAAAAGCAATCCCAAGAATTATTATTATTATTAAATTAAATTATTAATTTATCAAGAATTCATCAAGTAAATAGCATGTGGGAATTATGCAAGCAAAGAAGAATTGATTAAATATTGACAGGAAGTAAATATCGCAATTACACTAAGTGAATTGCAGCCTCATTAGGCGTTTACAAAAAACTAAATCCTAGCGTAAACGCAACAGTTAGCGCAGAGGCTTTTCGAGAACAAAGCACAGTTACAATGTATTACATAAAATTATCGCTTCATAAAAGCACATTTTGTTGGACGCCAAGGTGCGCTATCAAAGAAATGAAAGTCGTCTACTATTTTAACAATAAAAAATATGGTTATATGTCGATATTAATAAGCAAAGGGGTTGTTTAATTAGACATAAAATAGAAAGAAAGCAAAATTCGCGAGCAACAAATAATTAGTAACAATTTAAGAAATTTTAAAATTGACTTTAGTAAACAACTTATAAAACTTCTACGCTCCTCATAACTAGAGATAAATTAATACCGAACACATACAGGCGCATCGAAGTTACCACTGCGATGTCAGGTACTTGCAAGGTGAAATAAAAGAAAGCAACCTGACCTTCACTTTTAGATCCTTCTAACGAAAGGCCAGCAAAAGCTCCAGACAAGCCTAGAAATGAGTTCAGCCAAAAGTCAAATTACGTGAAGATAAGAATTCAACCGTAGGTGTTGAACGGCCAACAGGTGTTGACTTCCAAATACTAATAGATCCCGATTTAACAGACAGATGCAGGAATCCAAGAAACTAACGAAGCAAACTTGCATCGGATTACGGGCGATATAGGCAACCAGATCCATGCAAAAATGCGTTGAGTTGCGTAAATAGAAGAAAATAATAATTTAAGATCGTTGCAACTGAGCACCGATAATGTGGCATTTCAGATTTTAAAATGACAGGAGCTAAAATTTGTATCCATGTCTTTCAATAGCTTTTAAACATATTTTGCCGGGAGCAAGATTCGAACTCACCAGCTCAGGCTCGGCAGTGCGACGGTAGTTACTCGATTGTTTACCGTGTTTTACAGTTAACCGGTAATGGAATACAAATTAATGGGCAAATATATACCCAGAAAAGCTACCGATCCGGGCCAAGTTTCTTAGTTCTTTGCATTAATATTCCACACAAACTGGCGTTCTCGAGTTATCATGTTTACATCCATCCGGTGTGACGTGTTCGATGTTTCTTAATTTTCTGACTCTTCTTTAACACGAAATCCGCCGCATTCTTCACAATGTAATGTAGACCTTTCACACAACTTTGAGCTGGTCGCGATTCATTTCCACAAATATTGTGAATTTATATAAAATAATTGCAGCCGAAAGCATTACTTCGGTTGTTTTATAGTAAAATATTGAAACTCCAGTGAATTATTAAAAGCTTCGGTATTTATATATTTTTGGCTACTATTTAAAAAATACAAAAAATCTGTATGAGATAAATGGCTGTTATTTCATACTTGTGCATGTTTTTTATTATTGATTATTTTTTCTCATCTAGTTTTTTCCTACCTTAAAATAAGAACACTATTTTAATCTCGAGTTTATGTCAATTTTTAATCGACTCGGTTCTATAATCCTTATATATAAACGTATGTTGTGCCTTCGTACCTGCCTGTGTGTGTCACATCGTTTTCATTGTCACCCATTGAACTTACGTCGGGCGCTATCGGGCTTACTTCCTTACGCTCTTCTTCATAATGCAACAATAAGTTTTACGTAGCATCTTGACCGAGCAGTTAAGGTGTCTGACTAAAAGTTAGATTTTCTCTGAAAGCGATTTTTTTTTCTCTTAATGAATTAATGGAATTCGTATTACTAGTTATTTCGTTTGACTGTCTGCTTTATTCGAGATAAGATATTTTTACACATTTTACATGCAGGATCTATCAGAAATGCGTGTGTTAATTTTTACGTGTGGAAGAGTTCACCAAGTTGAATAACGTTTCTCTATAATATTTTACAAAAATTGTAATTTTTTTCCATATTTTTGGCCAATGGGACTTTATGTATCTAACTTAATTGGTCACTATGACTTTCAACAATGAATTGGGGAATCTTGTGTTGCATATTTTTAATCGTAGGTGGGTATACATTTTAGTAGATAAGCTATTCCTAATCTTAAAACAGTTTGAGGGGTGTTTTTTTGGAAAACTACAAACAGAAAAAATCTGTAAAAGGGTTTACACAAAACTTCCCTCGCGCGAATGAATCAATTTGCAAATAAAAAAAATGTAGTCCGCTGGGATTCGAACTTCCCACTTTTGTCAAATGTAAAGCCTAAGCTATGTACAAATTAATAATTTTATCTATTCCTCAGTTAAAGCAAAAATGGACAAAGTTTTATTTTTTAAAGGTGCTCACCCTGTATATATTTAACCGAAATTTTCTCGGTTTTATGCCAGGTAGGCATATAATCTGCATTCTAAATATCGTCTTTATCTAACAAATAGTTTTTGAGCTATACTCCCAACAGACAGACGGAATTGAGAAAACCCGTTTTTCGTCATCCAGGGACCCTGAAACGTGAAAATCTGAAGATTTTTTTTCACAATTACAATACTTTCTTCGTCTTTTAGCCAGCTCTACTACATCTTGAAATTAACACACGTATTTTTGATAGACCCTGTATAATATTTATAAATACTCGTCAATCGTTGTTCAATCTAGCAAAAGACATTAACACATTTTATTCTATAATTCTCCATTTACAATTCAATTTAAAAAATAAAATATAGTTTTAATTAGATAAAGACCGCCTATGTCGTGGGTTAAAAGGCTCGTATATACAGAGTGTCCATTTAGTGCGCCGGTCTCCGATTATGTCTTTACCTTTTTTTCCAATAGAAATTTTGATTAGGGTGATCCGAATGGAGTTAAAGGGGGCACATTTTAAAATTATTTTGACATATACAAGGTGTCCCAAAAAAGGTTGGCTCAAAAAAGTTTGGCTCAAAGGAGTATTAATTTTTTAAATTACACACTCTGTATTTCCTTACGGCTATTCAAGCCCCTATAGTTTTTACGTTCAACTCTTACTTTTCTTTTAATTTGCGTGCAGCGGTTCCAACTTATCGACATTTTTAGGGTTTTTTTGGCAATATCAAGCTTTCATTTCATCATATTTTCTCCACTTTTGAGTATTTCTTCTCTGAAAATTGAGGGGTCGTCATCACCGGGATATTTCAATACAAGGTGTTCAAAATACTGGTTCAATTTTCAATATCTTCAATCTTTATTTTCTCAATTTTTATTACAGGCATAAATAGAGCCTTATATTTCCTTTATTTTGACCTCAATATGTTGTGCTTTAATGTAAAGTGTTTGAAAAATTAAGTTTTTAATAAAAAATCACAATGAATGTGTACTATTTGGTGCATGGTTTATAATAGTGCTGGTAAAAAACCGCAGTTTTTCATCAATCGAAACCCGGTTAACCAATAATCTGATTTTAAACCGGTCAATGAACCGGCTTGTAAACTTGTTTAAGTAATGGTTTGTAAGTCGGTTGACGAAGTGGTTTGAAAACCTGTTATAAAAAGGCTTTAAACCGGATCATAAGCTGGTTAAAACCCGATTTATTAATTAATTTAAAAGATTTTTCCTAATAATATATAATTTTTAATTCTTAATCATGTACAGCTTTCACATTTTATAAGTATAACCAATTTACGTTTGTTAGAGCAGTTAATAAATCAATTTTAATCCGGTTTATAAATAGGTTTTTAAACTGGATCGTAAACCGATTTAGAAACCGGTTTTAAAACAGGTTTACAGAACTGTTTATGAACCGGTTATATTCAGGTTTTCGGTTAATCGGTTTACCAGTTTTCGATTTATAAAAAAAAGTGGTTAACCGAAAATCCGTTAACCGTTTAATCAGTTTTTTACCAGCACTATTAAAAACCATGCGGTAAATAGTACAAATTTATCGTGATTTTTCTATTAAAAGCTAAATGTCTCAAACATTCTACCTTAAAGTACAACATGTTGGGGTCAAAATAAAGGAAATTTAAGGCTCTATTAATTACTATAATAAAATATAGGGTGGTCCATTTAAAAAAAATGAGAATAAAGATTGAAGATACTGAAATTTGAATCGATATTGAACACTCTGTATTAAAATACATTAGTATTTTGGTATTCTAAATGACGACCGCCTCAATTTTCAGGGAATAACTATTCAAAAGTGTGGAAAATGTGACGTTTTAAATGAAAGCTTAATGTTGACAAAAAATACTAAAAACGTTCGTAAGTTGGAAACAATAAAATAAATTTAAAAGAAAAGTTAGAATTGAACGTAGAACTTATAGCGGCGTAAATAGCCACAAAGAGATACAGCCACACTGTTTGGGTCACCCTGTATATGTCAAAATAATTTTAAAATGTGCCCCTATAATCCCATTAGGGAAACTTCAATCAAACTTTTTATCGAAAAATAACTGAACGCGTAATCAAATAACGGCGCACTAAATGAGCACACTGTATAAAAGCTAGTGAAGCTACGTCCGTCAAGCTAGATGGCCCCTTGCACTTTATAATACAACGATAACACTTGATTACGCGGCGTTCCTAGCCGAGTGGCTAAGGCGTCTGACTTGATATCATATTCCTTTTGAGAGCGTCGTAGGTTCAAATCTTACCGACTGCATTTTTTTTAAGGAGAGGCTGGAAAAGTGCCAGCATAGAAGAAAGGCGAAAGAAGAAAGACTGAAGGCGCGACTTACGACACGCGAGCCAAGCTGGTAGTAATAATATTCGGATGAAACTGTTGATAAAGAAATCCAATTTATTAGAAACTTTCAGAATCACAGTGTATATTCCTAATTCGTATATTTAAATATTCACTACAAAAAAAAATACATTTTCTAATCATAGGTAAAACCCCATTTTGTTTCAAGTGATTAATTACCTTCTATAAACGGCAATAATGGTTGAATAATTATCACCGATTTTTACTTCCTTTTACGATAAAGGAAGTATTGGATTTACCCCAAAAATTTTCAATTGAGTTTTCAACAGATCATCATGTTTTAGGTCCCCTTAACCCAAAAAACATGTTTTTGTTCGTTGGTCTGTCTGTCTGTGTGTGTGTCTGTCTGTGAACAGAATATCTCAAAATCGCATAACCGGAAGTATGGTGTTTACTCTTGTGATGTTTCAGTTTTTTTCGATTTTTTCAAAAACGGGTTTAACGATTTTTTTCAAACTTTACATTTTTATTCAACAGTAATACCCCAAGTGCATTAAAATAGCCAATTAAATTTTGACATTTTCTGTCAGAATGTTTTGCTAAGAAATTTGTCAAGTAAATTTGCCGCTTAACAAGATTTTGGGGCGGAAAATTTACGAGATATATTTCTTCAGAGCAAAACATTCCGACAGAAAATCGTCAAAATTTATTCAGGCTAGTTTACATGCACGCGGGATGTTCGGCGTGATTATTTCCTGAATAAATAGATAAAATTCAGTTGGTGAAGCACCTCTAATAGTCAAGTTAAAATTATGCACAAGCGATTAAATTTTGACACATTTTTAACCGCGGTAAATTTTTACGTTTGAATATTTGTCATTATTAAACTGACAGAAACCATGGTGATTACGCATTATTATGGATATGAAGGAAATAATCATTTTTACTCCCTCGTCTGAAAGACGAAGGAAGTATTGTAATGACGAAAAAATCACCTTCCGAGATTTGTTCAGATCTTCGCGTTTCAATGTCCCTAGATGATCAAAAAGAGGTTTTCTCAATTCCGTCTGTCTATCTGTTGGCAGTATAGCTCAAAAACTATTTGTCAGAGGAAGATGATATTTTGCATACATATTATATATCTACCTCGCATGAAACCGGTACAATTTAATACAAATATATACAGGCCATACAGGGTGAACACCTTAAAAAAATAAAAAAAAATTTATTTTTGTGTTAATTTTGAAATAAAAGGAAGTAATAACTTTCACATAGGTCAGGCTTTACATTTGCCGAAAATAAGACTTAACCGATAATGGATGATGTCACAAAAAAGTAAAAACGTTTCAACCATAACACCGTGCTCTTCAAGACAGGCGCGCGTCGAACGTCCTCGAAGAGACTCGGTAGCGCAGATGGAATTTCGCTGTAGTTATATCCGCAGCAGAAATGCGGTTAGGATCGAGCGATCTGCAGAGCTGCAGATGCGGCAGGTTCAAACCCCAGCGGGATAAATTTTTTTATTTGAAAATGTACTTAATTTATTAGAAACGTGAAGATATTTTACTCCTAACTTAGTTTGATTTTTAAAATTATTTAGTGTCACAATGTCGACGAGGGAAGTTCTGGGTAAAGCCTTTTACAGATTTTTTAATGTGTATTGATGTGATATAGGTGATTTTCCAGTTGAATACCTCTAAAATGGGTTTCTTTAGTTTTTTCTTATTTTTTTTTTATTAACTCGTATTTTAAATAGAACACCCGGTATCCTATAATCGTTGCTCTCTTTCTTTCTATGTTTCTTCGCTATCTCCTCCGAAGATACTGGACCGATTAAGTTGTACAATGGCTTAAAAGTTTGCTAATTTTTAGACTTAGATCATAGGCCGGTTTTTATTTACAAAAACAGTACGAAAAAGTTTTAATTTAATTAAATCCTCTAAGCAGCGGAGCTTAGCGCCTGTCGCCCTGGGCTACGGTGTGACAGCTGCTGTCGCCGTGTGCTATTAGCTCGAGTGAATACCTATCTTCATATATTATTATAGGGGCGCATTATTCAAACAACCCAGGTTGATCCTGGGGTAGAGTGCTCGCCTGCCACGCGGGCGGCCTGGGTTCGATTCCCGGCCGATGCATCCTTTTTTTTATTTATATTAATGAATCTCTCTTAAATTAGCGAACCGAAGCGTAGTTCGGGTGACTCACTAGTATTATTGTATTTTTGAATTCAGCTTAAAATCTTAGAGAAAATTTGTCTCTTCAACTAACATTCTATTTTGTACGGTTTTTGTAGAATTTGTATTTTTTTTAATTTTTGACAAATGCTTAAAAATTGAAAATCGTGTATCAGATTTGTCTATAAATGTTTGCTGCATTTTTGTAGGGATTACAGACATTTCACGACTTGAGCACCTTGGCAAAGTTGTACCGTTATAAATACGTCACCGTAGACTACACGAGAAATTTTGAAGTTATTTATTAGTAATTTAAAAAGACAAAAAATTTTAAAAAAACGTGGATTCTATAAAATTAGTATACTCATGAACATCTTAATTAGTGTTACCATTTCGCTGTATATTTTCGTTTAAAGTTAAGTTAAAATGTGAAGAGATATTGATCTAATACCGTTCAATTTATGTGTAAGTACGCACGAACAAGTAATTTTAAGCATTTTTTAAACCGAAATGAATCTGTAATAATGCTTCACTGCACGCTGTTCATATTTCGTCTAACAGAAGCGTAAGTCGAATGAAACTCACCCCGTACATTACAACGATTCGCTAATGTGTTATCTAAAGCTGCTAACAATTTACGATATGGAATTATTTTGAAAGCAGTTTTGTTGAAATATAATTTACAAGAATCAATAAGTGTGTGCGCGGCTAGAGCGATGTCAGATCGATACGATAAATGGCATTCTATGATTGGTTGAAGAAAATCAATAGAGGTAGACCGATTTTATCGATTTTGATGTAGCATCTCTGCAGCTCCCTAAATACATTTTTGTAGAGTGCGAGGTATCGAGTAGTGCTCTTGTGATTGTTAGTTTGGCAATTCCAGGTAAATATTTGCAAATTGTTTATGTTTCTTGCAATTGCATCTACACCTACATTTTTTTAATTTTCTGTCATTCGTCTATCCGGTTACAGGAGTCAACGCTGCTTGTTAAAACTTTGTTTTGTTTTGAGGTAGATAACTAACCACTAACGGTACATAACACTTTCATCGATATTTTTAAGCCTTGTTAAAAGCATATTTAATTATTCCAAGTGTTTTGCGCCAAAATTATGTATATGAAATCTGTGTATCAATTAAACACTGCTTTGTAAGCAATATTTTTACCGCCAAAGTTCGAATTACACATATGTAATATTGTTTTAGAAGTACTACTAGTTTGCAGGAAAAAATCTGTTTAATTAATATTGATTGATTGATATCAAAGTACCCAAGTTTTATACTATTTAGTAGTGTTGTTCCCTAATATTGGCTGCTTGTGATTCGGCAGTGAACTGTAACGTGTGGTTAATTTAATTATACTTCCTAAGGGTTGTTAAAGATAATAATTCTATTTTAACGGTCCCAAATAAGGCCTGATATCATACACTTTGCCTAGAAAATATTATTTTATACCGTTTCATGGGATGGCTTTGTTAATAAACATACAGGGTGTCTCAAAATAACCCTAAATCTTAATTTATCAGTGACTTGTGAAAAATAAAAGGAACAAGTTACAGTCAAACCAGGCAGAATCAAACGTATTTGCATACCCCTTAGCCTCCTCAACCCTCATCTCCAAGTCTTCAATGTCTAATATTTAGCATTTATAAAACAACGTAAAAGTTAAGAATAAAATCGAAGAGTATTGGTTTAACCTACAAATTACTTTTTGGTTGACAGAAATACTTTAAATATAAATTCGTACACTTTCTGTGTCTTAGATGAGTATAGTCTGTTTACAACTTTTTTGCATGGAGGTTGGCCTTGAACTTTTGTTATTAAGTTGCACATGAACAGAACCGTAATTTTTATTTTGTTTTAGTATAACCTTATAACATCAAACAAATTTACGTGAGTATTGTTGCTAGATGCAGTGCTTATTTTTATAGTACATGTAGAAAAATGTTTAAAATTTAAAGTATAAGACCTTCCATGTAGTATTGCTACAAAAAAAAACTAAGACAAGTTCTAAATCTAGAAGCCATGCATTTTCATTATTTTAGTTGATTGAATGGCTTTAACTGTCATGTGAATAATTCAAACCTGTCATATAGGTATGTCATATCAAATTCTAACGTCAAAAACTAAAATAAAAACAACTATAAAACTAGATAAATGTGTTTTGTCATTTGTCGTTTTCTAAGCAAGAAATAATCCTAGCTTTTGAAACTAAACTCATCTTAGCATTATTGACAGTGACGTTTTGAAATAACTTCAAATGTATTCATGTCTCAGTTGAGAGTTCAACGTTCTGTTTGATTTTACGTACGAATATCATGTTATGAAAAAAATGTATCCTACTGTATGTTTCAATCAAATGTTTTCGATATTAAAAATAATTGTCAGTATTATTTAATATTCTAAAACTTCACCAAAATTGTATCAAATATGGTAGAGTTATCTAATCAATACATCGATAACTAAGTAGCAACCGCAGGGGTGCGTGAATAAGAGCTCTATTCGTTTGTTAATTTCTAGATGCGTAATATTTCTTAAAATTCGTTTTAGTAAAGTAAGAATAATTCAATATCTCATAGCTACGGAAGCGCTGAAGGGCCAGAGTAGCGTGACGTTTTTAAGACGATTAGTAGTTGCAATGCAACGCGACTAACAGACGCGCAACTGTTAGTCGTGTTGTATTGCGACTAACAGACGCGCAACTGACATTTGACAGATGACAGTTGACAGATGACAGGTGACAGAAGAAAGTTGACAGATGACAGGTGACAGATGACAAATTGCAGTTGACAGATGACAGGAGACAGATGGCAGTTGACTATATATCTAATACTTACTATATTGCTAGCGGCTATGAGTGGGAAACTCACCGATGAAGTGAGACACACAACCAACTCCTTCAGTGTATACGGTGAGCTGTGCGCAAGCGCGGCGACGTCGTCCGCCCAATGGGGAAGTGGTCAAGTTTAAAATTCGCTTCTAAAGGCGGAGTTCGAATTCCCACGCATGCGCACGAGACGCGTTATACTCCAAGTGAGACTATGTCGGCGTCGTAATGTTTTCTGAAGTTTCCAGGCCCTACCAGCAATATATGTGTAATATATATATGCAGTTGACAAGTAACAAATGACAGTTGACAGATAGCAGATGACAAATAATAACAGATGACAATTGACAGACGACAGATGGAAGTTGACAGTTGACAATTGACAGGTAACGGTTGACAAATAACAGTTGACAGATGACAGTTGAACGCTGAGAGATGACAGATAACAGTTGACATTTGTCACCTGTCATCTGTCATCTGTCACGTGTCGTCTTCCACCTGTCATCTGTCATCTATCAACTGTCATCTATTATTTGTGTTCTGTCACCTGGCATCTGTCAACTGTCAGTTGCGCGTCTGTTAGTCGCAATACAACACGACTAACAGTTGCGCGTCTGTTAGTCGCAATATAACACGACTAACGAATGCGCGTCTGTTAGTCGCGTTGCATTGCAACTACTAATCGTCTTAAAAACGTCACGCTACTCTGGCCCTTCAGCGCTTTCGTACATAGCAAAGTTAAATCTAAAATTTCAATTAATATCTAAACTTGGAATTGGTTTCCGCGCTTTTTGCAGCATGTGTGATACTATTGGATCAAGTGTCCTGCCAATATTTTAAAATCGTCCAGATCAACAATCAAAAACAGAGAACTGCAATTTTGCTGGCGACGCTGATAAAGAATATTGCCATAAATATACATTTTCTTTCGGAAAATTGTTTAATTTACGTTGAGTTGCTACTATTTCTTCAATAAAATTTGCGGATTTTTGATTAATTTCGGAAAAAATTGCTTTTAAAGTTGCATTTTGAGGTTATGTATGTAAGTTGTTTAAATTCGGAGAGTGCCAAAAAATAAACGTTTAATACATCAGATCGGCTGCGCAATTGACGGAGATACGCTCACGTGTGTTTGGCTGCATATTAAAACCATATGATGAAAATAAATTATCACACAGAGATTATTACGTACTTAAAATATATTGCAAACCATTAACCATGTTCAAATTTATTTAAATTCTAATTTATGGTATTCTAAATCGTAAAGATCCGGTTACTGAAGTCTGTCTTTACGAGTAGAGACGCAGTAACGTCATTTAAATTTAAGATTTTTTTATTAAGGATTTGCGATTCAGAATACCGTAAAACTTTGTAGAATGCTCGACCGTTACCAGGACGTTGCGTGCTCACACGGATAACAAGCTCATTGTCGCTCGCTCGATGGATACCTTGCTCGCACGTAAAGTTCTAGGCAACAGCCTTGGAATATATTACCATTACATTGCGAGCACGGTATCTAACGAGCGAGCGAAAGTGAGCTTGTTATTTGCATGAGCACGTACAATTCTAGCAACGGTCGAGCATTGTACAAAGTTTTATGATATTCTAAATCGTAAATCTTTAGTAAAAAAGATCTTAAATTTAAACGTTGCTGCTTTTCTTTACGTGCTAAGCAGGTAAGCAGTTCTTAAGTATTTTCGGAGGCCAGGAACACAATGGCGGTGATCTCAACTCTGTAGGACCCCACAAGTTGGGGGTTAACTTGCCCTCTTTCCCTGTTTATTTATAAACAGTTGCATGTCATATTGTGCTTTCGTGTAATTAAGAATATTTACAACATACGCAATCAAATGCTGCAACTAACCTAAACAAACTAGAACGACACTCATCATCTTTGAATCAAAAATCTCCAAGGGACCACCCAACTGGGTGACCCCAATTCAAATATTTCGAATTTCCGTCCTCCCTCTCCGAAAAACTCCACAACTTTACTAACTTGTTTAATGCAAAAACAACAACGATTTGGAAACATTTATCTGGAACAAAATATATAGTTGTGTTTATTTGTGGTCAAAGCTCTACTAGAATTTTGTTGAAATTCAAACAAGGGATCTTTTACATGCTACACATTATAACATGGGACCCAGAGCTTTACATAACTTTGTAATAACCTCACCAGGGCCAGGGAACGAATTCTCGACTCTTGGATCAACAGCACGGTGTAAACTTACACCATGATCAACAGTCAAACATGCTTAACCACTGAACCACAGACTTCGGCAAAGAAGGCTAACTAAAATAAACAACAATTACTAATAAATCTATCAAATATTTTTTAAGATTGGGGTACCTAACATAGACAGTTACATTTTTAAACGCTAATTTTTGCGACATTTCTGAATAATCCACAATTTTATTGCATAAATATCTTTACTACAACGTTATTTCATTGATTGATTATAGAAAATCTTCGGCATTAATGGCCATATTCTTTATCAAAACCAAATAAGCTTTTATCAAACGCAGAACTCGCGCAAATCGCTGAGAGATTCTGTGATTTATCAGATTCTGAGGATGAAATTGCTTATAAAAATAAAGTAGTAGTATTACATCTTTATGTTATATTGGTATTAATATTGATAAATATGCAATACAAACTTTTTATATAGCTCTCAGTGCTATTCCTGACATCCTTGTGTTATGAGAAGTAGCTCCGTTCTGCTGAAACCATATAACACAACATGTTATTTAAAGAATCATCCAAATAAAATTGATCTATCATGCCGCATTAAGTGATCTTCGATAAAAAATAGTATTACCTAATACAGTAACTCACATTTGTACAGGATCTGTGACGAAATCTGCAGTATTAATGCTAGATGGATTCAAAATATTGTATAAATGAACTTTTGCTTCTATTAGATTCTCTTGTTAGTGATATTAGAGTAATAACTCCAAAAAATTAAGTGTAATATTTTTTTATTATTTATTCAGTTACAATATAAATATTATCTTCTTTTCAAAACTTTGTACAATTTATTTAATTTTATATGTGGCCTTTTTATGTTTTTTCGAATAGAAAATATTTTTCCTGGCCAATTGCTGAACCTGTCAGTGTTTTACATATTGAATTTTGTAAATGCATTACAATGTGCTCTAACAGTACAATATATTTAACGTTTTCTACAGACTCTTGCCAAATTACGTTCAAGACGTGTTTTGGTAACTTCTATAAATTGTCAATGTATCTGATCAACACCTCAGCATATATATGAGGTAATTTAAATCCGTGGCCAACCATGGGTCTACAACTTATTTAAAGAAGTAATTGACAGATTTTGAAGTAAAATACTCTTCAAATAGTTTTGAGCTTTTGCAAAAATTAAAAATCTACCTCGAATTAATACGTTTCGTTAATTTATTGTTTTAGAAAATGATAAAACATGCACCTAATCATATCTTACAACATGCGTTGTGTTTTTTAACAATGACAGTAAATGGCATAAAGTCAAATTTGGGGAATTTAAAAAAAGGTCATGATAAAAGCAACTCAAACCAGCTGATATATGGTGAAAGTAAATCATGCATAACGTTAAGCTTTAATCTTCCTTTTGCAAAGGAAATGGTATTTAGAGCAAAAATTGCAAGACCAATTGATGTTGCCAAATCTACAAACCGCTAAATTAACCTTTAAATCCCTAATTCTGCACTTTAGTGGTCATTTTGGAAACGTTTTTATTTTTTACCTATAGTACTTTTTAAATACCTATGAGTATCTGGTTGCTGCCACTTTTTTTCAAATAAATGAGTATTTCCATTCTGAAACAATTAAAAAATGTAATTTAAGCTATCTAAGTACCTAACATTTTTATTTATCAAAATTTTTGAATTCTGTAAAACTTTTGCATTACACATTTTTAAGAAGCATAGTGTAGTTGTAAGATTGTGATAAGTTACATGTAGCATACCGTTTTCCAACTCTTCGATAAACTCAATTACATCCATGAAGAAAACTGTGGGTCAACGATAAACATTCCAACCAGCATGAGTTTGTGCAAATTGTAACCTGCCAGTTCTATGCTGCAGGCATATATATAATACACATATATTGCTAGTAGGGCCTGGAAACGTCAGAAAACATTACGGCGCCGACATAGTCTCACTTAGAGTATAACGCGTCTCGTGCGCATGCGTGAGAATTCGAACTCCGCCTTTAGAAGCGAATTTTAAACTTGACCACTTCCCCATTGGCCGGACGACGCCGCCGCGCTTGCACACAGCCACGGTCTAAGATATTCAGGTCATTCGACTGGGATTTGTAGGCATACTAAATTTTGTCCTCATTCACAAATATTACGCTAGATGGCGGAAGTGTAAAAAAGGATACGACAAAGCCAACTTGAATTAAATTTAGGTAAACAATAATGGCGGCTCACAAACACGTCAAATATTGACATGTAAAGTGAAGTCATATTTACATTTTTTAAAAGTGTTTGAACTCTTCGAAATGGAATCAACTCGTGAAAAAATGAGGGGTTATCTTGTAGTGTACGACGCCCACTTTGAACAACCGTTCCTAGAGCCAGTAATACAGGTGGAAGTGAAATTTGACAATATTTTTTGTAAAAAGGTACGAATTCAGCTTAGCTGCAGTTTAAGATTTGTGTGTACCTAGTTCAAACATTCCTGTGTAATTTAAACAATTTGTGTAGACCATAACAAGAGGGTTAATTTATCTCTCCTTGCTATATTACTGGCTCTAGGAATTGTAGTTTACAGTGGCCGACGTACACTACAAGATTACCAAGTGAGGATGTAATGATGAAAGAAACAGACTCGAAAAACACCAGTGTACGAGCTGATAACAGCAAAAGTTCGATAGAAGTTGATCAAAATGGGTATGTTTGCAGTTTTGTATAAAATATATAATGCCACTTAGATATAATTATTTTCTGAAGCAATGGAAGATGATATCTAAACTGGGTAAAACTCCAGAAGAATTAACATCTTGCAGGACCATACGTCCTTTGAAAGCACTAGGAAAACTACAGTTGGATAGACAGCAAACGTGGCAGAAACACAATGGACTGTGCAGAAGCAACTTCAGTTTATGCTACGACAGTACTACTCAAACTAGGATAGTAACTGTACAAATCAATTCTCCAATCAATCTGGTTGTACAACTGTGGGACACGACAAGTAATTCAGACGTGGAGATATTACAAAGATTTCAAAACGAAGCACTGCACACGGCGCGCTGAATTGTAAACGTTTGCAACATTTATCTCACAATTAAATAGGCCTTAGTGCTACACAGAATTACCAACTTACAGTACTACATTAAAACTCAGTAATACTGTAATACAAGGAAAAAATTAGTGTGCGGGTTCGATATTTTTGGTGAAGTGCGTCATTTCAAGCCTACAAACCATTACATTTAATTTGGGTACCCGTTTTAAAACCCATTAGCCTGAAATTCTGTAATTAAGCAACACACAGTGCAGGTGCAAGGTGACTTAGTTAATAATAAAATGTGTCATGATATTCTGGGGCTTCAATCACCACATCTGGCAACTGGCGGGCGGCCCACACAGTCGCGGTGCCAGTTCGGTATGCGGTCTACCAAGTATAATACGATCTACCATAAAGTAGCTGGTTCAATATGCGGTCTACATACTATGCAGACCAACATAGGTAAAGTCTTGTGGTTCAATAAGCGATCTATCGTCAAAATATTTATTATGTTTAATTAACTACATGTGCATACAGTAAAAATGGTTTAATTATAAGTATTTATACATATACATCTCTAACATCGTTCAGAAAAGCAATAAACTTATCGTCTGTGTTTTTAAGTATTCTTAAGTATGAATAATTAACCATAATTAATAAACAATTTCAAAAACAACCAAATTGCCGAATAGTGAGCAGTGAAAGTACTTAATTATCCGATTGGCAATTAGTTTATTGCTTTACTTAACGACGGGGTTATAGGGAAACAATGAATAATTAACTACGTATAATTAACAAACAATTTTGGGTTTATTTATTGAACCACATACTTCGCCTATATGTGGACCTGTATATAGTTGTACATTAGCATTATGCATGGTAGACCGGATATCGAATCAGATACTCAGTGGTAGACCGCATATCAAACTGGCACCACAGTCGCTTTAAAAATTGGGTACCGAAACCAAAGTTTGAAAGTAGGGAAAGTAAGGCAGTCGTCGAAGGCATAATGCTAACCATATCACCCAGTATGCCGTTAACGGTGTGCCAGATTGACTGGGTTTCGGAAAAAGATATTTCGGCAACCCTGACCCGCCTTGTCTAAGATCATATTCCTAGGTGTGGAATGAAACGCTTTGAATTTTACTTTTATGGTATTCTGAATAATTTATTGTAGACACCTGTTTACTAAACCGTCTCCAGGTATAAAAATAGGCAGTAACGTAATTTGAATTTAAGAATTTCTTATAAAAAATTTACGATTCAGAATATCATAAAAAGATGTATACAGCTCGGCTGTTACCAGAACTTTACCTGCTTACACGTCCTTGCACGCAAAGTTCTTAGTAACGGTCTTGCAATGTAAATTACTCTTATATTATAAATCAAAGTTTATAAATCGTTTATACTTCAGGGCTTTCTTGCAAGTACATACTTGATTTCACTCAATATTAAATATTTATTCAGTATCTAAAAATGATAGAATACCCACTAATAATTACGTATGATAAAAGTGAACATTAAATGAAGCGCGTTTTTGAATAAAGTGTTTTATTGTAATTGTACAAATTGTATGGTATTTTATTGTTTTGCAGATACTGGGTAAACATTATTTTATTTGAAATCGGCATCAAAGTACCTCTAAATCGTCATTAAAATACGAGAAATCGGCAGTAAAGTAATCCATTGTTTTACGACTTTTTTGTAGGTGGCAGGGCGACAGATAAACGTCAATCGACCGAACATAACCTACAAAAGTTGGTTAAAATGTTGTAATTTCACGATTTCTCGATTTCAAATAAAACATAATGCACTCCTAGGCACTGAAGTTCCTTTATATCCCTCATGTGGTTTATTTGCCTTGGCCCTACGGGCCTCGGTAACTAAATCTATATTCTTGATAAAAAGCTTAACTTCAGTGCCTTGGTATACAAACTACTATTTAATTCAGTGACAAATGGAACAATATTTCAAGTATTATTTTTTATGAAATGTTCAATCAAGTTTTCCTAATATGAGATAGTACATATGTCACTGGAAAATTGTATTATTTTCACTTGAGTAAAAATATTAGTATGTAATACATACATCTTTCTTTAATTTATTAAAATAATAAAACTTATTTGACTTTTATTAGCTTTCAATGCATAGTTTAAGGGTTAATATTTATAAAAATTTTAATATTTTTAATAATGTTTTGTTGATATTTATATTAATTATTTTGTTACATATTATAGTACAGTCGTGTGCAAATAAATCTGGGACAGTGTATTTTTCACATGTAGATTCAGTTAAGAATTGAAGAATATCTCCATGGATTTCCTGCTATCAGAAAGAGTTACATTAAACTTTAACATGTACTGAAACCCGTAACTCTCTCTGATAAGAGGAAATCCATGGAAATATTCTTCAAATTCTTAACTGAAACTGCATGTGAAAAAAAACACTGTCCCAGATTTATTTGCACACGACTGTACATTATATAGAATGATTCAAAATTCAAGAAACCCAAATTATAATAAACAATTACTACATGATAACTGGATAGAAGGAAGTCCGGCTATAAATATGAATTTATTCCTTTGCAGTCATACTCGTTATTGGTAGCGTTTTGTTTGTAATTTTATTTATTTAATTAAACAGTAAAGTGCTGCAAAGGCAGATATAAACAATAATGGCATCCTACAAATATGTCAAACATCAATTAATTGACATGTGAAGCGACAATATATGACAAAAATGATTATATAATAGTTATTTACTATACAAGTGGGATAACAGCATCACTTGTGTGCTTACACACACGTATATTAATGATGCATTATCACACATGTATTGTACAAAATTTTATCTACCACTGCCTAAAATTGAGAAAAGTGCATTAAGAGAAATGTCAGATCTGTCATTTTCAAAATATTTTAGTAGGCAAATGTCATTATGTCATTCATTTGACACCATTTCAATTAGGTAATGAAGTCATTACACAACTCAGTTGCGTAATGAAACCATTACATAACTGAGTGGTGTAATGAGCTTCATTACCTAACTGAAATAGTGTCAAATGAGTGACATAATGCGTTACTTATCCCACTGGAGTAGATAATAGTGTATTACATACCGAGGTGGGAAGTGTTTCATTACTGTCGAAAAATTAGGTAGTTTACCGAGACGCGTAGCGTCGAGGTTAACTTTATCTCGAGACAGGGATGAAACTTTCCACCGTGGTAGGTATACTATTTTATTTGCAATAATCTAATTTTAAAAATAACTACAATTGAATTCTGAATAATAGATATCTTGATGTAGCTAATATTTTTGTTACCATGAAAACAACCCACTCAATGTTTTGTTACCATGGAAACACCCCACTCTTCAGGTATGTAATATTTTTCGGGGTATGTAATAATTTCCTGGCTAGTTTCAAGTAATCATCTAGTTCCCAGCTATTGTCATGTCATGAAATTGACACATTACAATGTGATTGCGAATAAAAAAAATTACTAGTTATTATCTACAAATCATCTTTCAAAAGTGTTGGAGCCCTTCAAAATGGATTCACAGCGTGAAGGAAATGAGGATATCAAAAGTCTTGGAACTTATTTCACAAGTAATTTATTTGCAATCTGTTACATTTGCAACAATAAGCAAAACAGTTCTTTACAAAAGTTTAGTGCAGCACTTTAACAATAATATGAGAAAGTAGTTGCCCTTATATTTGTAATAAATACATAATAATATATTGTCATTTAACAAATTCTGTTTGTAAAGGGATCGATACATTGCCCCTAAACCTCAAGTGCAGGTATGAACATCTGTCCGAAATGTTATTTTGTTATGTAAGTAGGGTGGCGTTTCAAATATAACAATTTTGTGTTTATTCCATTTTTTTCCATTTTTTTTTCATATTGACTAGCAAATTTCAGGTGAGTCGCATTGCATATATACTTTTTTTTCTTTATTTGTTAATTTGTTAATTGTTTATATTGACTTAACATTTTCAGTTATATAAAATCTGTCATGAAAGTCAAAGAATTTATTTTGTAATATCAAAATGTTACAGGGCTTCAAACAAAAACAAACACCTTTAAATGTAACCTTGCGGCTGACGATTATGATTGCATTGTACCGAATGAAACTTGGCTTGATTCAGATATATATGTAATACTGAAATTTTTTATGAATGCTACAATATATACGGATGCGATAGAAATTAAATTATTACTGGCAAAGAACGGGGAGGAGGTGTGTGAATTACAATTAATAAACAATATTATTCTGAAGTTATAAAAACTAACACCAAACTTGAGACGTTAACAATTAAAGTAAAATTTTAAAGTTCAAATACTTTAAAGGTCCTCGCAAGTAATTCCGTCCGAGGCTGACGCCTCGGACGTAAACAACTTTCTCGTCTTTAAAATGCCACTTTTCTTTCTAGATAAATAAACTACTATTTTTAATCTTGTGCAAGAGTTATATTTGGGTCACAAAACGTCTGTCAAGACGTCGTGATGAAGAAGAAGAAGAGTTATATAATTTTTTTTCGTCATCCACAAAAAGGTGGGATGTTATGAGAAAAAATGTCCCCGGGTTAAGTTTAAAGCCTCTAAGTGAGACAAGATGGTCCACCAGAATTGATGCAATAAAGCCCCTTAAACTTTATTTAATTAAGGTTTGTGAAAGTCCTCTAGAAGTAGCTGAAGATAATTCCTTTCACATTGATGCAAGACATAAAGCGAGTTCCCTCTTAACGTCTGTACAAAATTTTCAATTTATTTGTGGAATTATTATTTGGCATGACGTTTTATTTCATATAAATATTGTCAGCAAACAAATCCAAAGTGCTACAATTAATATTAAAGTATGCCAAACCTACCTAAAAAATTTAGTTGATCACTTCCAGCAATAAAGATCTGACCAATCATTTCAAGAAATTCTTGTACAAGCGAAAGAAGTAGCACTCTCTCTCGAAATTGAAGAAGACTTTCCACCGTTACCAACGGTCAGGAGGAAATTTAAACCAAAACTGTTTGACTATGAACACCGAGATGAGACCCCTCATGATCCAAAAACCGCCTTTAAAATTAGTTTTTTCTTAAAAATTATAGATCAAACTTTAAGCTCTCTAAAAAACCGATTTGACTTATTAAATGAGTGTGATAATATTTTCGGATTTTTTAGCGACATATTCAAATTAAGTGACAGCGATCTTTTAAAACGTTGTTCTGTTCTTGAAGAACGACTGACAGATCAGGATAATAAGGATATAGACTCCAATGATTTGTTTAATGAAATTAAAGCGTTAAAGTTGATTTCATTACTTGATGATACTGACCCCTTAAGTATTTTACAATATATATTTGAAAACAATTTAATCTCCACCCTTCCAAACGTAAGCATTTCACTAAGAATTCTTCTGACATTGCCTGTATCTGTAGCTTCTGGCGAGCGATCTTTTTCAAAGTTAAAAATCATTAAAAATTATTTAAGATCGACAATGCTTCAAGAAAGATTGTCTGGGCTAGCAATATTAGCAATTGAACAAGAAATTTTTGATGGTATAAATTTTAGCGATGTAATTAACGAATTTGCAACAGTAAAGTCTCGGAAAATATCGCTACTACAATAGTTATTTTTTATTTTTCTATTGTACCTAGCTATCATTTTTGATTTTATAACGAAGTTACCTAGGTATTTGTTATCAGAAGTATCTGCATATTTTTTAAAATATCTAAGTATAAGTAGAAAGTAGTACTTATATATATGTAGACATTAGGCAATATTTCTGTTATTTGATCCTAAAAAAAATGTGATTTTTAGTTTTGGGTTATTTTCTAGTATTTATAAACAACGTGTCTGTACCCCATTAGTTAAGTAAATGCTTTAAAATGGGTGTGAACAAGAATTTATTTTAATTTATTTTGTTATGATTTTATTCTGTTTGTTTCATTTTGATATTTTAGTCTACAAATAAATATGACTTCTAAAGTTCAGTTTTTTGCTTTATTTCAAGCAGCTACCTACCTACCTACCTTCAAAAAAATAAATAAAAAAACATGATCCAAAATGCCTTAAGGGGCGCCAAAATCCTTTTTTGCACACAGGCGCCAGTAGCCCTTACGGGGGCCCTGCAAATATAGCTGGAATATTATCGGGGTCCAGCCCCTTGCTTACATCATGGCTACTTAGTAGCTCTTACACTTCCAGTTAGATAGGTAGACAGTAGACAGGTAGACAGATAAGTTAAACAGGATAAAAAACGAACTTTGCAGTACTATGCTACAAGAGCGGCTAAACTCTTTATCATTAATGTGCATAGAAAGCGACATTGAATTTAAATTTTGAAGATATAACACAGGACTTTGCCCACACCAAATCGAGCAAAAAATCTTTTATTAGTGTGTAGCAATAATTATGACCTATTTTTTAGTTTTCTTATTTCTATTGTGTTTATATTCATTTTATTAGAATGTTAATTTCGTTTCAGTACATAGTTGTATAAAAATAAAAGTAGGTATTTTAAAAATATTTTTTGTATTGTATTGAGTTACTTCCTTTCTAAAAGGGCCCCTTCATTACCTTGGGCCCAGGGCCTCAATCATATAAAAGACGGCACTGATGTTCTGCAACCCGCTCTGTTGATCACAAGTTAGTTTTAATCCTGCAGTGAACGATAACCTCGCATTGAATAATAAGTATGATTTTAAAAATGCTGACTTTATGTTACTATACAGTGCGTTGAAGAATACAGACTGGAGTATTCTTGAACCCATAGTAGATGTTACTAATGAATTTTATAACATTTTATACAACATTATAGACCAAACTGTACCTAGAATCAAATGCAATCTGACGAATAGAAACAAATATTCTGTATGGTTCACAAAGGGAATAATATCAAACTTAAAGCGTAAAACGGTTTCAGCATAAACGGAAAAATGAGTCTGAATGCCACTTACAGGAATTTACACGTATTTGACGAGAACTAAAACTAAAAATCTGGTGTGATACACGCACACAACTTCCTTTTCCAGTGCTCTTATAATTTGCCAAAAAATTGATTTTAAATTTTTAAGCATTTGTCAAAAATTTAAAAAAATTACAAATTCTACAAAAACGGTGCTCAATAGAGCGTTAGGTGAAGAGACAAATTTTTTCTAGAATTCTAAGCTGAATTCAAAAATGTAATAATATACTGGGTGTTCTATTTAAAATAGGAGTATAGAAAAAAACCTAGAAAAAAACAAAAGAAACCGATTTTAGAAGTATTCATCTGGAAAATCACCTATCTCACATCAATATACAATAAAAATCTAATAAAAATGAGAAGTTTTAAAAAAAATCGTTAGAGCCGTTTTTGAAAAAATCGCAAAAAACTGAAAAATCACAAGAGTAAACACCTACTTCTGGTTATGCGATTTTCTTCAAAAGCATGCTGTCGCATCTACATAGGACACAACGCTTATATATGAAGTTTCAACACCATACCTCTTTTCGTTTTTGAGATAATCTGTTCACAGACAGACACACAGACCAATGAAAAAAAAAATGTTTTTTTGGGTTCAGGGGACTCTAAAAGTGAAGATCTGTTGAAAACTCGATTTAGAATTTTTGGGATGAATCCAATACTTCCTTTATTGTAAAAGGAAGTAAAAATATATAGGCAATTTAAGTTTACAGAACAAAATGAAAATGCTGATAAGAAATATATAAACTTCACACAGCCATGTCAGCAATACCTTATTTATAACCAAAAGCCATGCAATTTAAATAACACGTATCGCAATTTATCTGCAAGAAGCAATGCAATCTATAAATGATAGTAAATCGAATGTTACTTTTTGTTCAAAATTAAATATGTAAATCTACATATATTGAAATTGCCTAGACAAAAAAATGTTATTTCTTTGACACGAAGTATTAAAATTCCCTCATATCGAAAACAACTCTGAGTCAAATATCTCTAAAATTCGTGCCAACCGACTAATGAACCCACTTTACCAAATCTCCGTATCGACTGCGTGGATCTTTTGGTGAAGACCCCAGCCTACTAGATCCTTCCCTCGTATTGGGGGGTGCCTAAACGTGCTGTGCAGGGTATGTATATTTGTATGTGTACACGATTACGGTCGCCAGGAACCTTTCAGAAGTCGTAGATCGTTTTCATACTATAGGTCCTCCGAAAATGAAGGCAACATCAACTTTTAAAGTATGGTCGTCGGCAAAAAAAAATTTTTTTGGTTTTTTTTTGATAAATAACTGGTTCATAACATTTTATTGTATTACGGAAACAGAGTGATGCTGAGTGTCAAAGTATTCTTGGAAAGCACGGAAGGGCGCTTTTCTTGGGTGGGGGGTACCGTATATTTATGTATAGGTATTAATGTATTATCAAGACAATTTAAAAATTCCAAGTGACTATTCAATTCATTTGTCATCTGTCAAAAACTGACCAAAAAAATACAAGATTTGAGGTCTTTGAGCCAACAAAAATAGTTACAACATATACTAACAACAACACTTATTTATTAAAAGAAAAATTACAACTCAATTTCAGGATAAACAAATGTAAAAAAATGGTTTCAGTTTGATGAATAGTCCACCGAATACCATTCTTAGTCAAAGTTAAGTAGATTATTTTTGCGGTGTTATCACTACTCATGTACATTACGCTTCGGATTATCCGTATCAAAGCGCAATGAACATTCATGATACCACTGCAAAAATAGTCGACAACTTTGACTACTCATGGTATTATAAGTGACTATTCAATTCACCTGTCATCTGTCAAAAAGTGACCAATGAAAATCCAGAATTCTGACGTTTCTTGACCAATCAAAAAAATATCAGTGGATATATCTTCCTAGAAGGTATTCAAGTGACTATTTTAAGCAAATGTGATATTTATTAGAAAAAGTCAATATTAGTGTTCTGTTACTATAGAAATTGCGTAGTTTGTTGCTAGATTTACTGAAAACTAATTTGAAAATATACGGAACCCCCCACCCAAGAAAAACGCCCTTCCGTGCTTTCCAAGAATACTTCGATACTCAGCATCACTCCGTTTCGCTAATACAATGAAATGCTATGAATCAGTTATTCATAAAAAAAAATTTTTTTGCTGACGACCATAGCTCAAAAGTTGATGTTGCTTTCATTTTCAGAGGACCTATCGTATGAAAACGATCCAAGACTTCAGGAAGTTTCCTGGCGACCGGAATCGTGTACACATACGAACATACATCCCCCGCACAGCACGTTTAGGCACCCCCCCAATACGGGGGATTGATCTAGTGGGCTGGGATCTTCACCAAAAGATCCGCACCGCCGAGACGGAGATTTGATATAGTGGGTTCATTAGTCGGTTGGCTCGAATTTTAGAGATATCTGATTCAGACTGGTTTTCGATATGAGGGAATTTCAATACTTCGTACACTTCGTGTCGAAGTAAAAGTAGTTTGGTTCATTAAATAGTCCCTCGAATACCATTCTTAGTCAAAGTTAAGTAGATTATTTTTGCGGTGGTATCACTACTCATGTTCATTCCGCTTTGGATTAGGACTCGTGCTAGCACACTCGTCCTAATCGTACCAAATCACAATGGACATTCGTGACACCACCGCAAAAATAGTCGACATAACTTGGACTACTCATGGTATTATAAGTAAAGCTGATAATTATATGCACTCAAATGTACGAAAATATGCGCATATATATGCATAAATTTGATTGACTATATGCACCCAAAGTTACAATATATGCACAAAATATGCTCTAATTTTTTTGAAAATGCGTAGAAGTATTCTAAATAATGTAAAAAATGTAATTATTTTGTATAAGTATATTTATTTCTCTAATTTTTATTCAAAGACCTCATTCATTTTAACCTTTGACTATATAAATATGGATTGTCAACGCCAAATTAACGTTGAAAGCCAACATAAAAATGAGATTTCCCCTAACACCACCAGACTATTATTCATCCACCACTCGGAAGTTTAACTCTTGAAATGTATTCTATGTTGGCTGATTCCTTATACATTGCTTCTATGGGAAAAGTGTGAGTTGCTGGCAGTTCATGTTTATATAGTCAACGATTTTAACAGGGACTTCCCCTTTCCGCTGCTTATTTTGATACGCGCACTACACTCCAGCGGCAGAAAGTGAAAGTATATATCTCAGTCGCACACAAAAATTTTATTAATAAATTTTATAAAATTGTAAATTTTACAAAAAAATCTCAAAAAGTAACAAATAGGTACAGTCGCGGAATTAAAAATCCGGACATTTAAAATGATTCATGGTATATCTTACTTTACTTTACTTATCACGTTACCTGGTGAAATTAGTCAAAGTCAAAATAATTACTCGTATATGACAGCATGCCTCATTGTTTAACTGTCAGTTGCTAACCTAGAAACGCAAAGCCTAATTTACATTACCCAAAAATTTGCAAAAATCCTCTATAAGACTCGTCCGGATTTTTAATTCCGCGACTGTACATTACAAATTATTGCTAAATATAACCAAATATGCAAAATCCAGAAAGTATGCTCAAAAACGTATAAATATGAAAAATATGCAAAATGAAACTTGGATTAAACGATTTGTTTTCACATAATTAGTATACATATGCAAAAAGTTTCGCCGGCATATCAGTTATAGGTAATATGCATTTGCCATACCGGGTGCTGACTTGCGCGACGCACCATAGGAATTTGCATAGTAAATTCTTTATGTTCAGTTATTTGCTCCCCTAATTATTTTAGAGCTAAAGTGTAAATACATTTTTTGTAGAGAAAAAAATACTGCATCCATTCATACTATTGCTAACAATTTTTCATTTTCCAGAACCGAATGAATGCAAAAAATCAAACTAGCATTTTTACAAAAATCAGTGATGCCATGGAATTATTGAAACAAGCCAATGCCAACGATCATCCAGTCACTGTCGTCAAAAGATTGAAAGTAATGTTGTTTTTCTCGTTTTGGAGACATTAAGCAGAACATAATTAGTAATACTTTATTATAAACGTCAAACATCAATGACAAACAACACATATTGTCGCTCCGCACGCATTTGCGTTGGCATTTTCTTGTTTCAATAATTCCATGGCATCACTGATTTTTGTAAAAATGCTAGTTTGATTTTTTGCATTCGTTCGGTTCTGGAAAATGAAAAATTGTTAGCAGCAGTACGAATGGATGCAGTATTTTTGACTCTACAAAAAATGTATTTACATTTTAGCTCTAAAATAATTAGGGGAGCAAATAATTGAACATAAAGAATTTACTATGCAAATTCCTATGGTGCGTCGCGCAAGTCAGCACCCGGTATAATATCAGCTTTAATTATAAGTGACTATTTTTCGGAGGTTTATATACTACACCAAAAATAAAAGTTGTTATCAGCTTGTATAACATAATGTTTAAATGATAATTTAACGTGTATGCCACCACATCTGAAGATAGATTAGACGTTAACCAGGTTTCACTTACAGTCAGTGAGTCGTAGTTTGTATTAATTACATGGTCACGAATATTTGTAAAACTTGCCATGAATTATCTTGCATTCAGATGTGCACACTGAAAATTAGAAGCGATATCATTCATGATCAATAGATTCTTTATTTAATAAAACAGAAATATGAGATATAATTAAGTAACTCATTTAATGAACAATTGCAATAAGAAATTAAATTAAAGATACTTATACTGGTAACTTAATTACAGCAAGCAGCATGCTAAAAATATAAACACAGCTTCTTGTGGAATAGTAGGTACACTTACGATCATTGAAAATGAACAGGGTTATGCATGTCAAATCGACTTCACCGACGTTTTGCAACTGCGTGCATCGTTATTTTATTATTACGATGAGGAGAGAGTTAGGACAACACGATTCTGCTTTAGAGACAAGGGAAATTCAGAAAACGTATATCAACTACTGTAATGTTTGTTGCATAGCCCCGTTCATTTTCAATGATTATTTGTGTAACTCAGTAGCTCATTAAATCTTAAAAACTTTGCCATCAGCAACCAGACATTGGTAAAAACATATATTTGTTGAGCAGAACGTAAAAATGATTGCCTTGCTTTTGTTAGGTCTTCTTTTATGAAAACCAGGGTTCCTTTTATTTGATTTGAAAATTCGTTGTCAGAGGTTATAATTAACAAACTTCCCAATGACTGGGGTGGGTAGACTTGAATTCCTGCTCCTCAATCTATGACTTCTTTCAATTGCGTTCTTGGGAACTTGGATTGGAAGCGCAAAAATTGTAAGAACTTGGTCTGTATCTTCCTTCATTGGAAGCTTCTTTGATCTCTAGAATATTCAGGTTATTTCGTCTTAAATATTGTTCAAGGGAATCTATTTTAAAATCGTGTGTTCGGATAGTTGTGTTTTGAGAAGCACCAGTTTCTTCTACAGTAGAAATACGCTGGTCGAGTTCAGAACTGTTGCTTAAACTTCTCCATCAAATTGGCCATAAAATCTCCACACACCAGAATGTTCTTAACAATACGTTGAACCACATCATCTTCGTCGGACTGCTCTTTGATGGAAGCTGACTGACCTTTGCCACCACCTGGCAGTTTATAATCGCCACCCGTTTTTATAAAATTTACAGCAATTCTGTAGCAGAACATCACAGTAATAGTAGGAAGAGCCCAACTTTAACTATACTAAAACTGCTAAATAAGGGTCCGCCCACTGCACTAGCACGTCTATTCAGCTTGACTGCACGTGGATTAGAATGTATTTCTAATCCCTGAAGACATTTCGCACTGCACTAAACTGCCTCTCTTGTTCAAAGATTTCAACATTTGCTGAATGCGATACGACGTAGGTACTCCACAATTGGATATCGCAGCTCTATGTTGGTGTCAGCAGTTTTATAGACAAGCACCTTGTTGGCAACAGATACTTTAGAGTTGCAGCCTAACAAGCAGTAATATTTTCTCAATTAGGATTGAGTTGCTCCCTTATAGTCCAAATAGTGGTTTCTAGGTTAATACAAACAACCTTTTTTATTGCCGCTTCTTTTGAATTTCGGTATTTGACGCGCTAAAACAGATACTTTTTTTACCAATACACAATATTAAACCAGCATTACAACTTATAACACAAAATATTAATTAAATGTTACGAAACGTCAAACTGACGTTTTACCGCTCTACTCTTTCGCCACCTGTTGGATCCGCACGGAACTAGGACAAAAATTAGCCAGCGCAATCTGCCAAATGGTAAGAAGTCGAATCACCTGAATATCTTACACCGTGCACACAGCTCACCATTATACATTGAAGAGTTGGTTGTCTGTCTCACTTCCTTGGCAAGTTTCCCACTCATAGCCGCTAGCAATATAGTAAGTATTAGATATATGGCTGCAGGAGAAGTCGAGGTACTTTGGGCAGGACGTCTAGGGTTTAAACTGACTTCCCTTAGTCTTCGTCTGACTGTTTTAACACTTACATTTACTTGTCTTGCATTTTGCAATTCATTTTTCGATTGGGAAGCGGTATAAGTGCGATTTGTTAAAGCTTGGATCTGCAGGAAGCCTTCTTTTGTATTCTATTCTACAGTTCTTTCACATCGGTTTACAATATGTGAAACTGTTGATTGATTAATTCCCATCATATGTGTCACCTCTTTTTGTTGATAGCCATCGTTAAATAAAATTACTACATTTACAGCATCTAATTTATTCAAATAATGTGCACATGGCGTGTATATCAACAATGCGCTAATGTCAGTGTGGTATAAACAAAACACAATTGCTTAAAATCTTGGTCATAGTTAAACAATAAATTACATAATCGATGCATTATCCTAATTAACTTAACTTACGTTAAAATTACTAAAAATTGAGCTATTGCACTTAAAAGGCGAACTTGTAGTTCTTTTGGCTGTTTATATGATTATAAAATACTATTACTATATAGTTGTGATGTTATGAGGGTCAACTATAAACGATTCAACCTAAAACCAAAATTTAGTAGGAATAACTTTTTGTGGTAAAACAGTTTCTTACTTCTTGGGGAAATGGTATTTTTTCTGAAAAACTACTGTTTTGTAAAAGTACTCAAATCCTTTCCAAAATTTTGCATATGGTCATAATTTTACATTCTTAACATAACTTTTCTTAATGATATTTTTCCCAATTTGGAACAGTAAAGGTACTTTACCTAAATAATTTGTTTTAATCTACCGCCAAGGTCTTCTTGACTTGAAAAAATCTAAAATATAGTGAATTTATTGTAACGTGCAATATGGTCTTGTAGTTTCCATTGCCATTTGATTGTTTACCTATTGGTTTCTAACCATATGACCAAAGTAGTCGGTGTCTAAGGTACCTGGTACTCTGCATGCCTAGACCTTGTCCATTAACAAACAAACAAACAAAGATACGCCACGCCCACACAAATATAAATGCTTTTATCTATAGTCTGTTCACTAAACATAAAAACACAAAGTGGCCTTTGATTTCCAATATTTCATGAGTGTACTTCTGAAATTCATCTTTGTCTAGGAATGTAATTACAAAAAGTTACTAAAACTAATAGGTTAAAGGTGTGGCATTTACTTAGCATCTGCCATAAGTGTTATAAATAACTACTATTAAGGATATTATACAAATACTCTGGTGGATACTATTAACGTAGCGTTTATTAATAGCATATATATAATACACATATATTGCTAGTAGGGCCTCGGAACGCTAGAAAACATTACGGCGCCGACATAGTCTCACTTAGAGTATAACGCGTCTCGTGCGCATGCGCGGAAATTCGAACTCCGCCTTTAGAAGCGAATTTTAAACTTGACCACTTCCCCATTGGGCGGACGACGCCGCCGCCCTTGCTCACCTTTATACATTGAAGAGTTGGTTGTCTGTCTCACTTCCTTGGTAAGTTTCCCACTCATAGCCGCTAGCAATATAGTAATTATTAGATATATGATTAATAGGTATTTTTATTACATTTTATAAAAGTTCTAGCGAGGATTTCCGGAAAATATCTACTTTGACACTGAAATAATGAGAAATATTAATTGTCATTTTTAAATTCAAACCTACCTTTATGCAGGTGGGGAAACCTCTGCAAAACAAAATACAGAATCCCCAGTACAAAAATTGTATACATATGCCAACTTCAAAAACATTAAAGTGTTTTTGTGTTTAGTGAATGGCCTGTACTTTGCGTTCGTACTGACGCTATTACGATACTAGTTTGTGTATCGTAATAGACAAAAAGCGATGCTATAATAATAGCTATTAACATATCTAGGAATGTTATGAGTATCATAACTGCCGCAGATGTTTTGAAATCCGAGCTCGTAGAGCGAGGATTTTAAAACATCTGAGGCTGTTATGATCATAACATCCGTGATATGTTCAATAGTTTATCGGTTGCTATATGGTTATGGTTGCCATGTAGGGTAATATTCCATTACCCTACAGATAAGTTATGATCTAGTTACCAGCCCACTTTTGTATATGTAAACAAAGGCTTAATATCCTGAAACCGGTAAAAATACTAAAATCAGAGTATTTATAGCTATTAACAAATCTAGGAATGTTATGATTCATAACATCCGTGATTTGTTCAATAGTTTATCGGTTGCTGTGTGGTTATGGTTGCCATGTAGGGTAATATTCCTTAACCCTACAGATAAGTTATGACCTAGTTACCAGCCTACTTTTGTATATGTAAACAAAGGCTTAATATCCTGAACCGGTAAATTGTTTTAACGTTGGCAACCATAGGTACTTCGCTCCGTGTACACATCAAACTGTCAATAGCCGTCTTTATTGCACCGCACAAACGTTGCCAACTGCCGCGAAATTCCCTAGACTTTGAAATTTTATTTTTTTGTTTAAAAAAGTGGTAAAGTAGATAAAATACTGATGATACCTCGTTTATAAGGCATTTTGTCACACTTACTAAACCCGTGCGTGCTACAAAATGCTTCTTATAAAGCTCGTATCATAATATACTATTATTTTAAAATGCAATGTATGAACCATAATTTTATTGAAAAATGAGCATTACAAATAACAACAGAGAATGAAACTGAAACTGAAGTCTTTACACCATTTAATCAAAAGAATTTCTTCCTTCATATAATACATAATTTTTGTACGTACTCAGTAACATTCCTATATTGCATTTAAAAATAAACGCATTTATACGCATGGTATGAGCAGCGTACATATATCATACAAGTAGAGACACTCATGCCAAATGTTGAATCCTGTCTAGAGTGCCTGGGACAGTAACTCGAGGGGGTGTTTCTAAACTTGACTATCAGATGGCAGCACAAAGTTCTACCAATCCTTTGAATATAAAACCTCAGGAAGGAGCGTTTCGTATAAAAATAGGGAACAACAACAAGTTGGGTCTTCAATATGGCGGATAGGTGTTTCCGGTTGACATTGACCAGTGTACTGATTAAATGTAATTATTACTTACTGATGGAACGTTATTCCTTTATTTGTAGTTGTAGGTGTTTGAGAACACCAACAAGAAGCACAACTAACCATTTTTTACCACAAGTTTTTTACAGCGAAACTGGCGCAACTACGCAAAACTCACAATAATGAGTCATATATGGGTTTTGCAGATGGCGACTTCCGTCGTAGTTCAATCATATGCTACAAGTTCACAACGCTCCTTCCTGAGGTTTTATATTCAAAGTACCAATCGGAGCCAGTTACTGGTTCTGCTACCTATAGCCCCTCTATTTACAAATAGTAGCGACATCGTGGGGCAAACCTGATGCAAACATGAAAATACAAAAAGTTACTAAACGATCAATTTCAGTGTAAACAGTGAAAAAATAACAGATCTGAGTACCTGAAATCCTTTTCTGCCACTATTTTTACACTTATCGACACAACACCCTGGCATTTCCACGTCCTCGACTTCGAATTAGCCCCCGAAGAGAAAAATTAATAAAAAAACGACAACTGCCGATGTCACATTTTAATTAATTATGCAACTTCCTAGGCGATTTTTAAACATGCTAGGGACTTAAGGGATACCAACGTGATTTTGCCCCAGCGGCAACATCAAAGGGTGTCGCTACTATTTGTAAATAAAGGGGCTATACTGCTACCAATCATATGTGATTAGAATTTACTATATACAGGATCTCTATATGTGATCATAGATATATAAGTACTAGATACGGCGTGCTGTTGCTATAGTTGACCAAGACGTACCATCTATTTCTGTCACTCTCAGTGCGTGCATTACGTATAGCGCTATCCTTTAGAGAGGTACTTTGACTCGTAATTGAAAGAAATTATGATAAAATACATTTAACTCGTGTTACATGGTGCCAGAACTAGTCTTTTTGGTTTCAAAATGCTACAAAATGTAGAAAAGAAGTACCTAATCGTATAAATAAACACGAATTAGAAAATATAACCTCAACAGTCAACACATAACCTCACTCGATAAGATTGTGTGCAGATATCCACTTACTAGAGTCTTTGAGTTTTACGGTTGAAAATAATAGCAATCAAAACCATGTAAACAACATTTTGACTGGTAGGTCCAACAAGTTAAATGTTCAAGTAGCACCATTTTTCATGATAACTTTTTTAGGTGACCGTGTCTAATCGTTTTAACTTGTCAGAGGCTGGTTGAAAGGAAATTAATGATCCTAATAAAAGAAGTTTGTGAACACTACTTTGCTCTGAAACTGAGTTTGTCCTTTACAAGATGCACCATTTTGAAGTATGGTAGAAAATGACCTTTTGTACTCCGAGAATGGTGTTCCAAGTGGCTGTTAGAGCTCAACGAACAAAAATGCAGCGTGTTGCACATGGGATACCACAACCCTAGCTACACGTATTTTCTGAACAATGTGCTTATAAAGGCGATTTATCAACAAAGAGATCTTGGGGTCACCGTGTCGTCGGATTTTAAATGGGAGTACCACGTTGCTAAAACAATCAAGAAAGTAAATATCGTGTCGTAGCTAGTTTCGATCGCTTTTAAAAACATGTCTCCTCAACTTTTAGCGAAAACCTAAATTCGGCCAATTTTGGAGTATGCGTCCTGCGTTTGGAAGCCTAACCTTGCTAAAGACATTCATGCTCTTGAACTCACCCAGAGACGTATCACCAAGTTATCGCCAACTATTTGAAAACTGCCATATGAACAGAGGCTGCAGGTAGAGGGGCTATCATCGATTTCATAAAGATATTAAGACGTAACCTAATAAGAGAAATATAAAATCCTCCATGTTTACTACACTGTAGTCATTGAAGGGTTTGTTACTAGTGAGAATGTGCAGTTGCGTGGCCATGAATCCAAGCTAGTGCGCGAAAGATTTAATAAAATGTGTCGGAAGTTCTGTTTATTCAACAGAATTTTTGGAGATTGGCACGCTCTTCCCGAATCAGTTGTCTGTGCGCCTTCAGTAAACGCCTTGGACAAATGGAGTGGTTAATTTAAGTTAAGTTAATCGCTGTAGTTGTATAATTTCATTCTGTAAAATTTTCAAGTTTGCAAGTGTTGTAAGTAGAATGTTTTATCTTGTTATTTACTGCATTATTATGTGCCTTCAATTTTAATTTTTAAGTGTAAATATTTTATTAGCTCTAGTTTTCGATTGATATGTTTTATCGGCTCAGCCGTCTAACATTATAAATAAATAAATAAAAAGGAAGCAGAACTTTGATGCATGCAACAACGGGGAAAATGCAGAATCCGGGGCAATATCCCTGCTATTGTTAACATTAATAATTATTTAATGTTGTTTCTCTACTAACCATAACCAAAATTATAAGGAAAAGAGTTGGCAGTGTAATTGGTCTCGGATTCTGCATTTTAGCCCAAAACAGTTGGTTATTAAATAAATAGCCGTGTTTATTTGATTGTGCATTATGCAAAAGGCCCATTTTCAGAAAAAATAGGCATCTAGTATTTTTAATTTTTATATGCCTTGCAAGGATTTGTTTGATGGAGTATTGTACTCGAGCCACCCGTGATTTAGTCTAAGCCAAAATTTAAAATTGGTAATTTTATTAATATTTATATCCCTAATGGCATTAGGAATGATTATCAAAAAAATTCCCTACCCAAGTAGTGATGCACATACCCGTAGTCTCAAAAAATACCCTTGAGACTGGTAGTAGCACTGGTTTTTGGCTATTAACTACGAAAGGGTGCATCGGAGAAGAAAATTGAATAGGGATGAAAATATTGGAAATACAAGTTTCAATAAGGTCTGTCATGTGTAATCTGCAGCAAGAGTGGAAATAAGTTTGAGCGTACAGCACAAAATGTGCTCGCTTGTTTAGTTTCTGGTCAATATCGCAAAAACAGGAGTTTTTGATAAAAATGGATAGAAGTAAATTTGTAGAGCACATTTCTTTGCAAGAATGATAGATAAAATTTTTGTTGCACCAATTTTGAAAGTGGTACTTAAATTTTTTGGAAAAATACAGTTAAATTTACTGGTACCTATCTCTTTTCCACACCACCCATGAGGTAGAGATTTTGGCGCGTTTTTTTTATAGTGGTGCCCCTGTAGGCAAAAATCCACTTATTTCTTGAAAAAAATATCACTTGGAATCAAAATTAACTTTGCTATTTGAAATTATAGTTAATGTTACCATCATTTAGAAATTTTTCCATTTCTACGTTTAAATAGGTTAAAGAATATGAGAATAAATCTTCTGCTTCTAATAATGTGCAGTCCTCAATATCATTCTTTTCATCACTAAGAACTTCGAGATCAATCACATTTCTTCCTGCACCCCATTTTACAAGAACGCACAACCAAATTTATATGGCTTGCTGGAGCTTGTACCTCAGTTGCGTGGTAACGAACAGTTACTATTTTTTTCCAACCCCCACACATCTGCATGAACTGCTGTTATTTCCCACATTCGAATTTGATGAAAAACATGACGAGAATGTGGACGAACAGCTGAAGAAGCAAAAGGAAACATTAACCTCAACTTTACAATTCATAATTCATTCAGAAGTTAGGTGCCTTGAAAAACTGTAGGGAATCAATCCTTTTTGAAGCTTGGATAGGGAACTTTTTTGATATTCATTCCTTTCCTAATGCTATGAGGGATATGAATATCAATAAAAAAACTGAAATAATTTTTTAAAGGTTTTAATTAAACAAACTATCTACTAAACACCGATGAAAAGATACGTCTTCGCTTGAAGAATTAGAAGAAATAGAACAAATTATGCATGTTCTCATTGCTAAAGTCAATTTTCGAAGAATAAACTGAAATTGAATGACACTTCTGACGTTTTCATTTCAAAACTTCAAAATTAAGGGTACGAAACATTGTACGAAATACGTCTAGAGGGAGAGAGAAATAAAGTGATACAGGTTAGAATGAAATGGGGGAAGGTACCGAACTCCGTGATATGTTATTTTAAGATTCGACATACGTTTACATGTAGTGAACGTATCCTGTACTAATATATCCATGTATGTGATAAAGTAGTGGCGCCATCTGTTAGTTCTATCGGAAAGTACCCCCCCAGGAGCGGTTCAAGGTCATCAAAACCGGTATTTTTACATCAAAGAAACCGACAGCGAGTGTCTCTATTTGTTTGATATATGTACGCTGGTATGAGCGTGGCAATATCCGTAGAAACCACATTACCCTTTATAATAAATTCAATGTATACTTAAAATTGATTTGCCGGGCTCCATAGCTCAGTAGTTCATCATTCGGTCTACTGGTCGCGAGTTCGATCCCCGATTCCGGTGAGGTTTCTAAAAAATTTAAAAATGCCAATGAATACCTTTACATCTGAACCAAATTTTCCTCAAAGGTACATCACATAATGATCTACTTATGACTGAATAACGATTCGCCCTCATCAAATGCAAAGCCACCTGCCATATCAAAATAAATGGAAAAATTAAAAACACATATTACTTAGGCATTTTTAATCAGAAAATGTTGCTATTAAAAGATGTTTCAGACTCGCCCAAAAAGCTTATATGCAAAATTTTATCAAACTTAAACAGATTGAAATATATTTTAAACAAAAAGTCTGAAAATATCACTTTGATGGGTTAGAAAGTAATATTGAAATTTTTTATGTTGTATTTATTTTTAACTTATGAAAAAGCTTGTTCATGCAATTAAAATGAATATCAAAATGAATTATCAATGTTTTATTTTTATGAAAACTAGGGAAGACAGAATTTCTATCTTTTTAATTTTAATCAAACTTTAGATTTAAACTTTTTGGGCAATTATGAATAACATTTATTAGTAAAATTTGTCGATTAAAAATGCCCAATATGATTTCAAATGTTTTCCATTTATTTTGGTATCACAGGTGTTTTTCCATCTGAAAGAGGCGAATTGTTTTCGACCACAAGTAGACCATAATGTGTTCTATCTTGGAAGAAAATTTGGATCAAATCGGATAAAAACTAAAAAAGGTATTGGTAGGTACGTAATTTGGTTTGTCATTACGATTTTATGCGCGCAGTACCTCTCAAATCAAAAGTGTAATATAAAAAATTCTCCATAAACAAGCTCTGTAAGCTCTAATTTGAAATCTGAAATAAAGAAATTATGAAGCTAAGAATAAATGTTAGTAGTTTCTGAACTTCTATCTGAAGAGGAAGCACAATCATCACCTAATAATCACTATATTTGTTGCATTGTTACAATAGAAAATATCTAAGCAATTTTTTTTAATGTGCCAACATATTTTTATCATTTAATTTCCATTCAGCACTAGCAATTCTAGATAGAACCTGGAGGCAACCTATTCAAATAGGACATAGTTATTTATGTACCAAGGGCATTATAAAGATGTTTATGCCCTTTCAAGGGCACCACTACAAACATCAAGTAGGCCCGTGGTGCATACGTTTTATTTTTACTTTGAATACGCAAATAAATTGAAAAGCTTGCAAAGCAGTCCTTAACACCCTAGGACGAAGAGAACGAGCATAATTATCATGCCTGCTTATTTTGAGATGCATACAGAGCGGGTGTTATCATTACTCACGCTTTTTACACCCTAGGGTGTTATGGACTGCTTTATATACCTCGTATCACAGATATAAACAACCAATAATAGATCAATGAAAAATAAAACACTTTATATCTCAAAAACTAAATGTATATATTTAATGAATAATACATAGATTTTTATTTTCTAGATGTCGAGAATGGCAGATTTAACGGAAAACTACCAGCTAAAATGGCATTCCTTTAGTTCACACCTACATACATGTGTTGCAGCAGCCCTCAGCAATGATGCATTTACAGATGTTTCTCTGTACACAATGGATGGTCATTATATTCCAGCTCACCGTTTCGTGTTATCTGCGTGTAGTCAATATCTTCATCAAGTACTTAAAGCGCAAAACAAAGTTACCAGCAATTTACCATTGCTCATAATTCTACCTCCTGAAATAAGTTACAAAACGATGAGAACTTTAATTCAGTACATGTATAGTGGTGAAGCAACTGTTTCTAAAGACATTTTAGAAAATGTGCTTAGAGGAGGTGATTTACTTAAAGTGAAAGGGTTATGGCGACCTAAAGAAGACAAATATCACGAAAAAAGGTTAGTTAAAGTCCATGAACAACGTCTATTACAGCAGTCCCATAAGTTAACCTCATCTGATGTGAAATTAGAAAGCACTGGACCTGAAAAAGATGAGGCAAAATCCAGTCAAGCAGAATCAGGAAAATCTGAAACCAGTTCATCATCCAAAATTGTAGCAAATTCAGATACAACTACTGAAATAGAAGACGATTCAACATTTGAAGATAAAAACTCAAATATAATAGTTAACAATAAAAACGGTTCAGAAGAAAGCAATGACAAAGACGCCGATTTTGAAGAAGATCAATCGACAATGGATAACTTACAGTTTTTAGTAATTAAAGAAGAACCCATAGAATGGAGTGAGTTGGACGAAGGTGAAATGGAAATGATAGAAGAAAGTGATATGTTTCATTCAGAAATGACCATCAAACCGGAAGTAGTTCTAGATGACGAAGAAGACAAGCCAGAAGAATTATATTCTCCTCTAACATGTGAACTTTGTGCCGAAACTTTTACACTTCCTGCCGAATGGGTTCGTCACATACAGACACATACTGATATGTTGCCAGCAAAAAGGCAACGGCGTGGCAGATCAAGTGTAAGTAAGTTTACTATTTATTTGTGATAATTTCTCTCATTAAACTACTTTTGCTTAAATTGAAAAGAAATTGATATGTCATATTTACGTTAACAAAATGTTTATTAGTCTCATCTTACTTTTTGAAGATGTATAAATGAGTATTTTGGTATACTGTGTAGGCCAGGTGGTGTATGATTTGGAGTGACGAAAAATTCGGGAAAAGGTTTTCTGGTTTTAAAGTATTGCTTAGGTCAATATAAGCAAACAAGCTTCCCTCTCCGTCTATCTGTGCACAACTTTTAACAGAGGCATAAACATGCAAAAAAATGTTTTTTTTTATTCTAATTTACTTCTCTTCAATTTTTTGGCAAAAATGTCTCATACTAAAATTGTAGCACCTACACAAAATTCTCCAGAAAAAAGGTTCCATTTATTGCACAAAGTGAGCTACAATTATTTATACTCCAAGTTATGTTAAAATAATGTTCATTGACAAATAAATAAACAAACAATATAAAAACAAATAACTTTTTATTGTTAGAATGCCAAAAAAGCTGCTAATAGTAAAAGCATATTGTACGAAAAATTTTAGCAAATTATTTGATGCACCTTTTCATATGTTCTACGGACTTTTTGCGCTGTCTCGGGTGTTTATCACACGACGTTTCGGAAGTTTTTGATGTACTCCCGTCCTCACGTGTTCCTGGTTAGTCTTGAGAAAGACTGATTTTTGTATGTCCTTTCACGTACACTCGTGCCTACCCCAAGGTTTGAACCCGGGACCACTGATCGCTGAGATTGCGAGTTTGTCATTCTTACCACTAGACCACCAGCGCGGTTATATGCTGTATGGGCAGTAGACTATTTTTGTAACTCTCTGCGCAGCAGTGGCATCCAAATAGGCTTTATTTCTGCGCTACGGAACCTGTTTTCTTTTTTAACTACAATTGGTACGTTATCCCATTGTATGTAGTAATCTTCATTCCAGACGTGAGCTGCGATCTTAGATTTGATGGTTTCGCCCTTTCTAATATCTTTGTGATGTACCGATAATCTCACTCGTAGGGGTCGTTTTGTTTCCCCTATGTACTGTCTTCCACACTCGCGCGGTACGTTGTAGATACAGTTCTTTGAACTTTGATCTAAAAAAGAAAACAGGTTCCGTAGGAAGCTGAAAGAAGCTACATACATAGCGCTGGCAGAAGAACCAATTATTCAGGCTAGCGCAGAAATAAAGCCCATTTGGTTGCCACTACTGCGCAGAGAGTTACAAAAATAGTCTACTGCGCATACAGTGGTAACATATATATATATAAGTTTAAAATAAAATATATAACAGCGCTGGTGATCTAGTGGTAAGAGTGACATACTTGTAATCACAGCGATCAGTGGTCCCGGGTTCAAACCCCCAGGGTAGGCACGGGTGTACGTGAAACGACGTACAAAAATCAGTCCTTTTTAGGACTAACCAGGAACACCTGAGGACAGGAGTAGATCAAAAACTCCCAAAACGTGGTGTGATAAACACCTGAGACAGTAGAAAAAGTTCGATAAAACATATCATAATAGACCACTGCCAAAAATGACATAATTCAGAGACCACCGTTTGAATTTGAAGACTTCAAAAGATATTTTATTAATTTCAAATTTGTTTTTTTAAGATAGGACATTCTGGGTGAAAGGTTTATTTTGCAAAAATATTTCTTTCTACATAGATGTACTTCACCATGAGATTGATGCTTGGGGTACAACCTCCATGACGTCAGTTGTACCCCTCTCTTCATCACCGTCTGTATCAGCTGAGTCGCTATCTGACTCTAGATCTTCCTTGTCCTGATCATTCATAAGTCGCTCTAGTTGGATATTGACTTCATCAGTATCGCTGGTGTCCTCATGTTTGTTAACATTCGTACAAGATTGGCCACAGCAGTTGCCACAGATAGTCAAGTCATTATGTAACCTTTGGTGCATCTGCATGAAACTGTCTGCAGTAATTCTCGACCGCTTAACCCCAATCTTCTGGACTGGTGACTTGATAATAGGTTTGAAGAAAATGCTGCTTCAGTTGGTGGTAAGCTTGTAAGGTTGGAAGCAGTGTTGAAAAACGATTTAACGAAGCACTTGTGTCTACATTTATTTAGTGACAATTCAACATTACTCCCTCCACATGCTGCTCTTATGAAGGTCTGTCCTGCTATATCGATGATATCTTGAGATGTAATTGGTTGCTTGAAGACTTTCACGACTTCTTGCAAGTTCTCACGCTGAACTAGAAGTTTAACAAATTTTACTTTACCTTGTCTATAGACTGTAGAATGATAAAAGTTGTATTGTATCCACTGAATGTGTGAAGAAAGAGAATATTTTCTGCTTCTTCAGATAACACTGGTCAACACAGTTTGTTTTTCTTATACATCAATACGTCTAATTTATGTCTTTTGACATGCTGATTCTGAATCTGATTTTATATTTGCTCCATCACGTCGGAAGTTTGAGAAATGTTCTTAAATAGTTTTTTTCAAAAAACGCATTAAATTTTACACAATTTAAAATTTATTTTTATATAATAAAAATCGTACAAGAAATATTGTTCTGCCGAACATTGAGTGGACATGTCTGAACATGTCCTTGCATGTTTCCTACGTCAGAGCACTTAAACCACGCCCATTTTTGCTCGGGAACCAATCAAATTAAGAATTGGTCGATATCTGGCTATGTGGGTATATAAAAAGCTACACCGGCTCTATCGATTCAATGTAAATCAGTTTGTGATAGCTGGACGTCTTTTTTTTTCGTAATGTTCCGTACGTGTATAAATAATCCCAACAGCTTCTGTTATGTATGTGGAGAATTCACTATCCACTAGCATAAGCGGAATATTACACCTTTAATAGAAAACTTATATTTTCACTATTTTGGCTTAACTTTTAAATATCAAGACAAGCCATGGGCTCCCAGCATTTGTTGCATACGTTGTGCTGTTACTCTGAGGGGCTGGTCAAACGGTAAGAACATCGCTATGCTATTTGCAAGACCTATGATTTGGCGTGAACAAACGGACCATTCGACTGATTGCTATTTTTGCTGCACCAAAACTTTCGGATTTTCCAACAAAAACAAGAAAACTATTAGTTATGCTCGTCTGTCCTCTGCTACTCGTCCAGTACCTCATTCGGAAGTCTTGCCAGTACCAAGACCCATAGGTGTTTCGAGTGAAGAATATGCTGTTACCGAACCAGAAGAACCAAGTGTCGAGTCAGTATTATTATCGATCAGCGATGATTGTTAAAGACTGGCCAGTCAGGGCTCAGTATATTCCTGGGCAAAAGAATATACTTCATAAGCCACTAGTGGAACCTGATAAAATATTTCTACCGCCATTAGCCTACACATAAAATTAGGTTTGATGAAAAATTTCGTCAAAGCAATGGATAAAGATGGCCATCGATTCCAATATCTTAAACAAAAATTTCCCAATATCTCAGATGCAAAACTTAAAGAGGGAATTTTTGTAGGACCCCAAATTAAACTTCTACAACAAGATACAATATTTGAAGAAACCTTAAGTGACTTGGAGCGTGTTACTTGGAATGCTTTCAAAAGTGTGACCCAAAATTTTGTAGAAAACACAAAATCTGACAACTATATAACGCTTGTTAATAAACTTCTTGGAAGTTACCATAAATTGGTCTGTAACATGAGCCTTAAAATACATTTTTTGCACTCGCAACCTGGATGTCTTTTCCCCCTTTCTTCATCAAGACATTTCTGTTATTGAAAAACGTTATCAAGGCAAGTGGAACAGTGAAATGCTTGCTGATTATTGTTGGACATTAATATCAGAAAGTGCTGAAGAACAGTATAAAGAACCGTAAAAAGAAAAACAAATGTATGTTAGAAGGTGACAACATCCCTGAGGACTGGAATATAGCATATATTAGCTCAATATATAAGAAGGGAGATAAAAGACAGTGCTAGAACTATCGGGGTATAAGTGTTACTAGTGCAATGGGGAGGTTGTACGGTCGCATACTTAAAAAGAGAATAGAAAGTACTATCAAAGTAATAGAAGAACAAAGTGGATTCTGTGCTGGTCGATCGTGCATGGACAATGTATTCGTACTGCAACAAATAATTGAAAAACGGAAAGCCAGAAATTTGTCTACCCACCTAGTGTTTATTGACCTCGAAAAAGCCTATGATACTGTACCGCTTCAAAGGCTTTTTGAGGTTTTAATCAAGATTGGTCTAAATAAGATATACATTAGAGCAATTGGGGAGATGTACAAAAACTCAAAAAGTGCTGTAAGAGTCGGAAATAATATTTCAGAATATTTTCATAATAATAAAGGACTTAGACAGGGTTGCAGCTTATCACCCACGCTGTTTAAAATATATATCCAGGAGGCATTAAGAGACTGGATGGAAAAAATATCAGGCATGGGTATAGAGATAAATGATAACTGTTTGACAAATCTCCTATTTGTGGACGATCAAGTTATTGTAGCTTGTGATGAGAATGATAGTGACTATATGTTAAGAAAATTAGGAGAAGAGTACAAGAACTGGGCTTAAGTATGAATCTAACGAAAACTGAATATCTAAAAATTGGCGAAGAACAAGAAGATCCAGAGCTACAAATAAGAGAAATAAAAACATGTAAAGAATATAAATATTTGGGAAGTATTATTTCGGAAGAAGGTACAACAAAGAAGGATATGCACAACAGAATACAGCAAGGTAGGAAAGTCACTAGAATCCTAAACTCATTACTATGGTCAAAATCCATGAAATTAAAAACAAAAATAACATTATATCGGGTCATAGTTGAGCGAATTCTAACATACCGGTCAGAGTGCTGGCAAATGACAACAAAGGATAAGAAAGCCATAGATACAGTTGAAATGGACTTTTTAAGACGAGCATGCAGAGTATCAAAACTACAACATAAAACTAACCAGGAAATAAGAAGAAAGACAAACAGGATTCATACAAGCTCGGAAAGAATAGAGTCGAGACAACTACTATGGTACGGACATGTAATGAGGATGGGAGAGGAACGGTGACCAAAAGCAGCACTAATGTATACACCACAAAATAGAAGAGGAAGAGGAAGACCCGCTCAGACATGGATAAAAGGAGTTACACAAACAATGACAGAAAGAGCCATAGGAGAGGACGATTGGAGAAACAGGGAGGCTTGGCGGTCGAAATGTGGGAAGCGGCAAAGGCTGTAGGAACCCCACGATATATATATAAAAAGAACAACATTTTAAACAGGACGATAGCATACAGCTCCATGTAATGTACTTACATAGGAACCTAATTAATATTATTTCATTTACTTTTCAATAATTAGAACTATAAAAGAAACGAAAATTGTACATAGTTTCTAAAGAAAAATTTTTAAAATGAGCATTTATTGTCTAGTGTAATTAAAGTTTCTTGAAGAATACATCGCCATCTGTTGGTGGGCTTCATAAAGTAGACTTTGGAAATAGATGAAGCCAGGGCTGTAAGCAATATAAGATCAATATCTTCACCAACTATTACAACAGAAGTATTTTTACTTACTAGATCCAGTGCGGTTTTGATGATGGGTGTATCTGCATCTTCAGTAGCCTGCTTCACGATGAACCCAGCAGTTTCTAATTTGTACTTGTTCCTATAATTGAAAAGAATTTTTTCGCTTTCTGTTTCATCAAATGGTGCGTGTGCCTGTGCGCTCAACGAAGATGCTCAGTTGATTTTGTGTTCTTCATTGCAGCATTATCTGGGTAGCCATCGCCGATAATCAAGTTGTTTGGTCAACGTATTGCATGTATGTGGATAAGATGGAACCGAATGTCTCTAGCTGATGCCATACAACTCAATGAAGCAGGAATTCACCTTCTATTACATTAATTGTATTATCAAAGTCAATTGATTCATTGACAGGAGAAGACATCATATATGGCTGATTTCTTGGTTTTCCCCTGTTCAAACTAACGTTTGACCATAAAATAGACAACTGTGTTAAGTTTTAAGGAAGTTAATGTTCATAATATGTAATATTTCTAGCTATCTTTACGCAAGCCTCAGCATTGGTGTCATTTTACTAGGTCAAGTTGCAGTGTTTGTTTGCAAACAAGGAGTTTTTTGCAGACATCGGACTTACAGTTATAACTAGGTCGTATAGTGAACTAAAATTAACAAATATACGGTACCCCCCACCCAAGAAAAGCGCCCTTCCGTGCTTTCCAAGAATACTTCGATACTCAGCATCACTCCGTTTCGCTAATACAATGAAATGCTATGAACCAGTTATTTATCAAAAAAAAAAAAAAAAATAAAAATAAATTTTTTTTTTGCCGACGACCATAGCTCAAAAGTTGATGTTGCCTTCATTTTCGGAGGACCTATCGTATGAAAACGATCCAAGACTTCAGGAAGGTTCCTGGCGACAGGAATCGTGTACACATACAAACATACATCCCCCGCACAGCACGTTTAGGCACCCCCCAATACGGGGAATTGATCTAGTGGGCTGGGATCTTCACCAAAAGATCCGCACCGCCGAGACGGAGATTTGATATAGTGGGTTCATTAGTCGGTTGGCTCAAATTTTAGAGATATTTGACTCAGAGTGGTTTTCGATATGAGGGAATTTCAATACTTCGTACACTTCGTGTCGAAGTAAAAAAAGACACCAATAATCTGTATTTAAGCTGGGCACTATTTAATTTAATACATTCTTCACCATTGAGGTGTTGACATAGGCTACAAATGTCTTAAGGGTTAGTTAGGCCTGGCTACCTCATTCACATCTTACCCTACAACCCTTCATTCCTTCACCAAGTTTCAACCTCTTCAATATAATAACCTGGTCCTATCTACAAGTTACATTTCTGAACTGCTTCCTGAACAAGTGCAACAAATTAAGAAGACTTCCAAGCTTTGGGCGTGCTTAGCCACCACTACGATGCTAAAAGAGTCGAAGGAATTGCACAAATCAAGAGGTATCACAGACATCATTTCCGGTTCATCAAAGAATGAAAGTGGTTAAGGAGCAGGTTCAAATTGGAAATACTTCTCCAAATCCTTATTAGATTTCTTACTGATTGCTATTCTCTAAAAAAAATTACGTAAGAGTCGATCAGAATGATTTCATCATGAACCATGACTGTTGAGTTCACTGCTTTGAAAAGTATCACTTATTCATTTGTTTTAAATTTTACATCTTCATAGTTTCCACCGACTATGCTTCATGGCAATTGATTTTTTCATTCCCTTGAACTCCGGTGATGATTTCACATGATCTCTGGATGGGCTGGAATGGGAGGGTGAGATGACAGCCAGTTATTGAACTCTCGGCAACCGTAATGCTCTGGCACTGTTTGGAGGTAGCAAAGGACACGTTACAGAAGTGTTTTATTTCTTCTGCTACTTCTGCAATCATAGGCATTGTAAGGATTGATTTTGCAAGAACACTATCAGTGATTCCTCAATTATAAGTTAGGCCACCAGAACTTTTCATGGATCTCATAAGTGTTTGCTCTATAGTCATATCTGACGCTTGATTGTAGAAAAACCTGTGATGATATTTTCTTGGATCCAATCTCTTTTTGAGATTTAGTATATCGTGCAGATACAACTGGACCAATTTTGCATACAAATAATGTCCACTCCATGAAAGTACAGCAACATTTTGGAATTGTCTGCAAATGTAGGTTCCACTTTCCAGTCTTTTCTGCCTTCGAATTGTTTATAAGGTAACCATATTAAAATACTGTAGGGGAAAGGGGGCACATTCGACATGTTTTTGAATTTTAATGTTTTTTTAGATTATTTGGGAATTATTTATTATAAAAAATTCCAAAAAAAGAATACATGTTTTCATTTATTAATTTTTTTTCCATTAGAGTGCAAATTGATGAAACTACCCCACTGGTGGAGTGCATTAGTCATGCATGTAGGGCAGTTTAGGCAAAATATCTTGACAAGTAATTACTAATGAAAGAAAGGTTCACAACTTTATTGAAATATAAGTAATACAAGTCGACACTGCTAATAACTAACATGTGAGCAAACGAAAATGAAATCAAGCTTGGCTTTGAAATATTTGTTTGCGTTGGTGGCACTGTAAGTCGATGTCAAATTCAAGGTAAGCAGGTTAGGTTTCGCGTCAGTTTTGACACAGACTGATGCAAAACCTAACGTGCTAACTTCGAATTTAACATAAACTTACAGTGCTACCAACACAAACAAATATTTCAAAGCCAAGCTTGATTTCATTTTCGTTTGCTCAGATGTTATTTAACATTAAAATCACTAAATCTGAAACAAAATTTGTTAAGTCAAAGCAGTTCTGGTTGTTGCAGAAACATTTGTTGTAGGTAGCTTTGCCACAATATTATTTTGACCAACAATAGCTTTTGGAAAGACAAATGTTCCAGAGTTTCACTTTTTTCGCAGAAAAGATATATTAAATTCGGATAGCCCGAGTATTTCTGCCACCTTATCGACATGGAAGAGTACCGAAGTTTTTGTTGCAAATCGTACAAGTAAAAAGTCGCCTACTGCTATGTTGTCGTCATCAAGTAAGCCATGTTTTTCTTCCTCAAATTCCTCTTCTTCACTAGAATCCATTATTTTCATATCAATATCAGAATCGCTTGAACTACTTAAAGGTTTTCTAGTTTTGGATTCCAATTTTTTCTTTGCTACAGGCTTTTTCTCTTCGTCAAATATTTGTCTAGTGGCTTTATTTAGTTTTTTATTTTCAGCTATCTTCACATTTTTGTAATTCCAGTTCTTGTAGCCTATGTTTTTCTGGAGTGGTTGTGTAGACTCGTGATTTGCCACATACCTAGCTTGAGCCATAATTTAAATTTGAACATTTTTTAATATAGGAAGCCAGTTTTTCAAAATACCTGATTTGTTGCATATTTACTTGAAACTTTTCTTTCTTCCTCTTTACTTTCATTTTCAGAGTCATTAAACATTCTCATAATTTCTTCTTGGGTTTTCGTTTTCTCTAAAGTCTTTAATCATGATTGTAGTGTAGTCCTTTTTAAATTATACTGTCGGGCGGTACCATTTAACAACTTACTGTTAGTTAATATTTCTCATAATCCCTGTTTTATAACATTTTCATCCAAGTTTGCTCACTCGGTCTTACGGATAAATTTCCGAACCAGCTATAATGTTTAATATCAAAGTAGTGGGGTACATTCGGCACATTAAAATGTGGGGTACATTCGGCAATGCCGAATCCACCCTACAGGTTAGTATGAATAAAAATTGCTAAACTACGTAAAAACTTCACTTTTAGGTTATGTTGATGCTATAACTGTTTACATGATACAACAATAAACACCAAATCTCATATTTACCTCAACTTAAACAAAATCATCTAAAAAAAATTCAATAAATAACTTTGCTAAAATATTTTCCGTAAACGCTACTTTTCTCCAACAAAATTTACGAACACAGTAACAGTATATTACATACAGAGGTGAAAAGTGTTTCATTCCTGTCGAGAGATTAAGTAGTTAACCGAGACGCGTAGCGTCGAGGTAAACTTTATCTCGAGACAGGAATGAACTTTTCACCGTGGTTTGTATACTATTTTATGCGCAACCACTTTATTCTAAACAATAATTGGAAAAAATTTTATATTATGATACGACAGGTTGTGACGCGCATGAATGGATCAATGAGATTCCCAGTGTCCCTACCTACTCAGCGGTCGGGAATGGATCAACGAGATTTCCATTGTCCCTACCTACACAGCGGTCGGGAATGGATTCATTTCCAACCGGCAATCACTTTTCCAACCGGTTGGAAAGTTACAAATTGGGAATAGCTCATTTTCCAGCTTTTTAAAAGTCAGTAATAATCTTATTACATATATGGTTGCGAATAAACACCTTTTCAAGCAGCAAACGTCGCTAAACTGTCAGGATTGTTAATACCAACTTCTCTAAAATAAATTGTACGGGAAAGTTCAAATAAAACAAAGATATGAAGGCGTGACGAATGTACCCCCTTGCCGAATGTGCCCCTCTTTCCCCTATCCATAATTTTGCTGTAGGTCCACGTTCTCCAAGTTCACTGAGCTTCTCTGAGAATTTTTGCCGCGTAATAGCGTATAAATAGTTATGTCTCACTTTATGCACCTACTCTTATTCCAGAACGAGTATTTTCAACACTTAAAATTTCTCCAACTTTGCCAGGCTATTACAAAAAAAATATGGGCCCTACCACTGCCTCCTACACTTACAAGCCATGCTGTTGGAGATTTGGCAACGCTGATCGTAGACCAATTTTTGTACTGTTTATTTATAAAAATGTCTATTGAAATGTGGCGTGTGATTAAATATTAATATGTTGGACTGCTCTAAGTTTGACGAAATACATTTATTTATATTGCTGTACTGTTCGTGATAAGTGCAAGTAAAATTGCTGCTAGAATTCATGGGGTTTATTAAGTATTTCACCGAGGTAAGTAACAACCTAACCTCATTTCTAGAGCATTTCTGTAACTTTTAATTTTATATTTAGAATGCCACGAAGACGCTGTGTACCAACCACAACAGTACCTTAAAAGAACATCGTATGCAAACGCTAACAACATTTTCTTTCAAATGAACGAGATCCGAAAGAAAGCATGGCTTCATGCAACAGCACGAGAACGTTGGACCCTAACCAAAAGTTATGCCGTGTGTGAAATACATTTTAATGGAAAATACATTTGAAAACGTTAGAAATGAGAGTGGGGAAATGCAGAACTGTTGATGCATTACCCTCAATTAGCTGACAAAGCTGTCCCAAGCGTATTTCCAAATTTACCAACATATTGTCGTCGAAAGCGCTTCAAGAAAGGACAAATCCTGAATGTAGAAGAAGATAAATATTGGAAAGACATGCACAAACAGTGAAAGTGTTTTTAAGTGATGACACCAGCAGTTTTTTGAAATGTATGGAACAATTTGCGTGACACAAATTTAGATGTTACCAAGCAGATAAGCTTATTATATTCAAATAAGATTATTTACAGCTGTAGCACCATATTTTTGCATATATGTTGTACTCTCAATCATCAGTGGTGTATAGAAAGTTACAAACTTTAAAATAATTACAGGAATGTTCTTTTATACATATGTTACATAGGTTAGGTTGTTTTATTTTTATAAATATACTGTTACATGTTTGTATTACTTGACTATGTAAATAAATCTCACCATTACAGAAGCTATCTTTAGTTAATTACAGAGTAAAATTTGATAAAGAGTAAAACTGTGCTCTTTAAAGCAAAATTATTTCAAATGGGAGTATTGTAATTTAGGTCCACCAACTACCAGAGATGCAATGTTGCCAAGTCTAACAGCATGGCTTGTAAGTGTAGGAGGCAGTGGCCCTACCAAAACAAAGAATGGAACCTTTTTTGTAGAGAATTTTGTATACTACAATTTTAGTATAAGGTATTTTTGGTAAAAAATTGAAAAGAAATAAGTTATTAACAAAAAACTATGTTTATGCCACTATTAAAAGTTGTGCACAGCTCTGCGGAAGGAAAAAATTAACTTGTTTTCATACATTCACCTAAGAAACACTTTAAAATCAAAAACGTTTTCTCCAATTTTTTTCGTAACGATCAAGGGTGCAAAGCCAATAAATTATTTGAAGTTTTATTATTATAGTTAACAATTACAACCCTTCTGCTATGCCTTTAGGGCATTGCTAATTAACAAACCACTGCTTCTTGCTTCTGATCTTTTAAAAACATTGTTCAGTTAACTGATTTTTTTAATTAATGAGACTAAACCCGCAGATAGGGGGAAATATAAAGTAATTCACAGTAATATATTTTGTGTGGTTGTCTAAAAAATAGTGTTCATAACTCGCTTGAAAGTGCAAATATCTGTGCTCGTGTTTTAGATCCACTCGGGCTTCGCTACGCTACTGCCTCGTTTGTCTAATCAACACTCTCATGATATTTGCTACTTTCGACGCTTGTTACGAAAATAACTATTTTTTATATTTCACGTTAATACTATTTGCAGGAAGACGACAGTGGAACATTCCCACCGCTTCACTGTGACCTCTGCCAGAAATACTTTCCAACTCCTGCCGAATGGGTGCGACATATACAAAGTTCACATACTGAATTTGAATTACGAGTGTCTAACAAAACGTGTCCGATACGACCTGTACGAGTCAGTCGACAGCTAGGGTCTTCACATAAAGTATGCACTGTATGTAGCAAAAAATTTCCTTCCCATGCTTCTATGCTAATACATAAACGCACTCATACAGGTGAAAAGCCTTACATGTGCGAACATTGTCAGAAAGGATTCAATGTAAAGAGCAATCTTCTAAGACACTTACGGACACTCCACGATAGAATAATTAATTCTACTGATGTTGAATATAAACTAGTAACTTCTGAAAGCTCAAATAGTGGTAACGCTTGAATTGTTTCTGTTGTGCAGTGTGTGAACTGTAAAAAAATTAATTATGATTTACTGTTTTTGAAACTTATACTGGTACATTCTGTGTATTTATCAAATTTTCTTCTAGCTGGTTCATAGAATTGCATGCTGCATATAAAATTTAATTTGTTATATCTGATACCTTACTTGTAGCAGTGCGCTCATTTTCCAGAAGACATCATCTTGACTTCTTTGTATATATTGTAAATCTCATGAAGTTGTTAAATAAGTAAAACTTGTAATTTTAATATTTACATTCTTCCCTCCCTAAACCGTATGGAAAATACCATTGCAGCCAAAAACAAAGGAAGCACTAACATTAATCTAGTGTTCATTTTTGTCACATTGACAATTAATTATTACACTAAAACCGCAAAATGACGACTACGATCCGATGACATGAAAAAACATAGGTATTTAGACAATTTAATACGTAGTGTTTCCATTTTTTTGTCTGCAATTGTACATATAATTATTCTTATTTAATTTGTAGCCTAATCGTTGTTTAGCTGTAAACTTTAAAATTTAGAAACAATACTTTAGTTTTGGATGAATCTGTTATTAATGATAAACGTTGCTATAGCTTATCTATTAACATATATAAGTACAGGCAGACCTCGCCGTTCGCAGATGTTATGTTCCAGAAGAATGCCGCAAAGCGCAAAACCGCAATGCGCAAGTAAATAATAAATTATAAAAACCGGGGTTAGGTTCCATTAACTATATTTATTTATACTATGCAACCTCAAAAACCAAAATGTTTTTTGTCCGGCTGTTAGTGTGTGAAAGTTGAAACAGTTGGCAATTCCATCCGCGAACGGCAAACAAAAGGGAGCACAAAGGTGCCCCGTGTAAAATCAAATCAGCAAACCGTAAAGCCGCGAATGGCGAGGTCTGCCTGTACCACATTTATTCTTTACATGCTAACATTTTTACATTTTCTCTTAAAATAAAAATCTAAGAAAGTAAGGCTCTCCGTCAACTGACCCAACACAACTGTGATATGATTACGATGCAATTACGACATATCTACGATGTGATCGTAACAGCAACTCTTGTTATGCACATCGGAGTAATTTGTTCTCAGTCTGGCTCAAAATGTTTTCGAATGACGATGATGATAATGTGGTTGTAGCTTACTGGTACAAACGACAAAGGGATAGGAAACCGAAAGGCAATTTTAGGTTCATTCCTGTGTGTGGTTGTGTTGTTTCAGTGAGCGAATAGCCTCAATCTATGAGCAAACAATTAGAATTCAGCTGTTGATATACAAAGAAAAGTTTGTTGTATAATATTCTAAACTTTAAATGTAATATACAGGATATTAAAATCACCGGAGGAGCTCGTAATAGCGAATTCTTTGTAATATTCTGAGATAAAGATTCTTTTCAAATTATTTGCAAAAACACCAGCCCATAAATTTACTCTTAACCTATATTGAAAACTTCTAGGCCTGAACTTATGCAGGTTTGCATTAGCCCAAATATGGCGGTTGTGTCCATTAAAGATCCCTGCACTCCAGAAAATGGATTCATCCGTGAAAAGTACCTTTAGCAAAAAATCTGGCTGCATCTGCTCCTGTTGTAATATCCAAGTGCAGAAATTTATACGGTTCTGGTAATCTGCCGGCATTAGATTTTGTACACGCATGTTGTCTGTCGTACTTCAATGTTTTGGGTTGAACTTTTTTAAATATTCAATATTTGCGATACGTTTCGCACAGAATCCGTTAGTTCTTCTTCAAAAACATGAAACACAGCATCTTCATTTGCCTAGATTCGCGCCCTACGTGGGTGACCAGCTACACCTTTATACGAAGAAACCAAAATACCTCTGTTTTTTGCAAGATTTATCAGCTTCAGAATTACGTTCACATTTACCGTATATTATTATCATTTTACAATATTCTTCTGGAGTGTAACTCATTGTGGTAGTGAAACAAAAATTGTGCGCAGTTGGTTGACAAGCAACTGACAAATATTACTAATAAACTTAGTATGTTTTTCATCATTTATTTTGTTTTTTTTACTTTAGTAGCGTTCCGCTTGATAACAATTGAGGTCTTGACAAAATTGTTTTAAGATTTTTGTTTCAGAATATTATAAAGAATCCACCATTAGGAGCTCGTCCAGTAATTTTGGGACACCCTGTATAGTTTCTTCAAAATCTGTGTAACACTCCATGTATTATTCACACATTTGACAAAGTCTTTATTACCAATTTTGCTGTTTTCAATTTTCTTGTCTCTGAATTTCTATTTGTAAATTATATTCTTATGTTATAACTTTATATGTTGTTTATTTTATTTAATTATAGGTAATAATATTGCAAATTCCAATATTTGATCAATACCGAAAAACAAAAAATACGGGTGTCTTACGTAAAACAGAATGTAGGAATCTAGCAATGATAAATTATCTACCTTGTCTTCTTTTTTTCAGAAAAAAATATATTTACATTGATCACTATAAATCTCCAATTGTAGAAGTCTTATGTTCCATTTACCTATTTACCCAAACTCAAAGCTGCTTATATCCTTGCATCTGTTGCAAATAATATTTTTCATGCAAATAAATTACTATAATTGACACAAATGTACATAATAAAATTATATGAATGAATTAGTGCTTCCAACGATTATTCTAAAACAGTTAAATCTTGATTCAAAATCTTCCTTTAGTAGCACGGAGAACATAATAAGTAATAAAGTAGATCCGGCGAGGCTTTGCAGTGAAAGTCAAAGTAGATGACCAAATTGTTAATTGATTTAGACGGTGGCCAGATTTACACCAGGCAAACTTCTACATGTGCCCACATTCTGGTGGAACGGTTGTAGTTGGACTTTTGTGTTCGTATTTTCATATTTTGTTTTTGAATTTTTATTTATTTAGCATAGAAAATTTTCTCCATCACAACGTGCGCCTCTGTAAATTGGGCTTGCCAAATCCTATTGATCACTGCAAAGTCTCGCCGGAGAGACAATAGTTTTAGTTTCACTCATAGAAATGTGTAGGACCTTAAAATTACTATTTTAGATCTGTCCAAATATTTTAGTTGCATTTGTAATTTTAATACAGTAATTTTCTATATAAATTTCAACGATCATAATGAATATTTCTTCCATGTGTTGCTTATGCTATCAACAACTTTAAATGGCTTGTAAATGGGAGTAATAAACAAATAAATTTTGAAGCGTATGTTTTAATATAAGTAGTACCTACTAGCAAAAATTATGTATGTATCACCATTAACCTCTTTTTACCTAGCAGTGTAGAGGCTGGTGCTTTGTAAATTATGTGATTAACTACTAACTCCTTAACACCGAAAAAAATAATAACACTTTCATTGCAAGTGCTGCCTTGTTCTATATATTGTTTAAGACTTTTGCGGTTACTCAAATTGGTTTGCAAAACATATTGGGTTTTTATAACAATTATGTTTGTTGATGGCTTGCGCATTCTTACAAGCTACCTGAGATGTTAAAGTTACACAACTAGTATAAAAAAGTGATGTTTTACTGAACACGTACGGCTGGTTTGAGTATGAGCATTTGCAACGAAGGGTCGGCCCTTACCTGTTGGCAAAAGTTGTATTACGTATTTTGCCAGCTGATAAAAATCGGCCTAAGTTAGCTAACTAGTCGAGAGGGACGGGGTTCCAGCAAAGCTGCAACAAAACTATGGGAGAGGGCGCCAGGTCCTTGACGTAGACAAATCCTTGAGTCGGACCTCCCCAAGGTCAGAGATAAACCCAGCAAATCAAAATAACAGCAGAACCAATAACTAGTAACAATATTTATTTCGAATTTGGTTCTATAGTGCACACATCATAAATCACAAAGGACACATAGGTACCAACAATATACAAACAAAACAAATCAACCAATAATATCACAACCAATACATAATTAACACCAATAAATATCACAAGTTGACCTATAAATCAATGAATAGTGCTATGTAATTCAAGTCCAGCCAGAAGGGTGCTATACTGCGTCTCAGGGTGACTAGACAGTACAGGGCCTTATGGCAAACAGCGATGCCATATGTCTCCACAAAAGTGTTCTGTAGAAAATATGCCCCCATCACAGACAAACAAATCCGGCTATTGTAATAGAGACAGCTTAACTATAATCCCTCATTACCTGGTACGTTTTGTCAGTGGCATTCAAACAAGTTTAAGAACGAAACAATTACGTACAGTAGGATCTCCGTTATCACAAACACATAATTCTTTTAATCGGAACTTGTCATAGTTTTTTAATGAGTAAAATTAGGTTTTAACAAGCATAAAATTCGCCAAATTTAGTGGATTTGATAGCCGGTAAAAATAAATAAAACGAATATGTGTTTCACGGCAATCGAGTTTATATATTTAAAATAGAAATTGGAAAAAACAGTAACTGATTATAATTTTTAATTGTAAAGTTTAAAAATTGTACAATTCGTGTATCACTACTCGCTGTCACTTTTGTTCGCTTCACTATTAATGTCACTATCACTATCTGCATCATTTATATTTATAATAATTGGTTCTATATCTTCTAACAAATTATCGACTTCCCACATTGTCCTTTCTGTTGCTATTACGTGATTTACATAGTTATTCCATTTTTCTGGCGTAACTCGCAAATATGCTTCACTGATTAAATTTCGGACTTTATTCTCCTTAAAATTCGTGTTATGTCCGGCTACGTACCTTAAAAAAAATCCGGTTAATTGTGCACTAAATTTACTTTTTAAAGATTAATAATAAATAATTAAAAAATATGGTGATAAATCGTGGATGTTATAATTTTAAATAAGAAAATTATGAACAATAAACTAATTAAGCAAAGGATGTTTAATTTAATTATGTATTTATAATATCTTGGGTGTCGATCTTTGATAACATTAAAAATTTATTTAAATGACATTTTGGAAGCTTCTGCTGCATTACAATTCAATAAATGCCAAAAATAAACAGTGTTTACGACAATATTTAAATTAAATACCTTTTTACTTCACTCCACACCAATTCTATAGGATTCAGTTTGCAATGGTAGGGCGGGAGTCTCAAGATCTTCACATTGTGCCTTTTTGCAATTTCTTCTATTTTATACCCATCATAGTTTCGTTTGAAGGTATTAACTACTTCCAACAATTCGTTTTTTAAATAGTCCTCTTCACAAAATAAATCTTTAGACCCAAGCCATGCCTGAATTTCGGCTTTATTTGAAGTACTGTTCGGAATTTGCTCTAACTTTCTACTGTGGTAAGACGCATTGTCCATAACAACAACAGTTTTTTCTGGTAGATTCGGAATCAACTGATGTTCGAACCACTTTTCGAAGTTGGGTCCATCCATTTCATCATGGTAATCTTGGGTATTTTTCTTAGCCAAAAAAGTCAGCTCTGCTCCATCAATAAACCCGTTTTTGCATCCTGCATGTAACAGGACAAATCGTGGACCACGAGTTGTAGGAGCTTTCAAACCTGTGGTCAATCCACGAATAAATGCATCCCGATGCGATTTAATCGATTTATCGACCCATTCTTTCGATACACTATGTCCGATATTTACCCACGATTCATCCAAATACACGATATTGTATCCAACTTCACAATTATTACGAATTTCGCGTATATAACGATGACGCCAAGAGATTATTTCTTGCTTTTCAATTAAAATAGATTTTCTGCCACGCTTTTCATACACAAAGTCCATGTCACTCAGTATGCGATGCATTGTTGCGCGCAAAAAATTAGGCAAATTTGCATTGCCATTTACTGCAGCTAACACAGAATTTATTGTAGGCGGTATATTGTCCCGATAAAACTGGTGCACTATTCTGCGAATGTCACTCTTCATTTCTCCGTCGTATTTGTTTTCACGAGATGTAACAATTTTGCGCTTTTTGGGCCTTTCTTTTGGAGGAAGTAGTCCAGCTGGTGAAGTGTACTCTTGTCTCACGTTGTAAAGCTTCTTTTCACCCACGCCACTCATTTCGGACACTTTTTTGATTATAGTGGATATCGAATCGTTAGTTTGATTTAAATGGTAACTGACGAGATTCATTACTATTTGCTTTTCTGAAACTTGCAAAGATTGTCCACGTTTCCATTTAACAATTTCCTCCATTGAGCGGTCAAACCAACAATAAACAACAATAAAAGCACTAACAATAGATAAATGTATAGAACACTATGCAAAAATAATCGCAAATGGAATATGTCAACAGGCTCTGAGAACAGATGAAGACTAAACATATTTTGTACAAAAATTACCCTAATGGCTTATTAATTTATTTTGCATGTATATATTTGTCTGAAATTTTTTCAGTTTCATGCCAGGTAGATATATAAAGTGTATGCAAAATATTGTCCTCCTTCGACAAATAGTTTTTGAGTTATACCGTCAACAGACAGACAGACAGAATTGAGAAAACCTGTTTTTCGTCATCTAGGGACCCTGAAACGTGAAGTCTGAAGAAATCTCAAAAAGTGGTTTTTTCGCGATTGCAATAGATACTTCCTTTGTCTTTTAGACGAGGGAAGTAAAAAGTGGTACTTTCCTCATAATTTTTCATGTAAAAGACGATTTTTGTGATCACTATGCAAAAAATAACTATTAAAAGTGACATTAAAAGTAAAAAAAAACAAACTGAGCAGAACTTGTTTTTATGTACTGAAGCACAATAAGCAGCTCCAGTTAATGTTATGCATTTGGCAGTATTGAAGTGTATTTTTGGTGGCACTGTAAGTCTATGTCAAATTTGAGGTTAGCAGGTTAGTGTCAAGTCTGACGCAAAACCTAAAACCCACTAACCTCAAATATGGCATAGACTGACTGTGCCACCGATAATACCCTTCAGTATTGCCAAATGTACGACAATTCATTGTTGCTATTCTGTAATGGTTGCTATGGTATAAAGTACCACTTTACGTAACGATTTTGAATGTAGGAATATAGTATACTAGCAAAGATCCCGTTCTTAACATGGGATATTGTTTTTTTTTATAATCACTGAGGTAAAGTATGATCAAAAATTATGTTCATTTACGAGCCGTAACAACTATATGTTCGGCTATTTCATAATTTCTATCTAAATATTGTTTTAACATATACTGTTAGCAGCAAAACATATTTATTATTTTTTTCATAGATTTAGGAATCACCAGTATTCTGGCTGCTGGTAATAAAATATAATAAAAAAATCACAATTTTTCTACGGCCACTACTTAAAGTAGGCCTTGTTGAACTAAAAATGACGTTTTATACATCTGCGTGCTAAAAGTGAAATCAGCTGGTTTTGAATTTAGTATTTTAAACTGGAAGTGTGGTTATAAAGTTATTCTAGTTACTTCTTTCGTTAGAGGTAAAGTGTTTTTAAATAATTAAAGCATTATGTAATGAACAAAGTAAAATGTGTACTATTATAATTATCAAGGGTAATACCACAAGTAAGTTTAAAGGCCAGCATTATGGTCTAAATTATAAAATTTAAGACGTTGAAGGACAGTGGCTGATTTCATATAAAGCTGTGTTGTGACACACTGCGACGCCTATCAGCGTTCTGCGCAAGTAGGGGGCGAAGAGGTAGATAACTGTAAAGGAGCTGTTTGGGGCAAATAACTCCTGTTTGTGTGACACTGATATGACTGTGTACGTACCAGCGGTGACAGTAACAACTAGATGCAGCATTCAGTCATACTGATAGATACAATTGAGGACGCTGGACAGCGTTCCGTCACATTTGACTTTCAGTATTATGATGCTGCTCAGCGTTAGTGTCCTTCAACGTGTTAAACGATAGGCATTAAGGCATGGAACACCATGAAAACATGTTCATCCAGCTTTATTGAATGAGTATGGAAGTTTCAATAACAACTCTGATCAATATGTCATTTAGGTAAATAATAATAATAATAATAATGGTGAGGCACTAACACCCCATGAAGGAGCTTGTAAATATCAAGTATATTATTAACAAACTTAGCAATTTTGACATAAACATTTCATCAAATATGGAAACGTACTGGTCGTGCCAGTTTAAAAAAAGACAATAATTCATCATTAACTTATTATAGACTCATAGCAATTCTTTCCAACGTGGCTAAAGTATTTGAACAAGTTATTTATGATTGTATCTTGCATAGCATTAATAGTATATTATAATACTATTGCATAAGTACACCTTTAAAGCACGAGCGACGAGTTTATGAACACGACGCGAAGCAAAGTACTTTTAATGGCACTTATATACGTGTATCATACACTACTTTTTCTACAATCGTAACTAAAATATAAAAACTCTGTTCGGTGACACTTTTTCCGTCACATTGTGTTAGATATTCAAACTTACGGCAAAATGGCAACGTACAAAAAAGACGTAATTCGGGCGATAATATTAAGAGTCCTACAAATGTCACTTTTGACACTAGGAATTGTGCAAAAAGTTGTCATTTTGACACGATCGTAGAAAAAAAGTATATATAGCTCCTTTTGAACACTGCTTTATGCCTAACAGATCAACAGTAACTAGCCTGGCTTCGATCACGCATTGTATATGTGAGATCATGAACAATGAAGGACAAACTGCTTAATATACACGGACTTTTCGAAGACATTTGAAGGGATCAACCATGAAATCTTATTGACTAAACTCTCAAACTTTAGAATATTGCCATCCACTTTATTCTTAATGAAGTCATACTTTCATGTTTTCTATAATGGCTTTTGCTCAATAGCAAATCAAATAATGTAGGGAGTTCCACAGGGCGTCAATTTGAAGCCATATCTCTTGTCCAGTTCTTGCATATGTTGATGATTTAAAGATCTTTTGCTCCATAGCCAGCCAAGAAGACGTTGTACTATTACAAGACAATATAAACAAATTGTGGAATGGTGCACGAAATTTAAACTAACATTCAACGTTGACAAATGTGGATGTTACATTATGAAAAGAATCGATGCTATTGATTCATGGTATGCGATACTCCAGCATAATCTTGGGAGACATCTTCAGCTCAACTTTGGTTTGCACATTGAAGATATGCATAGGGCATCTTCAAAGACGCTTGGATTTATGTTACGAGTTGCTGGTCGTTCAGCTGATTCAGGCTATCTCGATAAAAAAGGACGTAAAGCAGTGATTTTTCGAGACAACCTTCCTGGTGAAGACTTCATGGTGGGTTTCATGGAGAGAAACAATTTAAGCCAAAGTCATTTTGTGCCTTAATATAACCTTAAATTTGTTTTAAAATGATGCAATTATTTATGTACCATAATAAAGTTACCAAAATTAGTTATCTACCATGACAAAGTTGTCCCTAGAAACATACAACTTCGTTTATAGACGAATTTGGGTTAGGTGACGAAGTTGACCAAAAATCTGTATAACTTCGTCAGGAATTGTTTAGCGATTTATCGGACGTATACACGTTATTTATAAAAACCAAAGGACATATAATAATTGTCCATCTCTAACTGGTAGGTATCATTTCATTTTGTTATCCTAAAAAAATCCTATATGGTTACAGCGCGGAAAATGTACAAAAACCCTGACAAAGTTGCCCGTTTTACGGTACTCTTTACACCTTAGAATTTATTTTGATACGTACTTTTAGCATGAAAAATTGATTTATTATGGGCACACGTAGCAAATTTTTAGCAAGCAAGAAATGTTAAGAGCCTTTTGTTTTACGTATAAGCAACTTAGGGTTCATAAAATATAACACATACATCAATTTGGTTCATGGGTTCATGGAAGTAAACATTAATAAATTTACTTGAGTATTGAAACGAGAAAACTGTTTTAATTATTAACCATTTCAAAATCCCAATTTTGCCAGTTTGATTATTATTGTAGAGCTCAACATTACAATAAAAAAATCCGAGTGTAGTACTTTTGGTCCCTGTTTTACATACTTTTTTAAATGTAACAACACTTGCACGTTTAGTTTTATTATTACATTTCAACGCACTGTGTAACACACAAAACTTTGTTCGAAACTGTCTTATTTTGTACTCATTAGGGTAAAACCGGTAGAGACCGTCCACCTCTAACAGTTCATCATGCACACTCCAGATGGATCTGTAGGTCACACCGATTAGCAGTTGCATTGTGCATGTTTTATATATCACCTCGTGGCGTGTGTTTCTGTTGTGTACAGCCAATAAATCGTTATAAAAGAAATCGTAACTACCGAAAAGTTTTATTAAAACTACCAATGTTTTATGATAAAATACGGACGGAAAAGATACTTAACCTCAAAATTAAGCGTGTTATTCATTGCAGTCTGTGGCTAAGCATGTAGTCGGTCTCTCCCGTAACTTTGGTAGAGTCCGACTACTTGTATTTGGGAGAGAACGACCACTATGGGAAGCTTGGTGTTTTTGTTATTTCGTGCTAATTAAATGCTTTTATTATAGCTAAACAAAAATGCCGACCGAATATAGAAGAAAAAATGCAGAAAGTGCTAGTTGGAGCGCCGATTCGTTAAAAAATGCCATCAAGTCTCTCAAAAATGGAACTATGGAAGTGAATGAGGCCGCACAAAATTCTGGAATACCTAAATCAACTTTAAAAGACAGGTTGAGAAAATCTGATGGATCGTCATTATGCTTGGGTGTTGATGCGGAATTTGTTTATTAGCATATAATGTTATTTTTCTATGGTCGGTCTACCAGTATTGGGTGGACAATCTAACTCGGATACATGGGTTAGACCAACCACTTGCACTGTTTGTGATATTAAATAAAAAGTTGAATTCACTATTTGTTTTTGTCACTTTTTAGTAGTTAATTATAATCCGGAACACTTGGGCGCTATATTAGTGTAGTTTAAGAGACAAACCTCCAATAAAAAACAAAATATTGATTTTTTTCTCAAAAAGTGGTCGAACTCTCCCGGGTTTACCCTAAAGTTAATATGCAGCCCTAATCGTTTGCTGGCTCTTTGTGTGGCTAGAATCTGGATTCCCAAGTGTATTCTAGCATGGTTTTGCTAAATGTAACACCACATTTTTGTGGTAAACCATGAAAGTGCCTCGAATCGCAATTGATGTTATATGAAAACGCACTTTGCAAGTGTGCTTATCTTAAGTTACTATGAGTTAATTAGCTATTGTTTACAAAAATCTCCTAAATCATACTTTCGAAACAAACTTGACTAACAGTGACTATTTACAATACGGCAAGGAAATCTGTTTCTGTTGTCGATTATCCTTTTAGCAAATTAACTTTGTTAGTTACTCATTACCTTTAATTGTAAAAATGTTCAACGTACAAGCAAATATTATAGCAATATGTATATGTGCAATGAACTTGCCGTTAATAAACTACAGATGTTTTTAAAATATCTGTTACAAAATGGATAGTGCCTATACCCAGATAGATCTCATTGTTACGATATGTTATAACGTTCGATATGGAATCTCTAACCAGTCATAGACAACTAAGCAGTGCTGGCTTTCTCATGAAATTTTTAAACAAGACTGATTGTAGCTACCTAATCTTGTGTGTGATGTTTTACCTCATGCTAATATTTCATATTCCAAGATCTAGAACAAATGTGTTGAAGAAAGCTCTATAGTTCATATGTGCAATAATGCTAACAGGCTTATTGATGTTAAGTTCTTGAACCAATTTTCTTAAATGGATATTTGTAATTGTGGTTATATACAGTCGCAACCAAAAAAACTGGGACGCTTTCTTTGACCTAATTTTCAAAATGCAAAAACAAGTGCTGACACTGACAATTCTAATTAATAAATGTCATCAAAAGTCATTGTTTAGATCTAAGTCAGGGCTGTCCAACACGTGGCCCGCGGGCCGCATGCGGCCCGCCCGGATATTTTTGCGGCCCGCGGATCGAATTCCCCCTTGAGTCCACCAGTCCTCATCCTGTACTCTCCTTTTCTACCTGGGCTCCCCGGTCTGACACGCTAAACTGTCTAACGGAGTAGGCCTCCAACCCTTACCAGACCAGGCTTCAAGAGAGATGACGTGTTGTACTGTCAGCCCGAGAAGTTCAAATTTTCCGCTAGAGCAAGACCGCTTGAATTCAATTTTACCTTGATTGTTGAACTTTTTGGAAAAACGAATTCCTGAGGCTTTAACTGTCTTAATACGCTGTACTGTCTTGTAGGACTTACTGCTTAAAAGCCATTTCCGACCGCCTAATTTTTAAACGCAAATCCCGGCCCCCCGAGAGATGAAATACTCCTCATAACCTCATTTTACTAATAATTAAACCTGCAACCTGTAGAAATCGCAGCCTCTACCCTGCTTGTGAGCGGCTAGAGTCCTGTAGCCGCCATAAACTCACATGCAGCGCCCCTTTTTGGTAATTAAAAGGCGTTCGATTCTGCAGCCCGCAAATTCCCTACTGGGGGAATGTCAACATCATTTTCCGGCTTAAGGCGAATAAATTCCATCTGCAGCAGTTGACACCGCGTTCGCTCCAAGAACGACGCCGAAGGTACCAGCAACCTCTGCACCAGGATTAAGGCACTAACGCCCGCCCCAGGTAACCCTTAAAATCGCTAAATTCACCGGAAAATTACAGCTTAAAATCACTGCTGAATGGAGGGTCAAGTTTGCAGGAACAAAAGACTCACTCAGCCCATTTCCCGAAGAACCCACGAAACCAGACACCGTTCCAGAAAAACATGTTAATTTTACATAATGTACAACTCAGATTTATTTTTAATTAATAATTGTAACCAGCTAAAAACATTATATTCGTTTTGGTAATTATCTGGTGTTTTACCTAATCGAATATATATTTGAATGAACGTATTTCTCCGATTTGAGCTTAACCCGAAGGGTAAATCTTTGACGCCCCTAGTAAGGGGGTGAAACGTCACATCTCTATACGTAAATTTACATTAATTGATGTATTTTTTTTCTTTTGTCAGTATCTCAAGAACGGAAAGGAATTAACTTAAAGCGAATAGGATTTTTTTTGGTTTAGAATCACTTCTAGAACATATGGTGTAAGTTTGTCGGTTACCTCAGGGAACATCCTGTATATCTCTCTTATGTTTCAATGCTTTTTGTAATGTAACCTAAGCTTCTTGAATAAATAAAAATTAGTATTAAAATATACACGTTTTATATTTATTACAAATCACTCACAAAGTCGGATACGACACATTTTAAGATGCGGCCCTAGTAACCATCAAATTTTTACAGGTGGCCCTTGGGTCCCTTGAAGTTGGACACGGGCCACGTGTTGGACAGCCCTGATTTAGATCAAAACAATGACTTTTGATGACATTTATTAATTAGAATTGTCAGTGTCAGCCATTGTTTTCGCATTTTGCGGTTAGTTAAAAAAGTGTTCGTTTTTTTTTGGCCGCAACTGTATTAATATTAAATACTGTTTGAATTGTATGCCATGCCAACTAAATATTTGGGTCCAACTTTACTATAAGGCCCTGCCTGTTGTGCATGTCCGTCAATCTGATTCTGATTGGTTGATGCTGTACCCGGAGCTAGTTGGATCCGTAAAGAAGCAGTGGTTTCAAACAATCCACCAGCAATTTGCTGTGTCGCTCTAGCTTGTTTAGGTTAGTTGCAGCCTTTGATGATTTTTTTAAATGGAAGGTTGCATCTTAGCCATAAGATTGTTTTGGAACCGCTGATCACATTCATGTCCAAAGGTCGATTTTTGTTCTTGCGCAATAGGCAGGACCTTATACTAGTTTTACCAATATTTGTTATACAGGGTGTTTCCGAATTAAGTACATTATTTTTATTTCGTAATAGAATTTGTCAAAGTCAACAAGTTTTTTGAGTACTTTTTTGCATATTTTCTTTAGTTATTAAGAGTTGTTTAAAAATTAGCTTCAAAATTTGCTAACCGCCTATGGATGAGGAAAAATATCACGTGTTTCATTGTAATCGTCAGGGAAACAAATGTATTATACTTAATTGTAAAAATTGTCAGGGAAACGACATATTGTATATTGCCTTGTACTTGGGGCAATCAACAGTTATTATTATTACTATTATTAAGTATCCATGTTATCATATGTGTATGTTGAGTTGCAGTCTCAACAGGTAAAGAGCTCCACATTACGTGACCCACTCTATATTAAACTATTATATAAAATACAGTACCTTCATAAATGACCGAACGCTGATCAAGGACGTATGTAGGCAACCCATTTAACAGGAGTTAATACTACTATAAACATTTTAGTTTTCGTGGCAGTGGCGTCCGAGTGGGTATTTTTTGCTTTTAAGTTTTGCATTCGTGTCTCCAATCATTTTCAAATAATTTATAAGGGCATTTTCTAGTTATACGAATGTACGAGTTATTTGTTGATTTTTCTAAATTACGACCCCGTGTATATATAGGATTTCTATATTTTTCCGCTTCAATTAAGTGTGCAAGCCGCCGCACAGCTGCGTACTGGCCTTGGGCCGTCTCACAAACACGTGTACTTCTTATCGCTCTGCAGCTATTGCAAGCTTGGCTTTCAACTTGTTTTCTAGAGTGAATTTAAAACACGAGTCTGTGAGAGCAAGAGAGAGGTTTTGAATGTTTTTCGCTCGGTCACAGTCTGTCTGTCTGCGTTGTAGCCGCCCTTCCTTGTCGACGGGGTGGCGTGATTCGTTTTCTTAGTCAGTCAGTTGTTGGAATTAGGAGTTAGCATCTCGGCCGTGCAGTTACTGCGAGCGGGTTTTCAAGCGTGGCTTGTAGCCGCCCCGCGACTTCGATCATGGGGGCGGCCTTTCAAGGAGTGCTTCCCGAGTCGTCAGGGTGCAGTTGTGTGGTGTTGATGCTCCGTTTTGTTGACCAACGCTCTCGTAATATCGTGTGCTGCAAATTTCCACTACTGTTGGGATCCAAACGGCAAGAGCGTGTTTCTGGTCGCCATTTTCATGCGAGCTTTTGTCGCCCCCTTTGTGCCGCATGTGTGTCCTGCAAAGAGACCTTTGGGACTCGTCATCTAACGCATACAGCTGTCGCTGCACTTGTGATATCCTGTGCGGCGTGCCGGAGCCTTGTTTACCCAGTTCCTAGCCAGGTGAAGGTACTAGCCGTTATATATCGTTACGCACACAGTCAGTACCGCCATTAGCGCCAGCCGACACGCTTCATGTACTAGTGACTGTACCGAACAATATTTCTGTGTGTGTGTTAGACCAATAGGCTACCTTGTGAATATTGCATGCCGATTTTCAGGTTAAGCAGTCTGCAGTGTAGATCGATGTAAGGCGAAGCCTGGACAAAGTGGTGAGCATCAAAGATAGGTCAGGGCACATCGGTTCATGGTTCTGGGGAGTCGCAAGGCTGCACACATACCATACTCCATTTAGCTTTTGGGATTTTTGCCAAGTGAAAAGTTGAAAGGTAGGCTCATTTGCTTTCCAGTTTCTCAGCGGGCTTACCTTTGCATTCTCGTTCTTGTTGACGGAACTGGGTGGCGCTCAGGTAGGCCGTTTGTTTTCCGGTTTCTCAGCGGGCTTACCTTTGCATTCTCGTTCTTGTTGACGGAACTGGGTGGCGCTCAGGTAGGCGCATTTGCTTTCCGGTTTCTCAGCGGGCTTACCTTTGCATTCTCGTTCTTGTTGACAGAACTGGGTGGCGCTCAATCTATTTTACACCTACTTACCGTCCATTAGATCGTTGCCCGTGTGTTATCTCGTGTTGAATCACCCCTTGCTTCACTGAGTCTAGTCGACACTTCTTGTTACGGGCAGGGCAGCGGTCCTACGTGAGTTATTTTCCCGATTTCAAGTGATATCACACGCGCTAGTCGTCTAGCTTTTTCGTGGCTTTTCGTATGAGCTGGCGCGGTGTCATTAAAGTCGTTTTAGACCCTACCAAATTCTTGTACCACTTTATCTTGTTCGGATACATGTGGAAATTTTTTCTTAAAGCCCTATGACAGGATCCAACAAAAATAACTAAGTATAAAGTAATATATAGTGTCTCTCCAACTATCAGACATAGCCAAATTAACATTGGAAAGTTATTGGGCGATGTGTAAGGCATCGAGGTATGTAATTGGTCAGAAATGACAAACATCAAATGATTTTCAAGGTGTTTTATTTTCCAACCAATCACATACCTCAGTGCTTACACAGCAATAGTTGATCCTTTCATAATTTCCCAATGTTAATTGCCCTATGTCGGACACTCTGCGAAACACACTGTATATGTAGATATTACGCTGTGAATGAGCAATTTATTGTTTACATACCAATTTGGGCAGCCAGTGTGGAAACTGATTTGTGCGGGTGTAGTTGCATTTGATTATTAATGTCAGCTACCTTTCCTTCAGTTAAAACAGTAGGTCTGCCTATTGATTTGCCTAAATAGATGCAGTGTTTGTCTTCGAAACGGCGAATAATAATCGGCTTATGGTGGCAAAAGCATTGCGAAACGCTGGAAACGCCTCAGTAAATTGTTCAATGCATGACTGAATTGAATATGACCATGAACCTGATTTCGGGTTCCACTGCGAAAGTGAGCCATTAGTATAAAAGCATCTTGTTCAGGTGTCAACGGCGTGTCTATAATTTGTAATCTAAAATAAGAAATAACTTCAAAACCTGAAATTTGTTAACTAGTGTGTATACTTACACCAAACTCAAATACGTTAATTAGAGAAGTGAAGCAAAAGAATAGTATGCTGAAACCGCACAGCAACTACTAAAACAGGCTGTAAACCTAAAAGTACAATGAACGAACGCCAATGATAAATTTCAACGTCAAAATATAACACCGTATTACTTTACTATAAAAATAGTCTTAGCTGGACTTATTTGCTTACAAAAGGGATCAATAGTAATTATAGTAGTCCAGGTGTATTATAATCAACAGTTTCTTAGCTCATACTTCTTTTTTACAATTCCTGATCCTAATAAGTAATTAATTTAGAATTAATAACAAGCATAATGAAAGTATAGTTTAATTTATTTCAAACTTACATATGCACAGGTACATAAAATACTAAATATAAACAATATCTACATTAAACTATATAATTTAAAGTGTAAAAAAAGGGATCCCAACTACTTAAGTTTTTAAGGCATTTATAATGGAATTGCTACTATATTTTAACTGTACACATCACTGGTTTGATCATAAATTAATTGACCGTCAACCAATTTGCTTAATTTATTTTCATTTGCTAAGTTAATTTCACCTCTTTCCGTTTAATAGTTTTATAACTATAAACAGTTTAGATATGAAAGAACTTTGTAGAAGCAACATTAACAGCAAGAGAAATGTATGCTCGAGTTGTTTTATTAGCTTTTACATTACTAAATGAGAAATGTTAAAACATTTATTATTCTGATATGCATTTCTGAAGAAATTATTTCAGACAATAAACTCTTATTTTCTTTATATTAATAATGGGATCCTACCGACTGTAATAATATTAACATTAATTAGCTAAAACAGCAACTTTTGCAGACTCCATAATACCATTCCACTTTTTCTGAGGTGGTACAAACGGTCCGTTATGAACCACATGTATAGTCATGGTACGAACAAATTTTAAATGAGACACCAACTGAATAGAAAAAAATGTTATTAATATGCTTAGTACATCCGAAAGACATACCTTTGGAGTGATAAAAAAATACTGTGCAGTGTCAGGCTCGCTTGTTGCATCAACTAACAATTCAAAAATGCGTCGTTCGTTGTTGCAGTCCATGCCTTGATTTATTTCATCGACACAACGAAAAGGCACAGGAGTTAATTCTTGTAATGATAGCATATAAGCAGCAGTAGCTACTGCACGTTCTCCACCACTCTGAACGATGTTATTCAGTTCTTGAAGAGGTTCGGCATCTCTGTATTTTACTTTAATGCTTAATCCATATTCTGCAAAATCTTTGTCATTGTCGCCTAAAAAAAAAATAAATTAAACATAAGGAAAATTTGATAGAGCAAGATTTATGAAAAAAACTATGTTAAAATTTAAGTTAAAGGGAAATTCTGAATATTTTACCTGTAGAAACAGATATTTCGCCGGCACAACCCATTCGTTCAAACGCACTACTAAATCTTTTATTAATTTCCTCTACAAGCTGTTGTAATGGTCGAAACCATTCGCCCTGCAATTTATCCAGAGACGAAGTAGCACCATCCAGTTCTACATTTGCCCGCTGAATATGTTCTTCCAAGTCAGTTATTTGCTGTTGCCTTCGGTGATATTCTTCCAATTCACCAACATCAGCTGTACTGAGACAATCAATCTTAGAAAGCGTATGTTCCTTCTCAGCTTCCAATTCCTTAAGATCATCCGAAAAACTATCATAGGCTTCTCTAAATTCGTTAAAACCTTCATCTGGAGGAGTAAAACCTTTCGACAGCTGCTTGGCTATTGCGAGTGCTGCTTTGGCTTCCGTCATGCTACTTGCGTAAGTTTCCTTAATTAGATTTAAAGTAGCTTCTGCTTTCTCGCATAAACTTCTAATATCCCGAGACTTGTTTTCTAAAAATGTCACTTGTTTCCGAGCTGCGTCCAAATTTATCTGGTCCACATCTGCGCTAACTAGCAAGTCGGAATATTGTTTAAATGCTTCCTTAATATTATTCTGACAGGTTACCATTTTTTGAACTACTCTCTAAAATGTAGGTTTATATAAAATAAATAGTAAACATCGAAAGAAAAGTTACCTTAATTTGCATATTAGATTCATTTTCAACGTGTTCTTTAGTGGTGCGGTCCTTTTGCAACTGTTCCAACTTTTTTCCCAGCACACGCAGTCTGCTCTCTATGCCTTGAATGTCTTGTCTGCATTTTTGTAATTGTTGTAAATTTTGACGAATGCTGGCTTGTGTTTGATTTAACTGAGAAATCTACAAAACCAATACGAATTTATCAATATATCCATCATTATTATAATCTTTATCAATCAAATATACTGAGAGTATACCGAATCACTCGTGAAATTTCTACAAAGATTCGTGAATCTAGTTAAAATTATCAAAAAATTATCACTACTTATGTAATTACTGTTGAAAATTAAAAATAAAATTAAGCTCACCTCATCTGTGGATTTGCTCTAATTAAAATAATTTTTGCATAATAAATTGAATTGTAAGTAAATGCAAAGTAAAAGCAAATGTTTTTAACTTATTTAATAAAGAAAGCAAACAACTTTTGTCAGATTCAACGACGGTTAAAGAGTGTTATAAATTATGTACAAAGTAGGTAACAATACCTTAACGTTTCTAAGAATACGAAAAGTTAAAGAAAACACTGAGCAACGTGAATTACATTAATTCGCAAAGAAAAAAGATGGTAAAATTTGACTCTGTGCAATGAGCAATCCGATTGCTAGTCAGACGCTTTACTGGCTTGGCTAAGGTAAGCTAACTCACGTACTTGCTTATCATTGCATTATGAAGCATGCGGTGGCGACAGGGCCGATCATAAACAAAGCGCGCTTGATCAGTGCCGAAGAATACGTGACACACACACACCCAGGCAGGTACAGCAAGTGTTTATTTATAAGGATACCAACAAAAGCATGTTGAAAATAAAAACACGTCTTAAGAAGGCTGCTGAATATTAATTGGCGCCGTTTTGAAAATAAGGTTGATGACTTATTAAATTCGTCTACAACAACAAAAAAAAGGTTTCTTTTATTAGTTTTTCTTTTTTACATTGTGTCTATTTTATTGCTGTAATTTGAAATGTTTCTATTACGCCACATACTATATCTGAATTGCTATAATCGATACTGTCTTTATATCTGGTATTCAGTAGTTTTCATTTTTAGTTATTCTAACTTAATTTAGTAGGAATTACTTGCTTCCAGTATTCTTTGTTTTTGTACTATGTTCATATACAGAGTGTTTAAAAAATACGTTCGGATATTTCATCCACTTATAGATCTCATCAATACAAAAAAAAGTTCTAATAAACATGAGTTTGGAAACGCTTCGTTTCCGAGATACAGGGTGTTGAAGTTTAAAACAAAAATCCCGGCCACGTCTGGAATAAATAATTTAAATCTAAGTGCGCTAAAATATGATCCTTAATAGCACCAGTAAACCTTCAAAGTTTCACTAAAATCAGCTAAGGAGTTTTTGAGATATTGAAGCATTTTAGTTTTTGTTCAATAACTTTATGACTTAATATTCTCCTAAACTCTCCTTTCTATCTCTTGTCACCTTTAAATCTGGAATGCCACATTATCTGCGTTGTATCCCCATGCGTACTCTCTACTAACGGTATTAATAAATCCCCAACTTCATTTTGAACAGATTTCCTCTGTTTACGCTTCATAATTATTAGTTTCCGTTTCCTTTGCGAATTATCTTTAGCCCAAGCCCAAGTCGTCGCACATTTGGCGAGATCATGTATATAACATAATATGATGAGGGCCATGCTACACTGAAAGCATAGCTTCAACAGATTACGAAGACTGCACATCTCTCAGCCAGCGAGCGCCCCAAAGAAAACATGGCTAGAATTACTCCATGTCAACAGTGTGCCAAAGTATCGATAAACGGCTTGCACAGACTCGTCTTCTTTTATTTTATGAAATACAGGCAAGCATACTGACAAAAGAGGCGTGGTAGACATTCATATTTTCAGTGAATTAACAATAGGCATTATAATCTAGAGGCGGATTTAGGCACAAGCTATGCTGAAGCCCAGGGCAGAGAATTTATGAAAAAATCAGATAAATATTTAAACATTATAGGTAAATTTTACCCTGTAAATTTTGTTCTGTAGTGCATGTTGTTAAAATACAAGAAAAGTGTAGCAAAAGTAAATAGTAGTAAATAGCTACATCCGTCTGTTATAACCGTTTGGGCACATGTTTTGTTTTGCATAAAACAAACACAATAGCATAAATTTAAATATAGCGCAGACGCTGACAATCAAAGGTAAGATTATATAGCTATCAGAATCTGTAATCATTTATCATCGCGTCAAGCAGCCGACGCCAGCAGTCAGCGACGTAATTTTAGTCCGCCCCTTGATAAAACGAAGAAACATTAACTTTAATATTCAATTTCATGATCAAATCTATCACTCAGAATGACCCGTGAGCTCTAAAACTAACAACTACTATTCTTTTTACATCTAAATAAAAGGTTCTGCTCCTTTTTACATTACATCTTCCATTTTTTCAAGTATCTACAATAGTAAATAGTTAGAAAAATACTAATTACTTGTAAATTTTCTTTCGACATTATTCAAACAATTGCAAGATGTAAACTGTTGGCTAAAACAAAACAGCAACACAGCCTTGAGAAGCTGTGTTGATATAGACAATATTGGAAGTAACCACGGATCCATTAAGAGCCAGTAAGACTAATCAAAAAGTTCCCCAACTAGAACGTGTAGACCTTCATCACTTTAAAAATATCACTTACCTGAGTAGTTAAATTACCAATTTGTTCATCGTATTTCTGACATGTAACTCGAACCTCTGCAAGCTGTCCTTTAATGCTATCAATGCGTTGAGCATCTACTGAAATAGCTAAACTGCCATCTGATTTGATTTCACTTTGTCTAGTACTTTTTTCTCCAGTGTATTTTGAATAGGATGCAGAAAAACGATATGTATCTGTAATATATTGTACAAAATATAAATACATTGTCTTTTCATTTAAATTAAGTTTCACTTTCAATACCACCTATGATTAATGTTATTTACATTTTGAACAAAACATAATTGTCTTGTAAAAAAATTTAAATCTAAACTTAAGTTATATCAACAATGTCAAACATCGCGGACGTACAAAAGTAAACCAAACAATAGTTCAGAAGTCAATTAAATGAACTGAAAACTGTCATTTTGTCAACTTAAAGAACATTAGAAAACGTTTTAAGACTGACAGATTTTATTAAATCCACTACACTTTGCTCATTTCGTTCTGACATAGTTGAATTGCGTTACGGTGCTGAACAATTTTTTCCGAAAAACATGCTTCATCATTTGAAGATGACACCCTTAATTTTATATTCAGCAACATTAAAAATACTTGAGTATTACTGATATACTTTTCATTTCTATAAAAAAAATCGTGGCGTTTACTTATTCGTCTAATTGTCCCACTGTAAAAAAATTATAAAAACTTTTCATATTTTTTTTTTATAAAATCAAAGTGACATTTCATAAAAATATTTTTGGGGTATGTTACACTGTCAAAATTTGGTACAAAGATCCACAACGCAAGCATCAATCCAAGATACACTGCCAAAATTAGGTTAAGTGTTAAGCGTTCAAAGTTCAAACAACAGTTCCGAAATCGAAAGCGACCAGAACATTGACGATCCAGAGATCAATTATATGTATGCCCTTGAACTAGGATCTTTGCTCACATCAATTGAACAGAAAAATGAGGAAAATGAAGGGGAAAAAATAAGAAATAGAAGAAGTGGAAGAAGAGGCGAAGGAATAAGAGGAAGAAGAAGAGAAAGAAGTGAGAAAAGGATCATTCTATTAATTGTAATAAGAATTCGTACAATTGTTTTGTTAATAAATTGAAGGATTTTATCGATCGAATTTTCTAATCTTTTTTACTTATGAATATTCATTTAATACTATGACACACATTTTGTGTATTTTCTAACTTTAAACCCTGAAATATAGAGCAGAACAATAATATTTCCTAAACTCCTGACTTTTCTACTGAATTCCCGTGAAAACTGTTGCTTATATGTAAAAGCTATAGGTAACCTTTTTTTATAGAGAATTATGTTACCCTTCTTTTGTTATTTCACCTTTGTAGTCGTAAAGTCAATAGGAACAAAGATATAGTTGAAAAACCGAAAAGTCGACCTTCTGAGTACTGTAAAAAGTTATGCGTAGAACAGATCGTTGGGGACTTCTCAACCCTTATTTGAAATGACGAAAGGTAGTTGTAAACCAAATTTCAGCTCTCTAGGATTTTTTCCAAGGTCACACCCTAAATGCACTGGACTAGATGGAAGAATAGGTGGACCATCATCACGATGGCCACAACAAGCTATAAAAGATGTAGAACAAAAATGAATCCAGAAAGGGACAAAGGCAAAAAACTGAAAAGAATGGACGGCTGTCTAAAAAAAGCAGGTCGGAGTGCTTCGACGAAAATTTTGTTTATGTTCTGTAGGACGCAGCATGTAGTACTTGGAGCTGTCAAGTTTAACCTTCCAATTTGTAATTAGGTGTCTTTGCACCTTTGCTTTCATTCTGTGTTTTATTTCTGTTCAAAATCAGTTAATTACATGTTGTCTGATGGCCTATTATTGATCATTAAAGGACTTCCAACTCATATGAATTTCGGAATCTTTTAGTTCCTGGACAATCTGAATTTTGGAACTTTGGTGTTTGATACAAAATATACAAAAATTTAATCTGTTTGTGTTTACTATGATGTAAATTAACCACCTAAACTAATTACAAATTCATTAAAACCCCTCGCCACACAAATATTGCGATGGATGGCTCTTAATTGTTTATTATTGATTTGCTTTAATATTAGCCACCATTTGCAATTTTTTTAAAATGAATTTTTAAACTGATTAAAATCTAATTTATTTATTTATTTTGCTGCAAAATAAATGGTAGTATGCCTGGTGCGCCACTGCACACCGGAATTAGTTCAAATGCTTCGACAAAAGGCTGTCAAAAATCGCACAAATCAGTTTAAATCGTGCAGTCCGCGTTATGACGTGACAATAAGTGAAATTATGAACATTCCATAAAGGTTTTTATTCAAATTCTTGCACTTTGGCGGTAATTACTAGCTTTTATTTCAACAGGTGTTTGTTTCATTACGTCGAGACTGTTCCTTGATTGTTAACCGACGCTATTTACAGGCATTTGTTTTTATCTTCGCCTAACCTTAAAACTGGACTTTGGTTAATAATTTGAAATGCACCCTCGCTGGAGGCCTGGATACGCTTGAATCTTGTTCAGCACGGTATTGTCTTGCGTACACCCAAATTTCCGGCGGCTGATATAGTTACTTCTAGGTTAACACAATACCTTAAGTTTGAAGGTCTGCGTTGCAATGTTTGGAAGGGGCCCCTGCTAGTACCTGCCTCTGGGACAGTTTTCCTCGGTGATGATGCTGTTGGTCGGTCTCCTTCAGCCCTGCCTGATGCTTGCAGTGGAAATCCCTGGCTCAGGAACTTTGGTTTGGCCGGACTCGATGCTCAAAATCCCGATATGATTGGCTGACGGAAATCCTCGGAAGCGCTCTTGGTGAAAATTCACTTTTTGTTGCGGAAAAAGCCACAAACATTCACACATGAAGTAGACCACTTGGTGAACACAATGATATAATTTTTGTAGGTAAAAATGATTATTTATTAGGTAAAAACTTCAATTAAATATGAAGCACAAATCTACATGTTAATCTTATAATTTATTCAATTGTTATCTCTTGCAGTTCGTTATAAACAAATGCTAGGCTAATACTATACAAACGGAAATTAACCATGTTCAAATCAAGTTCATTTTGAAATAAATTTGCTTACAAATTATTATTTTTACAAATTTCATATATCTAAAATATTGTCTACATTTTTAATTGTTAAAATGTCTCTTTGCGCCACCACATGTTTTATTAATTGCACTGCTATTTTCACTCGCGTAATTGCACTGATTAATTTTTTAGAGTTCACTTCCTGCACAATTCTTTTTTCCTATCTCTGTTTGCTTTTCACTCGCTTTTCCATGTCTTGTTTACTTTTCACCATTGCTATTCCCTGTTCATTATGCCTGCCTTCTGATTGCTCTTTGCAACGTATAATTAGTTTATTCTGGCTTATACCTTTTTAAGACTGCTCACAAATTTCCTTGCTTAGTTATTTTGAAATCTACGTTCAATGACATGCACATAGCAAAACTTTCTGTGACTATTCTTTCTATCGGTTCGGCTTTGATTCTGCACAAACTTAATATTTAATTAACTTTGAAATTCAACTACAAACCTGTGAAAAACTAGCTTTGCCCTTTGCGTTCCTTACTCAACTCATTTATTTTAATACAAGCATCTCTTTTTCAATGCATTTACTGATTGACATTTAAGCTTAGCATTGCAGCTAGATAAAACACCCCAACTCTGTGCTTAATGACTTGTTTTCTTAAACTGTACCGCAAGCAGAGCAGAGCCTTGGGCCTAAGACCATTGCAATATTTAACAACTGCTAAATACGTATTTCGACAGCCAAGCTGTCATCATCAGTAGCTAAGAAAAACTTACACAGCAAAATGGCAACGATATGCTCGTGACCAAATCACAAATGGAATACATCCTGATAAAATTATTGATACATTCGAAAATAAATCTCCTCTAACAGATTTTACCAAATGGACAAGTCGAGAGTACCTTATGACCGGTAGTGTGTTATACCGCTATGTTCCCAAAGAAGATTCCGAAGAGGCTCAACTAGTCCTTCCCGTTGCAGAGGGTGCAAAAGTATTGAAAGAATATCACGGTCAAGATATGCCTTGATCTTTGTTCTTTGCGTCAATTATGACAAAGAATGTAGGAATACAGATTTCCGAAATATTGGCTTAGAAAAAGTTTTCTTTTGAATTACTGCCCTGACGAACGAAACCCAGTTATTAACTATATTGCTTATGTCTACGATTCGACGATAAGACTAGAGAACGTAAAGATAAATTCACTCCCGTGCTCGGGTTATACGAACATTTATTTTGAATTGAACAAAATGTACTCGTCTCAAGTATTGTACAATAGATAACCAACTATTGGGATTTAGTAGAAGCTGTCTTTTTCGAGTTTACATAGAGTAAAAACACTGACAATGTGCGAGTCTGTATTTTATATGGCAAATACTATTCCATACACTGACAAAGAGAACAGGCGTATTCAAACAGAACACATCATAACCATGAACTTATTAATTTACAAATATTCCACTAGCACATCACAAAATAATCACGTTGGTGAACATTAATAAGTTCATTCTGTCAGTTTATTAATCCAAATTTTGTATTTTTAGTAGCAGCGAAAGCCAATTGTACTAAACACGACTTCACTTATATTATAAAGTATTAAACAAATCTTTGAATACTTACCACTAAAGAAACTTGTAATTTGTGATGGTACATTCTCAAACCTTTGGTTCGTGATGTGATTACCAACAGGAATATTGTGAATGTGGTAAGTTTTGCACAAATATTTCATTATAGGTTCAGGTCCAGTTACCAAAGAACGGATGTAAGCAAACATGCCAAATGGTTTGAGCTGCTCTATAGGTATGATGGGTTGGTAAACTTGAAGTCCGGGTTGATCATTTCCAGAATGTACTACATTTACACTCAACTTCTGCTGATCTCGTAATTGCCGTATCAACAAGTTCATATCTTCTTTTAACACACATGTAAATGCTACTCTGTCACGTACTGGTATGGTGTTTTCAATAAAAATTGCATGGTTTGGATTTAAGACATTTAACTAGAAAAAAATTAATGCAATATATAAATTAACAGCATGGAATAAAAATAATTTGTTTTACTAGAAAAACAAATGGTGAACTCTTCTTATATCATACTAAATTTTTATCTTGTTCCTTTCGGGTACAAAAATATAATTACCTCAAGCATCATAGGTTCAAAAACTTCTCCCTTAAACAACTGTTTATTAGATCGCAACCACTGAACTGCTGCATATGCATCTTTATCCATTCGCCTTAACCACTCTAACCGCTGTTGTCTAACATTTTCTAAATTTTGTAGTTCCCTTTCAAGACAACGTAATTCATACATCTTGTTTTGTTTAGTATTATCTAAATCGCCTTTCTTTTCTACCACTTTGTTGATGTTTGCAGACACTTTCCTCATATTAGTATTGAGCTCCTTAATGTTATCTTCACTGAAGTCTGCAAAAAATTTCAACCTGTTACATAAACAAAATGTTTTTTCTACGATCGTGTCAAAATGACAACTTTTTGCACAGTTTCTAGTGACGTTCATTGCACTCTTAATATTAGCGCCCGAATTACTTTTTTGCACGTTGCCATTGGTGGCGTGTTTTAATACTATAATAAAACACGCTTTGCCATAAATTTGAATGTCAACATAACCTAGAATATCCAACACAATGTGATGGAAAAAGTGTCACCGAACTAAGTTTTTATATTCACCCAACAGTATTTGGTTTAACCTTGCTTTTTATTTTATCGCAATCTTACGATACCAAGCTTAAGTTTGAGATTGTGTTGAAAATTAGTAGGGATGTCGGCAGGTACCCGGGTGTAGTTACAGGAACCGGGTACCCGACTAGTAAATTATGTAATTTCCAAGAAGTCAGCCTTTTTCGGAGAAGATGATAAAAATAATAGCAATAAGCGCTAGAAAAACATAACCATGCAGTAATAACAAGAATGGGATGGGGTGATCCCATACCACATAATGTTTTTTGTTTCATATAAGGAAGGCAATAAATCCGCTTCACCGAAATATTCAACCCGTCAATAGTACATTAAATTACGTCAATATGGGATGAAGTAACATATTTATCAACAATTCGGTTGTACCCTCTAGAGGGCGCCACAAGCGACCATTATATAGTCCTTCTTCGCTCCTAGATGAAGCATAGGGCCTCGAAGTATTCGAGGTTTCGAGAATCGAGTAATTTTGGGAGGGTGGCTGATGTACCATCCGCTCTGTCCTATATCTTAAGTATTGTCCCTCTGATATTCCTAATTGTATTGTATTTCCTCGATGAAGCGCCTCCATTCTTCCCTGTTCTGTGCCATGGCTTTTATTTCGTTCGAGGTCTTTCCTATTTTTTCGACCTCCTTCACTATTGTTGTTCTCCATGTTGTATCCAGCTTCCCTCTTCTGCGGCTCCCTTGTGGATTCCACACCAATGCAGTCTTTGCGATATTTCCGTCTTCTCTCCTAAGTATGTGCCCAATCCATCTCCATTTCCGACGTTTTATTTGAACTCCTATTTCCACCTGACTCGTACGCTGCCACAGTTCTTCATTTGATATAAAATCTGACCATTTCACTTTAATTATCTTTCTAAGACACTAATTAATAAACACTTGCAATTTGTTTATGTTACCGCGAGTTAGCGCCCATGTCTCTGAACCGTATAAGAGTACCGATTTCACGTTTGTATTAAATATACATAATTTTAAGTTTTGTGTTATTTGTGCCGAGTTCCAGATTTGCTTAAGAGTGCCGAAACTGCCTGCTGCTTTCCCAATTCTAGCCTTTATGTGAAGCTTGGATCCGCCATCTGTTGAAATGACGCTGCCTAGGTAAGTAAAATGAGTGACGTTCTCGATTGTTTCTCCATTTATTTGGAATAACCGTGTGTTATTAGTCTGTAATCTCATGGCTTTTGTTTTCATTATATTTATTACGAGTTCAATTTTTTTCCCCATGTCTGAGATGTTTTGGAGTTTTTTCTGCATTTCAGTGTGATTTTGAGCAATTAGACATATGTCGTCTGCATAATCCAAGTCATTTAGTTTTTTCTTTATGTTCCATACCATTCCATCTTGTTTGCTGATAGCTTGCTGCATGACCCAGTCCAGGGCTAAATTGAATACTATCGGTGACAGTGGGCAGCCTTGCTTTACCCCTTGTAACACTTAAATACTTCTACTCATTTCCCCTTCGTGCACTATCGTACTGCTGGATCCCTCATACATTTGTTGGATGAGGTTTATAATTTTGATTGGCATCCCTTTCAGTTTCAGTATTTGCCACATCGCATAGTGAATGATTGTATCAAACGCTCGTTTGAAATCTATGAACACTAAATATAGTGGTGAGCACCATTCAACCGATTGCTCCACGATTATGCGCACGGTGTTTATATGCTCAGTGCATGATCTATGTGTTCTAAATTCCACTTGTTCCTGGCGCATCCGTGCCTCTACTTCTTTCGTGATCTGGTTTGCCAAGATGGTTGACAGTATTTTTGTGAATGTGTTTTGTAAGGTAATTCCGCGCCAATTCGAACATATTGACAGATTGCCTTTTTTGGTAATTTAACAATGGTTCCTTCTTTCCATTCTTTTGGTACCTGTTCACTTTGCCATATCTCACTTAGTATGGGATGCAGTTCTAAGATTGTCTCGTCATGTACTTTAAGCATTTCATTGCTAATATTGTCTGGTCCAGCTGTTTTTCCGTTTTTAAGTGATTGTATTACCACCCTGATCTCTTCTTTTGTTGGGGGTTCTGTGTTAATGTCCAACTCCATTTCCTGTCTTCCCTCTAACTGAACTGGTTCTTCTATCTGTTCTGGCTCCTGCTTGAAAAATTCTTCCCATCTTTGTAGTTGCTCTCTTTGACCTGTGATTAATTTTCCGTTCTCATCTTTAAGGGGTTTACTATTAACATACTGTTTGTTTGCCAACTGTTTAGTTATACGGTATATTGTTTTCATATCATTTCTGTCTGCAGCCGTTTGTGCTTCTTTTGCTAATTGTTCTGCCCAGTGTCTCTTATCATTTCTGGCGGCTTGTTTTAGATTTCGATTAATCCTTGTATATTCTTCTGTTAGTCTTTGCTTTTCACTTTGTACAACTGTTGCATTTATCTTTGCTTTACGTTCTTTTCTGTCTGTGATGAGTTTCCAGGTTGGATCGACTATCCAGTTTTTCCTCACTTCTTTCTCAGCATTTAATGTCTCTGCGCTGGCCTTATGAATACATTCAGTTAATATTTTCCAGTTAGATGTTATCTCCTTAGCAGTTTTCTTGTTTTGTAAGTTATTGTCTAGTTCTGTTCTGTATTTGTCGGCAACTTCTCTGTTTTTTAGTTGATATATTTTTTGGCATGAAAAATTCAAATTGATCAACGATTCAGTTGTATTTTCTAGAGGGCGCCACAAGCGACCATTAGGACACTGTTAAACCGGTGCAACTTTTTTGTGCCACGGTGTATACCATTTTCGACTGAAAAAATCTTTTTCCCTATCTTTTTTGCTTAAAAAAGGTATATCTTATTGAACTCGCTAGAAGCAACGGTTTACCATAAAAAGGCATCCAAAGCTGATCATGAATGTGAATTATCCTAAAGTAAAGTCAGATTGTTGAGCAAATAATGGGCCATACCGCAACAGCGTAATAGTGTGACCATAAGTTGATTTATTTCAGCTTACCCTAGTACCAAAGTCGATAATAACAAAGATACAGGATGTCAAAGTATTTACTCAATAATCTGACTTTTCTTTAGGATAATTTAAGATAATTAGTTGCATTTTCCTGGGAAACCGTTACTTCTAGCGAGTTCAATAAGATATACCTTTTTTAAGCAGAAAAGATAGGGAAAAAGATTTTTCCAGTCGAAAATGACATACACCGTGACACAAACAAGTTGCAGTGGTTTAACAGTGTCCTAATGGCCGCTTGTGGCGCCCTCTAGAAAATACAACTGAATTGTTGATCAATTTGAATTTTTCATGCCAAAAAACCCCCGGATGCAAAATTTCGTGAAATTAGCTGGAAGTGATCGAAAGATATTAAAAAAATGTGATTTATTTTTTCAACTTTGACACCCTGTAGCTCCGTTAGTACTAACTTTTGGACTAAGGTAAGTTGGGTTAAATCAGCTTATTTTTGTCGAAATTAATTATATCTAAAGTTTGGCCCATTCTTTACCGAACACCCTGTATTGTCCTGCACAATCCATTTCAACGATTGCTTAGATTAATTTCTTTCAAGTCAACTTGATTTACGAGTGCCAACATCTTCCATTTTTTACAAATTGGATGAACCCACAGCTTTTTTCTCTTTTTTCCAGTTTTTCAGCTTCTTCATACAGCAAAGAGACAATCTTCGTCAGAGCTATCCATTTTATTTACTAATTATATTGATTACTGCCTAGCAAACACAAACAATTCAACAATATATTAACAGCAACCTGTTTGTCGACAGGAACAGCGCACAAGTACGTCTATGCAGGGCTCTTCTGCTCTTTGCTGCGCTTCTCTGCATGTCGCGTAAGTGAGCGTTGACCTTAAAGGATGCAAGGAGTTGTTGAAACAAAAAAATTGCAACTGGATTAAAGTAATTGATAACAATTGAACCAAAGGGTGAAGAAGTATATCAACAAAAAAGAAGAGTGGCATAAAATATATAAACAAAAAATTAAATTGCTAAATGACATGAGTAATAAAGCATTGAAATGAAAGAACTAAAGAATAAAGAATGTACAAAAGAAAAGAAAGCTGAAATATGGGAAAAATATTTCTAAATCAACATTATACCGGGTGTCTTAAAATGAATTACATCTAGTATGCTTTGAATTTCCCATAATGCAGTCTAAAATTTTACTTGAAATTGGCGAGACTGTAAGTCTATGTCAAATTCAAGATTTGCAGGTTAGGTTTTGCGTCAATCTGTGTCAAAACTGACGCAAAATCTAACCTGCTAACCTCGAATTTGACATAGACTTACAGTCGTGCCAATTTCAAGTAAAATTTTAGACTGGATTATGGGAAATTCAAAGCATACTAGATGTAATTCATTTTAAGACACCTGGTATAGATTATATGAAGAGGTAATACAATCAATTCAAAAGGGAAATATGTAGAAATTATAAGCATACTACCAACAGACATTATAAAAGTGAAGTACATCAGTTTTTAAAACAACATATACGAAAAGGGAATGAAGAGTGCAAACTTACAGTGTCATCAGTTTACTGCACAGCATACAAGATCCGTACTATTACAATGGGGACTAAAAAAAACGACCAATAAGGAAATAGAAGACTATCAATATAGATTTAGAAACAGGAAATCAACTATTGATACCCTACAACAAATAATGAAAAAATGGTTCAAATATGAACATATGATAAGATTGCAAGAACAAAATTGAAACAAGAACTGCAAGAAATACGAATGCCATCAAAAATAAGGAGATTATGTAAAATTACATTAGAAAACATCAAGATGTGCGTAAAAACTATAAAAAGCACACTCTGTAACACTACAATGGAAAGTATGCACTTCGTTTTCAAAATACAAGATGTTGTAGTTTAACCCTGCGTTGCTCGCGGGATGAGCGCCGCGCTCACCTTCCTAAGTGTGCATATAAGAAATGACACGGAAGTACAGTTTTATACAAATTTCTTAAAACAGTCGACTGAGAGGTGTCTAGGTAGTTGGATGTGTTAAGGTGAGCGCAGTGCTCACGGTGCGGGTATTTGTGTTACAAATTTTTCTGGTGGTTGTGTTTTATATTTTTTTAATAATTGAAGGTATTTATTGAATTGCGCTTTGTGCTGATTGTTTGAATAACTATATAAACACAATTTTAGTCACCCAAGTTCTGAAAATGGACCCTAAAGAAGAAGCACGGCTTTTACAAATTTGGGAAGAATTAGAGAGAGAAGAAGAGATGGCGAAATTAAATCAAGCAGAACTTCCGAAATTAGATGATGAGGAAAGCGATGTGGATTCAGTTGAAGACCATCTTGATCATTTGACTGATTCTGAAGTATCTGCAGATGATTCGGATGCTGATTCTGTGGTTACAATCCGTTGTAAAGAAGAACACGGCCCTAATTACGTAGGAAAAGACGGAAAAACAATTTGGAAGGTTCACCGTAACAAAAAAGTTAGTCGTACACGCCGTCATAACATAGTCACTCACCGCCCTGGCGTGAAGCAAGAAGCAAGGGATGCTAAATGCCCTTACGATGCATGGAGTTTATTTTTTACGGAAAAAATTATTACCGAAATTGTAAATTGCACTAATGCATATTTGAAGAAACTTCGAGCGAACTATGCACGTGAGCGAGATGTACTGGACACCAGTGTAAACGAAATAAAAGCTTGTTTTGGACTTTTGTACTTAGCAGGGGTGCTGAAATCATCACACAGTAATTTAGACGATCTATGGAATACGGATGGAACTGCTCCAGAGATTTTTAGATTAGTGATGTCTAAGAATCGGTTTTATCTATTACTTCGTGCTTTACGCTTCGACGATTTGGATACCAGAGATAAACGAAAAGAATTAGACAAGCTGGCTCCCATTAGACAAATCTTTGACTGGTTTATCGAGCGATGCAATGCTTGCTACACACCAAGTGAATACTGCACCATTGATGAGATGTTGGAAGCTTTTCGAGGGCGTTGCGGTTTTCGGCAATATATCCCAAGCAAGCCGAATAAGTATGGGATCAAAATGTTCTCTCTGGTCGTTGCTCGCTCCTATTACACTTTGAAAATGGAAATCTATGCTGGAAAACAACCAGAAAGTCCATTTCAGGTAGACAACTGTCCTGCTAGTGTTGTAAAGCGTCTTGTTGAACCAATTGCAAACACAGGGAGAAATTTAACATGCGACAACTGGTTTACGTCTGTTCCCTTGGCCAAAGATCTTCTAGAAAATCAAAAGCTTACTTTTGTCGGAACTATAAGGAAGAATAAGAGGGAAATTCCACCAATATTTCTTGCAACGAAAGAAAGACCAATCTGCAGCAGCATGTTTGGATTTGGAAAAGATTGTCTTTTAGTATCTTACGTGCCCAAGAAAAAGAAAAATGTCTTGCTAATCTCCACAATGCACGATAATGACATTATAGACTCCGAAACAGCAGAAGCTTATAAACCGGAAGTAATAACTTTCTATAATATGACGAAAGCTGGGGTAGATGTAGTTGACCAATTGAAAAGCTTCTATTCAGTATCACGAATTACCTGCAGATGGCCTATGACTATATTTTTTACATTGCTGAATATAGCCGGAATAAACAGTTACGTCATACTTCGAGCTAACATGCCAAACTATAAAGATGCACGTCGTAATTATTTGAAAACATTGGCTATTGAATTAGCGAGACCATATATGGAAGAACGTGCTTCTATGAACATACCATATCTATTAAAATTACAAATAAGAAAAAAATTGGAACCACTATCAATAGTTGAAGAAACAGAGGAACGAGTTGAAGAAGAGGAAAGACCTAAGTGCAGATACTGCCCACGCAAGAAAAACAGGAAGACCAGTATTTAATGCTCCAAATGTCGGAAAGCGATTTGCAGAGAGCACACAACGTATTTTTGTGTTAAGTGTGTGCAATTTGATAGTGACTAACTGTGTTTAATACTAAGGATTTTGATAATATTTAGAATTTTGTTTTGTGTTTTTTTTTAGAATTAAATAGTTAATTTATAGTTGGTAACTGTAAAATCGAAATGTTATCTTACAATAAAATTTAGTTGTTGCATTATACTGTATTTTTTTAAATTTAAATATCAAACAAACAGATAAACTTAACAGGTGAGCGGAACGCTCGCCCGCGAGCAATGGTGTTACAAATCACAGCGCGGGTAACGCAGGGTTAAACAAAAATTTTTTTTTCAAATATTTGGACAACGGCTAGAAGTATTCTAATGAAACTTGGTGTTAGTATTTCATAAAGTGGCATTGTTTGGTCAAAATAAATTTAATTTATTTCCACCAGTGGCGTGCATCGGAGCGACCTCAGTTACCTTATTTTAGAAAAATCTGGTACGCCACTGTTTTTTAGCCAAAAGTTTTGTAGCTATTATAAGATTGTTTGTTATTAAATAATGTTTTTTAAAAACGGCTTTAAACTGTATTTTGAAAACAATAAACAAAATTGCTGTTACAGATGTTTCTGTTTTTCTCGAAAAAGGTACTTTATTAGTGCCATATATACAGAGTACTTACACTAGTCAAATTGGTTTGAAACCTAAATAATTACATGCTTAATATTAAAAATAATAGTAGATATAAGATTATAGACAATAGACAACTAACAATAGCAATAATGATAATATGAACTCGGTATAAGAATTTAAATGTGAAGGTGAAGGTGAAGGTTTATTCTATCACAAAAAAATAAAAGATAGATCTTTTGTATAGTTTCAGTGGATGATAGTGGCGTACCAGATTTTTCTAAAATAAGGTAACTGAGATTGCTCCGATGCAAGCCACTGGTGGAAATAAATTAAATTTATTTTGACCGAACAATGCCGCTTTATGAAATACTAACCTACACCAAGTTTCATTAGAATACTTCTAACCGTGTCCAAATTTTTGAAAAAAAAAGTTTGTTTAAACTTCAACATCCGTATACAACGTATTTTGAAAACGAAGCCGTTTAGGTCCCATGTTTTTATGAACTTCTTATATTAGAATTGATCAAGGAATCACGCCTTAAAGTTTGTCTACCTACTTAATTAACACCCTGTATAGTGAGAAAAATATAAAATGTATAAAAATAATAAATTAATTGAGCTAGTAATATATGTAGATGGTGTAATTAATCTCTCGAAGAAGAAAAAACTAACAGGAAACTTTACACAAGTAGATCAGGAAGCAAAGATGGGTCTATCAATCAAAATATAAAACAATGTATGGAAGAGATAAAAATACAAACATACAATAGAGAATACTATGAATATATATACAAGCAGACCTCGCCGGTCGCAGGGGTTACATTCCAGAAGAATGCCACGAATCGCAAAACTTCGATTCACAAGTAAACACATAAATGATAAAAACGGGGTTAGGTTTCATAACCTATATATATTGTAATGACTCCTACACTGATTGGGGTTAATTATTATTTAAATATGTAATTTTAAATGTTATAAAAAATAAATATAGTCACTACACAATACTTTGTTTTATTCAATTCAAATTTTGGCTGATTAAATACCACAGCAATCTCTAAGTTTGTCACTGGTTAATACAACAAACGGTAGTACGCCCTCAAATATATTTCACTCATCTGTACCTATTTTAAATTAGCTAGCTCGGGAAAATTACGCATGAAACTCAAATCTCTGGGTTGGGATCCTTGGTTTTGTCAAATATTTGAATGTGAAAGGTACGCCACTGGGTGGCACTGAAATCGGAACGCAGCGCGCAAATGCTGCTTGTTCTGTCAAATAGCTGACCAAAAATAAATCGAAATATGCTGACAGCTCGCGTCTTTATTTAAGTTTCAAAAGGATTTAATGAGCAAATTTTCCGGTAAGTTTTAAAATTATCGCGCCAAAACGGCGTCACCTGGTTCATTTGTTTCAGGCTAAAAACCTCGCCTAATTTGTTTGTGCTATACGCCTAGCTGCATTTGTTTTTTCTAACCTGAAAATGATGATTAAAAATACGATTCCTGGATAAATGGTTGCTCATGGACAAAGAAATTCAATGGGATTCGGTTCCTTGATTCTTCCTTTAGGTATGGTAATACTTTTCAAGCCTTTAGCTCCGGTTATTTGCTTTCACCCATTAACATTAAAATTTCTTAGATCGGCTGGTACCTCGGACCCACTCTGCGCTGCCTGCTGTGTAAGATGGGCCCCCAGGATGCTGGGCTGGTTGATGTGGCTCGTATCCACTGGACTGACTCGCTGGTACACCTCGCATAAGCTCCGGAATCCCTGCAGTACTCCAAACTGGCTGAATCGGAAGCTTCCCTCGTTGCCGTTCCCGTCCGATGGAGGTAGCCGAAGAAAAATCACTTCACGATGTGGAAATTGCTACCTTTACTCTTGCTGGTACTCCTCAAAATTCTGAGCACTTTGGTATATGTTTTACTGAATTAATTTTATGTTAACTGTATAAAAACTTAATTTATCCGAAGAGTAAAAAGTGGCTGTCAATTCAAGAATTTATTCAAATGTTAATGCCTCCTGGTCGTTATAAACAAAACACAATCTAACAATTTAAACATGGGAAATCAACCAAGTACAATAATATTACTTTTACAATTAAATTGAACTTACGCTATAAATATTTACAATCCTTAATACTAAAATAATTGTCCTTTGAATTTCGGATTTTTCACTGTCTTATTGCGCCACTTAGTTTGTTTTTAATTTCACTGATTGTTCAATCCGCCACTACACTGATTAGTTTTCACATCACTCTTGTTTCATATCCTGTCGTTTTCTTTTCTGCAATTTTCACATCTTGCTGTAGCATGTAGTAATTTCTTTGTTTGCCTGGTTTATGCATTCTGCACAGTCCATCTATGATCTTTTTATTCTTACCTCTTATTTTAAAATGCTCATAAAATTGTCCACATGTTAATTACTTTAATTTCTACGCTTCTTTTAGACTGAACATATTTCGAACCTTTCTGTGCCAGTTTTATTCAAATGGGTTTAGCTTTACTTCGCACAAACCTTTTATATTATGCTAAAATTACATCAATGATTCCAATTTATGAAAATTGAGTTTCTTTCTTTGACTATGTGTTCTAATAATCTCAATGCTACTGGCCATTTTTGCCAATGTAATTACGGACTGACAATTTATGTGAAATTTTACAGTTGTGTGAATTATCCCAACTCTGTGCTTTTGTGATTTGATTTATAATTTGTTTGCACTGCAATTAGAGTTGAGTGGAGGGCTAAATACCATCGCAATATTTATACTATGCAACCTCAAAAAATTCAAAAATACATAAACATGCGTATACAAATTCCATACGTAACATAAGTCTGCCTGTATTTTTTTAATTAGTAAGAAGACTAAGATAAAAGTACAAGCAGACCTTGCCGTTCGCAGATTTGCGTTTCGCTAATTGGATTTTACACGGGGCACTTATGTGCTCCCTTTGCTTTGCCGTTCGCGTTTTATTTGGTACCTTTTTCAATTAACGTCCTCATGAGTGATGCAATTCACAAAAAAAAAAAACTAATTCTGTTGTACCGCTAATTATTCGCCGATTGGCAGTTGGCACACTTGGCATTTCGTATTCATCTCAAAACAACCTTTCGTTTAAGGTATGACGGAGGTCATATTGCAGCCGAATCTTAGACTATAAGTGTATCAAGTTACTTGCGTGCCCTAATTAAATTTACAGAGCCACCTCACCTCGCACATCACTGTAATTACTTGGTAACTCGAGTCTTACTGCATTCCTCCTTGGCATTGGCAAGCCAATAAAATGAGGATAATGGATGCTTAGGCATGCCAAACGCCTTCAAAATGTTACATACAGTGAATTTATTTTAAGACGCAATGTGGGCTTACCGTCTCCATGAGGATTTGATTGTTATCAATTGGTTTCTAAGGATATCCCATGCCCCACCATGTGTAAATGTGTTTATTTAAAAATGCAATATAGGAACGTTACTGAATAAGCAAAAACAAACAATATCGGTATTCTACAGAAAAAGGAATTCTGTTGATCAAATGGTATAAAGACTTCAACTTACAGCAAGTATGTGAGTTATTATACATTACAATCCCTGTATCCCTGTTGTTACTTGTAATTCTTATTTTTCAATAAAATTAGGATTCATATATTGCATTTTACTGACCTAAGAGATAAAGTAACATGGTCAACACATCACCAAAAGACACACCTCACACAATGGTTGCTGCACAAGCACAAAAGGCGCACTCCAACTTTGCATCCCGAATTCGGGGCAAGTTGAGCATTGTACCGCCAGATGCAAGCGCATAAAGCACCAGCATCTACACCGCAAGGTAAAATGAGGTTATCGATAATACATACATACATATTGCATTTTATAATAAACGCATTTACACATTATATGGAAGTGGTGCATTCGTAGAAACTAATAGATAACAATCAAGTTCTCATAGAAACAGTAAGACCACATTGCGCTTTCGGCACGGTTGTGCGTAAAAGTAATAAGGTATATGGTGCATGCATACACATTGTACATGATAAACAAATAAACAAACTTACCAGTGCCGATTGTTTCCATTAATTGTGCTTTTTCTTGATTAAGTGCAGTTATCTGATCAGCAGTATTAGCAATTTCACGATTTCTTCCTTCTATCTCTCTTACTCTGGAATTTAAATCTCTCAAAATAGTTGCTACTTGAGTTTTTGATGCCGCATATGTGTTTAACTTATTTTGCACTGCAGATTCATGTGTACGAATCGCTTGACCCTAAAATTATGTTCAAAGCTGAGATTAATAAATTGACACAGCAAATCTTCTAGGTTCTTGCATTGGTAAAGTGAATTAAAAATAAAACTTAACTACAAATAGTTAAAAATTCGTGTACTTACCCTATTAGCTATTTTCTGCTGAATGTTTGTAATAACTTTTTTAGCATTTGAAATTGCATTTTCTATCGGTTTAGCGGCATTTTTATGCCTATTCAAAGCCTCAGTCGCTTTTACTTTATCTTGTTTGATTTCATCTAGTTTAAGTCGTAAGTTCTCATACTTTATCCAAGCTACTTTTCGATCAATATCTTCTACAACTTTCAAATACTTTTTCTTCCTTGTCAAATTTTTTACTTTCCCCTCTATTCTCACATTTGCATCCCGCAATTCCTGCAATTTTTGGGTTTGTTTTCCGGCAGTATCTTGAAGATCTTTATGCTTTTCTCGAATTTTAATCAACTTCTGTTGTTTTTCTACAAGATCATGTCTGCAGATTGCTACTTGTGTTTGTTGAAGTAACTGCTGCTTGTTCATTTTAGCAAAATCTTGAACTCTATCTTGAGGTAAAAATTGACATAAATTATCCACTTGTATGTTAAATTGCTTTATTGTACTTTCAATCTCCTTCATAGGCACCCTTTTACCATTTAATGCCCACGTACTTTTGTCACTGTGATCAAAATGTCTAGTAATCCGTATAAGCTCATTTGTACTATGACCCTGGAGAGTAATTTCTATGGTAGCAGCATCGCAATTATGTTTAATATATTCTGACATCTGTAACAAAATATATATTTCAATATGTAAATATGTACTCCAAAACTGATAACTGAATTTATATGGTTGCAAGTCAAATTTACACCAAAAAGTATTGTATTGTTACGATTTATCTTCTGGGCTATTAAAAATTATACGCCGCTTCTTGGTAGAAGCATTTATTTACAGCAATTTAACTTAACGATTTAACAAAGACACAAGAACTATTAATACGGAACAATTATTATTTATACACTAACAGGAACTATTTCTAACAACAAATACATTTTATTTATTTACCCATGAATGATTTATATGGCTAGATTTATTTACACACGTGTTATTTATATGGCAGCTTCGCGCACTTCAAGCTAGCTTCGGACTGCTCGCCTTCCCGCTATGCTGGCTTATATATTCGCTGGGTGAGTCATTCCGGAAGCGTCGAGATATTCTCAACCATTCTGGAAAATGCTGACGCATCGCCCGCATTAATCCCGCGGTCGTTCTCGAAGGCTGACTCATCCGTTTGCCCGCGACCCGACGCAAGGTCGTTACAGTATGTATACAAAAACCAAGCAAGGTACTGGGAAACTAACTGCAGAGTCACAACTCTACCCTGTACTGAGTTGTTGAAAATACAAATTTCTGTACAATTTATTAATACATTTTTATTACGATCAACATCAGCATTACTGAAGGCACTTTCGTTGTCAATTTCTGTATAAAATACTAACTAATGCAAACTCAAACATAATTTTATACAAAGTATTAATATTTTAAAATTTCATAGTGTCACCCTTTATATTGCGAAAAATGAGAAAATAGTTTGAGAAAGCATGACGACTAGCCATCAATGTCATATTTCATGGTTTGAAAATCATATGATGGCTATAGCGCTACAGCCACATACTACTTAACAATACTAATTAACGAAATAATTAATTATAAATGTATTTCTGTGATTAATAACATATTGTTACGAAAAATATCAGTGTCAAATTTCTAACCAAAGTGTCAGTCAACGTCCTAGGAAACATGGTGTTGCCACCGTTTAATTCCAACACTAAACTGCCTATATGCATTACATAATCCATCCGATATCTGCTTAAATAATGCGGTCATACAGGGTGTCAGGCCATTTTATGTTTCTCAGTAATTTAATTAACTACATAAACCTATAAAACAGTTTTGGTACATAATTGGCAAGTTCGCCTATATTTCGAGTCCATTTTAGCCATAGTCCATCGCATAAAACTGCAACGTTTAGCATCCAGCATAGCCATTTGTAAACTTTGTACACTCCTGGTATCGCTGTGCCTAATTCATAACCTTTGTACACCCATCGCATCGCTGTTTTATGCAGCTGTTGACTTCATCGCATGCAAGAACGTTCAGTTTCGACTTATTTAAAATTTACTCAATGAGAACAAGTGAGAAGGCATCTATTGATCTCTGTCGCTCCGAGACAGCTTGTCGTCACCGGGCGAAATCCCTGGCTTTTGATTGGGTCCTTCTGTGGAGTCGCAGATGGTCATTTCGCGCGTGTACTGGAGGTGGCCGTTAGCGGTCGGATCATTCAGCCCCGGACCGTCATATAGTGTTGATATTTCGATTTTGTACGGGCGTGGGGTCGCCTGCTTTCCGTTTGTGCTGCGACAGCAAAGTGTGTTCTGGGGGCGGTTTTCTGTTAACTGTGTTCACAAGCGCGTTTTCTCAAGGCAGTTGAGATATAGTACTAGGCCAGCTTGGATGTGACGAGTGTTTTGGTCGTTGTTGGTGTCCGAACGCGGGCTTGCGTTGTGGCTCATTCATCCATGTGAAGGCGGGTTTCACCTAAGTTCGTCCGTCAGTGTTTCGACGGGATTAATTGGCGAATGACCCAGTTCAACAGCTTTGCCCATTTCCGTGTATTGCCAAGGGGGCGGTTACATTACAAACACGCTTGATGTATTAGGGAACAGATCGGATGCCACTGCAGTAGCAAGACGATGCCTTTGAGCGGCGCCTTCTTTCCGTCTATGGAGCCGAGCTAAATAAATCAGGTAGCAACCCTGTGTTGATAATCTGTCTCGCCAGCATGTGCCTAAATTAACGATAGCGTTGCGTCCCGATTTGCTGCAAGCTGTGATGTTTGTTTCTCATTAAAATCATACCAATTCATACATAGTGCCGCACACGGCTTTGCTGCAAGCTGTTATGTATGTGTCGCATTAAACTCATATCAATTCATACATAGTGCCGCACACGGCTTTGCTGCAAACTGTTATGTTTGTTTCGTATTAAGTTAGTAGACAGTGACATACGCGGTTCCATGTAAGCGCTCTTGCTGGTGTGGTATTCAGTTCATTCTTGCCTGTCTGTTAATAAACTCATATACAGTACTTACACTGTGTCGCTGCGAGACATTCAGTTGGTTATTTATAATTAAAATCATAGTCTTGTGTCTGGTACACCCACGTGTGAACCTCGCGCGTGTCTAATATACCTGTAATATACTTGTAATATACTTGTCGCCGTTTAGCAAGTAAAAATTTTTGTACTGTACGCCTCAGTATGCGTCGTAATTTTTAGGTTAAGCGCTTCGCAGCTGGGCGTATCCCTTAAGTAGGTTAGTACAAATTGCCATATGTGCCGGCTACGTCGGTACCATGTAAACCGTCAGTTGGTCATGTGAAGTGGCCCAATAGATGTATTAACTGTGCCATCTTATTCTTTTCCTTTTGTGTCTTGTGCATGTTTGTTAACAGGGTGACTGAGTCTTTATTGTGACGAGCAATGTAAGGTGAGGCCCAGACGTAGCGGATGCGCGACGCATGTAAGTTGTTGCATTTGCTGCTGCACTGTGGTTTCCAGAAATAGTTATTTGAGTATTTTTCGCCCCGTTTGACCCTCAAGGTCCGGTTGAACGTGGGTCACCTGATTTGGATCTTGTAGCGCTCATTTATTTGATAACACCCTATATATACCTCGACTCGCTTGCCCTGTGATGTACTGTTCTGAACCACTCCCATCTCCCTGAGCGTATTTGAGCCGAGGCCTTTAGCCTGTTTCTTACGATTTCCAGGGTGAGCGTGCACATTTCCCAGATTTGTCTAGTTATTTGATACTCACACAACCGTGAGTGTTGATAAGTCAGTTTGATACCGTAACAACGGTTTTATCTATTTATATAGAAACACATTTAATGCTTTGGCGATATTTACAATTTTAATATAATTTTTTCACATGAATGGAGAAATTTATGATACTCAAAATTCCATCAAGAGAGCAATATATGGGCTATCAGTCGAGGCACCAAACCCCCCTCCCCCCAACCCCCGCAAGCCCTTTGAGATCAACTGCACCTGTATTATATTTTATTGTGCTTTACCAAGTTGCGAGTTTTCTCCAGTGACATGCATAAATTAGGGGTAGGGGACGCTCATTTAACGTCATAGTCTGCTGTGCTGAAGTTTGTGGCGCCTTCAGCGCTGTTACATGATTCAGTTTGGATTTGTAATACCAGTATAATATTGCACGAATAACCTACGTATTCTGTTGTTGGCATACCAGCGGTACCTTACACTATGGGATTACAGTGCTAAATCTTTAATATCCAATTATTTGCTTCTCTAATTATTTCAGAGCCAAAGTGAGTTTACGGTTTTGGTAGGGAAAAATGCTGCATCTGGACCTATAAAGTGACCTTTGGAATGGCCTACCAAAAACGGCAAACATGGTTTTGCCAACCTTTAAGAAAAAATTACTAGTTTTGGTTACTAGGTGGACAATCTCTCAGTGTACTGTTCCTGTCATTCTCATACATGCCAGATGAAAAAAAAATCTTATAACGTTGATACTTCCATTGTAATGCGTCATTTCACCATAATATTCTATTTAAAAACAATTCCTAATGGGTAGGTATCTAATTCTCCATTGCAAATAAATCGCTACTAATTTTGACTTCACCAAAAGAGGTGTTTAGACTGGCGAGAAAACTTGCACGAGTTACTGTGTTATGGGCCAAAAGTCACTTTTCGTATTAATTTAACGATTTGCCTTATCCCTGCCTAATTCAAGGCACTTTGCACATTTCGCTCTCACTATTTACCCTATAATAGCCTAGTTTTAGTTACCCATTTCCTCGAGTAAAGTCACTGCAGATTAGGCCTCACGTTGTACGCGTGCTATGTTGGTTGCAGATGCGATTTTTCTGCAAATTTGGAATTTTCTGGGCCTAGCTGTCAAATTATCATTGGCCATTTTGAGTTGTCAGAAGATGGATGTGGTGAAAGGCATCTTTGGTTGATCGATGCACGAATATTTGTAATTCGGTTTTGTCACGCTCATCCTAGCATGAAAATGTATATCTTGGTGTGAAATTGGTCCAGGAGACGTCCCCGAGGTTTTTGTTGTGATACATTTCAAGCACGGATTTTTGTCCGGAATTCATCTGACAAACACATGTAACTACTTGGGCGATTTGGAGCATAACATCTCACGGTATGCTATTTTGACAATTACTGGTTATATTTCTAAGGCAGAATGTTGTCCCTTTTAGCTCCCTTTTGGTACGGGCGGTGAACGCACTCAGCTTCCCTTTTGGTACGGGCGGTGAACGCACTCAGCTCCCCTTTGGTACGGGCGGTGAAAGCACTCAATTCCCCTTTGGTACGGGCGATGAACGCACTCAGATTAGGAAGCAGTCCTTTAGTATAAACTAACGCATCTCTGTTGGTGTGCTGCGAGCTTTGTACATGTTGGCGCAGAGCTTTTCGAGGCGTTTGGTTGATGGATTTGGCCCCTCTTGGAGAGCACTCTCTCCAGGCAGTTGCTGCAGTCGGCTGGCTGTGAGTTTGGGAGATTTCCAGCCCCTAAAACAGGCTAGCAGATTTACTGGCCCGAGATCTCTGCGTTACCTGCGATGAAGCCCATTGGAACACCTGGCTTCCTCGACATCGTGCAGTAGGCCTCCGATTTAGCACGTTCGTCACCTGGTGCAGCCAAGGTCTGTCTTTGCAATTTCCTTAAGCGTTCTTGTGCAGTTTTGAGCTCGACCAACTTAACCTGTGTTATAGGCATGATTTTAATGTGTGTTTAATTATTCATTGTAGCGCTTTGTGCTACGGCCAGATTTTGATAAGCTAATTAACTTACTTTAATGTTGTGATAACTTACTTTAATGTTGTGATAACTCACCTGCAGTCTACAAGTAAACCTATTTTGTTGTTTACATCTTTATATTTGCAACTTGACATTTTAAGCCCCCATTAGCCTTCAGGCTGTGTCTATTGTAGATGCATAGGGACCATAAGGTTTCCCTTATGTAAATTTTGTAATAGCAATTCTTGCATACGCCCATTTGAACGATTTTAGACTCGATCTCAGTGGAGAGATCCGTCAGTCGGTTGAATTTGGCTTAGTGCGGCCCCATTTTGCAAGAAATCAGCGAAATCAGTCCGATCTTTGTTTGAGCAATTACGCCCCTTTAGGGCGAGATTTAATTAGCGTGTTTCGGGTAATTTTGCGCCCCTATAAACCAAGATCTTGGGTAATAATGGGTTTTGTGTACATTTGATTACTAGTACAGTTATGTATTTTTGCAACTGAGGGTTTAGCATTGATTTCAACTTGACAAGCAAAACAAAACCTTAACTACCGCTTAAATTTGAGACGCGTTTGGTCATACATGCGAATTGCTACGATCTACGACTTTATTTAATCTGGTGAGTTTAATCTGTGATAAATTTTTCGATATTATTATATGAAATCTGGTTTATGATAACTGTCGTTGTTGTGATATGATCTCCCTATCGAGATTTTGTGATATGATTTGGTTTGTCGTATATTTTGTGTTTATATTTTAATTGTGTATTGTATTTCTGTTTGCCGCAATTATACTACCTTGACCTATTCTGCGTTTATGATTTGTGCCTTGCCGTTACTTTTACTTTTTCAGGTTTGGTTAGTAGCGCCTTCCGTATTGTATCTTTTGTTTAGCAAAGCGCTGGGTTATTAGCTACTTGGCGCCCATGTTTTATTTTTCAGCTAAAGCTTATCAGTCTTTTGTATTTTACCCACGACCAGCTCCGGCTGAGAAGCCGTTGGCCTTTGCTTGCTTCTTTTTAGTCGCCGTAACGGTAACAACTGTCTGACAATACTTCCTACATATTGCTACAAATTAAATCCATAGCAGAACAATAATTGCAAACCAAATGGCTAGCCTTGGGTTAGCCTAGTGGCATCAGCTGTTAAATTTTGTCTTACCACAATGTTTAATTCGTATATTAAGGATGCTTCACTTCATTACCAAGCCACTACAGCTTCTGCAAATGTTCCACTGGAAAGCAACATCAATAATGATAATAATCCTGACAAATCAAATAATAATAAACGCCCAATTAACTCTCATACAGAAAATCAAAATAAATGTTTTTCTTTTGACAATAATGAATTTTTAAGAAAATAATTATTACCTTCCTGAACAGCAGGAATATATAACTTCATAACCCCTAGTACCACCTATTATGCCCATGCTGTGAATTCCCAGCAACAATCCAATAACCCTCAGCAAACTCCTTCTAATCCTGACAATCCCCATCTTTCATTGAACTAATCCATTCAGTACATAATATGAACAAATTAAAGCATTTACCTTTAAGTCTTCTCATTGGAAAATAATTAATCAGCTGCATCCTTTATCAAATCTCATTATAGCTGCTGCATCCTTTTATCAAATCTCATTATAGCTAACTATAATGCTGATGGAGTAGCAAGACAACGAGCCTTAGTGATTGCTTTTCTAGCTAGACACAATGTGGATCATGAATTATGGCTGTTTAAAATCAGATGTAATATTTTAATGCACAAATAAATGGTTGTATGCCCTTTTTGATATTTTATTCAACTGCAAAATTCAATGCACTAACTCATCGGTAAAACATGAAACTCGCGCAGGTGGGATCAGAATTGTACTATATTTTCAAGTTTGATCTGAATTTAATTATCTCAATTCAAAGTCGGTAGTTCAAATATGGAGTACTTAGTCGGTAGGTCAAATAATTGTCCAACTGACATATGACACAAAATTTGTTGATGGTGCAAGAGTGCATATCTGAACGTTTTAAATCTCATGGAAATATTGTGAAAAATGCATAAGGTAAGTCATTTAAATTTTTCTCGCTTGGCAACTAAACTCGTTTTGTTTTAGGATGACCTCAAAACTGCTCCTTCATTGTTTAGAAGCGGAAATGACGCTACTTCTAACAATTGTTTTTAGGACGCTTGGCTTCTAGCTGGATTTGCAAATTTTGGTGACGACACTCTATTTTTCAATATTTAGAAAGTCACTGAATATCCTGGCTCTGATGCATAAATTTCAGGCACCCTACTTTGCTAAACTTCGAGTCGCTCTGTAACGTAGATGCTCGTAGGCGGTCCCCTCGCTGCTAATGTTGACGGTGGCCCTCTCGCAGACTCTGCAGACGTCTTGGAGTACAGGCTTCTGGCTCAGGATGCCTTTCTTTTTCCGGGAACGAAGCTGGAAAATCCCAGTTGAAATGGCTACCGATTGCCTCGAAATGGGATCGTAGAATTTTCAAATTTGTTTATGGTGTAAAGCTTCAGAAACACTCTCATACGAACACCGACACATAGGCAATAAAATGCAATACTTTCTACTTGTTAATATGCTCGTTTATTATTAAAAATTCGTAATTAAAAGTGGAGCAAATTTCTTACAAACTTCAAGTCAAATTAATTTCAATTGTTCTCCTATTTTAAACAAACTAGCATCAGGTTGCTAAGCTACTGAAATAAGTTTTGATACAAAAAGGTTACGAAAGGAATGGTTTGGTACATAACATTAAAATTAACATTTCTTAAATCTAAATTATTGTCATTACCCTTCTAGTTAAAATTGTCTCTTTGCGATTGCACACACAAACGTTATTTTAAAAGTCACTGCTCTGCTCTGTTTCACTTTGTTTTTAAATGCACTAATTATTGAGTTTCGCACTTTCATGTCTCTCGCCACAATCTGTTGCCAATATTTAGCAATTGCTCTCTTGCAAATTCTTTCTATGCTGCTTCATATCGGTTTACCTTTCTGCTATGCTCACAATTTTCACCATCTTATGCTTTGACTTAATAAACTTACGCTCTGTTAAAATTGCAGCCAACAAACCATTTGTGTTAAATAAATTTTATGCATGTGCACAAACCTTTCGTTTTAAATTATTAATTCACGAGCCAATTCAAAACCCCCTGAACATGTCTTGTCTTAGCGTGCCTTTCTCTACTAATTATTGGTTCTTGCATCTCATTATCAATGCATTTACTATTTTACTTTTGTTTAATACTGCAGTTATTTAAAATATCTCAACTCTGTGCTTATTGAATCAGGCGATTATCCTGCACTGCAGTCAGAGTCAAGTCGTGGCCTTAATACCACTTCCATGATAACAAACATGGCATAGCCGTACGCATGTTGCCGGCCAGTCGCTGCATCTGTGACGTCAGCATGGAAGCATTTACGACAAAGCAGACGGCCGTGACTGCGAGTTTTATAGTGACTTTTGGGGTAAAACAAGGGAACAGAATGTATCGTATTACCAATTTCCAAAAAATATGGATTAATGCTTGCAAGAGAGATGATGGATTCAATGTTAAAAATGATAAATATTGCATGTTAAATAATTTTTATTAATTTACTTATAACTGTTTAGTCTTACAAACGTGATTTAAAAGCAGAATTGATGGGCGCTCCAGCGAAAAAAGTACTAGATTTTACTGTAGGGCAAATACTGCAGTGCCCAAATCAAAATGATGAAATCAAATTGGAATTAGCTGGATATTTGGCTTATAGGTTTCGAAATAAATATCTTGATCTTGGCAATTCAACTCACAATTTTAATCCTAATGTGTCTGGATGGATTGTACACTTATACAGATGCAATTTAATAAAACCAACATTCCTACACGGAATCGTTATGCGTCTCAAATTTAATACGAGCAAAATACATAAAACAACCACGAAAATTTCCATTAAATATTTATATCACGAAAACTGGCAACAATTATTTGGCCCAAAAAAGTTCAGAAAAATTAAGCAACCTTCATTAGATAAAAACACCTAAAGGACAAATTAATTAAATTATGTGGTTTGACCACGAGTAATTTTTTAAATTTTAATTCAATTTCGTTTGAACATAGGACGATTGTTCTTCAAGTGTTTTTGATCTGATGATGACCGTTTAGTTTTTCTGATATTGTTTCGGCCGTTTTTGTAATATAACTATTTAGTGGAAGACTTAGTGTTTACTTACTTTAACCTACAATTCCGCTTGTTCTATTTTGAACATATTAAATTTGAATGGTTTAACACTTCCGTGAAAAGACTGAATATGTAGAAACGCCGTTGAAAACTATGCGAGATGTTTTACAATCTTTGTGAGTTCCAGGAGATTGCATCCACCGTTATGTCATGCGCGAACGGTACACGTTTGCGTTAGGCGGACGGCTATATCACGTTAGTTATATCATGACCACTTCAAAATGTCTGCTTAAAAACATTGCCGATGTCACACAATACTAATGAAATTAGATTCTGATCATCTCCCAATACTAATTACCTTTCAAACCACTCCCATGGCAAGATAAATGATTCCTAGGTTAATTAATCGTCGCGTTGTCTGGCTGCTCTTTCAAGACATTTGAAACCTAGAAATTATTTGCCCAGCGTCGATAAATACGAAGCAAGAAATTGATATGGAAATTGCCACACTAAATTCTGCTGTAACTGAAGCCACTACTATTCAGACCAGATATAGAACTAAGTATAACATTCCCCCAGCTCACATTATAACTCTTACGAGAGAAGTATAGATTTAACCTGAACTTTTTTATATAGCAATAATTATAAAAGACAGATAACGAAACAAATTTTATTTTTCAATATAATATCCCTGCTTTATTATAAATTTGTTCCAACACTAAAACCACTTGCGAATACCAGTAAAAAGTCTTCTCATTGCGTACGCGGCGAAATTTGCCACGCTTCCATCACTTCCTTATGAGACTTGAATTTTTTGCTCCCCAAGGCCTCTTTAAGGGGTCCAAAAAAATGATATTCGCAAAGTGATAAGTCTGGACTATACAGAGAGATTTTTCTTACTACGAACACGGCAGACAATATGTCGAATTTACAAATTCCGAGAATTTAACTTTGACAGTTCGCGTATTTTGTCAGTAGATAATATCTGCTGTCATTTCTATCTTAAAATCGATAACTACGAAGCAACGGATCAGTGCAAATTGTAAAATGGTATTATCAGGGTCCAACGGTCCGGTAAATGCAAAATTCTTTCACAACATTTGAAAATAGGCGTTCTTTATCATTATCAACGTTACATGGAGTTATTTCAAATTTTGGAAACTTTGGATGTGTTTCTCCCCAAAAGCACAAAAGGCCAAATGTTCCCAATGAAGATAGGAATATAAAAGAAGTTTGTATTACCATTAATGACTATCCAGATTATTCATTTAAATAAATTGCAGAACTAGTAGATTTAGCTGAGATATTATTCCCGTTGGCCATTTCAGAAGTATGGAATTTTGGAAACTGTGACAGAAATGCCTAAAACTTTCTCTGAAAAGTCGTTTTCACTACAAGTAACGATTTTAAGAACTGTGTTTAAAAATTAAAAGCGTTGTTCAGAGTACTAGCACTAATACGTTGTCGGCTAATGTGCGAAGTTTCTATGATCGCTTAGGATATTGTTTAGCGCAAGAAGGCAGGCTCTTTGAACAAGAGCTAATTTAAAGTTCTTGAATTTTGTTGTTTGAAATAAAAATTGTTTTATTTTTGTTTGCATCTTTTTTTACTGAGTTAGTTTGTTCGGAAGAAATTATTTCTTTCTTCAGAATGCGTTTAACTTTGAGAACTACCTTCTTTTACTGTACTGTTTATCTCTAAAAATCCTGTTTTTCAACTCTGAATTTATCACCTGAATTAATCACAGAATAACAGTACCTCATACATTCTATCTGTGATATAATAATTAATTTAAAAAAATTACACTAGGCGTCTGCGTTGAACAATTACTTAAACAATCAACGCAGACGACCCGTGGATTAATATCAGAGTACCTTAGACCGACTGTCCATCGGTCTTGGCGTATTTTTAGGCAATCGTAAATTCGCCTTGATTTACTCGTGTTCGCAGTTCATGAATTTTCACTGTATGGCAGATGAGGTAACACTTCCCATCGCAATTGTTTAAGGGTTACTTGTGTTAAACGGGCAACATGTGGACGGGCATTATTGTGGAGAAGAATGACGCCCTTACTCAGTAGTCCACGTCGTTTCGTTCTTACAGGGTCTCTGACTTTTGAAAGAAGTTGGCTGTAATAATCTGTATTGACAGTCTTCCGGTCAATTAGGAAATCTGGGGTGTAATGGTGCATCCAATATTCATCGACGGTAATTAAGCAGGATAAAAAATCATCACCTTCATATTCAAAACGTTGAAGTTCTTGTAAAATTTGAACTCGTTTCTGCTTTTGTTCGTCAGACAAATCTTTCGACACCTATCGCGCACTAACTTTCTTAAAATTCAGCTTAATGTGAATAATAACCTGAACACTACGAACACTTATTTTTACCAGAGCAGCCAATTCTCGAATTTGTATCCCGAATAAGCTCATCAACTCTTCGAATGGTCAAATCATTGACTGCAGTAGTGGGTCTTGCAGCATGAAACAACTTTGATACTCGTTTGCGACCCCCCTCGAACAATTTACACCAATCAAATACCGATTTTCTTGTGAGACATTCTTCACCAGATTGTCTTTGCAGCCGACGATAAGTATTAACAGCTTTCTCACGTTCAGCACATACAAATTTAATCATTCGTTGTACAACAGTAACAGGTACATCATTTGTCAAATCTATACTTCCCTCGTATTAAAAACAAGAATAAACTGAGACGTATCTACGCTAATAAAACGAGGGGCCTATTAATTAAAGCTCAACTAAACCGTGCTAACTGAAAAATTAGGTTTGCATTGGACAAACAGATCGATAGCTATAAAAAATATATCTCTGAACTCCAGCCCAAGGATTCCACGATGTGGTAGGCGACAAAGCGAATATTTAAGCAACCACCCCGAATACTTAAGCAACCACCCCAAGTTTCTACGATTAAAGTTAATGATCGTGTTTATATAACAGACCGAGAAAACTGAACCATTTTTGCAGACTACCTGTAAAAACATTTACTACTGCATACTTGGCCATATTCTTTTATTATCTATCCATAATACACTAAGCAAATTACCGCATGTTCCTTGCTGTTCCCTTCCTAAAATCCTACCTCAAACAGTAACCTTAACGTGTCTCTTCTTTTTCTCATATTTTGCATAAAAAAATTAATAATGCAGCAGCTTTGTGAACTTGCCTTCACGTTAGAGCCATTATTTCAAAGCTACTCCCTAATAAAACTAGCACGACTGTACAAACCAGTAAGCAAAAGTCTCAACGCTTACGAGAGTTATCGCTGAAGTATGAAACGTGAAAAATTGCACGACACTAAATCGCGATATTTATTGCTAGTCAAGTCACTCGAGCGATATTTGTTGCAAGTAACTCGCTAGTGTAGCTTCACCTTCAAACAGTAATTTCTTCAAATTAACTTGCTTGAACGCTAGTGGTATTGCAGTCGGAACAAATCTCTTCATCTTATCAATCTTTATATTGCCTTTTTAAAGTGCTTTTCACAAACAACACTAATCTTTCCAACCGCCAGTCCTCTCAATACAAAACTTGTTACGCTTTTTATGAAGCTACCGTTTCATTCGATGGAAGTTTGAACACGCTAATATGTGGAGCAACTGATGAAGCGTAGTTAATTTGTCTTGCAGCTTGGTACGCAACACTTAGGTATTTTTGCAACTAATGTTCCTTGTCAAAATAGTTTTTAACATCAAATATATTTGAATGTTTTTAAAACTTAGTGTGTCTTAGATGGCCTAACAGAAAATTTGGCATCAGAGCCAGTGGCATGAGCTCGAATAATATACACCACCTTGATTTCACTCAATTCAATTAATATAGAGATCACATTTTTGACTGGAGTAAAAATATACCTGTGACTACAGACACAAAATAGAGTGCCTTAGTTAACAGGGCATAACATTAACTTTGAGAAATAAATTACAAAAAAAAATTGTTTGAATTGATTAACACTGCGTCACATAACAAGTTATTTAACGACGTAAATAAAGACGATTTTCATCTATGAGGGTAAATATTAGCTGACCACACAAAGCCGAGTAATTGTTTTATAGTACTTCGGATTGTGTGAATTCTGAACCACTCTGTACTTTTGTAATTACCACTAAAGAATTCAGTGTTCGATTTGAAAATAAAACAAAAGTTGCTTGCATTTGCTAGACATCAGTAACCCAAATATCATCGTAAAGGTATAAATTGTAGCACATGTATCTAGAACATGCTTACCTTTGTGCCACGACCAACAGTTTTTGGACTTCCACCCAATCCCAATATGATGGCAGCAACGATAGTGGATTTGCCAGTGCCGTTGGGCCCAATTATCATATTTAAATTGCGTCCTGGTTCCACCTCCACGTAGCTGTATGTGCTGTTAACATACAAAATTAGTAAAAAAGGCGAATAAGTAAAATTTTACCTTGTAAACTCACACAAAATCCCTCACAATAATTTTACGAATTGAACCTGCTTTAAACATTGTGTCGGGTTGAATTGATAGTTTATAACTCGCTGATATTCATCAACCACTGCCACAATTACAATAAAATAACAAGTGGGTTACAATAAAAATTTGCGTTGAAATTCAAACAAAGCTACTCAGATAGTGAGGTTATGATTTCATGACGTAATCACAAACCGCCAAAAACGAACTGTGACTAAAGCAACGTTGCCAATTCTTGATTTTTTTCCGTAATAGACATTTTAAATATCTGGTGTGATCACGCACACAACTTCCTATTACAGTAATCTTATAATTAGCCAAAAATTTTATTTTAAATTTTTAAGCATTTGTCAAAAATTTAAAAAAAAATACAAATTCTACAAAAACGGTGCAAAATAGAGCGTTAGGTGAAGAGATAAATTTTGTTTAGAATTTTAAGATGAATTCAAAAATGTAATAATATACCGGGTGTGCTATTTAAAATAGAAGTTAATAAAAAAAATTGAAAAAAAACAAAAGAAACCCATTTTAGAAGTATTCAACTGAAAAATCACCTATCTCACATCAATACGCATTAAAATGTAATAAAAATGAGAAGTTTGAAAAAAATCGTTACAGCCGTTTTTGAAAAAATCGAAAAGAACTGAAAAATCACAAGAGTAAACACCTACTTCCGGTTATGAGATTTTCTTCAAAAGCTTGCTGTCGCATCTAAATAGTACATAAAACTTATATATGAAGTTTCAACCCCATACCTCTTTTCGTTTTTGAGATATTCTGTTCACAGACACACACACAGACACACCGACAGACACACAGACAGACCAATAAAAAAATATATGTTTTTTGGGTTCAGGGGACTCTGAAACATGAAGATCTGTTGAAAACTCAATTTCTAATTTTTGGGGTGAATCCAATACTTCCTTTATTGGAAAAGAAAGTAAAAAATAGTACTAGAATTGGCAGTTTGGGTAATAGACTAATAAAAATCTGGTGTGATACACTCACACAACTTCCTTTTACAGTGATCTTATAATTAGTCAAAAATTTCATTTTTAATTCTTAACCATTTGTTAAAAATTTTCAAAAATTACAAATTCTACAAAAACGGTACAAAATCGAGTGTTAGTTGAAGAGACAAATTTTCTCTAGAATTTTAAGGTGAATTCAAAAATGTAATAATATACCGGGTGTTTTATTTAAAATAGGAGTTAATAAAAAAAATAGAAAAAAAAACAAAAGAAACCCACTTTAGAAGTATTCAACTGGAAAATCACCTATCTCACATCAATACACATTAAAAATGTAAGAAAAATGTAAAGTATAAAAAAAATCGTTTGAGCCGTTTTTGAAAAAATTGAAAAAAACTGAAAAATCACAAGAGTAAACACCTACTTCCGGTTATGCGATTTTCTTCAAAAGCTTGCTGTCTCATCTACATAGTACACAAAACTTATATATGAAGTTTCAATGCCATACCTCTTTTCGTTTTTGAGATATTCTGTTCACAGACAGACAGACACACAGACAGACAGACAGACAGACACACAGACACACAGACCAATGAAAAAAAATATGTTTTTTGGGATCAGGGGACTCTAAAACGTGAAGATCTGTTGAAAACTCAATTTCGAATTTTTGGGGTGAATCCAATACTTCCTTTATAGTAGTAAAAGGAAGTAATAATTTAAATTCTACTCAAATCCCTCAAAATCATTAGTTTTTACTTCCTTTTACAACAAAGGAAGTATTGGATTCACTACAAAAATTCGAAATTGAGTTTTCAACAAATCTTCACGTTTTAGAGTCCCCTGAACCCAAAAAACATATTTTTCATTGGTCTGTCTGTCTGTGTGTGTGTCTGTAGGTCTGTAAACAGAATATCTCAAAAACGAAAAGAGGTAGGGCGTTGAAACTTCATATATAAGTTTTGTGTACTATGTAGATGAGACAGCAAGCTTTTGAAGAAAATCGCATAACCGGAAGTAGGTGTTTACTCTTGTGATTTTTCGATTTTTTCAAAAACGGCTCTAAAGATTTTTTTCAAATTTTACATTTTGATTACATTTTGAATGTGTATTGATGTGAGATAGGTGATTTTCCAGTTGAATACTTCTAAAATAGGTTTCTTTTGTTTTTTTCGATTTTTTTTATTAACTCTTTAAATAGAACACCCGGTATATTATTACATTTTTGAATTCAGCTTAAAATTCTAGAGAAAATTTGTCTATTCAACTAACGCTCTATTTTGTACCGTTTTTGCAAAATTTGTAATTTTTTAAATTTTTGGACAAATTCTTAAAAATTTAAAATCAAATTTTTGGCTAATTATAAGATCACTGTAAAAGGAAGTTGTGTGCGTGTATTACACCAGATTTTTACTTCCTTTTACGATAAAGGAAGTATTGGATTCACCCCAAAAATTCTAAATTGAGTTTTCAACAGATCTTCACGTTTTAGAGCCCCCTGATCCCAAAAAACATATTTTTACTTCCTTTTACAATAAAGAAAGTAGGTATTGGATTCACCCCAAAAATTCGAAATTGAGTTTTTAACAGATATTCACGTTTTAGAGTCCCCTGAACCCAAAAAACATATTTTTTTCATTGGTCTGTCTGTCTGTGTGTCTGTCTGTGTGTCTGTCTATCTGTCTGTGTGTCTGTGAACAAAATATCTCAAAAACGGAAAGAGGTATGGCGTTGAAACTTCATATATAAGTTTTGTGTGCTATGTAGATGCGACAGCAAGCTTTTGAAGAAAATGGCATAACCGGAAGTAGGTGTTTACTCTTGTGATTTTTCAGTTTTTTTTCGATTTTTTCAAAAACGGGTGTAACGATTTTTTTAAACTTTACATTTTTATTACATTTTTAATGTGTATTGATGTGAGATAGGTGGTTTTTCAGTTGAATACTTCTAAAATGGGTTTCTTTTGTTTTTTTTTTATTTTTGTTATTAACTCCTATTTTAAATAGAACACCCGGTATATTATTACATTTTTGAATTCAGCTTAAAATTCTAGAGAAAATTTGTCTCTTGAACTAACATTCTATTTTGTACGGTTTTTGTACAATTTGTAATTTTTGAAAATTTTTGACAAATGCTTAAAATTTAAAATAAAATTTTGGCTAATTATAAGATCACTGTAAAAGGAAGTTGTGTGCGTGTATCACACCAGATATTTTTTCATTGCTTTGTCTGTGTGTCTGTCTGTCTGTCTGTGAACAGAATATCTCAAAAATGAATAGAGGTATGGCGTTGAAACTTCATATATAAGTTTTGTGTAGTATGTAGATGAGACAGCAAGCTTTTGAAGAAAATCGCATAACCGGAAGTAGTTGTTTACTCTTGTGATTTTTCAGTTTTTTTCGATTTTTTCAGAAACGGCTCTAACGATTTTTTCTAAACTTTACATTTTTAATGTGTATTGATGTGAGATAGGTGATTTTTCAGTTGAATACTTCTAAAGTGGGTTTCTTTTGTTTTTTTAAATTTTTTCTATTAACTCCTATTTTAAATAAAACACCCAGTATATTATTACATTTTTGAATTCACCTTAAAATTCTAGAAAAAATTTGTCTCTTCAACTAACGCTCTCTTTGTACAGTTTTTGTAAAATTTGTAATTTTTGAATTTTTTTGACAAATGGTTAAACATTAAAAATGAAATTTTTGACTAATTATAGGATCACTGTAAAAGGAAGTTGTGTGAGTGTATCACACCAGATTTTTATGTTAGCGTTAACTTTTGAACTCGGTCTTTAACCTCTGTAGACTAACTATGGAAAGTTATATAGCCCATTTTTACTTCCTTTTACAATAAAGGAAGTATTGGATTCACCCCAAAAATTTGAAATTGAGTCTTGAACAGATCTTCACGTTTTAGAGTCCCCTGAACCCGAAAAACATTTTTTTTCAATGGTCTGTCTGTGTGTTTGTCTGTGAACAGAATATCTCAAAAACGAAAAGAGGTATGGCGTTGAAACTTCATATATAAGTTGTATCTACTATGTAGATGAGACACCAAGCTTTTGAATAAAATCGCATAACTGGAAATAGGTATTTACTCTTGTGATTTTTCAGTTTTTTTCGATTTTTTCAAAAACGGGTCTAACGATTTTTTTAAAACTTCACATTTTTATTAAATTTTTAATGTGTATTGATGTGAGATAGGTGATTTTCCAGTTGAATACTTCTAAAATGGGTTTCTTTTGTTTTTTTTTCTATTTTTTTATTAACTTCTATTTTGAATAGAACACCCGGTATATTATTACATTTTTGAATTCAACTTAGAAATTCTAGAAAAAATTTGTCTCTTCAACTAACGCTTTATTTTGTACAGTTTTTGTAGAATTTGTATTTTTTTTTAATTTTTGACAAATACTTAAAAATTAAAAATCAAATTTATGGCTAATTATAAGATCACTGTAAAAGGAACTTGTGTGCGTGTATCACACCAGATTTTTTTATATGGAAATGCAAATAGCGAAATTAAGGTAACATTGGCAACAAGCATTATCACTAGACTTATTCATATATTTAATAGTTACTATATTGCTAGCAGGGCCTGGGAACGCGGGAAACCATTACGGCGTCAACATAGTCTCACTCTGAGTACTACGCGCCTCGTGCCCATGCCTGAGAATTCGAACTCCGCCTTTAGAAGCGAATTTTAAACTTGACCGTGCGGTTCACTTTCCCACCTCGCAGGACGACGCTTGCGCACAGCTCACCACGTACGTAAAAGAGTTGGTTGTCTGTCTCACTTACGCTGTGACGTTCCCCCCTCATCGCCGCTAGCAATATAGTAACTATTAAATACAGTGAATTTATTTTAATGGTTTACATAGCAGTTTCGATTCTATGCCTGCATTTAATCATACAGGTCACTTCCATAGTTACCAATGAAATCAATAGATTAGAGCGTTTATTTTACGAGTTAACATAAGAATTTGACTTAGATACTTGCTAATAAGAAACTTTAATTTTGTTACCGGAATGTAGATATGCAACTAAAAAGTAGATACGTAGGTACAACGTCGGTGTTAAAGTCTACACATTACCCTTTTTCTGTGACGTCAGAAATAACAAAACATAGCGTTTAAAACGTATGTCTAATATTGCATTGAAATTCAAAAAGATCAATTAGATGGCAGGTAGTAGACTTTAGAAAGAATTTGACATATACCTAACCTTTAATGTAAGGGATGCTCTAATATCACACTATGCAAATTAAGACATTCTTGACCTATGTAATCCGACGTTTCTTTTTTTCAAAGAAATCCCTAACGCTTAAAATAAGATTTTACCCTTGCTCTCTTGCTTGTTATTGAGCGTTATTTTACTGTCATTTTGGACAAATGTCAATTATAAAACAATCCATACTTAAAGCGGAACTGACCAAAAACTGCAGATTTTTGTTTCGTCCAGTTCCTTATAGTTAAATAAAGAGAGAAAATTGTTACGTCACGGAAAAAGGGTAATGTGTAGACCTTATATTTTTTCTTCAGTGGTATACATTAGGATAACTTAATTGTCTTTTTGACAAGTAATAATTCCTATGTTAACTCGTAAAATACACGCTCTAATCTATTGGTCTCATTTGTAACTATGGAAATGACCTGTATGATTAAATGGTGGCATAGAAACGAAAAGCTTATGTTAACTATTAAAATAAATTCCCTGTATATGGGTACATTATGTTTGCAGTGAGGTTAGGTTTCATGTTGAGTGGTTGACATTTAATTATTTTATCCAACACCTCCACATAATAACACTGTTATGTTGATTTTGCATAAGTAATGTGATATACTACTCACTAGTGAGAGAATATTCAAAAAGTCACTAGTGAGAGAATGTAGAAAGATACCGTGAATAACAAAATTAGATTTAACACTATTTATTATTCAAATTAATATTTGGAACCTCGAGGGCCTCCTTGGAGGGCGAAGCCCCGCGGCCTTCGTTGGTGTGGGGCGGAGCCCCGAGGGCGCCCTTGGAGAGGGGCGAAGCCCTGAGGGCCCCTTGGAGGGGGACGGAGCCCTGAGGACCTCTTGGAGAGAAGCTGAGCCCCGAGGGCCCCTTGGAGAGGAGCGGAGCACCGAGGGCCGTCTTGGAGAGGGCCGAGCCCCTAGGACCCCCTTGGAGAGAGGCGGAGCCTCGAGGGTTTTCTTGGAGAGGGACGGAGCCCCGAGCGCCCCCTTGGTGTGGGGAGAAGCCTCGAGAACCCCCTTGGAGAGGGGCGGAGCCCCGTGGGCCCCTTGGAGAGGGGCGCAGCTTTGAGGGTCCATTAAGAGCCTCGAGGGCCCCCTTTGAGAGGCCGAGCCCCTAGGGCCCCCTTAGAGAGGGGAGGAGTTCCGAAGGCCCCCTTCTTTGGGCAGATGGAAGGCAGGGGGGCAGGGGCGGGGTGTGTAACAGAACGGAATGGCCCAACGTAATAGGCCTAAAAATGGTGATAAATTGAATAGGGTAGACCGCGCAATAGCGCACGCAGCCCTGCTTATTCGTCAAATAAATTTTCAAAATAATTACCTACATGAACAAGATATGGAGGTGTTGGATAAAATTTTGGATTAAACTCGTGTGAAATTTCACATTAGTCACTTATAAAAATTAACCACTCGACCTAACGGTCTTGTGGCTAATATTTCTTGCGTGACTAATATGTAATATTCCACACTCGTCTAATAAATAACTATTATCCAACACCTGCATATAATAACATTATTATTAAGTTGATTTTGCGTAAGTGTTGTGATATATTACTCACTAGTGAGAGAATATTCAAAAAGTCACTAGTGAGAGAATGTAGAAAGATACCATGAATAACAAAATTAGATTTAACACTATTTATTATTCAAATTGATATTTGGAACCCCGAGGGTTCCTTGGAGAGGTGCGGAGCCCCGAGGGCCCCCTATGAGTGGGACGGAGCCCCGAGGGCTCCCTAAGAATGGGCGAATCCCCGAGGGCCCCATTGCAGTGGGGAGGAGCTCTGAGGGCCCCCTTGGAGTGGGGCAAGCCTCGAGGGCCCCTTGGAGGGGCGGAGCCCCGAGGACACCATTGGAGTGGAGCGGAACCCCGAGGGCCCCTTGGAGTGGGGAAAAGCCCCGAGGGCCCCCTTGGAGAGGGCGAAGCTTCGAGGGCTCCCTTTAAGTGGGGAGGAGCCCCGAGGGCCACCTTGGAATGGGGCGGAGCCCCGAGAGCCTCCTTGGAGAGGGGCAAAGCCCCGAGGGTCCCCCTGGAGAGGGGCGAAGCCACAAGGGCCCCTTTCTTTGGTCAGGTGGATGGCAGGGGGAGGCAGGGGCGGTGTGTGTAACAGAATAGAATAGCTCAATGTAATAGGCCTAAAAAAGGTGGTAAATTGAATAGGGTAGACCGCGCAATAGCGTGCGCAGCCCCGTTTTTTTGTCAAATAAATTTTCACTTATAATACTATGAGTAGTCAAAGTTATGTCGACTATTTCTGCGGTGGTGTCACGAATGTCCATTGCGCTTTGGTACGATTAGGACGAGTGCGCTAGCACGAGTCCTAATCCCAAGCGCAATGGACATGAGTAATGATACCACTGCAAAAATAATCTACTTAACTTTGACTAAGAATGGTATTCGAGGGACTATTTAATGAACCAAACTACTTTTTCAAATTAGTTTTCAGTAAATCTAGCAACAAACTACGCAATTTCTATAGTAAAAGGGCACTAATATTGACTTTTTCCAATAAAAATCACATTTGTTTAAGATAGTCACTTGAATACCTTCTATAGAGCGTCTCAGGGTGACAAGACAGCGTGGAGAGGATAGGGAATGCTTTCCTTATGGGAATTTCGCTCCGACGTTGCCAGTTCTATGCAACGGGTGATGGTATAAGTTGACCGAAATAGACGAAAACCAGAAGTTCCCAATAAGTTCTCACGCAAAATTTTAATTCAGAAAGCATCATTTGTAGTTCAGATTAATCAGTTTGAGAAAGTATAATTTGTAATTCAGAAACCATTATTTATACAGGGTGATTTATAATAGGTGTAAAACACTTTACTATCTTGTTCTGGAAGTAATTTTAAGATAAAAATGTCATATGGACATAGGTCATATTCCAATTAGTTACAGAACTACAACAGATTTAAATTTTAGTGAATTAGTAATGATTATTAAAGAACAATTTCAAAACATAAGTAAAAACAAATTGGAATATGACCTATGTCCATTTTTATCTTAAAATTACTTCCGGAACAAGATAGTAAAGTGTTTTACACCTATTATAAATCACCCTGTATAGAAGATTATAAATAATTAATACATATATCTTATCATTTTTAAAACTGAAGTAATTTACTGCACATCAGGTTTAACGTCTGCTGTATGCATCAAATTGGTTCTTAATTACAACCATAATGAGGGTGACAAATTTGTACTTCCAAAAGTTTGAGTGATTCATAACTACTTTCTAATGCAAAATAAATTAATAAGCCATTAGGGTAATTTTTGTACAAAATATGTTTAGTCTTCATCTGTTCTCAGAGCCTGTTGACATATTCCATTTGCGATTATTTTTGCATAGTGTTCTATACATTTATCTATTGTTAGTGCTTTTATTGTTGTTTTGACCGCTCAATGGAGGAAATTGTTAAATGGAAACGTGGACAATCTTTGCAAGTTTCAGAAAAGCAAATAGTAATGAATCTCGTCAGTTACCATTTAAATCAAACTAACGATTAAAATTACTTCCGGAACAAGATAGTAAAGTGTTTTACACCTATTATAAATCACCCTGTATAGAAGATTATAAATAATTAATACATATATCTTATCATTTTTAAAACTGAAGTAATTTACTGCACATCAGGTTTAACGTCTGCTGTATGCATCAAATTGGTTCTTAATTACAACCATAATGAGGGTGACAAATTTGTACTTCCAAAAGTTTGAGTGATTCATAACTACTTTCTAATGCAAAATAAATTAATAAGCCATTAGGGTAATTTTTGTACAAAATATGTTTAGTCTTCATCTGTTCTCAGAGCCTGTTGACATATTCCATTTGCGATTATTTTTGCATAGTGTTCTATACATTTATCTATTGTTAGTGCTTTTATTGTTGTTTTGACCGCTCAATGGAGGAAATTGTTAAATGGAAACGTGGACAATCTTTGCAAGTTTCAGAAAAGCAAATAGTAATGAATCTCGTCAGTTACCATTTAAATCAAACTAACGATTCGATATCCACTATAATCAAAAAAGTGTCCGAAATGAGTGGCGTGGGTGAAAAGAAGCTTTACAACGTGAGACAAGAGTACACTTCACCAGCTGGACTACTTCCTCCAAAAGAAAGGCCCAAAAAGCGCAAAATTGTTACATCTCGTGAAAACAAATACGACGGAGAAATGAAGAGTGACATTCGCAGAATAGTGCACCAGTTTTATCGGGACAATATACCGCCTACAATATATTCTGTGTTAGCTGCAGTAAATGGCAATGCAAATTTGCCTAATTTTTCGCGCGCAACAATGCATCGCATACTGAGTGACATGGACTTTGTGTATGAAAAGCGTGGCAGAAAATCTATTTTAATTGAAAAGCAAGAAATAATCTCTTGGCGTCATCGTTATTTACGCGAAATTCTTAATAATCGTGAAGTTGGATACAATATCGTGTATTTGGATGAATCGTGGGTAAATATCGGACATAGTGTATGGAAAGAATGGGTCGATAAATCGATTAAATCGCATCGGGATGCATTTATTCGTGGATTAACCACAGGTTTGAAAGCTCCTACAACTCGTGGTCCACGATTTATCCTGTTACATGCAGGATGCAAAAACGGGTTTATTGATGGAGCAGAGCTGACTTTTTTGGCTAAGAAAAATACCCAAGATTACCATGATGAAATGGATGGACCCAACTTCGAAAAGTGGTTCGAACATCAGTTGATTCCGAATCTACCAGAAAAAACTGTTGTTGTTATGGACAATGCGTCTTACCACAGTAGAAAGTTAGAGCAAATTCCGAACAGTACTTCAAATAAGGCCGAAATTCAGGCATGGCTTCGGTCTAAAGATTTATTTTTTGAAGAGGACTATTTAAAAAACGAATTGTTGGAAGTAGTTAATACCTTCAAACGAAACTATGATGGGTATAAAATAGAAGAAATTGCAAAAAGGCACAATGTGAAGATCTTGGAACTCCCGCCCTACCATTGCGAACTGAATCCTATAGAATTGGTGTGGAGTGAAGTAAAAAGGTATTTAATTTAAATATTGTCGTAAACACTGTTTAATTTTGGCATTTATTGAATTGTAATGCAGCAAAAGCTTCCAAAATGTCATTTAAATAAATTTTTAATGTTATCAAAGATCGACACCCAAGATATTATAAATACATAATTAAATTAAACATCCTTTGCTTAATTAGTTTATTGTCCATAATTTTCTTATTTAAAATTATAACATCCACGATTTATCACCATATTTTTAAATTATTTATTATTAATCTTTAAAAAGTAAATTTAATGCACAATTAAGTGGATTTTTTTTAAGGTACGTAGCCGGACATAACACGAATTTTAAGGAGAATGAAGTCCGAAATTTAATCAGTGAAGCATATTTTCGAGTTACTCCACAAAAATGGAATAACTATGTAAATCACGTAATAGCCACAGAAAGGACAATGTGGGAAGTCGATAATTTGTTAGAAGATATAGAACCAATTATTATAAATATAAATGATGCAGATAGTGATAGTGACATTAATAGTGAAGCGAACAATAGTGACAGCGAGTAGTGATACACGAATTGTACAATTTTTAAACTTTACAATTAAAAATTATAATCAGTTACTGTTTCTTCCAATTTCTATTTTAAATATATAAACTCGATTGCCGTAAAACACATATTCGTTTTATTTATTTTTACCGGCTATCAAATCCACTAAATTTGGCGAATTTTATGCTTGTTAAAACCTAATTTTACTCATTAAAAAACTATGACAAGTTCCGATTAAAAGAATTATGTGTTTGTGATAACGGAGATCCTACTGTACGTAATTGTTTCGTTCTTAAACTTGTTTGAATGCCACTGACAAAACGTACCAGGTAATGAGGGATTATATTTAAGCTGTCTCTATTACAATAGCCGGATTTGTTTGTCTGTGATGGGGGCATATTTTCTACAGAACACTTTTGTGGAGACATATGGCATCGCTGTTTGCCATAAGGCCCTGTACTGTCTAGTCACCCTGAGACGCAGTATAGGAAGGTATATCCACTGATATTTTTTTGATTGGCCAAGAAACTTTAGAATTCTGCATTTTCATTGGTCACTTTTTGACAGATGACAGGTGAATTGAATAGTCAAGAGTAATATAACAAGGGCGAGCATACTTACCGATAATTTTGCACACGCCAAGGATCGAGTGCTGGTTGCAATGAAAACTGTCCCGAGGGCTTGCCCGAGGGCAGTTTTCTAAGAGCAACCAGCACTATGACTCTTGGCACGGGCAAAATTATATGTAAGTGTGTTGCCCGCGTATATATTTTGAAGATTATTACACAAAATCCGTATACGAATTATGATTAAAAATCGATCTAATAATGCCAAGAAATTCAAATTACTTGTTCCTCGCATTTCTATTTCTAATTATGACACCATCCACGGGGTCGATAATCATCCCTAAGGAGCTTATCGCTTGGTAAGCAGCCCACGGACGCTTATCAGCCAATCAGTTCGGGATTGGTCGATTTTTAAAAAATGCATGATTCTCATTGGATTATATCAGTCATGTGACAGTTGTGTGTAATAATCAAAATAATTACCTACATGAACAACATTTGGAGGTGTTGGATAAAATTTTGTATTAAACTCATGTGGAATTACACATTAGTCACTTAAGACCTAACAGTCTCGTGGCTAATATTTCTTGCGTAACTAATGTGTAACATTCCACACTCGTCTAATAAATAACTATTAAAATTCTAAATAGGTTTTCCTAAATTTTTATCCTTCATTCCACACTTTCATCAATACGTTCAGATATTACAATTTCATCAGTTGAATCTGAATCTGAGAACATATCAAGTTGTGATTCTGAATCAGTTTCAGCTAATGAAACTATAATGGGAGGAATATCATCGACACTACAATGTCCCATTAATTTAACCCAATCATCCCTTATAAGTTTTTCGCAGTGTTTAATCAAGTTTTGCCACATTTCAGCAGTGAATTTTGAGAGAGCTTCTTTCCATAAATTTGCTACATTATCTTTCGAAGAAGGCAGTAAGTTTATGTGTTTGTTATAGTAAGTTTTAGCAAACCCCCATGCCATTTCTATTGCATTATATTGACAATGATATGAGGGGATTCTAAGAACTTCATGGCATGAGTGTTGAGTATGTTATCTAATATCTATGATGTACTTTTTAGTATAATTTTGCTGGTCCAAAATAGGTTTTATGATATTCCAAAGATTTTGTCGAGTGTGTGTTTTATCAAAAGTTAAGCCATTCCTCCATCTGAGTTTTACGAGAATTAGAAGTGGGTGGTTTATCAGCAAGCATAGAATGGTAAGCATCATTATCCATTACAATTACACATTTGTCTTGCATTTTATTGAGAGCTGGAATTAATTTATTTTCCACCACTTTCTAAATGTCTCGCCGCACATATTTTTGTGGTAATCCTTATGTTGAATTTTGTCGTCCAAAATTAAACTACAATCCTCTAAAAATCCAGAAGAACATCTTGCATGCAAACTGGTATAACTTTTTCCTTCACTTTTAATTTTTCTTGGATTACCCTGTAATTTGTAGGATGTACCCATCTTTCCAATTCGGTACCGTTTTGGTAAGTCCAAGTTTTATCTAAAAACACGAAATTGATTTCTTCACTAGAATTAAGGTATTGTAAATATCTTCTTAAAAATTTAACTTGCAATGCTTTGACATGCGGTTTTTCAGATAGTATAAACCTACAGTTTGCTTTTCTATAAACATATTCCATACTTTTCAATATCTTATAAAAAGTTGTCCGCTCACCCTTAAATTCCAAATTTGTTGTACTGTACATTATATAAATGAAATACTGTGGAATATTCTCCTTTTTCATTTAAACGATAAATATAACGCGATAAATCTTCTTTGTATGAATATTCCCAAAATGTTATTGATCGACGTTTTTCTTTAAATTTTGGACTGCTTAATGGTTCTCCCTTATTAAATTTGTTTAAAATATCATGAACTTGGTTAGGATATATCTGGAAGAAGGTAATTAGAACTTGCTATGTAATGTAATTTATTTCCATTTTTACTCACAGAAAATATTCTTGCTACTTTTTCAGAAATCTCTTTTTTATTTGCGTTGGGCAATGCATCTTTAAATTCTAGATAGCTTTTCACAACTGCCAACTTCTCCCTGCACGTTAAGAGGGTTCATGAGGGTTCAAAATGACATTCTTAAATCAATTTTTTTTTCGAACACTACTTGGTTTTGAGGCCCCAGCACTCAATTGGTTGATCTCCTACTTATGTGAGCGCTCACAGATAGTTGTGCTAAAAAATGACAGTGGTACAGAGTTTCATTCTGATTTATTAAAGGTGGGTACTGGGGTTCTTAATGACGTTGTCACCGAATTAAACTCTAATTTTAGTGTATTATTCGCTGACGATACTACAGCTGTTATTACGGGTGATAATTTGGATGAATTCAGTGCCAGGGCTACTGCTATTAGATCAGTGTATTTATTCTATGAATGAATTTTTTGAGTGCCGATTCAAGAAATTGTGATTATTTATCTATTATACTTTCTTTGCCTCTTTGACGTTTCCGATATGCTGAATTATTATTATTACTAGCATTGAAAGAGCTGCTTTGCCGTACAATTTATTAATTAGAAAGTTACACTTTGCGGTATTCGTACGGCAAAGTAGCACTTTGCCGTACGAATTTTACTTTGCCGTACAAATACCGCGAAGTGTACCTTTGTAATTAATAATGATGAGAGGATAAATGTATTATTCCGTTTTGTATGCTAGTGTACGAAAAAATATTATACGAAACTCGTATGAAAGTGGCTTTTCCATACTCGTCTCGAAATTCCAGACTCGGCCTAACGGCCTCTTCCGGGAACATCTCACTCGTACTGAAAAGCTCCACTTTCTATACTTGTAACGTAAATTACTATTATTTCGAAAGCAAAAATAAATAAAAGTTGCTAGCTAACAAAAACGCAATTAAAAATTATGCTTTTGTGTTGTCCAACCTAACAGTCACAAAAAAAACAATATACATTCAACAGTGCTACCATAAAACGTCATTTTTGACAATCCGGGACAATAGTAAATGGAGTATAGTAAAATAGCGCAGCATGGAGATTTCGTAAACAAGAAGAGATACAGATTCGGTTAAATTAAAGAAAATATGCAGCACCTTGAGATTGATTTCTAACTTACTTGGCCGAGGATAAATAACCGAAAAATAGAAATTTTAGCTTATTGATTGCAAGGCGCTTATTGTGTTAATTAAACAAAACGCTTCTGACATTATTAGGACACTAGTTGAAGAGAAATGAAAATTTGGTTTTTAAGGTTTGTTGCTTTTATATTTATATAAATGATACTCATAGTAGGTTCCGATTGTTTAATCCGAACAGAAATCTTCAAATCGCATCTATATAGTTAATGTTAGCTGTTTTATAATGTACCTACTTTTAATATGAGTGCGTTATTTGAGCGCATAAAAGTGTATCTATAATAAACTGTAAGCATTTATTCTGCGAAACGTTTTAACCACTGAATTAAATGGAATGTATCGTGGGAAAATTATTTGTCGTACATTGTTTCTTTCCCAAATTTCACATAATTTCTTAAAATGTCCATTATTTTTGAAAGTTTGCGCTAGTGTATTTAATGTAATAGAATTTAATTTACTAAAGAAACTAACAAATACTCAGTATTATAAGTTATGAATGAAAAACAATTTGCGTAATACTTAACTGATAGCCTCTCTCCATAAAACTTCTTTTGACGTCACTGGACTGAAGAATATCCGCACGCTTTAGGAAATACTATCCGTCCCAGGATTCTTCCTCCTGACGTCACACGCGGATGTGTATGACGTAAGATTAACTACCAAGTTGGTAATTGAACAACTATAATCATGAAACTTCCGGGCAGTTGTCAAAGTCAACGGCTAAAAGTGAGGTTAGGTCGTCACAAAAATATAACATAATAGTTAATGAAGTGCATTATATTTGCACGGCGAAGCAAAAACAAATAAATATAATTTAAAGTAATTTTGCTAACTTTTGGAGTTGATGTGTATAAACCTGGGCATATTTTTTTAACATTGTATTGAAATGAAGCTTGGTTTTATCCAAGGTTTTATCACTGAATTGTATTATTAACTGGAAGAGCAACTCATACGACCTGCGCGTGAAAATATATGTGCACATTTGAATAAAATAATAGGTCGACACTCGCCCACCGGGGGTGTCGTGCGTTTGCGCAGTTAAGATTGTTTATCCATCACTCAGCTGTGCGCGAAAATGACATAACCTAAATTTATTTTGAATGGTTTCGCGTTTTAAATTGGAAGGCAATTAAGTTCTTAGCCTGTACGAGGAAAGACAATTTAGTGAACGCTAGCATAATACAGGACTCCTTCAAAACGCTATGCAATTCCCTGGAGGAGCGTGAGAACTAAATAACGAAGGTCACCAGTTCCGCTGCAACTCTGATCGCTGTACAGAGGTCTTCCCTACTTGGAAAGATGTCACCGATGCTTAACCTGGAAAGGGTCAAGCGCGCTATTCCAGGTGAATCAGTGGTTACCATGGCTGCAGGAAGCGGGATTCAAAGAAGAGGAGGGTGACGAGTAAACTGAACCTATGCGACATCGACATATATATGATATACTTAGGAACTTACGAAAGATGGGATTTGCATATACTGAACCCCGTATTTTTCGAAGAAATTGCCTTTTTGTGGAAATCGACAATCGATTCCTAGTGTTAAATATTTTCGGTAAGCTGTCTCATAATTAAAATAATAATTAAGTAATTTTTTCTGTCCATTTTAGGCCCGATGATTTTCAAATTCTGGAAGGCAGAAAAATATTTAAATCAAGTGCTGTTCCTGCTCTAAAATTAAGGCCAATTGACATTAGAAAGCAATTTAGTATGAGAACACCAGATTATCAACGAATACTCCAAATTAAGTTTTAGAAATGTAGTACAGAAGTTATTAATATTATTATGTACATTTAGACTGTTCAGTTGCATGTATGTGTTTTATATTCTGCGCACTTCCTACTTGGTATGAATGTTGCTCGACAGCGATAGGTAAAAGAGGCTAAAGACAGTGAATGAATTAATGTGTTAATAGAATAAACTAGAATAATTTTATTCGAACCTCCGTAAACAAGTATGTTGAACAAATTATAAATAACTGTATTAGTGAAATGTTTTGTAATGTACTTTAATGAATTTTTATATTCGAAATTTTTATATTCGACAGATAGATGAATACTTTTGGTTCTTGGTATATTAAGGATGTTAAGAGTATGGGTTCTTTTAACTTGTGGTTGTTGAAGTATGTGTGCCCTGACTGTTATTCTTCTATTAAAGTATCAGTTCCATTTTTTGAATACGTAATTACTCACAGCTAACTGCTACCTATATAATAAAGTTAACGTACCATTTGTAATTGTAATAAACTGAATAGTTCCTTCTCGCAGCCAAACCTTCACGTATGGTCGCGGAATACACCCTTCACTGCTACTCGAAAGGTAGAGTGGTTGGATAAATCCTACAAACACTGGCAGTCTTGGTGCAGACAATTGTTCAAGTAGAGTGGTTGACTTGACGTTAGGCCTAATTTGTAAGCACATTCAACAAGTTTTCATAAAATTGCTTGAGAGTATACGCAGTATGTCCAGAAAATCCTGAGTATACCCTATGGGAACACCACTACTTATATCTATATTTGCAGATGAAATTGCAACTAACAATGAAAACCCAGAAATCACTGTTTAGATGTTTAGTTAAGATGTCAGCTAGATAATATACCATGATATCTTCTTCTTAAGGTTCCGGTAGCAGTCGGATACCTAATCTAATAAATATATTTGTAAATGTTACTTGTTTCTTACTAGTTCTAGAATTAACTTATTAAATCAAATTGAAATTACCTAGAAAAGTTTTAAGTAATCCAGTTTTAAAACCACCTATATTAGAAATAAATCAACTCGATCGTAATAATGTATTTAATACACTACTGAACAAACCGATGAGCCTAAGATTCATAACAATTTTTAAACAAAATATTAATAAATGTAATACAACAACGAGCTTAAAGTAATGTAAATTAAATATATTTGCTAATTCTGGTTACTACAGTATAATAAATTTAACCCTCCAGTACCCGTTCAAAATTCTAAGACATCAGTACCCGCACCGGTCTCGCAGTCCGACACCCCTCTGCTACCTCCATAAAAATGAGATATCTTATGGCATTAGTTTCTTGTTCACTAAGGTCTTCATAATCAGATATTTCCTGTTCAGTGTCACTGTTCATTTCCCTAGTTTCCAATAAATTATCTTCGTCAGACGATGGCACATCATCATAAAACGCGTTGTCGACATCCTCCTCCGCTATTATATCTCGCATCGTCTGTTCTAGTCGCGCCTGTTCTTTCTCATAAAATCTGCCATAACCATAATAATTTTTTAGTATAACAGTGTTACTAAAAATGCAGAAAATACTTCTTTCTCCTCACATTGGTCGTATATCAAAGGTAAAAATAAAAATAACTCGGGTACCCTCTTCGGTCTCTGAAATCGAAATTATAAATAACTTTTAAACCACTGCATGCACGAACTTAAAACTGCATACGGATCTTCAATGGCAATATATAGGAAGGTAGTGAAATGGGCGGTAAACTAACGCTAGCACATTAAGTAATATACTGCATCATGTGTTTGCTCGGTCTCACAGACCGTAAACGGGTACTGAAGGGTTAAAGAGATATTAACGCATGGATGTATTAATAGATCCATGTATTAACGATACAAGTTTGATTGGCAAAACGAGGCGGTGAGCCAAGTTTTGCGGTCGATGCTCTTATTAAAAAAAATAAAAATAAATTACTTAATTTTAACACCAGGTCAAGCCATTTTATATTTATGTATCACTTTCACTTGACATATCGCTGTCAGTATCAGATGCAGAAACGTGAATTACTAGTGGTTTTAACTGCTTCAATGGCTTCTTCGATGAGCTCCTCTCGTTGGTACCACTTTGTGATGAGCGTGCTCGTATGCCTTACACAGTTTTCCCAAACATCTGGACCAATGTGCTCTAAGGCTTCCTTCCACATTGCTAAAACCTGTGTATCCCCGTAACCATCTCTACCTATATGCTTATTATAATAGGTTTTTGCTTGAGCCCATACTAATTCTATAGCATTGAAGTCGCAGTGATATGGTGGCAAGCGAAGAACTTCGTGGCCTTGTTCTCTCATGTACTCATCAATAACATACCTTTTTGGTTTTTGATTTAGCTTTGCTAGCGCTAATAATTCATTTTTGTTCATATCGTTTTCAATTGACACATTATTGTTATTCAACCATTGGATAATTTCAGCTTTTCTCCATGTCGAAGTGGGTTGCTTTTCAAGCAACATGCTGTGATATAGAGCATTATCGATAATTATTAATGCCTTCCAAATTGCAGACCAGCTGTTCTTTTACCCATTTGAAAAATAAATCACCATTCATTTCTGTATGATAATCAGCAGAACTTGTTTTTGAAGCAAATATTAAACCTGCATTATTAACAAAGCCTCCAGTACCACCAGCATGCAGAATGATGTAACGTTTGCCATCATAGCCTTCAGGTTTACGGACACTCTTCACATTACTGTCTTGCCATGATTTCATTGGATTTCCCTTAGAGTAAATCCAGGTTTCGTCTAGAAAAATTATATCTCTAATAGGAGACTGTAAATTTTTCACGTATTCTCTCATAAAGAAGCCTCGCATGGCAGCAATATTAGTTCTTTCCACTACAAATCTTCTATTACTTTCCTTTGCAAATTTAAAGCCGATGGAAGGAAGAACTCTGTGTAAACTGGTTCTGCTAATATGTGTTGTTTAGCCCTTAACTCGGTATTCAACGTGGCCAACGTAACATGTTTTTCTAAAAATTTTCAATTAGTATAAAGATCTTAAGGTAACATCAAATTTAAGTACTTTGTTGATACATGTCTTATATTGTATCTCGAATTGCCATCTTCACACCATCGTGTAAATCAGTGGACTTTGATTTATGTCTCGGCCTTGATTTTCCTGGACTAGATAAAATCGGATTGCTTTTAATTCGCTGCTTAATGGCTGTAACACTTGACTCACTGATTTTTAATGCATTTGCTACTCTCTAAAATTTAGATTTATTTAATATAGCGTACTATGAATAGCTTTACGTACCTACTTCACGAACTGCAGTTAGTGGCAGCAACGGTCCACCGTTAGTTTTCTCTGCTTCAAAGTACTCTAAAAGCGAAAGAATCATTGCTTGGGCCTGCGAATTTAAACGTTTTCCAGGCATTGCTTTCCAAAAGTCCAAAACAAATAGGCTGGAAAAGCAAACGTACATAACCTAACCATGAAATTTACGAAACCGATTGCATACCTGATAAGAAAAACGCTAGCAGTAGTAGTTCTGAAAAGAACTGTTTATAATGCTAATGAAGGCCAGGAAAACTGCGAAAATGCACTTGAAACCAGAAAATGAACAATCAGAATAATTTGACAGAAGCACGAAGTCAAATTAGAAACCAAATTCATAAGGCGTTGCCCGGCAGATCAAAGTTTGACAGTGCTGTACAATTTCTGTTTCACTCGTATTTACTGCCAGCTCTATGGACACACGTCGTAACTTAATGGGCGCGATAGCAGAAATCAATTACTGTTGTTTTCTTTGTCTATCAAACGGCAACCAATGTAAATGTGCTGGACAACTATTTCTTTGATTACTTCATATGCAAATGACGTCAGGAGGAAGAATCCTGGGACGGATAGTATCAATGTAATTCAGCATTGAGAATAATGAAGACGTACTTCCTTCAGTTTGTGGTTATTGCTTTATTTACAGTGGAGGCGGTAGCAGGTAATAGCGTATTTATATATTTTGACGTGTTTTAGAGATAACTACATACTTATATAAATTAAAGGAATAACCTAAAAACAATAATAGTAAAAGCTTGTTTCGTCCATACCCTGTCAGGTTAATTTCCCTATTATTTACGTTTTGCACAAAAGGAAATAGCTATTTAAGTAACAAGGAATGTAAGGACCTATTAACATTTGAGGTAGGCAAGTACAAGCCAAGACGAAGTCGCGGCTTGTTGCCTGCCGAAAATGTTAATAGGCGATACATTCCGAGTTATCTTATTATATTTTTCCCACTGCTTATCGAAATTTTCCTAGATTTTTGAAAAAATCGTTTGGTTTGTCACCTGTCACCAGGATTAATTTTTGTGAGTCGTGTTACCTGTGAGTGTCACATGTCACATAAACACTTGCAATTTATAAACAAAACATCTAAATCTGCATCTTGCTTTGCTAGTTTTATTATCCTAGGAACTTAATATAAGTAGTACTTTATGTAACTAGTCCTCAAAGCAAGGCTTTAGGGGACGAGTCGTAATGTTTCCGGACGAGGCGGAGGGAAACGCAGCAGAGTCCGTAATATGAAGATGAATCCTCTAAAGCCATTTGAGGACGTGTTGCATACAACGTTTGTTTGTATTACCTCTTCAAACATTATAATATGAAGTTTCAATTACCATTAACGCGGCATTATATTAGGAGGCCGCGCGAAAATGTATTTTTCGCTCCCCAAACTGGTTACTTTGGAAACTGTCTAGGATCCTCAAAATGGCCATTTAGAGGCCTTGTACTTAAAGTCGTCATGGCAACTAATGTTTGAGTCCGCTAAAATGTTGCCATGACGACTTTAAGTACAAGGCCTCTAAATGGCCATTTTGAGGATTCTAGACAGTTTCCAAAGTAACCAGTTTGGGGAGCGAATACAAAATAGTGTATTAAAGTATGAGTGGATAACAAGGTCTTTAAAACACGAGCGAGTTTTCGAGCATGAGGGCGTAGCCGGAGTGCTCGAAATAGAGCAAGTGTTTTTAAAGACCAGTTATCCACGAATACTTTACGCTATTTTTTATTATACCTCCAATACTGAAAATAAATTACGCACTAAAAACTTAGAAATAATTTTTGTCGTGATAAATCGAAAGGGCATAATAATATTGCTACTATAGTTACGAGAATTATTTACGTTTTTGTCGCGTCCATGTTCGTTGTTGCATTCAGTCGTTTCCTTGACAACCTTTAAAGCTCGGCGAGCTTTAATCACCTGTATTCGCACGCTCAGGCGTGCTTTAAACGGCGATTCTGATGCAGGTATAATAAAATAGCTATTTTTGTATTAAGGGCGTGAAGGAGGCGATTTTGGCCCGCGGCGGAATTATAAGCCAGAGGCCCGAAGGGCCGAAGGATTATAAAACGCCAAAGAGCCAAAATCGCCGTTCACGCCCGAAATGCAAACAAGATTTTTTGTAAAATCCACCATAAAGCTTTGAAACATAAATGGCACGATTCGTTCTCAAAATACAAATTGTTGTTGGTTGCCAATGTGATGCTGGTTTTTTAGGCCTTAGAGCGCAAAAGGCATTATTTACGCCCGCAAATTATTTTTAGGCCTTAGGGCGCAAACGGCACTATTTACGCCCGCAAATTAATGCATAAATGACCATATTTTAGTACGATTTTACAAAAAATAATATTAAGTTCCGTTGTCAAGAAAAAGCAGCAAACAAATATAATCACCGACTTACACGTTTTGTTACTAAGGCTGTATCACTGACTTATATGATCAGCAGCGGGAAAAGGTTTATTTTCACTCGACTGCAGTGCGTGTTGTGTCCTGGTCCAAAGTTCATCCTGTGTGTTTATAGGATTCCAATGCAGTTTGTTTTATAATGCCCTCGATCAGAAAGAAGCGCAGATATTCCAATCGGTTGATCGAGATGCCCAATTTGCAGAAGCGTCAACTTTGTACCGATTTGCTTGTTAGGAAACTGTGCGTGAAGATAATTACGAACGTATCACGTAAAATGAAGAAGCGCTCCATCGTGTAAAATCCACATATCCCGTTTAAGATCTAATGGCAAGTCTTCCAACAAACCTGAAAATGTAGATATTTTAAGTAATTCTCTCCAGTTAGGCGATTTGGTGAAATGAAGGGGCCTATGAGAAAACTGACGATTATTCCTGTCCAAACGTGTATTTCAAACTCGTATTGAAAGTGACGTTGTTTGATAATGTGTTCTTTTCTTTTGTTTGTTTAGAGCTTTGTCTATAATTCGATAAGGCGAATTTTGAGGTGAAATTTTCGCCGGTGTTATTTTGCAGCATGGCGGTTTTGTATGTACTAATTGATTAATTTTTACAATATTTTAAGGAGCGTCTTTGTGTGATTCAGTATCGAGTAGAGAATTTACTTCTAATTAATCATCTCTTGGTTGTTTTTCGCAAAAATCAGTATGTCAATTGGCCTGCAATGTACCTTTAAGTGTGTTTTCTTGCGATTTAAAAGGTGGTATCTTGTCTTCTGTTATTGATTTTTCATTTTCGTCTTCCGCTTCTCTTTGTAAAAAGTCTTCGGAAAATATCCTTCTCAGTGCTCTTTCTTTTTCTATTTCGTTTGGTAAATACGTCGGTTCTGAATAATCGCTGAATGAATTTTCAGAATAAGAATCGTCTATGAATAAAAAACTCAATAAGTGAATAAATTTAACATTACTTTTTAAGAATAATTTAACATTCGCACGGATTACCATTCCACACACCTTAGGAAGGGTGTCTAGCTACTACTGTTATACGTAGCCTCATTCTCTGAAATTTTGTCGGTATTAGGTTTAGTCAAATGGTCTCCGTTGAGTGCCAAATCCAATATTCTTTTCCCCCTTGAATATAATTTAAAACGCTGTTAGTCATGGCATTTGGAAATATAATCGTATACCGGGCGAGTCATAACGAGTGTAGAAAAGTTTGTCAATATGTTGGGGGGAGGAGGGGGGGGGGTATTTTGAGTAAATACAAGAAAGACAAGTTTTCCCTATAATTATGGACATTACATACAGTAAGATTTTTTCAGAAATCCAATAAAACTGTTTTTTTTCAAATTGAACTAAGGTAAATTGGTAAATATTATAACAATTTTACTCTACGGATTTACTAATAATATTGATGTTCAGCCATAGCAACAAATTATTACTACGTTTCCCTACGTTCGATTTGAAGAAATTGCATTTTGTGGCAATTTCGTACGTTCTGCATGAAAAAATATCACTATATTTAGTAATTTGGTAACATTCGCATGTTGTTTAGTAACGATTCTTCTTAATTTTTTGAACTGCGTTCTTTCTGCTACGTTTCCACTGTATATTTAAAAAAATATTCTTGAATAAATTAATCCCTACAATATAAACGACAAAACTAAACATAGTGACATTAGAAAACCAAATAGAGAAACATTATATAATTAGTAGAAACCGATCAGGACTACTGAGAGTAATTTCTTAAATATTCTACTTTTTTGACGAAGTTTTTCACTTCCAGTGTCTTGGAGAAATACTATTGTCTATATCAGGCTCGCAAACCATACAAAGCAAAGTCTCCAAATTCTGCGGCACAATACAACTGCGAATTATTGTCTTCAATAATTTAAGCGTCTTAAATAATTTATTTTTAGAAGTGATCCGGTTTTAATTTCGGTATTTGTGTAAACGACTTGTAAATGACATTTCGACAAATGGAGCTGAAATCTCATGCCAAAAATTCCTTTTTCAAAATTTTATTTTTTCGTACACTAGCATTGAAAGAGCTACTTTGCCGTACAATTTATTAATCAGAAAGTTGCACTTTGCGGTATTCGTACGGCAAAGTAGTATTTTGCGGTATTCGTACGGCAAAGTGGCACTTTGCCGTACGTTTCCTTAGTTACAACACATATAATATTACATTGCATTAATATTACTCTACTTATTTGCTATATACGAGGATAAATTTAGTATTCCGTTTTGTATGCTAGTGTACGAAAAAATATTGTACGAAACTCGTATGAAAGTGGCTTTTCCATACTCGTCTCGAAATTCCGGACTCGGCCTAACGGCCTCTTCCGGAAACATCTCACTCGTACTGAAAAGCTCCACTTTCTATACTTGTTACGTAAATTACTATTCCAATATTGCAAACAGGAACAGACCCCTTTGTTCACTTTTTTAGGGACCCCCGGGACTTTCGGTAAGTACTGCAGTTTCAGAAATGATTGACGCAGAATATATGTGCACAGAAAATATTGTAGCAGAATGTTGCATTATCAGAATTGTATTGGAACAGAAAATATTGCGTCAGAAAATACAGAACTAGAAAGTGCATTTTCAGAAAATAATTTTGATAGAATATACACTGCCATCTATTTATTAATAGATATATTATACATTTTTAAAATAATTACTTTATAGAGAGTTACAAAGAGAAAAATGTTTTTCTTACTATGGTACATGGGGGTACCTACATTATCAGATTAGAATATAATGTTTATGTTTTGATTGTTTGGCACAAAGTTGTGAAATTTTAAGGTTAGATAGTTAGAACCAATTCGGTCAATGTTGCTGCTATGTAAAACCTATGAACGGCATCTTTGTTCCATCAACAAACGGTGGAGTGATCCAGACTAATAAATGCATAATGGCACATAATGTAGGGCGTTGGCAACTGCTTAAGAAAATGTGAACAAAATGCAATGCTCACAAGTAGTAAATTTGGTTAAGAGGTTCTGGACATAAAATTAAAACCGATGCTTGAAATGCAAGTTTTTTTTTATTGTAAAAGCACTACAAATTAAAATTAAATGAATATAATCCATATGGAGTACATCTTTTATTAATACCTATCCAGTAGCCATGTCTTTTTGGGTGGTTGATGGAACTTGAAGCTTCATATAATATCTAGGTAAGTAACTAATCAATTCCAACAAAATGAAATTTAACTTAAAAATATATTTAATATTAGGATTTACAGGTAGGCACGTATTGGCTGTGTTTCAATTATATGTTGACATGCTGGACAGCGGTGCCTTAGATTTAAAATTGTATCGAATAAATAACGTGCACAATATCCACAAACGAAGTGACCACATAGCAGCATATACCATCGATTTCTAACTGTGCAGCAGATGCATTGTTCTTGTATTAGCAGATTATCAGCTGGAACTGGAATGAAAAGAAAAACTTTTCGTGAACAATCAGTTAAGCACGTCAAGGGTATTAGGTAATTATTACATAATAAAGTAGGTAGTATTTATATTAAATACAATGGTAATACTTATTCAGGAAGATCTTACTATAACTTCTTATCCGATAGCATAAGCCAATCATGCAAAACATTGTTAATTGTTACCGTCAGCAGGTGAAGTAATAGATTGGTTTATATACAGGGTGAGTTTTTTCATTTATGCATAGGGATCTCGGAAACTAAGTTCATTTGTTTCAAAATATTCATGGCTTGCTAGATCTTTGCTATAACCGAAAACTATCAAAATCTTGTAGTCGATCTACAGGTCTTATTATTGAAGTTAGAGGAAAACTTTAAATTAGAAAGTTGTAGATATTCTTAAACTTAATAAAAGGCAGGTTCAATTTTCGTTTCTGTTTTTCATAGCTGAGTTATGACGTAAAGTTGAATTTTTTTAAATGGTAATCACAGTTGGCCACCATATTTTTAAAGAGAGCACCGTAGCATATCAAGTTTTTCACTGTTATTGTAATTCATAATGTAATAATATTAGAAAATTAGCGAGAAAAGAAGTACAAAACATCAAATTAATGACAGTAGTACACAATTGTTTTGCTATTGTTTTCACAGCTTCCTATTATTCTTTGTTAATAAGTAAATAATGTTAAAACGTTTAGTATAACTTTTTTATTTCCAAAAATAAATTTAACATTATACGAGTATCAGTGAAAAGAGGAGAAATCATGGCCAACTACGATTACCATTTAAAAAAATGCAACTTTATGTAATAACTCAGCTATTAAAAACAGAAAAGAAAATTGGACAAGTGTGTTTTATTAAGCTTAACAATACCTACATCTCTCTGATTTACACTTTTCTTCTAAGCTCAATAATAAGAGCTGTAGATCGACGACAAGAACTTGACAATTTTCTGCATATTGCAAATACAGTAGAACTCGGTTATAACGAATTCCACGGGACCGCTATATTTGTTCGTAATAACCGTTATTCGTTATACCCAAGAAGGTCATAATTTGAGCAAATTTCCAACTTCCGTATAATTTCTACCATTTCGGAAAACGATAAAATTTTCCGTTTGACTCCCGGCATTTTTCCACAACTAGAAAATGCGTAGGTACATACGGAATGTCAGTAAAGGAACGACCAAGATACATCCACTTGAAGATTTTTCTAACTCTTTTTGTTGCGTTATAGGCCAACGTCTTATAGCTATTGTACTTTTTAATCCTGTAAAGGGTTTTGTTAAATGCAATAGCTAAGACGTGGCTATGACGCAACACTTTCGTTTTGCAGAATGCGATAACAGAACTGAGCCATAACATCGGGCGAAACCCATTATCGCTTTTCGAAGAACTGGATCCTGCAGGTAGCTGCTGGATTCTAAGAAAAACGGAGTTGCTTACAATGCCCACTATCTCGCGCTATTGTACAGAGTGCTAGAGAGAGCTAGAGAAAGTGGCCTACGAAATTTAACTGACCACTATTTTCCTAGAAAACCTTCCTTATTATAATGTTGCCACAACAAAATACCTAATATCTTTCAGTTACATTTTATTAGGAGATGAAAAGGATCAGTTCTGAGAATGTATTCTTAAATTTTGGTTCGTTATTCCCGTGAAACGAATTCGTAATAAACATGAAATACATGCATTAAATCAAATGTAATTCAAATATACCTTCAAAATTATTCGTTATAAACGTGAATTCGCTGTAACCGTGATCGTTAAAAGCGAGTTCTACTGTATCTCGTAAGCCATGAATATTTTGAAACAAGTGAACACGCCATTTAATTGGCATTCAAAATCCACACAACTTACCCCATTTTACCGATTTTCTATCTCTTATAGTTTCCGAAATCCCCATGCATACAATGAAAAAAAAACTCACCGTGTATAAGTTAATAATTTTAATTATAATAGTTAATGCTTTTACATACGTTCATCGTATTCATCAGGAAGCCAAGGATTTTCGTCGTGGATAACAATCTCTGGTGGATCTATGTATGAAAATGATAATAGAAAAATTAATTTATGACGTTGTTAATAGCTACACCTATCCAATCCTGTTCCCAGTCATCTTCAGGAAGGTGAAAATCATCAGGACGTTCTATGTCGCCAATCTCTATTTCCAAATCTGGTTCAGCAGGCACAGGATGAATATTATTTTCATGATGAATTTCCATTGGAGGCTCATTTACATCAATAATTGCAACAGGATGTTCTACATTTTGAATAGCAGGTTGATCTATATTGTCTGAAAAGGGGTATTATTTAGTCTGTGATACACCTTAAACGGTTTAATGCCTGTCTTAACATCTATTACTATTCTGGTTATATTATAATTGAAAAGTTTATACAACATAATCTAATGAGACAAAGTATAAACCTGAAATATCTTACTTGGAATAGCTTGAATAATAATTTCGTTCTCGTCATTAGAAATATTTTCATCTTGCATATTTACTGCCCATGCCCTTGCAGCTAAATAGATAAAATAAATATCAACAACTTTAACACAACATCGTTTCATTGTTATTTAAAAAGAGCTGGTTGCATACTGATACAAAGTTTAATTGAAAAATAGCAATGAAAAGAAACAAATAGAACGGCAAGCATTAAAATTAAATTCAATCAGCCGCAGATAAATGTGAAGGTGAGGATTATCAAAGTAGCTAGAAAATAATCAAAAATTTTAGTGAAGTTGAGTTTAGTAATATTGCTTTAGTATTTCTTAAGGATATTAAGTATCCTTGAGTATTTCTTACCTTCATCATAGCCTTCGGTAAAATGACCTGTCCTCTCTAAGAATCTAAGTAAAGTAATAGTACCAGAAATAAAATCAGTTTGAGCGTTTCTTATGTTCGTGTCTTGTGTTGCATAACTCACAGGTGGAAACCTAGTTACTCGTTCACCACGCTTTAAAGACATTTAAAAGCATATTTGTATTAATTTTTAGAAGTTTAGCTGAAACAATTTGAAATTTATCTCAAACAAAATTCTTCATAAAATTATTTTACCAACAAAAGTCCATACATTAGGGTGTGCTTCACCGATGAAACTTTTCTATGAAATCGTTCCACATTGTTATTGGTTCTTCGGGGTGTTCCATAAACCGATAATCGTCGCATTGGAATTCTATTTATCCAAAACCTATAATAAAATAATTTCTGGGGAACATTAAATTTAACCGATGTCTATGATAGTATACAGGCCTTCTTATATAAGCAAAAAGCAGATCCAAATCAACACTGTTTTCATTACACCACTGTTGCACTAGATTCAACCCTTCGATAATGTTTTCAGCAGGCAAAAGTGGTAAAGAGAGCAACATCTTCAAGCCTTTTTTTGTATTCAAATCCATTGTAGTTGCTGCCAAATAGCCCATAGTTCGCATTTTTCTCCATACAGCCTGCAAATAAGTTAGACCATTTTAATTAGATACAGAAATTAAATTGAAATATAAAGATACATTAGAACAAAGAACATTATTTATTGCTATGAACTAAAATACTTATATTGTTTACCTGAATATAATGAAACCAACAACCCATTACTTGAGAGTTGGGGTATACTTCTTCCAAAGCAGTTTGTAGTGCCTGTTCAAAATCAGTAATAATAAATGTGGGATAAACTGTGGGTAGCAACTGTTGCTTAATATACTGCAGGAGAGCAACGTATGCTGTTTTAGAGCGTCTGCTCGTAAGGGCATAAACTACTGGTATATTCTAAAATATTATAAAATATAAAATTCTCATACATATTTCATTGTTTTGAGTATACATACATGATTTTCAACTGTGACGTGTACAGTTAATAATTGGTGGCAACTGGGTGCTGCAGGTACCACTTTAAAAGTACCATCAATTGATTGGCTGCAGAATACTACTGTAGTTCCATCTGCATTGATTGTTCTTCTGTAAAAATCTTCATTTACGTATCCTTCAATATTATAGTTGCATTGATGGCGAAACCGATGCGTTATCAACATTTCTCCTAATTCTACGAATGAAGTGGGCACTCTTGGATTATGTCGTCTTCGTGCTGCATTCATTGTAGAATTGGTTGTAAGCCAACCATCTTCTAAAGCTGCATTTTGGAACTCGGGGCTGCAAATCAATTTTATTAAAAGTTGTTTTAGCTGTATATCTGGTATTGTAGTAGGTAGTACATACTTAGCAGCCTCTTCAGAATATATGTTGTGTAAAGATGTGGTTTCGTTTATTGCCCTATCACAAAGTTTTTTTCTAAATTTTTCAATTTGCCCTCGGAGAAGATTACTGGGCACTGGTAAATGGTTATGTTCTTTAATAATTGTAATATTATTTTCTTCAACTTTAAGGCTACCTTTACACCCCCCATGTTTTCTGAGAGCATATCTAAAATACCTAATAACTTTTATTGTAGATCAATTTCCATGCATTGTTCTTTAGATTAAACAATGTTATGTTATCAAGCATTTTGTCTTAAGTAACAATACAAATAAAAAGTAAATAAAACACTCTTTTTGTTATACAGGACGTTTCAAAACGATGTAGCCAACATAGAAAAGCATGAACTAGGTACAAAAATAGACCGATTTAACCCAACTTACAGCCATATATCAAATCGCAACCCTGCGAAGTTACAGCGCTTCAAGGAGTAGCAATTGTAGCTGCATTTTATTAATAGTTTTGGAACGGTTTGACATAGGGATTTGGAATTTTGTAGAGAGTTATGCCTAACTAGTAATCATTTTAGTTAGAGTCGATACAGGGAAATACAAAACAGTTAGGGCCCCTTGCCCTTTTTTTGAACAATTTTTTTATCCACATGTTAATCGAAACTTTGAATCTGAAAATTGGTAGACTGTTTTGTTGTCTAACTTTACGGAAAAATCCAACAGTTTTCCATTTAAAACGAAAAAACTGGCTTAACTTTGAACTTGCAATTTAAGAAATGTAACAGGCCTGATAATAAATTTTAAATACAATTTTTAAAATATTAGGTAAATAAATCTATTAAATTGTGAAATGTGTTCTAGAATTTTTTTCTAATGTACCCAAAATAATTTAATAATTTCTAAAGATTTAGTAAAAATAAGAATCATACCTTATTGAACCGCTCTTCTTGTTAGCACAGTATCGATATCCTTCATGGTTCATTTAAAAAAAAAACTTATAATTTAGAAAATTAAACAGCACTATTGGTTAACAAACGTGAAACGTTAAATAAAATATTGGGAAAACAACTATTTTATATTAAAATAAATAACTATATAAACTATTACATCCATACACTATTAATAGTGTAATATACAGGTAAGTATATAACTACCACCAGTGAAATCAAAGACTATAATGAACTGCAATTTTGCAGTGTGAAAAATAAGGAGAAGGAATTAGGGAGAGGGACCAATAGGATTGTGAATTTATTGTCCAGACATAATATATTTGCAGAAAGTATGTTTATAAATACTTAAAGGAAAGTGTAAGTTTTGATTAATGAGGATGTGTAGATAACATATAATATGTATGGGAATTTGATTAGTCGAGGTAAGTATACAAAAATTTTAGGCAGCCCAGACAAAAGTAGGATCATTTTACCTAGTTTCCAAGTAACCTTTAGAATGCTTTTAGGATGTGATGTAATGAGTGTCAGCATTAATAACATTATTGGTTCCTTTATTATACCACAAAAAAATGTACTAGTTGCATTCTGGCAGGCTGTGGCAATTAAGGACAGGATGTAGGTATTCTGATATGGTTCTAAAAATGATGTTTATATAAACGAAAGGCATATCCCTACCTATAATACCAACAGTATGTAAGCGGTAGACAGCTAGACAGGTAGACAGGAACTGGGTTATTAACAAGTTCAGGTCTGGCTGCCGCTCGCTTAATTTCAAACAAGAAAGTTCCTTTGAAATATCTTTTAATTTACAATATATTTCAATATCTCTGTTCAATTTCTCCAGATTTTTAGTAAAGCGGTTGAACTGCATTCGATATTTATAGTATCGTTGCTGCTGCTTCATAATGCCAATGTGTACAACTCAGACTTCCCACACTATAAGTACATACGATGACGTCATCCTCCCACATCTGCAAGTCTAGACAGGTCTGGACAGGTTTTTCTCGCAGTAAACCCGTAGGAAGCTAACACATGACGTCGTGGAAAAATTGCAGACATAAATGCCCACAATTTACAGAATCATATGTTTGAAATGCCTGATGATTATATTGAATAGGATGACAGCTGCCATTTTTGCCACTTGTCAAATATTTCACAATTTCTATTGGAGGTTGTAAGTTTCCAAAACTGTCAAAGTAAATTGCATCTTTCCCCCGTTTTATGTAAGCCACCCAATGCGTACCAAGATTGGTTTTATCATCCAAATTTACAATACCACATTATATATTTCGAACCTGCTTTGGTAAATCATCTCTCATAAAGATGCCGCGAAAGTTAGAAATTTTTAAACGTTTAGCGTATGATTGTAAATCAATATTTGACAAGGCCCGGTTTGGCAGCTGCATTACAAGTTTTTTGTCGTGAACAATCCGTATCCTTTTTTATAAGGTTTTAGATATAACCCTTTACCTAAAGCTATTGCTTCCATCGTTTTATTATGTCTTTCAGACTCTGCTAATTGTTTTTTTGCCGACTGGGCATCTTTAACCACCTTTGCAATTCCTGCAGCTCCACCGCTAAGAGCTCCTAACGCGCTAAGTCCTGCAAAGATTGGAATCAAGGGTAACATTCCTCCTGTTTTTGGCGCACGTATTACTCGAGGAGTTTTAATAATCTTGTTTCTCTTTATTTTATTAATTGTCTTAACAGCAATATTTGTAGCATCGCTTAAGTCTCGCAACAGTCGTCCTCCTCCTTCTAATTCAGTTCGTGTTTTTTTCACTACCTGATTGAAAGTAAGCGTATCTCCAGGTGTCCTCTTTCTCTTTTTACCAGTTTTCTTTTTAGCTCCCAACCCCATTTTTACTTTTGCCTTCATAGCTGCAGCTACTCCTGCAGCCGAGACACGTTCACCTAAGCTAGCGTCTGAAGCTCTAATACGTCCAATAGCATTTTTAGCTAAAATTCTGTCAGCTTTATGTCGTTCCTCCATATTATCAGAATGTTTTGCATAAGCCAAATCGTGCTCACGACATGCTTGATCTAATTTGTTAATTCCGGGATCTCCTCGTGCGATTCTTTTCTCAAGTTTTGTGCCAGGCCCGCAATATTGATATCCTGCAATTTATTAATTAGCGTATTGAGTACACCAGCACCTCGTCGGCGATGGACTGGTTTGTTGTTTCGGCGTCGAACCATTTTATAGAACTGAGAACTGATCGATTAGGACCTTAATATATATAGATGTGCATAGCAGTTTTAGTATGAGTTTCCAAGTAGACGTCATGAGGGTAGTTAAACTAAAAACTAGTTTGCCAATAAAAAATCATGATAATCATACTGCATCTCTAAGCAGGAGACACGGACCGTTGTTACCTTCCACGATACGATGTCTTATTCTAGGCCCATCGAATTGTGGTAAAACAAACATATCGCTAATAAAAGATGTTAATGGAGTACGATTTGAAAATATTTATATATATTCAAAATCGCTGTTTCAATTAAAGTTTGAATATCTAAGTATGTTGTTTCAATTAATTCCTGAGGTTGGTTACTATACATACAGCGATGGTGTGAACATTGTACCACCTGACCAAGCTAAATCTAACAGCATTTTTATTTTTGATGACATTGCTTGCGACAAACAGGACGTTATGAGAGAATATTTTAGCATGGGTCGACAAAAATATAGACTGTTTCTATCTTTGTCAAACATATGCATGTATTCCTAAACATCTTATTCGTGATAATTCTAACATGCTGGTGCTCTTTAAGCAGGACGATATGAATTTACAGAAGGTCTACCGAGATTATGTTAATACCGACATGACTTATGAACAATTTAAAGAAATGTGCGCTTATTGCTGGAATAGTCATAAACACGGATTTTTGGTAATAGACAAAGATAGCGATTTAAACAATGGACGCTATCGTTATGAATTTGATTCGTATATATAACATTTAACAATTCTGATGTCTATTATTTGATAGAAAGCTGTTGACGTGTGAACTAGTTTGAATCTGTCAGTCTTTCTAACTGTCTAGCTGGCTGTCTACCTGTTTACTTGTCTATCTGTCTACCTGTCTAGCTGTCTACCTGTCTAGCTGTCTACCTGTCTAGCTGTCTATCCTGTCTACCTGTTTACCTGTCTAGCTGTCTATCTGTCTACCTGTTTACCTGTCTAACTGTCTAGCTGTCTACCTGTCTACCGGTCTACCTGTCTAGCTGTCTACCTGTCTAGCTGTCTATCTGTCTACCTGTTTACCTGTCTAACTGTCTAGCTGTCTACCCTGTCTAGCTGTCTACGTGTCTAGCTGTCTACCTGTCTAGCTGTCCTATCTGTCTACCTGTTTACCTGTCTAACTGTCTAATACCTGTCTAGCTGTCTAACTGTCTACTGTCTAACCTGTCTACCTGTCTAGCTGTCTACCCTGCTCTAGCTGTCTACCTGTCTAGCTGTCTACCTGTCTAGCTCTCTACCTGTCTATCTGTCTACTGTCTCACCGCTTACATACTTGCGCCGATAATGAAAACGAATGTAGCGACAGAACTTATTAAAACTAAAAATATTATAAGACAGAAAGTTCGAGCTCTTAAGAAGGGTAAGTTGGTGGAACAACAGCTCGGTAAATTTTTTAAACCTGTTACCGAACAAATGCAAAGTGTTGCAAAAGTAATAAATAAAAAAGAGAATCTCCCATCTTCAACAACTAGAATTATTTGCACCAAAACCGGTTGATGAAGTATTGTGCGAAACCGCCGAAGATGATTCTAATACGACTATAGCAAACAAATTTCAGCCGGAAGCTATAAGTTCTTTCTTAGAACAGTATGATAAACTTCCTAGGAAATATGTAAGCAATTATCTTTATAGAAAGACCAAATCTAGGGCGGTATGGAATTAGATATGATTTTGATAAAAACCAATTTTATTTTGGTGGAGATGAGCTAGATATAAAAGGATCAGATATAATTGTTAAAAATGTGCACTATGAAGGTACGCCTGGTTTGTACGAATTACTATTTAAAAACGATCCTCAAATAACTCCAACGTCGACAGATAGAGCAAATTATAATGATATCATAAACAGAACAAATGCAGCGCATAGAAATTTTGATAAAAATGTGCAGAAGGTAGGTTTCAACCAAACGAAATACAAGGAATTTATAAAATCTGACTCATCATCATCATCACCCTCGTCTTCATCAGTGTCATTAAGAGCTAAAAAGCGATCTGGTAAAGGTATGCAACAAATGTATAAACAAGTTAGCAATAAGCCGTTGGATTATGTTTACTGGGATGATCCGAATGAGTTAGTCGATCGATTAAAGTTACTGTATGCCTCTCAAGCATCCGGTCACACAAATCATAGAAATAAAATTGTTAGTATAATAGAAGAGTTAAAAGAGGCGGGAATCATTGAATAAAGTCAGTTCGACAATGTCGAGAGATAAGTTCGGTTGTCACATTCAGCACAGAAATCTACACTTTTACGATGACTGTGATAATTTTAATCTCCAACATAAACGATTAGCCAATCTTGCACAATCTCTATTGGAAGAGGATGCCGTCAACAAGACCCTCCTTAACAAAGAACTTAATAAGATTATTTATCGACTTTCCAAACACCAAAACTCTGCTAGTACAAATACAGAAATAGCAAATGAACTTATTGCAGACATTCAAGCTGAAATTGATCTACTCTACTTTTCTCTAAAACTAACTAAACCTCCGCCTAAACCTTCAGTCAGTGAAACTGTCTCATTTAGAGAGGTTCAAAATGACCCGGAAGAAATTAAACAGTTCGATTAAGGCTCAAATAGTAGACGAGTTGCATAAGCCTGCACGAATAAATTTTCGACGGCGTCGTGTAATAGTAAGAGGATTGGATGATCTTCATCAGGCTGATTTAGTAGAAATGATACCATACTCTAAAGTAAATAAAGGTTATCGATATATTTTAGTAATTATAGATGTATTTTCAAAATATGTTTGGCTAGAGCCTATAAAAACCAAAACCTCTAAGGAAGTTACTAGTGCAACTGAAAAAATACTATCTGAAAGCGATAGAATTCCGAAGAACTTGCAGACAGATCAGGGTAAAGAGTTTTTCAATAAAGCTTTTCAAACACTAATGAATAAATTGCAAATTAACCATTTCTCAACATTTAGCTCGAAAAAAGCATGTGTCGTTGAAAGAGTAAATCGTACACTTAAATCTATTATGTGGAAGATGTTTAGTTTGCAAGGTTCATACAAATGGCTTTCTCTATTATCTCAAGTCAGTCACACCTACAATCATAAAAAACATAGTACAATTGGTAAAAGACCGGTTGATGTGAATAAGAGTAATGAGAAGGAAATTCTCAATCAAGCCTATAATCATATAAAAATTACAGATTTAAGTAATGTAAAATTTAAGGTTGGCGATCCTGTGCGAATTAGCAAATATGGAACAATATTCGATAAAGGATATACGCCCAACTGGACTAATGAAATATTCACAATCGATCAAGTTAAATTACCTAATCCTATTACCTATCTACTAAAAGATGCTTCCAATCGGTCTATTCAAGGACGTTTCTATGATTTTGAGCTTCAAAATGTTAAATATCCAGACATACATCTCGTTGAACGTGTAATAAAACGAAAACGTAACAAAGTATTTGTAAAATGGCTTGGATTTTCAAATCAGCACAATAGCTGGATTGATGCTAAAAATATTGCTTAAATTACCATATGTTGTGATGACTCATCACTTAATTTTCACCGGTGTTATATAAACCTGATGTGCTGTAGTATTTTTATCATTCTCCTGTACACGTTCCTTCCAAAAAAACATGGCAGATTTCAACCAGAAACTTTGCAACTTAAATGAGGTTAAAGTGTGGGGAAATGTACGAGATTTGAAGATTGACGAAAAATATCAAATAATAAATGTGTATCGATGTCCGACTAAATATGGCAATAAAGTGGCAGTAGAATTGGACAACTTTAGATTCATTCTACCAGCACGCTATGATTGTCTAACAGATGCTGACTTGCAACAATTAGGAGAACGTCGCTACAATATCATCTCGGGTGGTAAGTGTGGGAGCAGCACGAAACTTGTCTTCAAGGAAATCGTTCAGACAAAGATGACATCCGTAGCACAATAATTAGCTGATATATAGTTGTAATAATTTTTATACATGTATGTTTCAGGCAAAATAAATACAAGTATATTTACATTGTTGTTTTATTACACCATTGTGCTTATAAACCCGATTACAGGAATATGCCAGGTTGGCCGAGTGGTCTAAGGCGCCAGATTTAAGCTCTGGTTCCCTAAGGGAAGCGTGGGTTCGAACCCCACACCTGGTAATTCTTTTTCTTGTTTGTCTTACAGACATCAGTACTTGACAAATTTATTTCAAGATCATTTTTGCAGATCAGCACATTTTAATCTCTAGACTCATTAACTGTATTAGCAAAAACTTCCAGACAAAGGCTCTATTCATGATTTTTCTAAAACAATGGGTTTCATTGTTTGAATTTTTGCAGATCAACACATTTTTAATCTCCAGACAACAATACCTTCATTGTTCTCGAATTTCGTGCTGATTTTAAAACAATGGATGCCATTGTTCTACTGATAACATCCTGCAAGAATAGACATGTCTGCATACTCAGACGATGAGTCACATCCGGTCGAGCCTGAGAAAATTTTGATAAGCGTAACAATAGCTTCATTGTTCTCCAGTTTCGTCTCGACCTTAAAACAATGGATGCCATTGTTCTATTTACTGATAACAACATCCTGCAAGAATGAACATGTCTGCATCCCAGACGCTCACATCCGCTCGAGCGTGGGAAAATTTTGATAAGTCTTGTAAAAATTTCAAAATTAGACATTTAGTCCAAAAAATTTCCGGAAGTGACCGAGGTCAATGACCTTGGCCCCGACTAGGCCAATGACCCCGCCCACCGGCTAGGCCCGTGACCTTGACATCGGCTAGACCCGTGACCTAGAAAATGTTCAAGGTCAAATTTGGTCCAGAACGCCCCTAGGTACACTACTAGCTTTGCCTGTCATGTACTGTAGCTGGTTCCTGTTTCTGTAAATTTGTTGCCCATGAGCGTCCTAACGACGGCAGCCCTTAATTCTCAGTAGCTACAGAGTTGCTCCATGCTAAGTCCAATGAGCAGCGAACGTGTTGATGTGGAATATAAGTTCACAATTAAATTTATAAGGTTCATTTAATAGCATTTTCATACAATGATGTATTATAAATGTTTTTTTAGGCAATCATTACAAAAACGATTATTTTACGGCGCTTTCTGCGGATGTAAAGTATTACTTTTTCGTCCTAGGCCAAAAAGGTAATTTGCGGCCGTAAAGTTGAACTTTTTTGTACAGATCTGTCAAATGTTACTTTTTTGTACACAACTGTCAAACTATATTTTGAATTCTTTTGACCAAATTTTTGATTTCTTTTATTATGATCGCCTAAAAAACGTGTGCACCACTGCCAAAAAGTGTTATTTCGTCCTCGTCTGTTTTCTAGCCTCGGCATTTGCCTCGGCTATTAAAATCAGACTCGTCCGAAAAATATTCACTTTTTGGCCTTTGATACACAAATAACTATTTTGACGTTTCGTCCGCAAAAATGGCATTTTCATGAAAAGCATTGTTGAATATCCTGGTCTTAGACGTGATGGGTATTACAAATTATTTTTATGTGGTAGAGAGAGAAAATTGATGTTTTTTAGTTTCACATATCCAATTAATATTTTAAAACAAACGGTATTTTGATTTAATTTATCCCTAAAAATTATTTTTGTTTAAATAAATAATGAATAAAAAAAATAAGGTAAAAATAAAAAACATTAATTTCTTTCTACCATATAAAATAATTTGTAACGACCATCATAAAGGATCTCCTTTAATAAATAAAAAGAAATTAGCACGTCCAGTGTTGTATTTAACAATTTGTTTCACAAAGATGCCATTTTTGCGGCCGAAACTTCAAAAAAACATTTATGTATGATGCAAAGAAAATTTGCCACTACGTAGTTGGCGCCTATATGCGGCTGCTTAAACTAATGCCGCAAACCGTTTTTAAAATAAAAATTTCCATATGGTACAGATTTTTGACAGTCGCTGTATATATAATAGGTTTAGTTAAAAAATGTGTCAAACCTCTCCAAGCAGCTAACAAAGTAAGTATTTGGAATAGGCGAGAAACGTTTTTAAGAGGAAGGCGGAAATTAGCAACCCATGTAGTACAAGGTCCACCCATCATCCCTACATAGTACATACTATATATCTTAATTATGTTTTAGTTTAGCAATTTGGAAAGAAAAGGGACTTAATAAAACGCTGCTTATAACAAAAGTTATTAATGTCGCACTGCTCAAAGAGTTCTTCTACTTAATAATTTATCGTTTTAAACCTCTAAGCTTTTTCAAGAACAAAAAATTATAGAAATCTAGAGAAAAATGGTTTAGTGCAAGAAAGGCAAAGAGGAGAAAGATAGGGAATAATTTTAGCTCTGAAATTATTTATTAAATTTATACAAAGTCGCTAAGACGAAAACACTTATACAACTATTTACAATTATTACGTATTTTTTTAAATTTGACGTCAAAGTCAGCGTTGGAAAGTTTATTGTGAACATATCACAAAACGTACCTAACCCCATATTATTGTTCTGGCTCAAGTGTTTGTTATAATTGTTTCAGTTATTTAAGTAAATGGAATTGAGACGTTTGAACACTTACAGGGGTTGCACAAAACTTATTTAACTTAACTTTGTTAGTTAATCAAGGAAAACAGTTGACAATCGGTTAACATTATGTCAAGTTTGACAGTCTTTTGATTTCTAAAGTGTAAAATTAGAGCTTAGTATACAATTTTGGACCAAAATGAGTATTGAATGCGTTATTATTTTAGCAATCATCAGCTTGACTGTAATATTTGGCTTCTTAACTATTTATTAACATTAAGCCTTCTTATTAAATTTAACAGTTTGTTAACTATTCAATGATTAACTAACAGAGCGATTAAATAAATTTTGTGCAACCCGCCGTAAATAGGATTTATAACAAACTGTCGAAATGTTTCCCGCCTTCACCCAGGCACCTTCGAACTCTTTGAACAATTCCATTGCTAACATTTATCAACATATTCAGATGGTGATTAAAATCATTATTTTTTCCAATATTCTGTCAGGTCATGTATTGGCTGCTGAAAATGGAGTTCTTTAAATACGGCCACAAAAAGAAATCGCATGGCATGAGGTCGCAGGATAATTGGTGTGTTTCGCCTAATAATCCTGTTGAAAAATTCTTGTATCATATTTAAAGTAGTATGTGTTGTGTGCACAGTGACCCCATTGTTGAAAAAAACCAAATCTGAGGTCATCGTCATGCTCGTGAAGCTCTTCGTAAAAGGTCTCTCATATCTCTTCTCGGTACCTTTCTGCAGTCACGCATACTGCTACACACAATCGACTCGACGGCCATTACAAACAAGATTCAATTATACGCTACGTTACCAAACACAGACAACCGACACGTAGAAGAGATTACAGTGAAATGATGTTCTGTAAAGAAAGATTCTGTTTTAGTTAAAATTATTAAAACTTTAAACTGTACTTACGTATTTCAATAACGGAATACACAATTTAAGTCTAAAAATCCACAAAAGCTACGAAATCCAATTAAACGACTACAAATGAGTAATGACAAACGTCAAAACACGGACTCTAGGTTGAAATATGCACACAAATGGTACGCTCGCAATGAACTTTTCAGTGCCGACTCTGATGTCAAATAAACTTGCCAAACTGACATAATAACGATTTAATTAATGTTATTAATAAATCATTTTCCGAGGCACTATGCATCTTGCAGCAGGTACCACCAAAATGTTCACTAAAGAAATTCAACAGCTCCTTCAAAAATCTTGTCGTGTTTTAAGTGAGCTTCAGTTACAAATTCATACGATATCATTGAACATCTTGTAACAAATACTTGTTTGAATTCCCACATTGCATGTTGACATTTTGCTACAACTAGGACCACTTGTTATCGTGATACCTTTCCATTCTTTTATGATTTTGTACTACACGAGCATCAAAACCTTGTACAATTAATTCCAATGTTGGAACTGCTGCTTTGTTACAAATTTTCCATTGTCCTAAAAATATAAATATAGAAAGTAATTCTAAAAGCATCGAGTAATTAAATCACTCACGAAACGTTGTGTTAATTAATGTAAAAGCAAATGCCTCTTGCATGAGCAAAACCAAAAAGTTGAAAATTAGTGAGGTTATGGTTGACACAGACAAGAAAGGATGGTTGATAGCACAGAACATTGTTGATACCTAACATTGACTGCAGCGCCTGCTACAGGTAAATGCTGTAATGGTATTAAATTTGCACACGGCTACAGAGACGTTTAGTTAGGAAACCGTGAATTTGCATAATAGTATTCAGGCTCTCATAGGGCTAGTTTTTACTAGATGGCGTTTAAAAACTAACAATTTATTTCAAGGACATTTTCTGATTTTGTATTTTCTGTGACCATCGTTTCTATGACGGCATTTTCTGACAAAACACTTTTCTGCAATCGCATTTTCTGATGCAATATTTTTTGCGTCAATATATTCTGCGACAATATATTCTGACACCATATGTGCTTCCGGGACTTTCCCGTTTCACGAGGGGCCAGCACGAGCCTGCAGGGATTCATAGCTTTAAATGCCCATTTAGTTGTTTCAGTTTTCCAAATGTGAATTCTTTCAGATACCGGACAGCAATATAAAATACAATTACTTTAATACTTCACACATTTAACAGAATTTTACATACAAACCGCACCTTTTGCGCGCTGCTTAGTCTTGTTTTGATGTGAACGAATCTTGGCCACGCTTAATCATAACACAAAGATGCTGATTGAATGAAATATAAATATTGCATACATCGATAACATATATTTGGCAACGTTACCGAAGACAAACTTTACCGCTGTATCTAAAATTTTTAAATACACTGTGACGAATACATATTATTTATGTAAGGAGTAAGGAGCGCACTATACAGGCCTTTGAATTGTATATGAAAAAAAATTAAATTTGTGTGTATATTACAATAACTACAATGACTAATTTTTGATAAAACATAATTCAATGGAATGCTCAATCGCTTGGTCCAAAAGAGAAAACTTGATAAATCTTCTCTCCGAACAAAACGGAGACTTATTTGTGAAACTTGGTACAAACGTACATAAGTATAACATATTGTTTAAACACTTCCATGTGAGTAGGGATGTTATAATGGATGTGTATGGTGGTATTTCAATTTTAATTAACAAGTCAATACCTTTTACACCAATCAAGTTTAATACTATTTATTACTTTATTTATTCAGTCTGTTTATTCTCCGTTTCTTTAATTTTACTTTATCACAGCCTTTAATACACCATCCAGAAAGTAAATACCATTATAATAGTAAAGGGCTTTTATTATTAAAATTTGCTTTTACTCAAAATACAAGTTACAAATTCAGAAAAGATTTGTTTATTTTAAAAATACCATTTTCTCTAGCAATAATAATCTATACAAAATTTCTATATGGTATATTTTATTATAACATTTCATAATTGACTTTTTCAGATAATCATTTCAGTTTGGCTTTCACTTTAGTTATTCCGATTGTCAGTTAATACCTACAAATTAAAATCTAAGCTCTGATGTTACCAAACAACTATCCCAACTAAATCAACTGATATGCTGGAACCTTTTTAATAAACTATTCGCAATTTAACAGTAACTGTATCTAATGTATCATTCATTAAACAATTCTCAAATATTTATGTTGTACTTTTAATGTATAAATCCTTCCTTGTACTTTTTAATTGCTAATTAATTTATTCTTTCAAAATAATTTCCTACCTAGAAATCCTCGTATAGATAATTATCAGTCTCAAGAAGCTACCACTACAAAATCTTTCTGTTTGTTCCCTTAAAGAATGTAGATTTCCGAAAGGGGGCGCTGAGTAATTTTTTTTCTGAAAAGGGGGCGGTAGGCCAAATAAGTTTGGGAACCACTGATATAGACCGACACAAGGTCATGTAAGTTGTGAGGAGTACGCCTAATTTGTCTCAAATTTCGAAACCATGCATCATGGGGGGAGATTTTAATGCCAATTACTACGAATTTTGGTTCCACAAAAGCAAATAATGTGGGAAATCAACAGGTAATAACGGTTTAGTGTCAAACGATGGGAGTCCAACAAGAATTATCAGGCCAGATCAAGACGCATCAGCCATAGATATCACTTTGGTTTCTCCTGAACTTGCATCAAAATCATCTTCGAAAGTGTTAGAAGTCACTTACAATTCAGATCATTATCTAATTTACTTACAATAGCCACAACGATATCAACATCAACAATCGACTCTAACGAGCAGAATTCTTTTAAAGATAATATTATCTCACACTTCGATGAAAAAGTTTATCAATATGCTACAGAGACTACGTTAATATACTTCTACAATTTATAGATATACATTAGATAAAGTGAAACACTAATGAAGGTAATACACTTCATTAAATGAAGCTGACAATGGTGCTGTGCCCAGCACACTAGCTGCGTTGCCTCTCTGGATGGCAATACTAATTTTTTGCTTAAGATATGTCTTTTCTTGAGGAATACCTGTGCTGTCAACAATTAGTTTTCCCAATTCATTAAAAAGAGACTTTGCGCTATTGCTCTACGGACCAAAGGTTTCTACCGCAAATGGAACAAAGAAATGATCAGATATGGAATTATATTTCTGCCTCTTTAGGTTTTCTTCTTTATTAGCTGCGGATCTAGCTGATAAACAAGACTCCGAGATATGGGATTCTGCTAGAGTGTCTGTACATGTTACATCCCAAACAAGTGATTTACCTTGTTTCCATGGTATAATAGTGATGCCATCAGGTCTTTTGCCATCATTCCTCAGAACACTTTAAGATGTCATTAAGGGATCCATGTCTGGAAAGACGACCAGCACTTTTTAAACAAGACAAACCATGATGACTAAAGGTATCCACGAGAGAGCCACAACTACAAACATGGGGGTGACAAATACTAATGCCTAATCTAAACGAAATGACAATTTGCAGAGTGGTTTTTTCCAAGAGAGTACCCAAGTTGAGAGGAAGGTAAAGCTTCAAGCCAAGCTCCAGACTCTGGTTCGAAAACAGCGAGTAAAATTGCTTTTTGTCGATCAGTTGAAGTTGACATTAGCACTTCGTGTTGGTTTAAAATAATTGGTAAATCCCAATTTTTTTGGATACACTTAGATGCAGGATATTGGGATCCATTAGATTTATCAAGCCAAACATGCATCGCCTCATATAAAAATTCAGTCTCGAGATCAGAAAAATGAGGTGGAAGAATTGATTTAATGAGAGTTGAATTAGCATGTATCGAAGCCAAAAATGCTGGTGTTGATAAATCCGTAATAGATCTAATTCCTAAACCACCAAAACGAACTGGTAACTTGGCTTGATTCCATGATCTATTTGTAAATTTGATATTTAACATTTTTTCTAAAGTTAAGACAATTAATTTGTCTAGTTGTAGGCAAATATCTTAAAATTTCCAAATAGGGCAACATTTGAGAAGGTACATAAAATGTGGCATCCAAAAACAATGACGTAATAAGAAAAAACTAATGTGTGGACTTAATTTGCAAAGATTCATTGATAAAAGGGAAAATTCTTCAATTTTTTTTAAAAGACAAGGAATGAAAGCTGATTCTAATAAAGGAGATCCTAATTAAGAAAAATTTTCATCAGGACTGACACATACTCCTGGAGCTAAGGATTCAAATTTTTTTAACAAACCTAATCGGTGATTATTTTTGATATTGTTAAAGAAATAAAGCTCACATTTATTAAAATTAAGTTCTAATCCTATTTTTTTAAATTCTGAGATAACTTTTTCTAAATCTTGTAAGACATCTGTAGCTTTTCCTCCTAGAGTACCATCATCTAGGTACCAAATATTAAGTTCAGAAGTTAATTCCTTAATAATATTCTAAAAGCATAACACTGCCAAAGGTAAGGATAAACATCCGGAATAGTATCTTTTACAGCAGTTAGTAGAGAATCTCTTGCTACAGAGTTGAATGCATTTTTGACATCTATTTTTAAAATGACTTCAGCATCAAAATTGTTTTTTAAATATTTCCTAACAGAATGAATTGCCGCTTCACAACCCCCCTTTATTCCAAAACCTAATTGTTTGGGATAAAAAAAAGAAGATAACGTGTTTGAGATATGATGAGTACATAGATTAGAAGTAAGACGTCTAAAAGTTGAACCTACAGCAATTGGACGGATTTCTCCATCCTTTTTTGAAAGAGCACAAAGCGATGCTCCGTATATAAAAGGTCTAATATCTGAATTAACCTTACCAGAAAGCATTAAGTTACATAGACGGGTTATTTCATATAAAAGTTTTTGACCAATGTCACCTGTACATTTACTTACTAAGTCTTTAAGATGTTGCGGTCTCAAGCCATCCATACCTGCAGCAGAACCATTAGGAAAAGATAAGATTGCACTAGAAACCTGATCCGTGGAAACAATATGATGTTTGTTAGTATCAACTTCAGGTTCTTGAAAATCAATTTCTCTGGAAGGATTTGGATGTTTTGATTTCAATTTTTCAAAAGTATCGGAATTGTTGTCAGCGAAGGCATCCTCAGAAGACAACACACGTATAGCACCTTTTATGTCACCATCAGAAACTTTATTTTCGGAAATTTTGAAACGTGATGATTTTAGATGTAGAGAATCAAAATTAAATTCAGCGTTCTGCTTGATTCTTGAAGTTAGGGATTCCTTTTCATTCTTAGACGAAATATGAAGAACATGATAGAAAAAAAAATAAATTTTTCCAAGCTGTAAATGTATTATTGGAAACACATTCACTGATTATTTTAGCAAGTTTGTTGGCCACAGTAATTCTTGCACCTCGGGGAACTCTTTTAAGTATAGTAACTTTGTCTTTAAGATAAGTAATTTTCTCATTGAAGCTATGTTTTTGATCAAGATCAAACGTTAAGATTGTATTCTCTTTGTGACAACGAGAAGTGTGTATTTTCAAACCATTGGCGTTTTTAAAATATCTAACTTCAGGGCAATATTGACAATGAAAGGTAGAACTGTCAAATTGCGAATTATTTGTATCCAGTTCTTCACGTAATGAAGGGGGTTCCTTGGTAAGAATAGGATCAACGGGATCAACACCATCACTATCCGAGTTCGATTCAAATTTGTAACGAGGACGAAAATATCTTCCACGTGATGATTTAATTCCTTTGATGCCTGTTGATGTGGACTGCGAACTATTTGAAACATCCAGATTTCTGTGTGCTTTCGATGTATGAATCGTAAGTCCTTTATTGGTTTTGAATGATTTTGAACATTTATTACAGTTTATATCTTGTGAAATGTTATAATTTTCTGGAGATTGGAATGACATTGACACAATTAATTATTAGTTCAGCAGCTGAGCACTCCTTTTGAAACCATTTTTTGCTCCTCTTAATTGTTTTCTCAATTTACCAAATTATTTCAGGCCTAACCTGTATATTTTTATTTGCATTGTTATCAGTTTGCATTTCGAATTGTTCAATTTCCCAGTTCCGTTAATTTTGTACCTGTATCAGAATACTCAACATTTCCCGCATGTTATCTTTGGAGCGCAGCGCTGGTGTTATCTTTTCTTGCGGTGTGTAGCGCATTCTTCTTCGGCGACTCGACTTATCTGCACGCTAATTTCTGAAAGACCCACCTTGTGCTTAATTAAGCATTTTGTTTCAAAAGCTGAAAATAATCAAGTATGATGGACTTTCAAATTTTGTTATTCCCATATTAATTGGCCGCTTTTAGCTCCTTTATTGCAGTTATTGGTGACCGGCAGTTTTGTCCAATAATTATTTTCCAAGAAAATATTTCGCCACAATTTTGCTTTGCTCCGGCGGCGGGCGATGAATTAAAACGCCTCCTTACACGTTCAGAATCAAGCAGCTAAGTCATTGATAGCACCACGTGCAGATATCTTGCCGATTTTAGACAATCCACGTATAGCACCAGTGATTTTGAATGACATAGATACAAGTATAGCATTTAAAATTACATACGTTATGTGCCAAGATGTGTAACATCCCTTTTTCGTGCTATCTTCTTCTGTAATACAGAATATGAATATACTCTATCTTTCTTGCAGTTACTAGCACAGCACCCTAGATATAGAACACAGCATGCTTATTTTTGTTTTTCAAAAACGTATGTTGGTTATTGCACCTTGTTATGAACAAGAAATGTCAAACTCACATTTTAGGCACAGAATAATAATAACCAGAAGGATATCTTGTACAAAACCGCTTTGATGTCGACGCCGACAACGGGTGACCTCGAACCTTTGTATTCCATGGGCTCTCCCCAAAGCCGCTACCTAAACTTGCCGTTTCGGGTAGAATTTCGGGGTAGAAACGTCTCAAGGCTATGAGGGGCCGGCGGTCAGGTAATACGAGATATCCTTCTGGTTATTATTATTCTGTGTTTTAGGTGTAAACACATAACCTTAAAGTCGGCTTTTTACTAATTTCAGTATGACTAAATTATGCTTTAAATGCGATAAAGAAGATGATCAACTATTTCCATGTGATGGCTGTTAAAGAGAGCTGTGCAAAAAGTGTGGAGAAATATCCGAAACCGAAATAAGATGCTTAAAGTTACGTAAGAGAAAACTGCTAATCTTTTGTGAACCATGTAAGGTTGGTGTTTTTCGTGTACCAGAGTTAATTAAGGAACTGCAGCAGCTACTTGAGAGTAAATTTGATCAATGGTGACAATATGTCATGAATGTGCAAATAAGCTGGATATGGGTCACAACGAGGCTTTGATCTCAGAAATGTTTTAACGTCAACAGCGAGCTAAAAAATGTTATACTTTTCAACGTTCAACAACCTCATGGTAACTCCTATTCAGAAAAAGCCCACGTAGACAAAAACTCAGTTAAAGAACTGTTGAGATATCGAAGTGGATACTTAATAACTTGAAACTTTTTAGGTTAGAAAAATTTGATATAGTATAATACCTACATCGTTTAGAAGTTATTCTGAATTCTTGTGAAGAAGCAAAACATATTTAAGAAACAAGAATAAAATTGCAGTGCCTAATGTGCAAATTAAATCTGATCAGACTCTAGCGCAAACAGATTACTTTAAAAAAAAATAAGGCTAAAATTGAGCGGTTTAATAAGGAAGGGGTTACTAATAAAACAATCAAATACCTAAATGGTGCTCCTACAATTGTGGATGCCACTTCCCGTAGTAACTCAAAAAACTACTAACTGTGTACTATCAAAATACTCGTGGCCTTCGGACCAAATTACAGTTACAAATTGCAGTAACTACCAATAGTGATTATGATTTAATAATTTTTACTGAGGCATGGTTGCAGAGTGACATTTCTGATAATGAAATGGGACTCTCGAACTACACTGTGTTCAGGAAGGATCGGAATAGTGAAACTAGTGTTTTTAGTAGTAGGTAGTGGTGTTTTGATAGCTGTTCGGAACCATCTCTGCAGTAGCCGTATTTATGTTACTAACACTAATGTTAAACACTTGTTTGTAAAAATTTCCTGTCAGTCAACTTATCTTATAGTGGGTGCAGTTTATATTCCACCGAGGTCTGCGGGGGATATACGTGTTGTCTCCAGAAATTTTGAATACGAGCATTTCAATGCATTACTTGACGCTTAGTTACTACTCTCATTTTTTGCTTAGCCGAACCAATAGTTACTATAGTCCATTTACTTGACATCTGCACTGTCAGTGTCAAAATTTTAAAAAAATCTTGACTATACCTCAAAATAATGTGTTTTTTATTAGGACTGTACAGTAATTTAATTGTTAAAATTAGAAAAATAGCAGTGGTGCCAACATAATGTCAGTTTGACAGTGCAGATGTCAAGTAAATGGACTATACTCTCATTTTTTGCTTAGCCGAACCAAATATTTTAATTCACTAAGCAACGGAAAATAATTAGTAATTTCTAGTTTTTACTGATTTGTAATAAAATACGGAATCAAAGTCAAAAATAGTTACCTACACGATACAAATTATACTTAAATTCTAACAAACACAATATTAACCTAATGAATAACAAATAGCTAAGTTCATTTTATTAAATGTTCAAAACATCTTGTTGAGCCAGACAATATCCCAGGCGATCATAAAATTCTGGTCTAATTTCCCCTTAACATCGCAAGAGTGATATTTTGAGAGGCTTCAAGAAGTTTTATTCAGGGCTCATCCACGTTGTTATCTCTTTAATGCTGATGGGTATAATTGTTTGTGGCCCAAAAAAAAATATATATTTGGGGACAAATCAGGAGATCTTGGTGGCCATTTTATGTCTCATGTGGTGCTAATAATACGATAAGGAAATATTGATTTAAATATTCCTTAGCCGCATTGTGAGCAGGACATCGGTCGTGCTGATACCAGATGTGGGCCATATCAATGTTTTGTAAGCCTTGAACTGCTGGTATCACTTGCTTGTCAAGCAGTTGCAAATACTTTTGGCCATTGAGGTTCCCGTCAATAAAAAATGATCCTATAATAGTGTCCCCCAGTATACCAGCCCAAAAGTTAAGTTTTTGGGGGTATTGAGTTCTTAAAGTTATTGTTTGGTGACTGTTTTCTTGGGACCAGTATCTCACTACCGAAGAATTATGACGACCATGTAACAGGAAAGTCGATTCGTCACTAAACAGAATATTTCGAAGAAATTCATAATTATTGTTTACTCTATCCACATCTTCACAAAATTCCATTCGACGACCATGGTCAGCTGTGGAAACCTCTTGTGTCGTTTTAACTTTGAAAGACTTGAAACCATTCCTTTTAAGTAGTCTATGCACTTCTGATTTTCCGGCATTAATTTCTGAATTTTCTGCAAGGGTGCTTGTTGACAAAGTGTCATTTTCTGTTATCATATTGCGAACCATAATTTCCCGCATTTCAGCTTCTTCATTTTGAGGCTTCCATTCCTTTGAGCACTTACATGATGGATTTCAGAACCAGTTTCCTCAACAAATGTTTAACATTGAAGACCGAACTGGTGTTTACTGTCACATCGTATGCCATAACAAACAAATTATTCGCGATTTAATTCGTGGAATGACCTCGATAAAACCATTTAACAATTTGAGTTTTCTGTTCTGTTGTCAACATTTTGAAAAGAAAAATTAACCACTTATGTGTATCATATTTGAAGCTATGTATAAAGTCAAATTGACATGCACAACCAACAGTTAAAAAACAAAAGTGAGAAACACTTTCTGCAATTACTGCGACTACTTATTGTCTGGGTAAATTATTATACAACATTGTTAGAATGTACTTATATAAAAAATAGTCAGTACTACTTAATGGATTTTATTATTCCAATTTAACAAAAACAAGAATATAATTCCATTTTATATATTCAATTCATATGTATTGTTGCTTATCTAGTTCTACAACCAGTTACTAAAAAGCAGAAATTGGGAATTGATCCACTTATTTGTCCAAAAAATACAAGAAAATTTATTAGAAAATGAGGAAAATAGCACACCAAGATATAGTGCGTCTCCCGATGGGGTAGGTACTACACTCTTTTAAACTATCGAATTTTTTATTCTTCAGGAAAAAGTCGTTCTTGATAAAAAAAATTACTTGTCTTAGGAAGTCACAGTGATTAAACTTATGATAAAGTATACAAAACATTAAAAAAAAATTTAAATGTAATATTGATCTTAAGCAAAGTACTGACTCTTATTTTTAACTTTTATGAAAAAATTTTATTTAACAAAGTTGTTACAAAACTGAAGAAAAGCTCAACTATGGAGTTTGGTTAAAAATAACAAAACTAACTTTTCCTAAGAAAACTAAATTTTTGAGGTCGATCTAGAACTCGTTTATACTTTCTCATCTTGACAGAAAAAATAGTTCGAGTGAGAACAGTAAACAGTAAAAAAATGAACCATGTTACGAACTTTCAACATAAAGATCTACTAGAACATACACATTTTCTAATCTTCTAACTTCTTCATACACATTCATATCTTTCTTTATGGTGACAAATTCAAACAAGCTCCTGTCATATGACACTGACAATTTTAACGACAAGTTAAGATGGCACCTTTAAAAAAGCTCATAAAGCAATAAATCGAACAATGGGATGAGCATATGGGTCTTGCTCAGAAAAAAAAATCTGCGATACTGAAACAATAATTAGAAGAAAACAAGGCACAACCAAAATTTTCGAAAATTAGGGTATCTTGATATTTTCACCGCTTAGTTTACTATGAAGGCGCTGGTACATACATGTTTTCTATAGCAACCGGCACAGAACTTCAGAAAAAGTTATCTTCGTGCAGCATTGAAGGTGGAGTTTTCCATTTTAAATAGTAACCATGTGTTGATACGCAGGTTAAATGAATCAATGCCGTTTGATCCTAACTCACAAGACCAACCGAATTGTGTACAGGTAGGTGTAGGTATATACAAACCTACCTGCGCTAAAATTCTTAAGGTTCCGCGCCAGTTGCTATATTTTTTTGATAGTATACATATCTATATATTTAGCATGTGAAAAGTTTTCTTTCGGCACCTATTTTGAAACTTCCACCAAGCCGATTTATATATTTTTTTTAAATAGAAGCTGCCACCATGTGGGTTTGCAAATATATACTGCTCAACAAATGAACTGAACCATTTGCATATATTGGTGCAATTTTATGAATATTTCCAAAAACAGTCATGGCATTTTTGGTAACCTTTCAGGATTGTGTCACTATAAAAAGCATTTTTTTTCGTAATTTTGTTTAAATAAAACTAAGTCCATTAATAAAATATTATCATTTGAAAATTTAGAGTTTTTCCCTAATGTTGATAGCACATTGCATACAAAGTATGCCAAAAAATTGTAAATATTCCAAAAAGACTCGAAAAACTCTTAATTTCCTTTATTTCATACTGATGTCAAAAATGGCATTTTTTGGATTACTTCCAGTACAAAAAATGGAACATTCAAGTCTTAGTACATTAAAGTAAAATATTAAAGTTCAAGTACTTTAAAATTATACGTCAGTTGTTAACATTAAATTTGAAACGATTTACAACTTTTTATTTAAAATTCATTAAACTTGCAGTATGAAATAAACTGTTGGATTCACCACGAACGAAAAGTGTTTTTAAAGGTCCTCGCAAGTAATTCCGTCCTTGGCTGATGCCTCGGCCTTTAAAATGTCACTTTTCGTACTAGATAAATAAACTACTATTTTTTGCTCTTCCTCTTATTTTTGTTAAATAGTATTTTTTATAATGGTATTGTTTTTTAATGGGTATTATTTAACAGTCTACCAAATTTACCCAATCTTTTCGTGCAAAAAATACTTTCGTTTCCCAAAAATACTAAATGCTCACCAAAATTAAGAAAATACATAATCTTAGAGCGACAACCAAATATTGATATCATGCTAGTCTCTTATATTATTTGTTCCTAAAAATAACTTTTGTTGGCTAAAAATGCTAAATGTTCATCAACTTTTATTCCACATTTAATTCTAACATGGTACCCAGATATTTAATTTTCGTCAGTGTCTTAAATTATTTAGCAGTTAAAAAAACTATTTGTTTAAAAAAATACACAATGTTTACTATATTTTATACCACATTCAATTTTAAAAGTATTCCCAGATTTATAATTCTTGTTAGCCTAAACTAACAAGAATTATAAATCTCATATTTAGATATCACTTATAAGAAAAATCTATCATTTTTATTCGGTGTCGTTTATAAATGGGGACATAGAAATAAGTCTGAAGAATTCTTGGAAATAAATCAATATATATATAAAAATCTAACACAAAATTCACAAAACAAAAATGAAAATAAAACTTATTAAGTAATTTCATACGGCAATACACTGGTTACACTCACTGTAAAAGCTACAAAGCACAGTGTGTGGCTGAAAGCTGAAGCCTGCAAGAAGTTTGTCTGGAAGCGACAAGGAGAAATGCCCGAGTTTATTTCATTTTTGAAGTAACAGAATAATTATTGGACGCACAAGTAGTTTTTTCGAGAGACTAAATATAAATTAATAGCGCAAATATGTATTATGTACGGCACGGACGCATAACTTGAGCGTTCTAAATTTGGTGAACATTTAGTAAAATCGATAGACATATGGAATTTAAAATGTAAGCAATGGTAAAACAATACGCAACATAGCTATTTTAGTGGTGCTGTTCCCATTTCCCGGAGTATAATAATTCGGGTTCCATTAAGATTTTTTGATGTTTATTAAATTTTTTGATGAACAGCGCTAGGCATGTATGATTTAATTTGGTGTACATTATATTTGACCCCTTTTTTAATTGTATTAATATGCTTCAGTTGATATTATCCAATTATAAAAATACAAAACTTGTTTTAATTAGAATAGTTTGTAAGTATATGTAGTAAATCCCTGTTATTTTTATAAACAAAAACATATTTCAAATAAATTTGATATTTAAATAGCAGCTTTGTGCTTTATTATATGTATATCCACATATTATGTATCATGTACAAAATATATTCACGATAAGCATTACTTAAGTATCTTTAATTTCATTGCAACGTTGAGAAATATTTTAATTTGAAGCATTGCCATATTACTATTTTTAATTTTTTAGTGTGACACAACAAATTTTCAATGAAAAACGTTATAAAATCTAACTCGGAAAAACTTGAAAAATTCAAGAGAGATTGAAAACTTCACAGCCTAACACAGGAGTTTATTTATTTATTTATTTTTCAATATAATCCCTTTTTATGCTGTGATCCCAGTCTGATAAAGCTTCGTCCTGGTTTTTAAAATACCCCGTTATGGCTGCTACAGCTTCTTCCGTGGACAAAAATCTTTGCCCTCCTAGGTGTTTTTGAGCTTCAGAAATAGATGGAAGTCTGAGGGAACATTGAAGTACCAATTCAAAACCGTACCGATGAATTTCACCCATCGCAACTGTTGATGTTTACGCCAAAGCTTCATTTTGATGGTGTAGGATACGTTTCGTTAGCATTTCAGTTTGCTTTCTTTGAATTTCTTCACGAAGTTGATGTAAAAAGTTAGAGTAGTATTGTCCTGTTATGGTTTGATCCTTAAGAAAGGAATCCACCAGCAATATTCCCATCCCGTCCCTAAAACCAAAGCCATCACTTTACTAAAGGACGGCACCACCATTGCTTTTTTGGGAGGTGGTGAGCCCTTATGCTTCCACTGTTTCGACTGCTGCTTTGAGTTAGGCTGATAATAGTGAATCTATGTGTCATTGGTGGTAGATAACAAATCTTTAAATAAAATTATTAGGATCAGCCTCATAACAGAGCAGCGACGTTTGAAAACGAACACGTTTCTAATCAATTATCAGAAGCCAAAAAGCCCACCTCGCAACAACTTTCGACTTTCCTAACTCATTACTTAAAATGTTTTGAACCCGTTCATAGGATATGCCCACAGCCTCTGCTATTTCTCGAACCTTGATTCGCAGATCTGCCATGCCCTTATCGTGAATCAAATCGATGTTTTCTTCAGTGGTAGCAGAAGCAGGTCGTCCACTGCGAGAATCATCTTCAATGCCGTTTCTTCCCCTGTTTCAATTCGGCTGCCCACTTTTTGACCATTGTGTATGGAGGACAAGATGTTCCCAAAACGTTTGCCATGTCTTCATGAATTTGTCCTTTTTGTGCACACATTGCTCCACAAAATTCCACAAGTCTCAAATTAACAGAATAACGTAAAACTTTGCATAAAACCAATAACAGTGCCCATAACCTCACTACGAATAATTGTAGCTATAATGTTGCCCTCTCTCTGTCATGTAAAATTTTCAATCTATTCGCATAGAAACTTTCTGCAGTACATATGGGGTGCTCATTATTTTGAAATTAATTGAAAAATACATGACTCATTGGTGTCTGTTTGACATATCTGTCACAACTATAACATCTTGACAATTTCAATTTTGGTGCTTTTGTTTCAGGGTTGGTAAAGTAACTGCAACAAAGATAAATACATACACATTCTTTTGCTTGAGAAAGAGATGATAGCAAAAAAGTATGTCTTGGATATGTTGGATCATTAGATGAACCTTGTGTTTGTATCTATATCCTTCAAAATCACTGATAGCAACCCACGGCCGATGTTATCTTCCAAGAGCTTGCTGATAGCAGGAGGTTAGTGTGGTGGCTTTAATTTAATTGCGACGCCAGTACATGACGGATTACGCATTATTAACTAACTAACACGATATTTCGCCTAATATTAGGGTTTCAATAATTTCTTACTTATAATTACAGAATTTGTAATTTCAACTTTACGAGTATTGTAAAAGGCGCCCTTACGCTTTAGCCTATCGGTGACCTGAAATTAAGGTTTTTCAACTGACAGCGATGTGCATATCTCTCGATTAAATCGACAAGTTCAATTAATTAAAAACCCACAAAGAGGTACCTTCGAGTTATGCGTGTGGAAACTTTTAGGGAAACTTTGCCACATTATACTGTGTTTTGGAACTACTTGCAGGGTGCACAGCTGACCAAAATCCACGACCTAAAAAGCGCCGAATAGAGCTAGTTTGGCCCACACGGTAAATGTGGTAGGGAAAAAGATCATTCAATCTGCGTTCTAGTAGCTACCGATTAACTAACTTAGCTGTTTGAAGCAGGTTACCTTTTTGTGACACTTTAAAGTTAAAAAACGTCCGCGACCACTGTGGGATGAAGAATGCACCAATGTTGTGAAAGAGAGAAGAAAAGTACTGAGACAATACAAGCTCAATAATAATTATGATTATACCACCCCATCTAACATCAACCAATGAAAAACGGCAAAATGCATAGTTACGCATGTATTAACTTTTGATAATCTACATAGCAACTGATAATCACATATCTTCCTGACTAATAGGTGATAGTCACACGCCTTCACAAACATCACGTTACCTGCTGTCAGTACAATTGTCATAACAACCACATTAACTGTACTTTTAATATTTAAAATACACTATTCAAACGTTGTTTATTGACTAGTGATATAATCTAGCCGAATTCAACTCGTGTCTTCTTGATTATCAAATCATTTCTGTTTCCACTCGATATATTGTTTTAGGCAATGACGCGAGTCCGAAGGATGAGCGTGATTGCCAAACAATATATCTCGTGTAAACAGAAATAATTATTTGATAATCAAGAAACCACTAGTTGCATTATATAATATAATAATTATGTCAAAGCAACATGTTACACTTTATTCCAAAGAGTGTTTGAAAAATTAAGATTTTAATATAAAATGACGATGAATGTGTGCTATTTGGCTCATGGCTTATATTAGTGCTGGTTAAAACGATTTGACGGTTAACCGGCTTTCGGTTAATCACGGTTTTTCATATATCGAACACCAGTAAACTGGTTAACCGAAAACCTGATTTTAAACCAGTTTACGAACTGGTTTGCAAACCTGCTTAAAAACCAGTTTGTAAACCCGTTTAAGAACCAGTTTGTAAACCGGTTGGCGAAGCGGTATGAAAATCTGTTTATAAACAAGTTTAAAACCGATTTTTGGCCGGTTTAAAAATCCATTTATTAATTTATTTAAAAGTCTGTTCTTAATAACAAAGATGCCACTGTTTAGCTTCCACATTAACAAGTGTAACCAATTTATTTTTGTTAGAGCAGTTTATAAATATATTTTAAACCGGTTTATAAACAGTTTTTCAAACTGGTTTTTAAATCCGAAATCCAGTTAACCGTCAAATCGATTTTTTACCAATACTATTATAAACCACACGCCAAATAGTATATACATTTATCGTGATTTTCTTTAAAGCTTAATTTCTCAAATACCCTTTGGAATAAAGTATAACATGTTCGGATTTCCTCGCTCCTTTATAGATAGCGATTGGACCTTTTGTCGAAGTGTTTAGGTGAGTTGCTTTCGTGATGAATGCGTGAGCCTTCTTTATTTTTTCAAAGTATGTCTTTCTGAAGATGTAATTAGCCGTAATCGAGTTTCTAGACCTGCACGATTTATTTAGGGTGGTTGGTTGGGCATGCTGGGTCGGTCTCTTTTTGGGAAATATTTCCATCAAATATTTTTTTTATTTCCTTTCCCCCTCTCGCTTCACGAGATATCTTAAAGCGTCAGGCCGAGATTACTAGGTTTTTTAGTGGCCTTTACGATTTGTGGTACGCATGAGTTTATGCTTGGGTTTTATCTTTAATGGTTTTTGGGGGCGGGTCTCTTTCGGTCATCTAGAAATTTCTGGGGGTTGGGGCGAGCGATTGGGTTGCCATCCGACTCGGTGAGGGAGCTACATTCAGTCCGTCACCGGCGCGCTTTCTCCAACTAGCTGCGACAACTGGCTGAATGCCCGAGCTGGGTTTGGTGGTGGTGCGGTCGTTTCCTCCGGCTTCTGGGGTCTCTACCCAAATTCGGGGCGGGTATGGTTTTTGGGACTTTGTCCTGGGTTTTCACTCGAACCTTTCGTCGTAGTACTTCCAATTCTGCGATGTTTCATACAGGAGTAAGTTTTTGTGACTTATCTCCGGTGTTTCGCTGTGTGTTAGTTCACACAGTATTTCAGTGTGCAGTCGTCCCGGACTGTTCACTTTTCCTCGACCAGCAGGGTTTAGGGTTTTTTTGTTGGCGTTCTTCTTCACAGTCGCTTACATTCGCGGTGATCACTACGGGGGCCCGCGCTGAGTGTCTGTGATCAACAGCGTCCTCACCTTTTGTTAATTTCCAATTTCATTACAATAGCTTCCTTTCAAACAGCTCTGCGTTGACTGACTGACTGACTGACATCGGACTTATCCCGTCCAAATCCTTCTTCATTCTCCCTATTTTACTTTCGCCTTCTTTTGACTGACGATGACTTTTTTATTACTTCATTATAATTTTTTCCCAGTTTGTTACTCTGTTAAAAATCTGGCCGTGGGGAGTGAAACAAATCTTTAGCTCTGCTTATTTGTTTCGCCAATTACCCATCTATTTCGGGCCAGCCCGTATATTTTCACTTGAGTTATGCTTCGCTGTATTTCAAATAATATCAAATCTTGTTCCGCGCAATGGTACCGATTCTGGATTTCCCGAATTGTTCGTTATCGCAGCGCGCCACTCTTCAGCTGTTTTCTCGCTTGTGACCCACATTGCCGAAAGTGAGTTGGCTTGGCCATCGCGGTAAGTAAAGACCTTTCAGAGCTGCCGCGGTGTATAAACTGTAAGGGGGTTGATTTGCGATTTTTAGTACCATTGATTATTATTAGTAATCAATCGCAGGTCGGCTTCTTTATCGTTTCAACAATACATATCAATATATATATATATATACAGTGTGTCCCAGGATTGATGTTACAAGAGATGAGATAGACTAAATATTTTTGAATTTTATTTTAAGGTTCTGGGATTCGGTCCTGCTTGGTTTGAAAAGAATTTTAAGAATATTTTTAGTAGGCTTTGACAGAGAAGCGAAAACTATTTAATTTTTGGGTAAACTACCCTTTTTGTTTATGACAAAGCAAAATTTTATTAAGAAAAGTTGTTCAGAACGATAAAATACAAAATTTCAGAGAGATTTGTCGAATTAGAAAAAACCGTAATTTTTTAGATTAAACCATTGCTCATTTTTTAGATTAAACCATTAAAATTATATTTATTAAAAATGACAGTTTGATTTAAGGAGGTAGATCTTCCTGAAATTTTGTATAGGGTTATAATTTCTTATTCTGAACAACTTTTCTTAATAAAATTGTGCCGTATCATGAACAAATAGGGTAGTTTACCTGAAAGTAAAATAGTTTTCGCTTCCCTGTCAAGGCATACTTGTTTTTCAAAAACTGAAAATATTCTTAAAATTCTTTTCAAACCAAGAAGGACCAAATCCCAAAACCTTAATATAAAATTTAAAAATTTTAGTACATCTTACATCTTGTAACATTAATCCTGGGACACACTGTATAAGATTTACTTTCACATACTTATATTTGTATATATATGTACATATACATGTACATTTATGTATGTATATACACGATACACGCATATATGATCATCTATGAAGCTCCAAAATTATGTGGAATGGAAGAATTTTTATGCTCTGAAAAAATGCGATTGGATTTTTTACCATAACTCTCTTAATTTTGAGCTACATTCAAAAGCTACTTTACAGGTAATTTTAAAGGCTACAAGATTATATACATTTCAACTTGCCCAAACCCTGCATATTCAAAAAATAAAGGGTTGAAGGGCTCGGGAGGGGTGGTCCGCGCACTATAATCCAAACTTCTAACATTGTCGTTAAGAAAAAACTCCCATTTTTGTACTATATTATTTTTACGTTTTTTTTTGTTTTAGTTATTTTGAAAATGAGGTATTTTTTAAGAAATTTTAAAAATACGTTTTTCACTTTCATCATATTTTTTTCCAAAAATACACATTCTAAACCTGTCAAACTTTTGGATTACATGACTAATACTAAAACAAAGTAATTTGTAAAGAGATAACGGTCAATATCAATTCTGGTGGAATGGCTGGGGTTTTGTCGCTCATTCTTTTTTTAAATTCGAGTGGCCCACCGTTTTTGCATCGTAACTCGCTTAGTTATAATCTAATCAACTTTTAACAGTGCTCATGCACAAGGCCTTTCCAATCACTACAAAAAATGTTCTATAAGTTTTTCCCGAAAAATGCATCGGTTTTCCATTATTTAACGTTGATTACTTCAAACCAAAAATAAAATCTTCAACAAGCCATAACTTTCTTTATTTTAGACCTAAAGCATTCATAAAAAAACAATCTCTTTGTTTTTTTAGAAGCTTCATTTTTGGTCAGTACAGCTTACTTGATAGAACGCGAAGTTTTCGAATTATTCCCGAAAAACCGTCCAAAAATATGCATTTGTATCACGAAAAAGTTTTCAATCGTGAATAACTCGAAAAATATCGATCCATCGAAAAGACTTTATAGAACATTTTTTACTTAGAATTTGTCCCTCTATCGATTTCCTGATTATTTTCAGTGAACACATTTTCACCCTCGAGAAGGGGTAACATCCACTCTCAAGGGAAAAGCGCACATCGGCGCTATGTCACTTTTGCTCCTTGAACTATCCCTTAACTACTCACCAAATTTCACGTCAATCGGTTAAGGTTCAAAGAATTTGGAGCGGAAAACCTTCAACGACTGGACTATTAGAAGATAGCAATGTTGTGTGGGGATACAAGCTTGCAATTTATTCTATTTCAAACTCTTAACACTTCTTGTTGTTCTTACTCTGCGTTATTAAGTGTTAAATTTTAATTAATACTTTAGATATTTCCTATATTTTAATTTCTTCTTTACTGAAAATAGATTAATTAATCTTATACTATTACCAACAATGATAGAACAACGTCTAGTATCAATAACAATATTATTATTACAGAAATTTGTACTACTCCAAACAATGAGGAGGCTGAATGTATTTCGTTATACTCCTGTCCTGTACTTACTAAAGCCCTTGCAACGCACGACGACGCATCGATAGAATTCGTTCGTAAGTCGAACTGTGGAGGAACGGCATTAGAACCCATGGTATGCTGCGGATCCTTATCGAACTTCAGTACACCTAATTCAATGGCGAGATCTTCAAACGATGTTAAGAATGAGTTACTTCCGGACACGCGTTATTGCGGCTACCAACACTCCGACGATTATACTTCCACTATAAATATTACTGCAATAAATGAATTTCCTTGGTTAGCAGCATTAATAGACGAATACAACATGGAAGCAGCAACGCAATGTGGTGGTTCGTTAATCAGCAACAGGTATGTGCTCACAGCAGCACACTGTGTGCACGGCATACCCGAAAAGAAAATGTAGGTAATACTGTTATATCATGCAGATATTATTAATAATTATACTTTTATAGCATAGCAGTGCGCCTAAGAGAATATAACCTTAGAAACCAAACTGATTGTGTTGAGGACCGTTCAAATGAATGCAGCGAACCGCCCCAAGATTTTGCAATTGCAAAAAGTATCATTCATCCCCAGTATAATCGAACACATAGGTTCAACGACATAGCCTTGCTCAGGCTTGAAAAAGCTGTCGTTTATTCAGGTAGGAAAAATTCTGAATAAAGTGATAACATTAAACAAATTGGCAATAATTTGAAAACGGGAAATACCTTAAAATCGATACTTAAAGTAGCTCTTTCTCTCTCTCTCTCTCTCTCTCTCTCTCTCTCTCTCTCTCTCTCTCTCTCTCTCTCCTTCATTGGATATAGGTGTCTTCCAGGTTCTTCCGCTTCTGTTTATCCTGCGCTACTTGGAACCATTTTTCCTGCCATTCGTTTGACGTCGTCAATCCATCGTCTTTGTGATCTTCCCACGCTTCTCATATATATATTCTTGGTTTCCATGAGACGATTTTTGTGGCTCAACGGTTTGGATCTTGACGAGCTACATGTCCAGCCCAAAAGTAGGTACAACTTTCCAAAGATTTCATATGCAAATTCTTATTCCTTATGTGCATTAAGTCGAAGAGCATAGATGATTATTACCATGACTTGAACTTTATCTACAGCTTTTCCAGCCAGGGCTACTGATATTACTTTCATCTCTTGATAGTGTTGAGAAAATGTATTTCTTTGTGCATATCACACAGCAGCTCGACGTTGGTGATTCTAGAGGCCCAAAGTATTTTTAGGATTCTGAAATAAGTTCACATCTCGAATATCTGCTTCCATACCAGACGAAGACGTAACACAGCACAACCCTGGTTCGTAGACCGAACTTTCAATCTCAGATAGTCAAGGCTTCATTCTGTGGAACCCAACTAGCTTGCTCACTCCTGCAACTTTATTAGTAAGATGACATCCATCTGACATGTTCATTTCCACCTTCCAGAGCACTTGGAGAGCCATTTAAGATTTGAATTCATTCCTATGCTATTACTAGTTCCAACGATTGAATTTAGAAGTACTTTTTACGTCTTTTTGACAAAACTGACAAGAAACTCTTCTTCTTCTTCCTCTTCTATCGGCTGAGAGCCTGTTATTTCCACAGATGTGCGGTTTTATAAGCCATCTTAAACCGCGGCCGGGGTAGGTGGCGAGCCTAACCCCTTGAATTAGGGAAGAATGCCCTCACAGGGGTCACGAACATATGATGTCCGGATGACAAGAAACTCATAAGCGATAATCGTGTGGCGACCGTTCTATGGGTTTATGTACACTTCTGTGCAATAAAATTAAGCACACACGGCTTTGTTGCATTTATTAATAGCGTTCTTTTTTCGAAAGGTCTTAGTTTTGGTCTTGTAATAAAAGTGTTATTTTCAAGTTATGGTGTTTCATTATTTATTGAAACTGCTGCTAGCCAATTAAAATAGACCAGAATTATACAAACTAGAATATTATGAAAAATAATCACTTATAATACCATGAGTAGTCAAAGTTATGTCGACTATTTTTGCGGTGGTGTCACGAATGTCCATTGCGCTTTGGTACGATTACGACGAGTGCGATAGCACGAGTCCTAATCCAAAGCGCAATGGACATGAGTAGTGATACCACCGCAAAAATAATCTACTTAATTTTGACTAAGAATGGTATTCGAGGGACTATTTAATGAACCAAACTACTTTTTCAAATTAGTTTTCAGTAAATCTAGCAACAAACTACGCAATTTCTATAGTAACAGAACACTAATATTGACTTTTTCTAATAAAAATAGCATTTGTTAAAAATAGTCACTTGAATACCTTCTAGGAAGATATATCCGCTGATATTTTTTTGATTGGTCAAGAAACGTCAGAATTCTGGATTTTCATTGGTCACTTTTTGACAGATGACAGGTGAATTGAATAGTCACTTATAATACCATGAGTAGTCAAAGTTATGTCGACTATTTTTGCGGTGGTGTCACGAATGTCCATTGCGCTTTGGTACGATTAGGACGAGTGCGCTAGCACGAGTCCTAATCCCAAGCGCAATGGACATGAGTAGTGATACCACCGCAAAAATAATCTACTTAACTTTGACTAAGAATGGTATTCGAGGGACTATTTAATGAACCAAACTACTTTTTCAAATTAGTTTTTAGTAAATCTAGCAACAAACTACGCAATTTCTATAGTAACAGAACAATAATATTAACTTTTTCTAATAAAAATCGCATTTGTTAAAAATAGTCACTTGAATACCTTCTAGGAAGATATATCCACTGATATTTTTTTGCTTGGTCAAGAAACGTCAGAATTCTGTATTTTCATTGGTTACTTTTTGACAGATGGCATGTGAATTGAATAGTCATAAGACTACTTCATACACACTAAAGCAACTGCGATGCGAACACGATTCGACTTGCACAAAATAGTTGCTCGAGACTGACAATATCAATTGTGAGGCGATTAGTCGTGTTGAAGATGTTTCATAAAATGCACGATTTAATTATTTGTCTTGTTAACGATATAACTTTTGGTTGCATATTGTATACAGGGCGGGCCACGAAACTTGTAGCCCTGACGAATTTTGAATGCAACCCAAATTGCAGTTATCATTGCAACCTAGACCGTCTGTTTTATTATGATGCAAAAACTGATCGCAGTAATTTCACGAACGCTGACGCATGACAACTGTCACATAATTAATTCGATAACGACATATTTTTAATACATGCAAAAGAAACAAAGTCAACCAAACGTAAAAAATAATAAATTATAAATGTCGTAACTGTTATAACAAATATTCGAAATTATCCCCATTAATTATTTGTGAACATGTTCTTACTCGTTTGACAATAGATCTTCTAAGACGAGACAAAATAGCTGGTGTGAATGCACAAGTGTCGTACTATTCGGTTTCTTAATTTTTCTTCGCTTTCAAATTGCGTTTGGTAGACCTGTTCCTTTACAGTACCCTATAGAAAAAAATGTAATGGAGTTAGATCGGGACGTCGTGGACGCCAAAATGTACTGCTCCTCTTCTAATCCAATTTTCTCCATAAACGTCATTCAAGTAATTTGTCGTCCAACGTTTAGTGGAACGTCTTCTAGTAATCCAGGGAGTGTATCTTGCAGAAACCGTAAATATCGTTTACCGTTAAATTTTCATTGAAAAAGTAGGGTCCAATTACTTGCATTTTTGTGGACTTCTCCAAATATTATTTGTGAACATAAGTTTATATCTTTGCGATAACTAATTTCGAAAACACTAACTTGTCACTATGACAATTTGTAATTTGTTGGACATTACCTACGCTGATCTGTTTTGCTTTAGAAGAAATATAGAGATCTAGAATGTAATGATATTTGTCATTTTGGTTGCAGTCACAATTCGTCAGGGGCACGGTCTAAGATATTCAGGTCATTCGACTGGGATTTGTAGGCATACTAAATTTTGTCCTCATTCACAAATATTTCGCTAGATGGCGGAAGTGTAAAAAAGGATACGACAAAGCCAACTTGAATTAAGTTTAGGTAAACAATAATGGCGGCTGGGCGGCTCACAAACACGTCAAATATTGACATGTAAAGTGAAGTCATATTTACATATTTTAAAAGTGTTTGAACTCTTCGAAATGGAATCAACTCGTGAAAAAATGAGGGGTTATCTTGTAGTGTACGACGTCCACTTTGAACAACTGTTCCTAGAGCCAGTAATGCAGATGGAAGTGAAATTTGACAATATTTTTTGTACAAAGGTACGAATTTAGCTTAGCTGCAGTTTAAGATTTGTGTGTACCTAGTTCAAACATTCCTGTGTAATGTAAACAATTTATGTAGAGCATAACAAGAGTTAATTTATCTCTCCTTGCTATATTACTGGCTCTAGGAACTGTAGTTTAAAGTGGCCGACGTACACTGCAAGATTACCAAATGAGGATGTAATGATGAAAGAAACAGACTCGAAAAACACCAGTGTACGAGCTGATAACAGCAAAAGTTCGATAGAAGTTGATCAAAATGGGTATGTTTGCAGTTTTGTATAAAATATGTAATGCCACTTAGATATAATTATTTTCCGAAGCAATGGAAGATGATATCTGGGTAAAACTCTAGAAGAATTAACATCTTGTAGGCCCATACGTCCTTTGAAAGCACTAGAAAAACTACAGTTGGATAGACAGCAAACGTGGCAGAAACACAATGGACTGAGCAGAAGCAACTTCAGTTTAAGCTACGACAGTACTACTCAAACTAGGATAGTAACTGTACAAATCAATTCTCCAATCAATCTGGGTGTACAGCTGTGGGACACGACAAGTAATTCAAACGTGGAGATATTACAAAGATTTCAAAACAAAGCACTGCACAGGGCTCGCTGAATTGTAAACGTTTGCAACATTTATCTCACAATTCAATAGGCCTTGGTGCTACACAGAATTACCAACTTACAGTACTACTGTAATACTGTAATACAAGGAAAAAATTAATGTGCGGGTTCGATATTTTTGGTGAAATACTGTAATACGAGGAAAAAATTAATGTGCGGGTTCGACATTTTTGGTGAAGTGCGTCATTTCAAGCCTACAAACCATTACATTTAATTTAGTTTTACTTTGGGTACCCGTTTTAAAACCCATAAGCCTGAAATTCTGTAATTAAGCAACACACAGTGCAGGTGCAAGGTGACTTAGTTAATAATAAAATGTGTCATGATATTCTGGGGCTTCAATCACCACATCTGGCAACTGGCGGGCAGCCCACACAGTCGCTTTAAAAATTGGGTACCGAAACCAAAGTTGTGAAAGTAGGGAAAGTAAGGCAGTCGTCGAAGGCATAATGCTAACCATATCACCCAGTATGCCGTTAACGGTGTGCCCGACCCGCCATGTCTCAGGTCATATTCCTAGGTGTGGAATGAAACGCTTTGAACTTTACTTTTATGGTATTCTGAATAATTTATTGTAGACACCTGTTTACTAAACCGTCTCCAGGTATAAAAATAAGCAGTAACGTAATTTGAATTTAAGAATTTCTTATAAAAAATTTACGATTCAGAATATCATAAAAAGATGTATACAGCTCGGTTGTTACCATAACTTTACCTGCTTACACAGATAACTAGTTGACTATCGCTTGGCTGCTAGATACCGTCCTTTCACGCAAAGTTCTTAGTAACGGTCTTGCAATGTAAATTACTCGTATATTATAAATCAAAGTTTATAAATCGTTTATACTTCAGGGCTTTCTTGCTAGTACATACTTGATTTCACTCAATATTAAATATTTATTCAGTATCTAAAAATGATAGAATACCCACTAATAATTAGGTATGATAAAAGTGAACATTAAATGAAGCGCGTTTTTGAATAAAGTGTTTTATTGTAATTGTACAAATTGTATGGTATTTTATTGTTTTGCAGATACTGGGTAAAAATTATTTTATTTGAAATCGGCATTAAAGTACCTCGAAATCGTCATTAAAATACGAGAAATCGGCAGTAAAGTAATCCATTGTTTTACGACTTTTTTGTAGGTGGCGAGGCGACAGATAAACGTCAACCGACATTAACATAACCTAGAAAAGTTGGTTAAAATGTTGTAATTTCACAATTTCTCGATTTCAAATAAAACATAATGTACTCCTCGGCACTGAAGTTCCTTTTTATCCCTCATGTGGTTTATTTGCCTTGGCCCTATGGGCCTCGGTAACTAAATCCATATTCTTGATAAAAAGCTTAACTTCAGTGCCTTGGTATACAAACTACTATTTAATTCAGTGACAAATGGAACAATATTTCAACTATTATTTTTTATGAAATGTTCAATCAAGTTTTCCTAATATGAAATAGTACATATGTACTGGAAAATTGTATTATTTTCACTTAAGTAAAAATATTAGTATGTACATCTTTCTTTAATTTATTAAAATAATAAAACTTATTTGACTTTTATTAGCTTTCAATGCATAGTTTAAGGGTTAATATTTATAAAAAATTTAATATTTTTAATAATGTTTTGTTGATATTTATATTAATTATTTTGTTACATATTATAGTACATTATAGAGAGTGATTCAAAATTCAAGAAACCCAAATTATAATAAACAATTACTACATGATAACTGGATAGAAGGAAGTCCGCCCATAAATATGAATTTATTCCTTTGCAGTCATACTCGTTATTGGTAGCGTTTTGTTTGTAATTTTATTTATTTAATTAAACAGTAAAGTGCTGCAAAGGCAGATATAAACAATAATGGCATCCTACAAATATGTCAAACATCAATTAATTGACATGTGAAGCGACAATATATGACAAAAATGATTATATAATAGTTATTTACTATACAAGTGGGATAAGAGCATCATTAATATAAGTGTGTGTAAGTTACAAACGAGTGCGTAGCACGAGTTATGTAAGCACACAAGTATATTAATGATGCATTATCACACATGTATTGTACAAAATTTTATCTACGACTGCCTAAAATTGAGAAAAGTGCATTAAGAGAAATGTCAGATGTCATTTTCAAAAATATTTTAGTAGGCAAATGTTATTATGTCATTCATTTGACACTATTTCAGTTAGGTAATGAAACCATTACACAACTCAGTTGCGTAATGAAACCATTACATAAGTGAGGGGTGTAATGAGCTTCATTACCTAACGGAAATAGTGTCAAATGAATGACATAATGAGTTACTTATCCCACTGGAGTAGATAAAAAAAATTACTAGTTATTATCTACAAATCATCTTTCAAAAGTGTTCGAGCCCTTCAAAATGGATTCACAGCGTGAAGGAAATGAGGATATCAAAAGTCTTGGAACTCATTTCACAAGTAATTTATTTGCAATCTGTTACATTTGCAACAATAAGCAATACAGTTCTTTACAAAAGTTTAGTGCAGCACTTTAACAATAATATGAGAAAGTAGTTGCCCTTATATTTGTAATAAATACATAATAATATATTGTCGTTTAACAAATTCTGTTTGTAAAGGAACCGATACATTGCCTCTAAATCTCAAATGCAGGTATGAACATCTGTTATTTTATTATGTAAGTAAGGTGGCGTTTCAAATATAACAATTTTGTGATAATTATTATTATTAATTATTTGTGTTAGAACTTTGGATAAATTTCTGTTTATTCCATTTTTCCATTTTTTTTCTTATTGCGGATAGCAAATTTCAGGTGAGTCGCATTGCATATATACTTTTTTTTTCTTTATTCGTTATTTGTTAATTGTTTATATTGACTTAACATTTTCAGTTACTTAAAATCTGTCATGAAAGTCAAAGAATTTATTTTGTATTATCAAAATGTTAGAGGGCTTCAAACAAAAACGAACACCTTTAAATGTAACCTTGCGGCTGACGATTATGATTGCATGGCACTGAATGAAACTTGGCTTGATTCAGATATATATAATACTGAAATTTTTGATGAACGCTACAATATATACAGATGCGAAAGAAATAAAACTATTACTGCTAAAGAAAGGGGAGGTGTGTGAATTGCAATTAATAATAGTAATTTATTATACAAGACGATAAAGTTAAATTTTATCCACGAGTGAATCGTTTAACGTCGAGACGAAGTCGAGACGTTAATGATTCAAGAGTGGATAGAAATAACTTTATCGTCGTGTATAATACAATATTTTTTTCTATAGCAAGAACTTTAACAATTTCAAAAGAAAATAATGACAGTCAATCACATTTCAAAATGTCAGTGGCTAGATTGGGTTGCTACGATAATACGAAGCCGTCATATTTAATTTAAACAAAAGTTAGAAAATTAAATTACTTTATCTATCCTTGATGTTAAAGTGCTACTTTATCTACCCTTGCTGTTAAAGTGAAACTTGACCTTTTGTTTTGAGTTGATAAAAGCACACTTTAACATGTGCTATAGAAAAAACAATATTATTCTGAAGTTATAAAAACTAACAACAAGCTTGAGACGTTAACAATTAAAGTAAAATGTTTCGGATCCACTTATACTGCGTGGGCCACGAAACTTGTAGCCTCTGAAGATTTGCTACTGCAACCGAAACATGAAAGAAGAGTAGATCATTATTTTTTATGCATTAAAGACAGATCATGGTTGGTAAATATCAAAATAAACAATATTTGCTGTATATATTTATATTACTTTTTGTAATATAATGCAAAACGTGGCTAGAGGGGCTACAAGTTTTGTGGCCCACCTGGTATAATAAGTACAGTTTACTTTGTGCCTAAATCATCATTGGATGAATATTTAGAGTATTTTGCTTTGTTGGAAAATATTCGAAATATTTTTGAAAACGAAATAATAATCATAGGGGATTTTAACATACCCGAAATTAATAACTTTAATTATAATCTTGTAAGTGGTAGTCAGATTACAAAAAGTGTACAGGAATTTTTAGATTTATTCAATTTACAAATGTATACTAACGTTGGGAATTCTGTTGATAGAACCTTAGATTTAGTTATGTGCACTTTTGAATTGTGTGTGGGAACGCAGTTTGATGCTTTAGTGCCAATTGATGTTCTGCAGTGCAGTCTTTAGGCCCCCAATTTTTTGGGGCCTCCGACGGGCGCATGGATCAACTAATAATAATGTAATTCATTAATTTTGTAAAAAAATAAAAATTAAAGTTGTGCATTCATTTGATAATTATACATAATTATAAATCATTAATAAAAATTAATAATACGTATAAATGTACTACGTTGGCCAGACCCAAAGCTTTTTGGTATTAGAACAGATTTTAGATTCGATTGTTTTAATGTAGGTTCGAAAGCACTGCTTTACTAAGTAAACTGAAGCTATTATAGTCAACAGGAGATTTATATCTTTTATATTTTCGATGGACTCTAGATTTTTCCCTCATCAGCTTAATTAGATCGCTTGAAAACCAAAGAGGAAGATAATCTGATTGCTTATTAAACATCGGTACATGTTTTGAAATAACAGATTTCATAATGAGATAATTAATTTAGTTCTCACTGCTAAGCGATTTCACTTCAACATTCCAATCGTAAGACAGTAATTTACCATTAATAGCATTCTAATCAGCTTTGGAGGAATTACGAAAATTTTGAGCGGCTGCAATAAGCAGTTCTGTAAACTTATATCTAAAATATATTTCTAAAGGAGGCTAGTTTTGATCTACAGCAGTAAGAGGAGGCTTTCGCATTGAATAACCTCTGTGTGTTCGTTGTTAGATAACACAAGGTCTAGAATCCTCAAATTTATATTTTTAACATAATTAAACTGCATAATTCCACTTACAGATATACAGTCCACAAAAAAATTTGCATTATTGTCGTATGTTGAAGCTGGTTGGGGGTCACACTCATTGCCATTCTTAACCCAATTTATGTTGCCCAAGTCGAAATCACATAATAGTTAACGGCTCAGATAATGATATCGAGCAGTTTGTAACAAATATAGCTGGAATATTATCGGGGTCCAGCCCCTTGCTTACATCCTGGCTACTTAGTAGCTCTTACACTTCCAGACAGTTAGATAGGTAGACAGGCAAACATTAATAAGTTAAACAGGATAAAAAACGAACTTTGCAGTACTATGCTACAAGAGAGGCTAAACTCTTTATCATTAATGTGCGTAGAAAGCGACATTGAATTTAAATTTTGAAGATATAACACAGGACTTTGCCCATACCAAATTGAGCAAAAAATCTTTTATTAGTGTGTAGCAATAATTATGACGTATTTTTTAGTTTTCTTATTTCTATTGTGTTTATATTCATTTTATTAGAATGTTAATTTCATTTCAGTACATAGTTGTATAAAAATAAAAGTAGGTATTTTAAAAATATTTTTTGTATGGTATTGAGTTACTTCCTTTCTAAAAGGGCCCCTTCATTACATTGGGCCCGGGGCCTCAATCATATAAAAGACGGCACTGATGTTCTTCCCCCCGCTCTGTTGATCACAAGTTAGTTTTAATCCTGCAGTGAACGATAACCTCGCATTGAATAAGTATGATTTTTAAAAAGGTGACTTTCTGTTACTATGTAGTGCGTTGAAGAATACAGACTGGAGTATTCTTGAACCCATAGATGTTAACATGGCTACTAATGAATTTTATAACATTTTATACAACATTATAGACCAAACTGTACCTAGAATCAAATGCAATCTGACAAATAGAAACAAATATCTTGTATGGTTCACAAAGGAAATAATATCAAACTTAAAGCGTAAAACGGTTTCATTCCAGTTCTCTATACAGTTCTTATATAGGTAATAGTTTTAAAGTACAAGTTTGTGTTATTATTTAGGCATAAGATAGGTTACTAGTATTAGCTGTTAGCCAGAATTTTTATTTTTTACTTTGTACAATATTGTGACTACCTATAATAGTTGTGCAATAATGTAATTTGATATTATGTAGCAAATTGCTAAATAAAGTTTATTATTATTATTATTATTATAAACGGAAAAATGAGTCTGAATGCCACTTACAGGAATTTACACGTATTTGACGAGAACTAAAACTAAAAATCTGGTATGATACACGCACACAACTTCCTTTTACAGTGATCTTATAATTGGCCAAAAATTTGATTTTAAATTTTTAAGCATTTGTCAAAAATTTTAAAAAATTACAAATTCTACAAAAACGGTGCAAAATAGAGCGTTAGGTGAAGAGAAAAATTTTCTCTAGAATTTTAAGTTGAATTCAAAAATGTGTGTTCTTTTTAAAATAGGAGTTAAGATAAACAACAAAAGAAACCGATTTTAGAAGTATTCAACTGGAAAATCACCTATCTCACATCAATACACAATAAAAATCTAATAAAAATGAGAAGTTTTAAAAAAATCGTTAGCCGTTTTTGAAAAAATCGAAAAAAACTGAAAAATCACAAGAGTAAACAAACACCTACTTCCGGTTATGCGGTTTTCTTCAAAAGCTTGCTGTCGCATCTACATAGTACACAAAGCTTATACAGGGTGTAGAAATGCTTTACGCACCATAGGGATTTCAATGGTAATTTCTTCATATGAAAATATTTGCTTCGCTAATTATTCTAGAGCAAACCTGTATTGAAGTTTTTTGTAGAGAAAAAAATTCTGTATCCATTTACGCCAGAACTTGTCATTTTACATTTCGGAAAACCGAAAATTTAAAGACTAAAATTACCATTTTTAGACAAATCAGTGGTGCCTTCAAATTACTGAATCATCTCAAAGCATCAACAAATTAGTTTGGTGTTTATTTGTTTGCATAATCTGTCAAATGTAACGGCAACCAAATAAACACCCTGTATATGAAGTTTCAACGCCATACCTCTTTTCGTTTTTGAGATATTCTGTTCACAGACAGACACACAGACCAATGAAAAAAAATATGTTTTTTGGGTTCAGGGGACTCTAAAACGTGAAGATCTGTTGAAATCTCAATTTCGAATTTTTGGGATGAATCCAATACTTCCTTTATTGTAAAAGGAAGTAAAAATATATAGGCAATTTAAGTTTACAGAACAAAATGAAAATGCTGATAAGAAATATATAAACTTCACACAGCCATGTCAGCAATACCTTATTTATAACCAAAAGCCATGCAATTTAAATAACACGTATCGCAATTTACCTGCAAGAAGCAATACAATCTATAAATGATAGTAAATCGAATGTTACTTTTTGTTCAAAATTAAATATGTAAATCTACATATATTGAAATTGCTTAGACAAAAAAATGTTATTACTTTGACACGAAGTATTGAAATTCCCTCATATCGAAAACCACTCTGAGTCAAATATCTCTAAAATTCGTGCCAACCGACTAATGAACCCACTTTACCAAATCTCCGTCTCGACTGCGCGGATCTTTTGGTGAAGACCCCAGCCCACTAGATCCCTCCCTCGTATTGGGGGGTGCCTAAACGTGCTGTGCGGGGTATGTATGTTTGTATGTGTACACGATTACGGTCGCCAGGAACCTTCCTGAAGTCTTAGATCGTTTTCATACGATAGGTCCTCCGAAAATGAAGGCAACATCAACTTTTAAAGTATGGTCGGCAAAAAAAAATTTTTTTTGGGTTTTTTTTTAATAAATAACTGGTTCATAACATTTTATTGTATTACCGAAACGGAGTGATGCTGAGTGTCAAAGTATTCTTGGAAAGCATGGAAGGGCGCTTTTCTTGGGTGGGGGGTACCGTATATTTATGTATAGGTATTAATGTATTATCAAGACAATTTAAAAATTCCAAGTGACTATTCAATTCATTTGTCATCTGTCAAAAACTGACCAATAAAAATACAAGATTTGAGGTCTTTGAGCCAACAAAAATGATCTATATTGACAATTTTTACTAGTGGTTTTAATCAACAATTTTTTAAAGTAATTAATAGTTACCACATATACTCACAACACTTATTTATTAAAAGAAAAGGTACAACTCAATTTCAGGATAAACAAATGTTAAAAAAATGGTTTCAGTTTGATGAATAGTCCGTCGAATACCATTCTTAGTCAAAGTTAAGTAGATTATTTTTGCGGTGTTATCACTACTCATGTGCATTATGCTTCGGATTATCCGTATCAAAGCGCAATGAACATTCGTGATACCACTGCAAAAATAGTCGACAACTTTGACTACTCATGGTATTATAAGTGACTATTTTTCAGAGGTTTATATACTACACCAAATAAAAGTTTTTGCCTACCAGCAGTTACCACTATCAATAACTGTTCAATAACATTATCAGCTTGTATAACATAATGCTTGAATGATAATTTAACGTGTATGCCAACTCCACCTCCCCTTGTTGTACGATCAAGATGCAAAAAGCAGTAGCCATCTATTGCCACCACATCTGAAGATATATTAGACGTTAACCAGGTTTCACTTACAGTCAGTGAGTCGTAGTTTGTATCAATTACATGGTCACGAATATTTGAAAAACTTGCCATGAATTATCTTGCATTCAGATGTGCACACTGAAAATTAGAAGCGATATAATTCATGATCAATAGATTCTTTATTTAATAAAACAGAAATATGAGATATAATTAAGTAACTAATTTAATGCGTAATTGCAATAAGAAATTAAATTAAAGATAGGTACTTATACCGGTAACTTAATTAAAGCAAGCAGCATGCTAAAAATATAAACACAGCTTCATGTGGAATAGTAGGTACACTTACGATCATTGAAAATGAACAGGGTTATGCATGTCAAATTGACTTCACCGACGTTTTGCAATTGCGTGCAACGTTATTTTATTATTACGATGAGGAGAGAGTTAGGACAACACGATTCTGCTTTGGAGACAAGGGAAATTCAGAAAACGTATATCAACTACTGTAATGTTTGTTGCATAGTCCTGTTCATTTTCAATTATTCTTTGTGTAACTCAGTAGCTCATTGAGGGCCGGTTGCAGAAAGCAATGTTAAGTCTGGTGTTAGCTAACGTCGCGTCAAAGTGAACAAAATCGCATCAAATTTTGTTTACTAATGTATTAGTTACCATAAACGTTTGAGATGATTCGTTTTTGTTCACTTTGACGTCGTGTTAGCTAACACCAGACTTAACGTTGCTTTCTGCAACCGGCCCTAAATCTTAAAAACTTTGCCATCAGCGACCAGACATTGGTAAAAACATATATTTGTTGAGCAGAACGCAAAAATGATTGCCTTGCTTTTGTTAGGTCTTCTTTTATGAAAACCAGGGTTCCTTTTATTTGATTTGAAAATTCGTTGTCGGAGGTTATAATTAACAAACTTCACAATGACTGGGGTGGGTAGACTTGAATTCCTGCTCCTCAATCTATGACTTCTTTCAATTGCGTTCTTGGGAACTTGGATTGGAAGCGCAAAAATTGTAAGAACTTGGTCTGTATCTTCCTTCATTGGAAGCTTCTTGATCTCTAGAATATTCAGGTTACTTCGTCTTAAATATTGTTCAAGAGAATCCATTTTAAAATCGTGTGTTCGGATAGTTGTGTTTTGAGAAGCACCAGTTTCTTCTACAGTAGAAATATGCTGGTCGTGTTCAGAACTGTTGCTTAAACTTCTCCATCAAATTGGCCATAAAATCTCCATACACCAGAATGTTCTTAACAATACGTTGAACCACATCATCTTCGTCGGACTGCTCTTTGATGGAAGCTGACTGACCTTTGCCACCACCTGAAGTTTATAATCGCCACCCGTTTTTATAAAATTTACAGCAATTCTGTAAACATCACAATAATAGTAGGAAGAGCCCAACTTTAACTATACTAAAACTGCCAAATAAGGGTCCGCCCACTGCGCTAGCACGTCTATTCAGCTTGACTGCACGTGGATTAGAATGTATTTCTAATCCCTGAAGACATTTCGCACTGCACTAAACTGCCTCTCTTGTTCAAAGATTTCAACATTTGCTGAATGCGATACGAGGTAGGTACTCCACAACTGGATATCGCAGCTCTATGTTGGTGTCAGCAGTTTTATAGACAAGCAACTTGTTGGCAACAGATACTTTAGAGTTGCAGCCTAACAAGCAGTAATATTTTCTCAATTAGGATTTAGTTGCTCCCTTATAGTCCAAATAGTGGTTTCTAGGTTAATACAAACAACCTTTTTTATTGCCGCTTCTTTTGAATTTCGGTATTTGACGGCGCTAAAAACAGATACTTTTTTTACCAATACACAATATTAAACCAGCATCACAACTTATAACACAAAATATTAATTAAACGTTACGAAACGTCAAACTGACGTTTTACCGCTCTACTCTTTCGCCACCTGTTGGATCCGCACGGAACTAGGACAAAAATTAGCCAGCGCAATCTGCCAAATGGTAAGAAGTCGAATCACCTGAATATCTTACACCGTGGTCAGGGGCTACAAGTTTCGTGGCCCGCCCTGTATAAGATACTGGCACACATTGCCAATGTCAGATTTTTATAAGTATTTTGTATTAAAAAAATAATTACCGTAATCCGAAAATTGTATTTTCTTAGTAAAAAGTTATTTCTGATATTGTTAACCAAACTTCGTATTTACGGTTTTCTCAGTTTTGAAACAAATGTGTTAAACATGTTTTACAAAAATTAAAAATAAGAGCAGTTGTTGAAGTACTGTTTGAGGCTTTCGCGGTTACTCGAATTATTCTTCTTAACATAGAATTTCGGCTTAGACCGCGTAGTATTTGTAGATGAACACCGAGCATTCTCTGGCTTAATGTGCCTTGCACCTTGTGAACTCGATGGCCATGCTCTTTGGTGGCTCGTGTTGTTTGAGTATCTTGAGAACGAGGGCAGATTTAGCCTTTTTGCTGTTTGTGCATCCATATTCACTAAGGTTTCGCGCAAGACCTTGCAGCTAAGCACTGAAGGTCATAGTGGAGCTATTTATAGTTATCTGTGCCAAGCGCGCGAAGTGGCGTAACGCTGATCGGTCGTTCGAGTGCAACGTAATCCGTGGGGCGTGACCCTATGACGCACAGTGGTTGTAATGCTTTAGATTGTGTATCACAGGAGTCCACGTTTTACTAAGCTTAAAACCATCTCATTCCTTGAAAATCGAACCTTCGCCGTTAAGATTAACACAGCAATCTCCGAAACAAAAGCCATACGAGCGGGAGACCCTCAGGGCAGCATTCTGGGCCCACTTCTTTTTAAGATGTACACCTCGGACATACGAAAAATACCGGTGACATTAGCCACGTTTGCCGACGATACGGCCATCTTATCGCAAAATATAAACCTAGAAATAGCAATTAACCAATTACAAAACGCAACGGACAAATACAATAAATGGCTCCAAGAGTGGAACATCAAAATCAACCCCAGTAAATGCCAGTGTAAAATCTTCACTTTGAGGAGAATTTTTAATTCGCCCTCTATTACTATTGATGGAAACGTCATACCTTGGAGCCCCAGAGACACAGCAGTTAAATATCTTGGTGTGGTCCTCGACACAAAGCTGAACTAGAGCTACCGAATTAATCAAAAGTTAATACAATGTCATAACAGGCTCCGACAACTCTATCCCATTATCAGCCGCAAATCCCCCTTCAGACTCGAATGCACCACCCTTCTATGTAAAACCCGGCTGCGACCCATAGCTCCCTATGCATCTCCAATCTGGAGTAATACATCCAAAACAAATATCCTAAAGCTCCAAAGATACCAAAACAAGGTCCTGCGAATTGCAGTGAATGCCCCATGGTTCATTCGCAATGTGCAACTACACCATGAGCTTGGTGTTTCACCAGTTCAAACCAATATTACCACGAACACCAGGAATTTCATCTTAAACATCAATAAATACGAAGGAGCGATACACTACAACACGGTCAACGCGACATCCATAAAAGACTAAAGAGAAAGCTTCCACAAGATACCCTCTCAGATGAAGAAAATTAACGAAGATCATCAACACAGATTGAGTGAGGCCGTCACTACTAGCCTCCATGCGACCAACGCAGCTTATTGGTAATAAAGTCACAATGCAGATAATGTATGTACTGTTAGTCAAAGTTATCTTATGTCAAAACTGTCATGTATAACACTTGTATGTTGATCTGACAAATGCTGCAATAAAAAAAGGCGTCACGTTTTAGTAAGGTTAAAGCCATCCTTCTTGTTTATATTATTTGGATATTTTTCTATTTCTATGGCTGCACGTATCACTCGCGGGAAGTAGTGAGGTATTCCGGCAAGTACATACTCTGGCGGGAGTCAAATTCTAAAGTGTGTCCATTTGTAAACGTATGCTCAGAAACTAAAAAACATAAAGTTAAACAAATATGATATCTTAGTCAGTTTCGACGTAGTGTCACTCTTCAAGAAAGTGCTGGTTGATGAGGTGCTAGTAATGCTCAAGCTTTCTTGCCCACAGACCAAGATGAACTTGTCGAAATTTGCCTGAAAAACCTTTACCTCAGTTGGCACAATAAAATGTACGAACAAGTCGAAGGAGCGGCTATGGGTTCATCGCTATCACCTGCTATCGCTAATACTTACGTGGAGCCATTTGAAACCAAGGCTCTCGAACAAGCGCAGCTAAAACCGACCTGCTGGTTGAGATATGTAGATGTGACCTTTGTCATCTGGTCACACGGACACCAAACATTGAATATGTTTCTAAAACACCTGAATTCTGTACATCCCAACATACAATTCATAATGGAGGTAGAGGAAAACTGCAGTGTTCCGTTTCTAGACGTCCTGGTGAAACGTAAGTCAGAAAGTAGTTTAGGACATGCAGTCTATAAAAAGAAAACACACACGGACAGATATCTAAATGCTAACTCACACCATGATCCAATGCAAAAAACAACAGATCTCCAGACTTTGGCGACAAGAGCCGTTCGTATCTCAGATGCATAAAATCTAGAGAGAGAAAAGGTTTGACTCTTTACAAAAGAACGGATACACAACTACCGCCATACGACAAGCGCTAGACAAGACTATGACACAAAAGGCTAAAGAAGAATCCCTACCTCTGGAAGGCTTAGCATTTCTACCTTACGTTAAAGGCTCGACTGATAAGATAGGACGTGTCCTGAAACGATTTAACATCAATACTGTGTTCACGAGCAAGGAAACTTTGGGTAACGGCTTCAGATAGGTAAAAGACAAGATTCCAAGTTTAAAAACCGCTGGCGTATATCGCAATCCTTGTTCTTGCGGCTCGAGTTACATTGGACAGACTGCTCGTTCCGTTGATCTTAAGACTTCAAGAACATAAAGGCGATTGCAAACACAAACGCATCACAAAAGTAGCCGTACCTGAGCATACGTTTACAAATGGACACACTTTAGAATTTGAGCACGCCAGAGTACTTTTACCAGAATACCTAACTACTTCCCGCGAGTGATACGTGAAGCCATAGAAATAGAAAAACATCCAAATAATATAAACAGGGAAGATGGTTTTAAGCTTAGTAAAACGTGAACACCACTGTGCGTCATACGGTCACGTCCCAGGTATTACGTTGCACTCGAACGACCAATCAGCGTTACGCCACTCATCGCGCCTGGCACAGAGGACTATAAATAGCTCCACACCGACCTTCCGTTCTTAGTGCGACTTTCACTCTGATGATGCAAGCTGCAAGGTCTTGCGAAACGTTAGTGAATATGGATGCACAAACAGCAAAAAGGCCAAATCTGCCTAAGTATCCTCGTCCTCAAGCTACTCAAACAACACGAGCGACCAAAGACCATGGCCATCGCGGGGGTTTTTGCTCGAGTTCACAAGGTGCAAGGCACATTAATCCTGAGAATGCTGGGTGTTCATCTACAAATACTAAGGGGTCAAAGCCGAAATTCTATGTTAAGAAGAATAACAGTTGCTTAAGGTCAATCACTTACTAATTTTTAGAACATCTTGTATATTTTATCAAAAGTTTGACAACCGTTTATGACACCCCAAAAAGAGCAAAACTTTCATCAAGAATAACATTTTCTCGAAGAACCAAAATTGAGAAAGTTTGCAATAGTGCGGTACCCTATCCGGAAACACACCGAATATTATTTCACTTTTTACTGAACTGTGTTTAACGTCCTTAACGTGTTCAGAACCATAATTGAGTTGTCAAGCAGTGAACATTAAACCTACCTCACTGCAAAAATAATAATCAGAAGCCTATGTACAATGGCGGACAGTAAATGTAGGCCGGCCTGATATTCGCTTGACATCTTCTACTACTACTAAAGTTCATTTTTTTGCTATAATACCTGTCAAACTGTTGTAAGGTTGGCAAAATTGACAGTGAATTTTGTTGGATGATGTTTTGAGCCCTGTCTACTCGTCGCGCTAACAATTTTAAAATTAATTATTTTAGGTTATCTTGGTGCCCTTCAGTTTTCGCCTTCATTCTTAATGTTCTTCTTTTCATGACATTTACTATTTTGTATAAAATAATTTAAATTTGTTTATTGTTACCGACCTACTTATTTATTTTCATAATAATGATTTGTGATTCTGACTCTGACAGCTACTTACGTTACCTAACCTCACAGTCAGATTAATAAAATGTGTTACTAGAAACCAGAGGTAACAACATAAATTATGTAATAACCCCAACAAATACCAATAGAAACACTAAAGCTCTGACACCGACAGGTATTATATTAAAAAAATAAACTCTACTTATGTCCAACTAACCTCAATTTTGATTTTCCGGCCTAAATTTATTGTCCACCATGGTACCAACACAATTCAGTATAGTGATCATGCTGGTTGACAATGATTTTTTAGAATTTCGCCAATTGCATCGACTGTATTAACACTACGTTACTGCGAATGATTATTTTCCCACCGGAATTACCAGATTGAACTTAATTATATTTTTCTTCTAAAAACGCAATTTGTAGAACAAAAATGCTAGCAGATGAAATATATACATATTCATATGATCATGAAATGACAAAGCATTTTATAACTAAATAATAATAAAGCAGCCTAATATTGATATTCATAAAAGGATATTGATTGGGATGACAACCCGCAATAAATTGCTTTTATAATAAATGCTATAGATTTTAATTTACCTAAATTGTCAGGAAGGAAAGAATACATACAATCCAACCCTGCAGAGTTCATTTATTTAATCAGAACGCGTTTCAGAGAAATAAAGAAACCAAATTACTGTCGACTGGCACTCACGTGCAAAACGTAGCGTGAAAAGTGCAAAGTTAGCAAGTCCGAGAGCCCGCGAAGAACAAGTCAAAAATGCTATTTTTGCAAAACGGTGAAGTACGACAAAAAGACGGGCAGAACCGAAAGAACGTTTCGAAAAGTTTTCCTGGGGAGGGAGTGACCACCGCGGAGTCAGTCTTTTCCCGGGGATCCTAGGAAATTTAATTATACCGGCGCGTACGACGTTTCCGTGCTAAAATAACTAAGTCCAAATCCAAAATTTCTATTTTAAAATATATGTGAACCAGTGCTATCCCCGCCAATTCCAAAGGAGCGAACAGCAGCGCTAAGAACAGCCAACACCTTTCGTCCCATAATTATTTCGGGCGACCGCGTAAAATAAAAATTCATCCACCACGCCAGCGAGCGACGGCGGGATTGCAGGTCAGATCTTTATGGTATTTTATTAACCAATTTAATACAGGTTGGCTCTAGGCGTACCTTCCTTTCCAGTGTGTAATGTTCTAAATTTAAGTATACTCTGTTCAATCGTTTTATGAAACCGACAACAATCATATTCCATAAGCAACTGGGGTTCTTAAATTTGTAATGGTTCCACAGTTTTGGCTTACTTTAATATATGTCTCTTTAACGTTACAATTAGTGGTCATCATGTTCGTTACAACCCCTACGTTACTAATAGTGGTCAGCAGATGAGTGACAACCCCTACGTACAAACAGTGGTCAGCGGGTTCGTTACAACCCCTATGTTATAGTGAGATTTAGAGCCCAATTTGATAAAACCCTGAAAACAATATTTATTTTAAATAAAATGAAATAAAAGCTATAAGACCAAAGTAATATATTCTCCAAAATAAAAAATATTTTGGAAAATATGAACACACCCTATTAGCTGTTCTACGCCATACTTAATTAGTTCATTAGGCATTTTATGTATACTTGGATACTTTCCTTTTCAGATTTTCCCTACCTTTTCCGTTATAGATCGCTCTTCTAAAGTGTCTTAGTTTCATCCGTAGTTGTTACCGTTCTCTCGAAGTTTTTCTTCCCCATTTCATAGTTGTTTCATATATGTCACCCATTGTTGTTCCTTTATATGATTTAATGATTTATGGTACCATATTTATTAACTGGTTTCTCTCTTATCTTCAATATCTTCTTTATATATTTTTGGATTGACTTATTACAATTGTGTGTTCTCGAAAAGTATCCACTATTTCATTGCCCCTATGTTTTGGGTACGCATTTCTCTCTATCCAATGCTATTATTTTCATTTCTAGGGTTTACCATGATTTTGTGCTTCCTTGGCCATTAATTTGTTTCTTTCTCATCCTTAAGCTCCGTGTTGCTGCTTCTAATGTATCATTTTTTCAACGTTCGTCCATCCTGCTAGGGGATTTACTTCTTTCTTTGCCGTAACCGTTGTCGATATAGCCACTCCAACGTTTTTAATCTGGTCTCAAATGTTGCTAACATATTTTGCCATCAGAGTAAACAATTAAATTATACTTACATCAAACTATAATAAAGTGCCTAGAGCAATTTTGTTGTTTTTAATTTATTTTAGTTTTATTATTGCCAACAAATATTGATTTAATGGTAAAGAGTGTCTTTGTTTAAAAATTGTCAACAGTAATGTATTAAGTGCATAGTGACTTGCCGATATTGCTGGTCAGATTGCACGACCAGAAAATACGCCCGACAGCGAAGCTGGAGGGCGTATTTTTTAAACAATCCAGTGGGGAGTGCAATCTGGTCAGCATTATCTAAGCAAGCAACTATGCACGCAATATATTTTGAGTGACTATTGCTTGAATCGATAAAAAAAACTAACGAATCATCATTTTAATGAGTAAGGTGGAGTATTGCCGATTATTCAACACTATAATGAACGAACCAATGAAAATTGTTCAATTTGTCAGACACGGCCAATTAAAATTGACTGTCATTGAAAACACCTAATGTCACAGTGTTGGCACGCGAGCCCGATTGGATTCAATGATTTCAATTTAGTGAGTAGCCTTTGACTGACATTTGACCAAAACGTCAAAGTCAAAGTTTGCAAATCAACGTCGTTCTAAAAACTCATAATAATCGTGTTGGAAGCTCCAGTATTGAATTAATAGTGAAAAACGTTAAAAATGTGTGCTGTCGAACACGGTAAAAGTCATCTACCCATATTGTTGAATAATCTTTCCAACAAAAACTGCTCAAATTCCACTCGACCTGCGGTCTCGCGGAATTTTTAAGGCAGTTTTGGTTTCGAAAAATTTAAACGCAATAATTTGCATGTGAACGAAATAAATTCTCAAAAAAAATCACCTTTTGTGGTATTAGGTACCCTTGATAAGTTGTTATGTAACAATAATTATCGACGCAAGCCATTTTTGATTGGTTGAAAGTGAAAAAAAACGAGTCATTGGTCAAATGACATCGTTCGGCAGATGTATTCAATAGTCTCCAATATAGTCTACTTCGTCCACCACTCTGTTTCAATTTCGAAATGTTACAGATTATATTCGCCCCATATGTCTGCCCACGTCAGAAACAAAGTCCGCTGAAGTAGGGGATATATTGACACGTTGGGGTCGTTGGGGGTCGAGTACCTACTTTGGACAACCAGCTGAAACTAAGAAAAGAATTTTAGAGAGGTTAATAAGCAATGAAGAATGTGTAGCAGCTGGTAACCGTTTCAAGGGGGTCGTGACTGAAAATAGTGGTTGCACCATAGAACTAGGCTCTAATATGGAATTTTCCTGTCGAGGAGAGAGCGGCGGTCCTCTAATGATTTCCCACAGCAACCAGTGGCAGCAGGAAGGTATAATCTCCTTTAGCGTAGAATGTAATAGAAGATACCCGCATGTGCACACGAAGGTTGCGAGATATTTGGATTGGATTAAGGAAAATATAGAACCGTAACTGACGAATTTCTGAATGGTCAGTGCAACTATTAATGAAAATAAATGTCTCGACTCATAAATCACCGCTTACTTTTATTTTCATTAAAAATATTATTTCAATCAACTATACGCTAAAATCATGATAATAGTTTAACATATCTGTTTTACCGTCAAATAATTACTAAAATTAGAAGAGAGAATTTAAAATAAATATGTTTATTTTCATTTTGAAGTAATTGTGTAATTAAATAAATAGGTTTCAGTCATTGTAATGACTTGATCGCTCTGATTATAAACCAGATGTACCTGGAACCAATAAACCAAAATATATCTTATTTTATTATCCATGATTCTTAAAAGTGGTCGTAGTAACACCATTTTCCTTGGACACGTAAGAATTTTAAAAATAAAATGACAAATTTAATAGCATCGATTGCAGAGTAGGAATCGGGTGGTCGGCAGGTAGTGAGCTCGAACCGTAAACCTGGAAAATGTTTACATCTTACACCCTCCTTCCACCATGCCCATACCTTTGGTGGCCGTGGACTCTGTGAAAGGGCACTCTTCCTAATCAACGGGTTAGGCTAGTTACCTGCCTGGGTGGTAGCAGCACATGACTTTAAAAAACCCCACTAAGTGTGGTAGTAATAGGTTCTCGGTCTATATTAAAAAGAAGAGGAAGAATTGTGTGTCAATTAGAAGGGTTTGGCTTGCTAGTAATATTTATGATGAGCAAATGGCCCTGCGAGCAAATGCTCGCCTCTCAGGCGGAGGAAGGAAGTAATATTTTTAAAGGGTATGCAATTAATTACAGTCGCCCACCCGGCTGCTGTGATTTGCAAAAAGCCGAGCTATAATATAACATTTCCCTCTTACAGTTCGACTCAGGAATCGTTTCCCTAACATCATGTGTGTATGTGTATCAAGTAAGTAATCACAGAAATTATTTTAAATTGTGTTTGCACCTATCTACCTTTGTTAGTAGAAGAGACCATTCAAGAACATTAAACAATTATTGCTGCATACGTACATGGCACTAGAGAAAATTTTTGTGAGACAAACTATACCTACTCTCATTATAAGGATCTCAGAAACCATAAAAGGTACAAGGATAGGGCGGGACAAAATTTGAGTTATATTCTGGCTATATCAGATCAGCCTTCATATTTTTGAAAAAAAAATATGGATATTTATATGTGACGTAAATTTAGCCATTTTGACGTTTATTTCGATGCTTATGACTCGGGTATTCTTGACTTTAAACAGTAGTCACTTGCAGAAGTGGCGTGAAAGTATATTATGGATCAACATACTAGATCAGAACTATTATATCGTGCTGCATTCGTTTGGCGAGGCGGTAATTTTTGTGTTCTAGCCAAATTAGCTTTTTGGCTAGCATCTAAATAATGCTCTTTTAATTTTTAATTTTATGTTATTGAGCCTTTTAATTAAGATAGCTGAGAAAGTGTAGCCTATCGATAGCGGGAAATCCTAAACGAAATGTAGAATTGTAGTCATCTGACTCGTCGCGATATCTCTGGGTGCCCTTTGAGTAATATTCGGATGCATGTTTTTAAAAAATATTCTTGAGTGTTATAACAACCCGAATCCTGATTGTCTATTCATTCATGGAAATTACCAAAATCTCATATTTGACATTTACTGGATAACTAGGTGCTCCGCCGTATAAAGTAGGTCAGTACGATTCCATTAATTTTTTTTTCTAATATTACTCCATTTTAGTTTTACAAAACACTTCTTTTTCTCGCAGTAAAAAACTTTACATTATTGCAAGTTTGCTATTGTTGATAAATAGTAGCATTGGTCGTCAATATGTATGTCTGCATAACTTTATATTTAATACAGTGTGATAGAAAAATATTCACTCAATTACATTTTTATACTTCCTGTTGTGATCTAAATAAAAAAGATTATCTAACGCAAGCCAAAAGTATGATTATTACACTATCTTGGGCTTTGCCTCGTTGGATAATCCATGCCGCGTGCCATAAACGTGCAGTATTTGCACTAAATACATAAATTATCAAGACTCAGTTTAATATTTTAAACTAACAGAAACACAAATTGATTAATTGAAATAAAACCCACTTCTAAAACTCTTTTCTACATTACTGTCTGGTGTCAATTTCCTGCTCCACCTTAATTTAGTAATCTTTTAATTGCTTGATTTTCCGGACTTCCCAGGCAATAATATCACTGATGTCACATTCTTTAAAGAATTACGAGTTTTGCTAGATGATCCACTTGTCAGTGATAAAGTCACAAAATTATCCAGCGAGTCGGTAGTAGTACCAAAGAGCCATATTGCTCTTTGGTAGTACAGAAAATGTACCTGGAGGCCTGACCTAGTGACCATAGTCTGGGGGAGGATTGCTCTCATTGCCTTTGGTTGAATTTTTAGAAGCTGGATGACGGTTGGATGTATTTAAAATGTCTTGTAGGCGGGTTATAGGCTTACCGATGGAGACAGTAGTCTGCTTTGAAAAACTTTCCATGGTAAAAGTTTTCGCAGATCGGAACAAGGATTCCGAAGGAACAGGCTGACAGCTGATGCAATATCATAAGAATAATACACAAACTTAATACTAACAACACGACGGTGATCAGGGTAAACAATCAGACAACTGGAGATATACCAACTCCAGGCGGTATTAGACAAGGCGACAGTCTTAGTCCATTATTATTCAATTTAATAATGGACAAAATAATTACAGAAGTCGTCTCTCTACATTTGGGCTACAGACTACAAAACAAAATCATCAACATGGTCTGTTATGTTGACGATGCGACGATTGTAGCAGAAACCGAAGATGATCTACAGAGACAAGTATATCATTTTTACCAAACAGCCCAAAAGTTCAACATTAATTTATCAGTAGACAAAACGAAATGCATGACTTTCTCCAAAGATCCCCTACGATGCAAAATCGCTGTGGATGGCAATATTATCCAACAAATTATGCAGTTCAAGTATCTAGGAGTGGACATATCAAGCACGCACAATCCAGCCCAAGAACTAAAGGCACAAATAAATAAAGCCGCAGTAATATCCGGATGTCTTAGAGATACTGTATGGAACAATAAATACATGCGAACAGACAGTAAAGTGCGAATATATAATACATGCGTTCGACCGATACTGACGTACGGAATCGAAACAAGAGCAGACACGAACAAAACCAAAAGCATGACAAGAACATCAGAAATGAAAACACTGAGAATGATGGCAGGGAAAACTCTTAGAGATCGAGTCAGGAATGATGAAATAAGAAGGATATGCGAAGTAGACGATGTAGTCAGATGGGGTAGACAGAGAAGACGCTACTGGTGCGATCACGGGAAACGCATGGAGAATGGCAGACTGGTCCGCACAGCCTTCGAAGGGAAACCAATAACTCGTCGACCACCGGGAAGACCCCCGAAGAGATGGAAGGACAGCTGGCAGTCTACCCCCGAAGAGATGGAAGGACAGCTGGCAGTCTACATCTCAAGAGCAATAAATGCTTGTATCTAAGGAAAATAAACAGACCTGAGGTCTAATTAAAGTAGAAGAAGAAAAAGAAGAAACAGCACGCGGAATGGCATATTGCAGGTGTATTGAAAAAGCTTCCGAGCTGCGTAGTTCCTTACATTGCATTGAATACGAGTCGGACGTAGTGCTGAGCATTTGTCGGTCGCATGGTACTAAAATGTTTTCCTCAACTTAACGTCATTCTTGTCTTTGGTAGCAGTAAAAACTTCTCCTGATATGCGTATATTTTCAGAATACGTTTCACTTGAGTGGTCTGACTGAGCCTCGACATACTAAGTTCTAGAAAGCGCACGTTGCCGTCTAGATAATAAGGCATTCCCCCAAATTCGAGTTTTTACGCGATGAGAGGGACAAAGCATAATAAAGATAAAAAGAGTCGTCTATAAGCGGAGTCGCGGACGGAAGGGGGGGGGGGTACACAAATTCCAAATTTAGAAAACATGGGGTTCATAGCTTAAAGAGTAAAAACGCGCTTTGTGAGAGTGTCGCCTCGAACGCCTCAAAATGCTCGATGCCAGCCAAGTTTAACGGAGCCCTACTCTAATTTTTGCACAGTTCTATCGTATACCGATTGCAGTGCCGTTTTAGAATGAATTGTGTGCTGCGCTTAGAACCGAAAGGACGTAAATTTCGACAGTGCGAACAAATCCCCTGGTCGTCGAGATTTCTTGAAGCCGTCGTCGAAAACTTTTGTGCGAATGACATTTTCGCTGTAGTTGGTGTGAGTTGCATTGTCCGATTGCTACTCCTTCGAATCGTAGTCCGGATGTAAATTACGCCTCGATGCAGCTTCCTTTAATTATTATTCCAACGCATGTGTGTTTGTCTTTGCTTCAACGAATTTAAACAACGGCTTTGAAGTTTGTATAAACCCGTAAATCGCTTGAGGATAGGAGCTTCAAGTTTTTGTCTGCATCTGTTCAGCTCCAGGCTATTACTACACAGCTGTCAATAAGGTCTACTACGCAAGTTGAGGCTGATTGGGAGACATCAGCTCCCCCCCCCCCCCCCCCACCTCCGTACTACAGCCCCTTTGAGATCAACTTTCTCGGGTTAAGGAGCTTCTACTACATTGTGTTTTGTCTCCAGCGAAATTCATAAAGTAAAAGACGCTCGCTTGAGCAGTAATAGGTTTGAGTTAATGCCATAGTTTTTTTGTGGTGCTTTGATCGCTGACTATGAATCAGTTTCTTGAGTGTAAGACATTTCACTTCACTAATAAGGGACGCGCTTTGGCGGGTTAAATTCAAAACTTGTGTTTATTCATTGATTGGACAGTTGTTGAGAAAGTATAATTGAAAGTTGAACCCACATAGCTAAAGCAATTAAGTTTTTAGTTGAAAAGAAAGTAAGCTTTTACATAAATATCCTTTGCACCAACGCCCGTTACTTCGACTGTGAAAGAAGCAGATTCAAACAGCTACATTTTGAATTTTAACGGTAGCGCCCTGATAATCATCGAAATTTTCACTGCACTAAGAGAAAACCGGACTTCGCGAGTAACATAAACCGCATCCTTTCAGCAAGCCAGCTGCGGACGATCGAGGGGTTAATTTCGTTTCGTCCCAATGCAAACCAGCCTGTCGTAAGCAGGGCAGCTGTTGGCCCTCGATAGAAGACTTTGGCTGGCCGTGGAAATGCTCGATCGTTCAATTTGCTGCAGTGTAGTATACCGTGCTGCAAAGATGCTGTGACCCAATAAGATTGGTGAGTTCTTTAAATGGGTGAAAAATAAATTGCGAGTCGCGATCGGTAGCTATTAGTAGAGGCACGCCAAATCTAGAAATGTAGTTGCAGTAAATTTTCTGACTATCGTTTCAACAGTCCCCGGTGGTGTAGCTTGAAGAAGCGTCCGTGTTCGATCAGTAAAGTTAAGCAACGCTCTTTCTGGTCAGAACTTGGATGGGAGTTCCACGGCTGGTTCATTTGGCACCTCGTGGTACGGCTGCCACGGAAATAGTTGGTCCCGGATGTCATAATAACATCATGACAGTCGTTAGTGGGGTTGGAAGTCCCCGTAAATGTACAGCGACGCCTATAATTGGCCTAACGGTTGTTGGCTGAGTACGGAATATATAAAAATATAAATTTAAAAAAAAACATTAATGTCTGACATGGGTATGGGTTCGGGTCACTTGGAAGATGCGGTGGAGAAACTTTCTACTGGCGATGATAGTGGCAAGTGACCTTAGAGCCATGGCACGACACGCATTGCTTCCTCCAGGCGCTGTAGTCCTTTGGTATAGAAGGGCATACGAATTTGGAGGAAACCAGTTGCATAATGTCTCGCATTCCAGGGTAGGGCAGGTTGTGCAAAATGCCCAATACCGGTAGTTGAAATGCAGTGGTTATAAAGGGGTAGGGTATACAGCCTGTTCAAAATTAAGTGTGCACTATTGCTATCTCGGTTGCTATTATAGCTACAAAGTTGGTTAAATTAGTAAAATAGTAGCATAATTCGTGCCGATTAAAATGGCGCAAACAAAAAAACAATTGAGCATCGGGTTTTTGACATATGTCAAAAAATTCATTTTTTTTAATGGAACCCCCTGTATATTTTGACGTCAATCGATAGCCAATCTTCTTCTGAACAAAAAACTTCTGATACCCTACTATCCTAAGTTAATAACAATGGAGATATACGCCTGTTCAAAATTAAATGTGCACTATTGCTAACTTGTTTATTATGGGAGCTACAACGTCGGTTAACTGGGCTAAGTAGTAATATTTTTTACGTAAATTACGGGGGTAATTATAAAAAAACCATTGAACATCGCATTTTTGAGATATTTAGCAAAACTTTTTTTTTATTGGAACACCCTACTTATACATTTTAACATATTTTACTTCGACACGAAGTGTACGAAGTATTGAAATTCCCTCATATCGAAACTACTCAGAGGCAAATATCTCTAAAATTCGAGCCAACCGACTAATGAACCCACTATATCAAATCTCCGTCTCGGCGGTGCGGATCTTTTGGTGAAGATCCCAGCCCACTAGATCAATCCCCGTATTGGGGGGTGCCTAAACGTGCTGTGCGGGGGATGTATGTTTGTATGTGTACACGATCCGGTCGCCAGGAACCTTCCTGAAGTCTTGGATCGTTTTCATACGATAGGTCCTCTTCCGAAAATGAAGGCAACATCAACTTTTGAGCTATGGTCATCGGCAAAAAAAGTTTTTTTTTGTTTTTTTGTTTTTTTTTTAATAAATAACTGGTTCATAGCATTTCATTGTATTAGCGAAATGGAGTGATGCTGAGTATCGAAGTATTCTTGGAAAGTCGGAAGGGCGCTTTTCTTGGTTGGGGGGTACCGTATATTTTGATATAAATTCTAGCAACTCATTTAAACTTGTTTGTAGAGAATGTAATGTTATTTCAGAATATGTTAAAATGTATAGGGTGTTCCAATGAAACAAAAGTTTTGCTAAATATCTCAAAAATGCGATGTTCAATTGTTTTTTTATAATTACCCCCGTAATTCACGTAAAAAATACTATTTCGCCATTTAACCGACGGTGTAGCTCCCATAATAAACAAGTTAGCAATAGTGCACATTTAATTTTGAACAGGCGTATATCTCTATTGTTGTTAACTTTGGGATAGTAGTAGGGTACAAGAAGTTTTTTGTTCAGAAGAAGATTGGCTATCGATTGACGTCAAAATATACAGGAGGTTTCATTTAAAAAAATGCATTATTTGGCATATGTCAAAAACCCGACGCTCAATTGTTTTTTTGTTTGCGCCATTTTAATCGGCACGAAAGATGCTACTATGTTACTAACTTAACCAACTCGTAGCTATAATAGCAACCGAGATAGCAATAGTGCACACTTAATTTTGAACAGGCTGTATATTCGAGCGATGGGATTCTGTAGAAGTATCCATCCGCATTTTTAAATTTTTAAACCCTTCCGCGACCGGAAATCGAACTGTCGACCCTTAGATCAGTAGCCAGAATACTTTACTACTGAGCTTCCGAGCCGGCTATTTAAGTTGTCATTTGAAAAAATTACTGCAGTACAACGCCCATTTTTTCAGCCTTGGAATCGGTAATGATGGTTATAGCTATTAACACATGTTCGAGTTTGTGCGCCACCCCGGCGCGCCGGTACAAGAACCACCACCTGCAGCGCGCAAGACCCAAGAAATTCAAGCTCGAGAATCGGAAGAAGAAGGTCGCACGTTGACATGTAGTTTACGTTTGTAAAGTTAAAATAAGTAAATAAGCAGCTCCATAGTTCTTTATGAATTCACGCCACAAAGAAGTTTCAGAGATTTTCTTTATACAGTCCACAAAGTTAGAAGTAGAAGTGCCAAGCCGTGCTTCTAGCAACAGCAACAACACATCTAGGAATGTTATGAGTATCATAACTGCCGCGTATGTAGATTTGAAATCCGAGCTCGTAGAGCGACGATTTTAAGACATCTAAGGCTGGTATGATTCATAACAACGCTGGTGTGTTCAATAGTTTATCGGTTGCAGTATGGTAATGGTTTCCACGTAGTAAAGGAATATTACCGTACAGATACAGTTATGACTTAGTTACCAGCCTACTTCTGTATATGTAAACAAAGGCTTAATATACTAAAACCAGTAAACGTTTTTTACAGCTTTATTTATTGAAATATTTACCAGTATAAACATATTCTTTTGGACTGCAATGGGCCCTATAAACAAGTTTAAAGTTATATAAAGCATAATAACTATTTCTTAACTTTTAATATAGCTCAGGGATTTTCGTGAATTTCATAGCTAGGTATAAGCAAAAGAACAAAAACAAATTTTATCAATATTCTGCGTAAAAGTAAATATAAATTGGGTACCATATAGTATAACTTTTGCAGCCTTGTATTTCCAACATCCGCATGACGATAATGGTTAGACAAAACATTCTGTTTACATACCATTGGTTTCTTTTATTTCAAAAATATTATACATAAACCAATCTACGTTAGTTGTTTTTGGAGCGATCTTGAAACAGTTGGTTGCAATTTAGGCAATTTAAACGGAAAAATGATAGAACTTTAAAGATATACGTTTTTTTATTAATGTATTTGCTTAGATACAGACAGCCAATATCAAGCTTTAATATTTTCCAAAATTATTTTAGATCATGTCAAAATGGGTGCTAATTGTACTTGTAATTGCCTAAGATCATTTTGTAAGCCACTGAATTGCAATTCTTACTAAAAAGTGTAGGCACCAGAAACAGTTTGGTGTGCTTTCAGTGTTGACTACAGATGCATATCTTGAAGAAGTTTTAAAAAATTGGGATTAATAGCATAGTACGTGTGGCACTCTCATCTTGTCAACATTCGAATTCAACGTCATGTCATCAATTACTAATCGAGAATGTATTCGACATGTCTGAGATTATTCAAGTTCAAAACATTTTTCTCGCGCATGTCTTTTTCTCCTACTTCTTTTTGGACGATTCGTCCTGGATTTTTTCTGGAAATGCCTTCTATCTATTTTGGCTGTGTATCTGTGTCAAAACTGTCGCAAACCCTAACCTGCTAACCTCGAATTTGACATAGGCCTACAGTGCCACCAACATAAAACACCTTATTTTTTCAATATTTTATTAAATCATGGTAGCCATGAAAAAATTATCCAACGGTTTGCGATGCGCTTTTGAGCGATTCGCCGGTCATTTTAAATCCAATTGTGGACGCGTTTGCGATGTTCATCGTCTGTGGCAGTGATCGGACGTCCGCTGCGTTGTTCGTCATCCATTACGGTTTTTTCGGGCTCGCAACCATGAAATTTTATTACCCATAGATTCACAGTAGTCCTATGAACAGTATCGTCACCATAAAAGTCCTTTTAACGGCGATGAATCTCAATAGAAATTACATTTTCAGCACTTAAAAATTCTCTAACCGCGCTCTGTTAAACTCGCGTTGACATAGCACGAGACACGGCTCCATACTTTCGCTACTAGAAAATGAACTGGTGAACGAAACTCCTTCAAACTTGGCATGCGTATAGAGGAGGGATCTAGCTTCCGAATGCAGCCATGCGCATCTCTGTAGGTCATTTCGTTCGCGTTCCACAAGCATGTGTGCATTACATTTCAGCTTATCCTCGTATTATCAAAGCGTTGTAATAAAATATCATTGTAAAACAACCAATGGATTGATCTGTTGCATTTTATTTTTAAGGAGATTCTGCTCTGTTAATTTTATGTAATATCTAATCAATACACAGTCTGGCCAACATAAAAGAATTAATATTAATTTGAATAGTTACACTATTTAATTTAATTTCTTTAAACAAATGGTGAATGTCTATTTCTGATTTTATATTTGGCATAATTCCGGTATGAGCTTTCGCGGCGTATGATTATTTTAAAATTAGTTTGTTTATGCCAAATTATCATTATTCTGCTTTAATTGTATATAATTCCGGGTGAGCCACACGAACGGGCGATTATAAAACAGTAAAACAATTTTCAAGTAGAAAAATAAATTTTATTCCAAATTACAGCTCATGAGTAACATTTGTAGGTTTTAAAGATAATAATGTTTTTCTACGACCACTACTAAAAGTATGCCTTTTAGCACTAGCTTGTTTCACTAAAAATGACGTTATGTAATGAATAAAGTACAATGTGTACTATTATAATTACCTTTGATAACTAACTTTGACAGCTACCGACTGCAGAAACAGTCACTTGCACCGTCACGGCCATCTCGTTACTATGACATAAATAATAACTGTCATAAATGCAAACCTTTGTTCAATCGACATTTATGGATTAATAACAGTAAATTTAAGGCCGTAGAAAAAATATTGTGTGCAAACTCGTGCATAACATCCATTTTTAGCACTTGTTGCACAAAATAGCTATTAAATGTTGCCTATTTCGCTCTAAACATTTTTCTAACCTAGGACGAAAATTGCATGACGTCGAGTCGAACATTGTGGGCTCCTAGTCTGAACGCCTCTCATTGCCTCGACACTTTTCGTTATTCGCACCGATTTTTCTTTTCTGAACTTCCTTTTGACATCAGAACACGTTTCTTCAAAGTTTTTTTACCGATATTTTTATGGTGTGGTCTGAAGGTACTGCACCATTTCGATTTATGTGGAAGTGATTCCGGCACAATCGTCGAGTTGATACATAACTTTGTGGTTTATTTAAAATGCTCTTACGTCAAAGTTCCGGTGTTCCGCGGACCACCGCACATTTTTATAGAATGATAACTAATTGACAACATGTCAAGACTGACAGCAGCCTCTGATCATTATCCGTTCAAAAGTGAGAAGCAATTCATAATCGCCCGTTCGTATGGCTCACATTGTATAAAACCATTTTTTTAATCAGCTGTCAGTGTCAATACTTTATATAAACCAGACTGTGTTACCCTAAATTATGTACTTACCGACCAACTGTATAACAGTTTCCCCCATGTCAAAATTGAGCTTATGTCGGTCTAACGTAATTGAAATGTCTAAAGCACCTCTATAATACGACTAATACGAGCATGCTTGTCAGCCATATTGAATCACATCACAAGAGCGGCAAATTAAAAAAATTAGTTACTTTTCAGAAAATAAAAATACGTTAATTTGTCTATACGTTTAATAGTACTAATTCGAGGCTGAACAACCAGTCATGCTGGAAGATTTTGGAATCTGAAAAACAGAAAAGACCGTAAATAGTTCATTAAAAAATGAATCAATGTTTTAGGCTTATCTTATATCCAAAAAAAGAATTCCTTAGTATTGAAATGGACTAATTTTTTAATAAAGAATATGAGAAGCAAAGCATAAAAGGCAAAAGACACAGGAAAACAAACACAGCTGGCAACTCAAATACAAGGTTAGAAGCTAGAACAGCGAGCATAGATAATATAACCCACAACGAGTGAACTGTTTGACGTTGTAGGGTCTAACTTATCTAGGGTAGTGTTATGTGTTGGTTGCATCATGGCTACCAACATGTAAACGCTAAAGTACTGTGATGCAAGGATTTATGCAACTTGTGCGACATGCGTCTGCTTGTATGATAAAGGGCTCTAGAAATGTCGAACGTGAATGACCTTAAACGGCTCGACGCTGCCAACCTACATTGTGAAATGCACTATTTGCTACTTTCAATTCCTCATACCAACTTAACACTTTGACAGCTGATTTAAAAAAAATAGACTGTACATATTGGTGGCGGAAAATATGAACATAGAAAATCAAATATGCTAGAATACAGTTTATGGGCTTTGTATGCGTAGACAGAAATAGACTTAATATGCCATTAACATCTAGCATCCGCAGAATAAAAGTGTTTGGTTTTCGGAAAACACTGAATCCTAGGATACTAGATTTTAAATCATGTATATCTATTTCTGTCCATAAACTATATTCTAACTCATTTGACTGCATATGTTCACATTTTACGCCACCACTCTGTATAGTGAAATAACATTTACAAAAGGTCAGATAGAAGATATCCAGGAAACTAGCAACATTAAAAAACGTTTGAAAGCGAGGACTTTATTAACCAGGTGGCCAAGAGTTTACCTAGCGTAATTTTTGAAAACTTAGGTGAACAAATAGCTTCCCTCAAAACTGACGTCTTTGTGATCAGAAAATTAAAATGAGGAACTGATGCAAGAAAACGCCATGAAACTTGAACTTGATAAACAGAAGCGGAATATTGACCAGCAATAACAACATAGTAGAAGTGGCTCCATATCTATGGTATTCCCGAAAATAAAAACGAAGATACTGATGCAACGGTGTTGACCTTATTTTAAAATAAAATGGATTTAATTTTGTCTTCGTAAACATCGTGTTGGAATTGTAAATAGCAATAAGTCAGATACGAAAACTAAGGTCAAACCCAGACCTATCGTTCTAAAGTTCGTAAGCTATCAGAAGCATAATTTGTTGTTTAGTAATACGAAGCTACTAAAAAACACCGGTTGTTAAAAGAGGTTACCGATAATACATGCATAAAATAATAATAGTATATTATACTTGTTTAATAAGAGGCGTTGCAGTACTCGTTTCATTAAAACACCCCACGCTGCGCTCTTCGTATAATAATACTCTATTTTACATAGATAGAGTCTACTACGATTATTATTAAATTATCTAAGGATTAATTAATTTACTTGCCTATTGTGACGTATACAATTTGTACCACGATTTTGTTTAAATATATTTTTTAAATACTTGATTAAGCTCATCTTATTTTAATAAATAAAATTTGCACATTTAAATTCTCAGCAACTTTAATAACTTTAAGGTCCATGTTTTAGATGCCGGATATGATTTGATAGCAGTTACAGAAACCTGGTTGCAAGATGATATTTCCGATGAAACGGTAAGAGGGATTCAATTTTGTACGAAATGATCTTAACACGTGATGGTGGAGTAAGCATTTATTTAAAAAGTAATTTGAAATTTAAGGTAATTATGTTTGATTCCACTAGTAAGTAGGTGTCGGTAAATGTTGACATAAAAAACAATAATGTTATTGTTAATAATGGTAGATTCATCCACGTTATGCCGTGGTCCTAAATTTAAAGTTGACGTTTCGCTGCTCATACTGTCAGCATCTTCAGAAGTTTTTCAAAGAAAATCTATGACCGCGGCATAACTGGGAAGAACCTAACCATTATGGACAACGGACGTGAAAGCCTGTATTCAACTAATGTTGAGTTCTTCGATCTCAATCATGACACGGTCCAATCCCGGAAGTCGTTTGTTACTTAATGTTATTGTTGGTTCGAAAATAACATGTCCTCTATCTTACCACTGAGTGACAATATAACTTGTTTGGGAGATTTTAACGTACCAAAGAAGGGTACAATTTCCAAGTTTTTGTAGATACCATTTTTACATTAACGGCTGAGATCATCTCTGAAACCTCTTTGTGGCGTAACGTAATGCAAGCTGTTTAAAGGGTATTTCGCCATCCTACAAAATTAAAGTTATTAAAAGGCGAACGCTTTGAGCAACAATCTGCCCTCGTTATTAATGAATTAAAAATTAAAACTAAAAATCTAGTGTGATACACGCACACAACTTCCTTTTACAGTGATCTTGTAATTGGCCAAAAATTTGATTTTAAATTTTTAAGCATTTGTCAAAAAAATTTAAAAATTACAAATTCTACAAAAACGGGGCAAAATAGAACGTTAAGTGAAGACACAAGTTTTCTCTAGAATTTTAAGCTGAATTCAAAAATGTAATAATATACCGGGTGTTCTATTTAAAATAGGAAAAAAAACAAAAGAAACCCATTTTAGAAGAATTCTACTGGAAAATCACCTATCTCAAATCAATGCACATTAAAAATGTAATAAAAATGAGAAGTTTGAAAAAATCGTTAAGAGCCGTTTTTGAAAAAATCGAAAACACCGAAAAATCACAAGAGTAAACACCTACTTCCGGTTATGCGATTTTCTTCAAAAGCTTGCTGTCGCATTTACATAGTACACAAAACTTATATATGAAGTTTCAACCCCATACCTCTTTTCGTTTTTGAGAAGGTGAAGATCTGATGAAAACTCAATTTCTAATTTTTGGGGTGAATCCAATACTTCCTTTATTGATTTGATATAGTGTACTATTTTTAACAGATCAACTTAGTTATGAAATTCATGTTGTTTAATAAGGATGGGTACTGAATTTGTCATCTGTCAAAATGGAATCGGTGGGTTGCGGAACATCGTGTTTGGTGTGTTGAAAACGTTATAAAAAAATAAGATAAGGTCACCACACGACATTCTTTTACATACTGCTTTACTGCTTGTAAAAATTAAATTTTGGGATTTTGTCAGAAACTATACTTCGTACAAAAACCTTTTTGAGATAAGTTATATACGATTACGTAATACCTATATAATACAGTTTTAACGGAGGAATTTTTTATAAAATGTAATTTTGCGATTTTTCCAAAAACTATACTTACAAAAAAAACGTTTTACACAAAAGTTGAAAATAATTGCATAATAATCCATCTTGTTCTATGGATTTTAATTTTTATCAATTATATTTTCCTAAAAACGGAATTGATACTGAAAATGAAGATATACATTTTCAGGCCGATCGATTCAACCGTCTGGGCTGTAGAAAAAACACAGACAAACTTACAGGCTGACAGATATACATCACTTCGAAACACACTTTTTCTGAATCACAACAAACGAAAACGAACATTTCCGCAAAAATCTCGAGATTGAAAAAGTCATGATAACTATATTTTACGATGTAAAAATAGTATATTATTATATGAGCGATTATGACAGCCATTATTCGCGAAGATGTCATTTGCGCCACAAGCCGAAGGCGCGTGGCCCAAGTCATCTGAGTGAATAATGGCCATAATCGCGAATATAATACGATATTTTATCTACTCCTATGCAATAGGAGTCTTGTGTTCATATTTCCCAATTATGACATTTGTGACAGATGTTAACTTCAAAAGTCATTTAATAATAAGAATGAATTTTGTGATTGGCGACAACCTATTGAGTAATGACAATAGAATTTTCTGATTGGTTGCAACTTGCAAACTATTGAATAATGAAAATAGAATTTTATGATTGGCTGCAAACTGTGGATTATGAATCATAATTAATGGCCATTGTGCAGTAGAAGTAGATAATAGTATATTATTATATGAGCGATTATGACAGCCATTATTCACGAAGATGACATTTGCGCCACAAGCCGAAGGCGCGTGGTGCAAGTCATCTGAGTGAATAATGGCTATAATCGCGAATATAATACGATATTTTATCTACTCCAATGCAATAGGAGTCTTGTGTTCATATTTCCCAATTATGACATTTGTGACAGCTGTTAACTTCAAAAGTCGTTGAATAATAAGAATGCATTCTGTGATTGGCTACAACCTATTGAATAATGAAAATAGAATTTTCTGATTGGTTGCAACTTGCAAACTATTGAATAATGAAAATAGAATTTTATGATTGGCTGCAAACTGTGAATTATGAATGGTCATTGTACAGTAGGAGTAGATAAAAGTAATAATTAAATATCACCACACGACTTTCTTTTACTGCTTGTAATAATTTAATTTTGCTTTTTTCAAAAAATCTCCTTTTTGCAAAAGAACTTTTTTGACAAAAGTTCTAGATAATTACGTAATAAACGTTTATAACGGTTTTTAAAAATGTGATTCCCGTTATTTTTTCATAAATTATATAAACAATTACGTAATATAATAATAAGGATTAAAAAATCCAATTTGTATTAATTTTTGGACTCTTTCATAGCTCGGGAATTTGTGAGTAGAATTAGAAATAAGTAATAATTCCAACGAAAAGATGGATAAGTAATGAAACTGATACACACAACACAAGATGAGCTAATTACAGAGAAAGCTATGCAGCATAATTACTAGGAACTAAAACTAGAACAAGAAAAGAATGGATTACAGATGAAACATGGAAACTAATTAGTGAAAGAAAACAAATGAAGAATAGAATCAACAATACAGGGGCACCACATGAGAAATTGATGTTATTAACTAAATTTTATAAGATAAATCGTAGTTAAAGGAATGGTTCGCAGGGATAAAGAAATATGTACCAACAAACTAGCACAACAGGTACAGAAAGCCGCTCAAAAGAAAAATCTTAGGAAACTTTATAGAATTACCAGAAGGTTAGAGAATAAAACAATAAAATACCAACAAACCTCTAAGAAATAATAATGGTATACCAATAACATCAGAAGAAGAACAAATCAGAATTTGGAAAGACTATTTCTCCACCATAGGTACTGTGAGGGTCGAGTATTTACGGACATTTTATTTTTTTAGCTATCTTATTTTAGGAAGGACACTATTTATTTTAGGCATTTTATTTCTAGTATAGCGCAGCCGGACATTTGCAAGGTCTTTCTCCTCGTTAGTACGGTTGTGTTTGTATCAATTCTTTGCTCTTCTTACTCCACTAAGTACGGCGCAGCCCGACATTTGCAAGGTCTCTTTCATTGTTAATACGGTTGTGTTTGCATCAATTCTTTGCGATTCTTACTCCACTAGGTACGGCGCAGCCCGACATTTGCAAGGTCTCTCTCCTTGTTAGTACGGTTGCGTTAGTATCAATTCTTTGCTCTTCTTACTCCACTAGGTACGGCGCAGCCCGACATTTGCAAGGTCTCTCTCCTTGTTAGTACGGTTGTGTTTGTATCAATTCTTTGCTCTTCTTACTCCACTAGGTACGGCGCAGCCCGACATTTGCAAGGCCTCTCTTCTTGTTAGTACGGTTGCGTTAGTATCAATTCTTTGTTCTTCTTACTCTACTAGGTACGGCGCAGCCCGACATTTGCAAGCTCCCTCTTCTTGTTAGTACGGTTGCGTTAGTATCAATTCTTTGTTCTTCTTACTCCACTAGGTACGGCGCAGCCCGACATTTGCAAGGTCTCTCTCCTTGTTAGTACGGTTACGTTGGTATCAGTTCTTTGTTCTTCTTACTCCAGATGGAAACTTGGAGACGCGGGGTATCGAGCCAGATATATTACCAGCCGATACAGCCGGGGAAAGGGCTGAAATAGAAAAGCATACAGCACCGACGCCGGAAAAATTATTGGTGCCGACATAGTTCTTCCATTGGAGCCTGGCCCAGCACACCTTGGAACGAGAAAGAAATCAAAATTTAAATAAATCCATGACCGGAGTGATGAGTTCGTTAAATGCAATAAAAGCCTCGGAGGGCTCTGGTTGCAGCACGACCGCTTCACACACGAGAAGATGTCAAAATAGCGCCGGCGCTAGCTTGACTGGTGCGGACATTGTATAACAAAACCAACCCGATAAGCAAAATAATGTCAAGGAGGCTTGTAAGGGAAGATAGACGGTCGGCCTTACCTTTTGGCGAAAGTTGTATTGGTTATTTTACCGGCTGGTAATTATCGGCCTAGTTGGGCTAGCTCGCCGCGAGGGTCGCAGGGTTTCAGCGAAAGAGTATAATAGAAAAAAAATAGGAGAGGGCTCCAGGTCCTCGACGTAGATCTAATCCTTGTGCCGGATCGATCACAAAGTAAGGACAATTTCCAGCAGATCAAAAATAAACAAACCAACAACCAATGAGTATATCACAGCTTTATTTCAATATTGGTGGGTACTATAGTGCATAGCAAACATATAAGTATAGAACCAAAATCACAGCAGGCAGTATGCAAAAATAGATGCAAGTAACATAGTCAATAAAGTCCGTTTCAATTTCACATGACACCGAGTAGGCGTTGAAATTAAGAACGTTTTTTATAACAGTGTAGAAAAAGTGTCAGTTTAAATGTTAGGTTATAAATGTTTGACACATCAGCTTTAGCTTTAAGTATTGAAAATGCAATATATATTTTTTTGAGATTAATTATTAATAAGAATATACTTAAGCTTGCTAACCCATTTTTTCAACAATACTTTAATGTTGATCCAGAAGATACATTAATTACACACATGTGAACCATTATCTAATAAACTAACGCCAGAATGTTATTACAGCACACAAAGGCAAGATAAGTACAAATTAACTTATATTTGTAAAATGTTCTAAAAACTTATTGAACTACTTATCTGATTGTATTTGTATTTGGGCGAGATTTCGGGATTTAAAAGATCTTGCACAGTAAAGTACTCCTTTTTTTCATGAAAATTCCAAATTTTTAATTGTAGGTCTTCTTTAAATGTGAAATTCCAAAATGTTGCGGTTTTTGAACTATTTTCCGTCGCAGTTGTAGCCAAATTGGGTTCATCTTACACAATTTTGTACACCTCTGCTCTGGGTACCTATCAGCAAAATAATAAAAATCTCTGCAGAATTGTTATGAATACTTACTGAACAAATCATTGCTACCGCGTTTATTATTTCACTTTTTGTAAGAGTACGGCCATTTTTTTCTGTGAATGTATTAAGGCATTTGTAAACTGCTACTTTGGTGTTTTTATAAAGCTTTTTTGGTATTTTGAGTACAAAAGACAAATTGTCAGAATGACTTTAAGGTGTCAGTAGCTGAGTACACTCTAAAAAAATTTCAATTCATGGTTTACTCGATGTCATGTGAAATTGAAACAGACTTTACGTGGCAATAAATATAAATATATGTATATTTCTAACAAAAAAAAACACACAGTAGGCGACATGCAATAATAATTATAAATATATGTATATCAAACAACCAGTAGCCCACGTGCAGTAATGACTATAATCTGTGAATAGGCTAACACATTAAAACATTGAGGGCACGGTATAAACCAATCAAATTCCCTACTCAGGTGCCGATATTCTGCGGGAGCATGAAATAACGCGGGGTTTAAAAGGAGCGTAGCGAGTATTAAATTACGCAAAAAAATAATAAAATAGACTGGAGGTACCCTGTGAGGCAGGATGTAGCAGAGCCGGGTTATGCAAGCGCACAGCTGATGCGAAACCCCGAGTATCAGCTCAAAAATATCCTAAAGTAAGTATTCAAAATTTCTAGGGGTCAAAAACAACCAGGATATATGACCATATAAAAGCAGGGTGGTTTTCTCAGTGGAAATATATCAAGTACATTTATGAACGCTAAGGCAATCGCTTGAATAATCCCTCGGCAAACTTGTACCTACGTAGAGTCTCGCAAATAAATTACAATAACGCGGAATTGACAATGAGCCTACCGGCGGCGGGCCTTGTGACACAATCGCTACTAACCCGAGATTAATTAGCCATGAACTTAAACTGCAAACACCGCGAAAAGGGTTCCGACAAAATAGTTAATGAGTTCGCGGCGACTCCAAAGTGAAGCAAACGGCTACCGACGACGCTTCTCTAGCCACTATCAGCACGAAACAAAACGTCAGATGTCAAGCGGCCGACACGCAAATGGCGACGAACGAGCTGTAAGTACGACCTTAAAACTGAAATAATTGAGCGAAAGACCTAACCTACAGGTTACAGGAGGGCCCGACGGGGCGCGGCGACCGGCGGGACCGCAGTCCTCACCAGCGAAACCTCCTAAACAGGGCTCTGGTAAGTGGATCTAACGTCTGACATTAATTTGCCAGGCTGCACATAAATGAAAGCTAGGCAGCAACATGAAAGCTAACTATTCTGTAATTAGTAGGTTCCGCAGGGAAGCCGTGGCTCGGGGCTAATTCAAAACCGAAAGCTCCTACACGATTAAGCTACAGGACTGTCTTTACTGACTCGGGTAAGCTCGATTAATGATTCAATAAGGTTCACTACACTGCACAAAATGGTCGCACGAAATTTGCAAAAGCTCTATCATATCAACATATCTGACCTATACAAAAGCATGCCCTAACATCTAACTATACAAAGCATTGCTATGCTAGAAATATCACACATGCCCTAGCTACTAACGACACTACTAACTACCTATAAAGTACACCAGGCGCAGTGAGTAATAACTATATCAGTCTCTTCCCTGTAGAAAAAAAAAGACAGCGAATCCTAACCTGTCTGGTGGCTTGAGGGGGTCGAAGAGGGCTGGAGCAGCGGGGGCCTCGGCAGACGCAGCGGAAGGCAGAGCGGGCCGAGGAAGCGATGGATACGTTGCAGGTGAGTGCGATGCTACACTCTCTAGCGTAGCCCACAGGAGTTGCAAAATTCCCTGACAACTCGACAGTTACAGGAGCCCAAATCGACGGACTGGATGCCCGCAGAGTGCAGCCGAACGGAGAATGCTAAGCTCCTTCCGGGGGGAGTTTAACCTCTCGCAGGAAGCGTCCAAACTCTCCCAAGTAAATTTGGCTGTAGCGATGACTGGCATCCGACAGGAGATGGCATCCCACAGAAAAATAGCATCCAACAGGAGATGGCTATAACGCACAACGCCCAAATGAGTTCCAAGTAAGAAGAAACGGGTCTTATCTTACCTCACGCTGGAATTGAGCCAGAAGAAAGTGCAAGAACAATGCTGGCCTCAGACGAATCCGCAATTGCAAATGACGTAAGTACAACCAAATCAAATACGAACGTCTTAAGGGCACATGTGCTTTGTAGATCCACCAAGGAATCGCGGCGGAGCAGAGCTACACTAATTAGCTCATAATTTTAAGCACACGGCCGAGGCACTAGCAGCCTGCACCAAGTTTAAAATGGGAAAGGAACTCAAAAATCCACCAGTTACCAGTTATCAAAACTTTCCAAAATTTTTGGGCCAGAAGATGCGAAAAAACCAGCCTCTGAAAAGTGTGACTGCAAGAAGAGATATCCTTTATCTAGCAACAAATAGTAGTGCAGAATAATTGCAATAAGGGTTGCCTAAGCGCCATACACAAATATCTGTAGGAATATAACCAAAATAAATTTAATTTGTAAAATATGGGTAGTTATTCGAAGAGTTGCTTACCAAACTGCTTGATAATTATAGGAGAGAATTTAAAATTAGGGCAGCGCTAACCAGAACTAATTTAAAGCATGCAAAAGTTCCAAAAAGCCACCTAATGAGACTCAAAGCTAAAAATTCAACTAGCAAAAGTTTACTAATACGAGGGTCGCTCCAAAAGTATCGTAACAGGCTCATCTAGCGAATAACGCCGCCGTGCTTGTGCGGGAGTCCTTACATATGCCTGGCAACGCTCACTGCTGCTAACGACGCTGCCCGAGAAGCCCGTATTTAGTGACAACGTTTCGAAGAACCCCCTCGACTTCCTAGACGAACTACAGGTTTATTGTCAGCGTTTAAAATTATATGGGCAGCAGCAGTTGGAAATGGCGCTCGAATGTTTACGTGCCAACGCCCGCTATTGGAAAGCACTGTATGAAGGCAGCTGGGATGCTTTCAAAGACTTTAGGCGCGACTTCCTCAACACTTTCTGGGGCGAACGAGAACAACTCAAAATCCGAAATCAAATCAATACTGCACGCTGGGATCAAAAGGGAAAACAAACAATGTTAGCGCATTTCGCTTTCTTTGTTAGCCAATCACGACACTTGATGCCACCAGTCGCCGAGACAATACTAATGGCCGACGTCATGCGTCATTTTCCGGAACATATACGCGCTCTCTACCAGTTACAACCAGGGAGGAACATAGCTGAGACCGCCGAATTCCTGCGAAGGCAAGACGCAATTAAGGATGACCGCGCTACTGCGGGCCCATATACTAGCACGTGCCATCCCGGGTCAACAGTCGGAAAACATAACGAGGGCGAGGCGAAGCAAACTCGTCTCGCCCCAGGGGGGGGGTGGAATGGGACCAAGTTATAACAGTAGCCGCGTTGGAGGGTCTAGCGCCATTGTAAATCACGGAATGACGCTAAAATTTCCAATTGCCGGCAAGGCAAGGAGCTTTTACAGGGGCGTACTCAGGAGCGGCTGGCCATTCTGTAATTATAATAAGCCATTTAACGCCGGTCGCACTCAGGAGCATGCACCAGTTAAAGGCGTACAGGAAAAATACAAACCGGTAGCTGCGTGTAAGCGTCCCTTTGGAGTCACTTTTGTATCCCAAACTGCCGAAATATTATCTGTCAATCGACAGGCAACCTCTTTGGGAAATGGCGCCAAAACCGATTCACAATCTTTGTCAGAAGTCACAATCTTACTGCCTGATGGTAAAAACATTGGAGCCGTCGTCGATACTGGGAATGAGATCACCTGCTTAGCGGAAGATGAATGGGCACTTATCGAAGCTGCTGCTCCACATATCAATTCTTTACCAGTACCCTCGTTACAATTGCGGGGTGCGATGGAAAAGCCTACTAGCCCCGTGAGGTTACAAGTGCTGCTACCCATGGAGATTCAGGAGAGGCGAATGTATATCCCTTTTTTGATCCTGAAAAATTCAATTAAACCGATGATACTGGGGGCGCATTGGTTGGGCAGACACTCCGCCGCCATCGACTTTCATAAAAAGAACGATTAGTTTGTTTGAGATCTCGAACCACGTGCTACAAGTTCGTTTCAGAACAATAGTCCTAAATGACGACGAATGCGTGGCCCACACAGCGACAATTACTACATCGCATGTATCTACTACGCCTGCTGCGCTTGAAACTGGGGAAGCGTTAAGAAAGGCGGTTGGAAAGGCACCTTTGGACAGGCAACAAAAGGACAAGTTGCTGAAAACGCTTATGGACTTCCGTTCTGTATTTTCCCGGCGGCCGGGGCTGTATGAGCACACCATTAAAATGCGCGACGAAACATCTTTTGTGAAAAGGCCGTATCCAGTACCATTTTCGTTTAGGCCAGCAGTGGAAACGGCCATACAGGAAATGTTAGAATTAGGCATTATCCAGAGGGCCGCGTCCCCGTGTTGCAGCCCGCTGGCGGTAGTCAAAAAGAAAAATAAGGAAGTCAGAATATGTCTGGACGCGCGTGTGCTAAATAAACGGATGGCTGCGGACTGCGAAACACCGCCACCAGCTAAAGAACTACTACAGCGGTTTTATGGAGTTAAATTCATGACTTCGATCGATCTGCGTTCCAGTTATTATCAAATCCCCCTCACTGAAGCTTCAAAGCCGTACACAGCTTTTCTGTACAATGGCCGGACGTTCCACTTCAACGTTTTACCGTTCGGTTTGAAAACAGCTGTAGGCAGCTTTTCGAGAGCGATGGACGTCATCTTAGGCCCAGAGGTGCGCGAATTTGCGGTAAACTACATAGATGACCTATTGATTGCATCGTCCAACTTTGAAGACCATTTGGGACACCTACGACGGGTACTGCAACGCCTACAGGCAGCGGGGTTAACAATTAATCTAGCTAAGTCCAACTTCATCCAAACCGAAACTAAGTTTTTGGGACATCTGCTGACGACGAGCGGAGTGAGGCCCGACCCTGAGAAGATACAAGCCATTATGAACTTCCAAGCGCCACGGAAACAAAGGCAAATGCAGCATTCCTCGGGCTATGCAACTACTACCGTCGCTTTTCCCAAGCATACAGTGACACCACCCGCGGGCTGACGCAGTTACTGAAGAAGGACACCAAATGGCGCTGGGGAGACGCCGAAGATGAGACGTTTGGCAGGGTGAAAAAAGTTTTTAGACTCTGTGATGCTAACGCATCCTAGGCCGGACCTGCCTTTCTACTTGCAAACGGATGCGCCCGGATACGGGCTCGGGGCAGAACTCTACCAGCTGTCAGATGGTGGCGAAAAGGGAGTAATCGCGTTTGCTAGCCGCTCCCTAAACGACGCAGAACGCAGGTATATGACGACCGAGAGGGAACTGCTCGCGATTATTTTTTCATTAAAGAAATTTCGGACGTACTTAGTGGCTTCAAGGTTTATCATCCGAATCAACCATAAAGCCCTGGAGTTTTTGCGGCAATGTCGTCTACTCAATGATCGCTTAACCAGATGAATTCTAATACTGGACCAGTTTAACTACGAGATCGGATATGTAAAGGGCAAGGATAATATTGCTGCAGATGTATTATTCCGATTTCCCACCGCTGGGGCCGGAGTAGGCATGCAATGCTGAAGGGAACCCATAATTGCTGCATTCCGGACGGAATACCTCAAAGATTTGGGTAAAAAGCTGGGCCGTTTAAAAGCATTACAAAAACAAGACCCGGAACTGGAAGAAAAGTACCTCGAGTAGAGCCCTTACGGTTGGGGAGGAAAAGCTTGCTGCACGTAGCATCACTATGGAGGTTCAGCACCTGGTCAACGAAGGGGGGAGCCACGATGACGTCCTCGACTGAGGGGTACTATTTGGTGAAAGTAGGCCACCTACTCCAGGGGGCCTTTCCTAGAGAATGGTAGAAGCCACATACATAAACACACCAAGCCGGCCAAAACCAGAATCACGAACGGCGTGTGCCAAAACGGGACTGCCACCGGCGAAAAGACGTCCGAGTAGACCCCGAGCAACGCCATGGTGATGGGGTTAGGACCCCAGACGAGCACCGGACGCCCCGGTATGGAGCAGCGAGAGCAGCCAAGACCACCACCGATGGAGAGGACAACAACCCAGATGCTGGGAGCAGAGCCAAGGGTAGAGGCACAGGACGGATACCGCCAGGAACTGCACAGCGGCGACGGAACCCCTAAGCCGAACGGCAGCAGCAGGGATAACCAGGACATGGACCATGGCGAACAGCCCAGACGGCTCTACGAGGAGCCGACTGTACCAACAGCACGGGGAGCCACACCAAGGCGCCTAGCCCGTAAGCGCTTCATACAGCGGTGGAGGGAAAATCGTCGGCTCCCACGGGTCGGTGTAGTGCAGTGAAGTGCGCGTTGTTACGGTACCCGACCCAACAATAAAAGTTTCCGTGGGGAACTCTGCGAGGCCTCACAAAAACCTTTAGGAGAGACTGTGAGGGTCGCGTATTTACGGACATTTAATTTTTTTTTGCTATCTTATTTTAGGAAGGACACTTCTATTTTAGGCATTTTATTTCTAGTACAATGATAAACCGTAGTTTATAGATGTGTTTATGTTTCGTTTTGGCGTGTGTCTCTCAAATTCTCCTAAGCCCCTGGCCATAAATTTAATATAGGAATTTTCGATTATAGCGCCGAGGTGCGCCCAACAGCTGTGAAAGGAGTCGTGGGAAACATTTAAAACACGACAGAAAAGGATTAAAAACCGTCGTGCGTTTTAGAAGGAAAACTACCAATTAACATCGCGTCGATATAGCAACGAAATTTAGATTTCGTTGTCATTGGCGGGACGCCCCACGACGCAGGATGGAGGGGTCCTCGGAGGTTGCATAAAACACTCGGCACAGAACGGGATAGGACAGAAGAAAAACAAAGTCTGGTGCATGTGGTAGTTCGAAGCGTAACACGGAGAACTATTACAACAGCTCCTAACTTATTTAACCCTTACTTTAATTGGTATAGCACAGCCCGACATTTGCAAGGTCTCTCTCCTTGTTAGTACGGTTGTGTTTGTATCAATTCTTTGCTCTTCGTACTCCAATAAGTACGGCGCAGCCCGACATTTGCAAGGTCTCTCTCCTTGTTAGTACGGTTGTGTTTGTATCAATTCTTTGCTCTTCTTACTCCACTAGGTACGGCGCAGCCCGACATCTGCAAGGTCTCTCTCCTTGTTAGTACGGTTGCGTTAGTATCAATTCGTTGTTCTTCTTACTCCACTAGGTACGGCGCAGCCCGACATTTACAAGGTCTCTCTCCTTGTTAGGACGGTTGCGTTAGTATCAATTCTTTGTTCTTTTTACTCCACTAGGTACGACGCAGCCCGACATTTGCAAGGTCTCTCTCCTTGTTAGTACTGCGGCGTTTGTATCAATCCTTTACATTTCACTTACTGCACTTGACGCCGTCAGTAACCCATAATAACCAGACTCAGGTGGGCAGCTAGCCCTTCTTGCCACTAGGCGAGCTAACAACGAACGGCCGTCGTCCGGTGAGGCCGGAAACAGCGCAATAATTAAGAATAATGTAGTGCTTTTACTTTGGTCCTAATGAAGAACAATCGCTTGCCATGATGTTGTTTTCTTTGGTGTCAGAGCTGGAGGTCTCCAGCCCATGTACGAACTACGTAAGGTTAGCTTAAGTACGGCCGCTTCGGTGAAGCAACTGTAACTCTGCCGAATCACCCGCAGTAACTAGTAAAATTACACAACGTAGGCACATACACGAGCTAAGAAAAGGCCACTAGGGGTGCACCGTTACAGTACTAAGCAGACCACAGGAAGAGGCTAATATTGAAGGTCCACAGCTGCCGATGCTACGAAGAGATACAAACCCACTGAGTGTCCAAGAAATCAAAAGTGCGTTATAGAACTAAGAGATGGAAAAACCTCAGAACTTGACAGAAGACCGGCCAAATTGTTAAAAGTAGACATCCTAGGAATAGCAGGCTTTCTGAACGAAGCATGGAACCTAGAATCAATTCCTGCTCAATGGAAAGCAGAGTTAAACTTCCAAAGAAAGGTGATCTTACAAGATGCATTAATTGGAGAGGCATCGCATTAGGTACTTAATATAATCAATAAATGTTTCGTGTATACAGATTGGTGGTGAATAATGTGAACATACAGTGTTTTCAGAAATGACCGAATGCTGATTAAGGACGTACGTAGGCAACGCATTTAACAGAAATTGGTACTACTGCATAACATGAAAATCATTCTCCTTTAATTTTCGTGGCAGTGGCGTCCAAGTGGGTACAGGGGGTAAACACTTAATTTTTCAAAATCATCAATTTTACCTCGCAAGGAATAAACTAAAGAAATCGGAATAATCTTATACATTTACAATACATTTTTTTATTATAAACATTTTATTGATAAAAAATTTATTCAAGTGTCTTCATGTAAAGTGAAAACTCCAATTTCAATCACAGCAACTCAATTTTTAAAGTTAGTTTTACGAAAAAATTGTACATTTCACTTAAGATAAGTAGTTTCATCACTATTGAAGAATTATGGTACACAATAGAGCGTTAGTTCAAGAGACAAATTTTCTCTAAAATTTTAAGCTGAATTAAAGAATGTAATAATATACTGGGTGTTCTATTTAAAATGGGAGCTAATAAAAAAAAATTGGAAAAGAAAACAAAAGAAACCCATTTTAGAGGTATTAACTGAAAAATTGCCTAGCTCACATCAATACACATTATAAGTTTAATAAAATTGTAAAGTTTGAAAAAAATCGTTAGAGCCGTTTTTGAAAAAATTCAAAAAAACTGAAAAATCACAAGAGTAAACACCTACTTCCGGTTATGCGATTTTCTCCAAAAGCTTGCTGTCGCATCTAGATAGTACAAAAAACTTATATATGAAGTTTAAACGTCATACCTCTTTTCGTTTTGAGATATTCTGTTCACAAACAGACACACAGACAGACCGACACACAGACAGAGCAATAAACAAAAACATGTTTTTTGGGTTCAGGGCACTTTAAAACGTGAAGATCTGTTGAAAACTCAATTTCGAATTTTTAGGGTGAATCCAATACTTCTTTTATCGTAAAAGAAAGTAACAAGCAAATGCTCGAAAAAAAATATATTTCGACGCCTATGAATTCGAAACAAGCGAATATATGACAAAAATGTATAGAACATTTTTTGTAGAGAATTTACTCTTCTTTAATTTTGATAACTACGTATTTTGCTCAAAAGTTGATACTAATCGAGATATTCACTAATATTAGGAAAAATATAAAAATTTAGACCTTTTTTTAAGCATAGCGGTTAAATCCGGGCCTGTCAAGGGGTGCAAAATTAATATTTATTTCCTGAGTTCCAACAGAACAGATTAAAATTTATTCCAGCTTGTCCGGAATTATTCCCGCTAAAATGTACTTGTCGACTGGCCTAATAGGGGCGACAGAAAATATATACTGCATGTTCTGTTAAGAAGATAAAACTCCAATACTGTTTAGAAAAAACCACTTCCGAGATGCTAATTAGCATCTCCGCAAACATAATTATGGGTTTGAGGAAGCCAAAATGTCCCTTTAAAGGCTAAAAGCATTGAAGAGCAGAGTAGGTCGTCTAGATAACAATGCAAGGGGCATAAAACAGAAAGCCAACACATAACAAACTAGGAAGTTGTTAGGGTCAAAACAATTTTAAATTTTGAAACTTTAGTACATTATTTAAAAAAAGGAAAACAGTTTGTGATAGGTATAAATATTGAAATTGAAATATTATTTATTTCATAAAAACATATTAAGCTAAACAATTTAAAATTTTTTCAACTTTTGTAATTTTACATTTCTTCTCAATGCCATTTTACGTATTCGTCGCCAATATTCTTTCGAATTTGGGTCAAGTTCTTCCAACGGTGGAGGAGGTCCAGTTCTCAAGGTCCATAACCAGTCCGGATATTCACTATCAGGTCCAAGTTTTACATCGTCGCCTGTTTTGTATATGTTAGTACCACATGCATGGCTAACTAATCGTTCAGGATCAGTTTCCACGGGTAGTATCTTTTTTTCCATCATAGGGCCCAATTTACCTAATTTTTTCTTCTTTAAAGCTCCTCCCATAACACCAGCTCCTGTAATAGTATATTTGAACATGAAAGTAAAAGTGTGCGTTATGTACTTTACCAACTGCTTTTGCATATGTGTTTCGCGGAAATGAAAAATGATACGTTGATTGCAACAGCTGTCTATTTATGTTGAATAACAAGTTTATACTGCTATACACACTCATTTTATCCGAAATCGTGCTCGTTTTTAAAGGTAACGTCCACTCTTTAAATTAAGGTTAGAGCAAAATTAGGTTATGTCTTACATAACCAAAATAAACAAGCTGTCAAGTCAATGTCATAGCGAAACAGGTATTGTTCTGTGGTGAAGACTAATAATAAGGAACTTATCTAAGAATGTTTTAAATTAATACGGTGATTGCATTATTTTCTAATGAAACAATCTACTGAATGTAAATGCCAATCAGCAGTAGTGCTGCATCTCTTGTAAGTATCGTATTCTATTATTTTCGACTTCGTACTTGTGAATATGTTTCCACTACACATTGCAAAACCTTTCACTTTTTATAAGTAATTCATATTTCATTATTACTTTCTGATTTAATGATATGACAACAATAATTTCATTTAATCACCGTAGGTACAAAATACGATCTGTTTGTATCTATTTTAGGAAAAGAAGAGAGTATTCCGTATTCGGGGTAGCATATCCACAACATCGATTGAATATGAGAAAGTTCCTCCTGATGAAAACTTCTTGACTATTGAACCTGCTTTGCCTTCAGCAGAAGTTCCAAAGAAGTTGTATAAAAGGTCCAACAGCACTCTAGGGCCTGCTCCGACAAAAGGTCATGATCTTTATGCAGCTGAGTGCGTTACCCTGCAACCTTTTCCTGATGGGACCGTTCATGTACTACGCACACAGCAAGAGAAGGAAAAGAATCCCGATCGCATTAGCTTAGATAGACGAGGCCTTAGCGTGCTTCCAATTTTGGAAGAGGAGGCCAACTTAAGATTACTCTCACTTCAGCACAATTTAGTAACTAATCTAGAAGGATTTAAGCATCAGGGGTTCCCTTTCTTAGTGTTTTTAGATATTTATGATAACCAGTTAGAGAGAATTCACTGCCTAGATAGACTGGAAAATCTCAGAGTTCTACTGATGGGAAAGAACAGGTAAGTGTGGTTACTGTAACTATAATAATGGTCTACTGATTATTAAATGAGGGCTTTTAGAAAACTATTCAATAGCGCTACAGAATACTTCAGAATTCCTCCTTAACTATTTTGTGATCCCAATAGAATCCTTGTTTTCAAATGATATAATCGCCACAGCTCTAAATATAAAATTTAAGGAAAAGTAGTCAAGCTATTTAAGCTGTAACTCATGTGCACTCTCATTTTGTTATTAATAAATTCCATTTTTATATCAAGTTGATACTTTTACTATTTGTTGTAGGAAATGTATGCATTGTCTCGTAAGTGTGTACATTTACTAGGAAAAATAGACATTTTTATATTGAGTTGATACTTTTATACTAGGAAGTGTATACATTTACTATGCTTTAAGCGTTTTCTGCAACATATGTATTCTATCTTGAGCATTGTCCTCTTCTAGACCTCAAGTTTCAATAGATTTTCTTATTCCTTAATTCCACGATCTTCTGGGTCGTCCTCTGGAGGTACCCATCTAAACACTTTGCTAGGCCATCTATCCTCCTCCATTTGGATCAGGTGTCCGAACCATTGTAAGCCTCTTTCTTTTATTCTGTTCAGAACAGTATCCTGTGCCTTTAATCTTCTCTTAATTACCTCATTTGTTATTGTGTCGAGCTTCGATAGTCTAGCGCTGCGTCATTGCTACGGAATTGATCTTTTTTTTTAGTAGCAGCATTCAGCGTCCACACTTCACATGCATAAGATAATACTGCATACTGAATACGGAATAAATAAAACGCATTTTTTATGCGCGTTTCAGTTGTATCGGGAGTTCAATATAAGTAGATATTACATTTATTGCTCGAAATACCTCAAATATTCTAAGTGGTTCTTCATCTTTGATTGAGACGTTCTCGTCAGGTTTTCTTGGGATTCTGAAAATTCTTGGGGATTTTGTGAAACAATTTCGCCGTCAATTTGAAATTAATTTGTTATTATTGGTAATTCTTAGCAACATCAATGTAATTAGTTATTTTTTCAGAATTACTAAATAGATTTAGGAAATTGTTTCTTTGGGCCTATGCAGACAGGGGTAGATTGTCATCATCATCTTCGTTTTTGTGCTTTAAAATCCACTGAGGCAAAGGATGTTGATTATCTCCATCATAATCTGTAGGAGATTTATTAAAACCAGCAAAAAAAAGCAGTTGATGGTCTTTGCGGTTACTGTTTGTCAAGCAATATTTGTCATCGTTATAGTATCTAGCAATGAAATCTTAAATTCAGTTTTACGCTCAAGGCTACAAATTAGGCATGTTGTAAGAAGTTTTCTATAGTGACTCCATCCTTCTCTTACCCTTATTAGCAACTCAGCGTCAGGCTAACTCAAAGTAGAAAATTATTTAAAAATTGCAAAAATAATTTTGCGCATTCAGATAGGCTGACACGTGGCGGCGGAGTTGGTATCTACATCAGGGCTTGTTATAATTTAAATTTAATAAAAACAAATAACTTAATAGAACCGTTGTGGATAAATGTAAGATTTAAACAAAAATTTTTAGTCGAGGTTGTTTATAACCCACAAAAAATATTACGGTGAATTCATATCGGAACTATGCAATGTCCTTACAGAAATTAATATCTCTTATGATCAGATAGTCTTTTTGGGGGATTTTAACATAGATTACTTAAATGCAGATAAAGCCACCTGCGATTTAATGTCAATGAGTGAAAATTTTGAGTTAAAGCAAGTTATTGAAGATTCTACGTATCATTTAAGTTTAATCGATCCAATATTTGTCAAAGAAACAATAAGTTTTATAGATGCTGGAGTAATAACTGTCTGACCACGATCGAGTGTTCTGCAGAATCCCTTAGGAGGTGTTACGTCCGACACAATTCTACAAAACCTACAGATCACTCCGCGATGTCGATCATGAACAGTTTTCTGCGAATCTACGTTCCATTCCTTGGCGTAATATATATGACCAGGCAGATGTAGATTCAAAGGTGCAACTATTAACTAATAACATTTTACAACTTTTTGAAATTCATGCTCCGTTAATTACTAAGCGTATATCAAAACCTCCGGCGCCTTGATCACTCAAAATTTAAAACTGCTAATGAAACAGCGAGATAAGTCTTTGTCACAATTCAAATTTACCAGATCAGCGGAAGCTTGGCACCACTATAAACACTTGCACAATCTAACCACAGAAGTGTGCAGACAAGAAAAAAAGAATTACTTTGAAACACAGTTTAAAAACACAAACATGCACGTTAGTTGGAAAGATCTGCGCCTTTTAAATATTGGGAAAAAACAGGAATCTCGTTGAACTTCCAAGTCATCTGTCCAACTGCACCCAAATTAATAATTATTTCATTAAATCAGTTCCGAAGGTAAAAATACAAATTCATAATATAACCTCGTTTTATGAAGATTTGAATCCAGAACTACAAAATAACTTTGAATTTTCGTCGGTTGATGAAATTGACATTTTAAAAGTAATTAATTCAATAAACACTAAAGCTACTGGATCTGACGGAATCAATATAGATATGATTATGTTGTGTGTCCCATTTATATTACCCTTTTTATTCCCAATGTAAATACGCCAAAAGATTTTAAAGACTTGGGTCCTATTAGCATATTACCAGTTTTTTCAAAAATTATTGAAAAAATAATCTATACGCAATTACCTGAATATATTACGCGAAATCGTTCAGATAGGAAACTACGATATAAAAATATTAATAGGGGACCTAAATGCAAAAATTGGGAAGGAAGATATATATGTACCAATCATTGGGAGACACAGTTTACATACCTACAGTAATGATAATGGGAGAAGATTAATCGATTTCGCCAGCGGAAAAAACATGGTAATATCTAGTACAAAGTTCCCACACAAGCAAATACATAAACAAACATGGATATCACCGGACCAAAAAACCAAAAATCAAATAGACCACCTCTTAATAGATGCACGACACGAAAATAGCATACTAGATGTAAGGAGCTTCAGAGGGGCAGATTGTAATACAGACCATTTCCTGGTAAAGGTTAAATTAAGGCAAAGGATAGCCAGCGGGAAAGAAGGAAAAGGAATACGAAAGAAACAATACGATATAGACCGACTAATAAAGAGCGAGGAATTACAAGACCAATACAGTAGCAGAATAAAGGAGAAGTTCGAACAACGAAGAAATACAAAAAAAGAAGAGAGTATAAATGCAGAGGAAATAGAAAGTAACTGGATAGAACTGAAAAGAGTAATTGTGGAAACTATAGAGGAAGTAGTAGGTCAAAACAGAAAGAAAAAGAGAAAACACTGGTTTGATGAAGAATGTGAACGCACATTAGAGGAAAGAAACAACGCAAGAATAGAAATGCTAAGAAATATGTCTGACGAAAATATAGAAAGGTTCAAAGACAAAAGAAGAATAGCAAATGCAAAATGTAGAGAGAAAAAGAGAAAGTATGAACGGAATAAACTAGAAGAGATGGAAGAAATGGGAAACCGGGCGAATACAAGAATGTTCTACAAAGATATAAAAGAACAAAAGAAAGGCTTCCAACCTAGAACACAATTGTGCAAAGATAAAGAAGGGAACCTGATTGGAAACAAGGGAGAAATAATGAGAAGATGGAAAGAGTATTTTGAAAATCTACTGAACCCAGATAATAGACAAACACAACTAGAAGAAGAGAAATGGGAAGACCAAGGAGAGGATGACAAAGTAGATCCTCCGACACGTGATGAAGTACAGCAGGTGATAAAATCACTAAAAAATCATAAAGCACCAGGCGAAGACCGCATCACGGGGGAAATGCTAAAGTATGGCGGACCAATTATAGTAGATGCAATACACGACATAATCGTAAATGTTTGGGAAAAGGAAAACATGCCGAAGGAATGGAGTATGGCAATCATATGCCCAATCCACAAGAAAGGCGATAAGACCAACTGTGATAATTATAGAGGGATTGCGCTATTAAATCAAGGATACAAGGTTTTAAGTAAATTAATAAATGAAAAGATGAAGCCGTGGATGGAGAAAACAGTAGGAGAATACCAATGTGGGTTTCGAAGAGGAAGAGCGACGACGGACCAAATCTTCTCAATCAGACAAATGCTCGAAAAATTCGGAGAATACAACACTGAGCTGCACCACCTATTTATAGATTTTCGCCAGGCCTACGACACCGTAATTAGAAAAGAGCTACTCTGCGGATTGGACCAGATGAAGGTTCCAAGAAAACTAATAAGACTGACAAAAATGTGCCTTACTGAAACAAAAGCAAAAGTTAGAGTTCAGGACCAACTATCGGAAAGCTTTATAATTAATAATGGACTAAGACAGGGAGACGTAGTATCAAGTACATTATTTAACTTCGCGTTGGAAAGAATAGTACGACGGATACCAATCAATCCCGGAGGCTCGATATTTAACAGACGATGTCAAATACTAGCATATGCTGACGACATAGACCTTATAACAAGGAAAACAAGAGACATGGAAGAAGTATACGAATATCTAGAACAAGCGGCGGATGAACAAGGGCTAAAGATAAATACAACTAAAACAAAATATATGATAACAGCCAGAGACTTAAGTAATTACGAAAAAGTTAACAGCATTACCCTCAATCAACATAACTACGAAAGAACAAACCAGTTTAAGTATCTAGGGTCCGTAATTAACGAGAAAAACGAAATCAGAGAAGAGGTTAAAGCAAGAATAGTAGCAGGTAACAAATGCTACTACGGACTAAGAGACATGTTAAAATCAAAATCGTTGTCGGTGAATAGTAAAATAAAAGTGTATAAAACAGTGATAAAACCAATAGTGACGTATGCAGCGGAAACATGGAGCATAACCAAAAGTGAAGCAAAAATGCTGGATACTTGGGAGAGAAAAATTTTAGGGAAAATATTCGGCCCAGTGAATGAGAACAGGATGTGGAGAGTGTTAACAAATCAAGAACTAAAAGCACGGTATGAAGGACCTAATATAGCTACAGAAATCAGAGCGAAAAGGATAAGCTGGCTAGGACATGTGCAGCGTATGCAGCCCACAAGGGGACCTAAAAAGTGCTTAAATAATAAACCAGAAGGCAATAGAAAGAGAGGAAGACCCAGACTACGGTGGCTAGAAGAAGTAGGAAAGGACCTTACGGAAATTGGTGTGACGAGATGGAAGGAAAAAGCAAAAGACCGTAAGGAATGGAAAAGGATCGTAAACGATGCAAAAAAGTTGGAAGTGAAACAATAAGTAAAAGATAACAGCAACAACCAATCTAAAATTTGAGTAACGCAAAGAAGATTCCCTCCTGAATAAACCCCAGGAGGGTTGAGACGCGTGTTACGAACGCGCCCCGTAAAAAATAAACCCGTTCTGAAACCCTTAAGGAGGTCAAAACCCTTCATGGGTTGTCGCACCAAGGAGCAAGCAAGCAAGCATTGAGTTAAATAATATTCTACCGGAGGTTCAATCGGGTTTTAGAACGGGTTATAGTTGCAATAGTGCGACATCTTCAGGGCACTTGATCGTGGAATGGCAACTGTTCTAGTTTCACTCGATTTTTCTAAGGCATTTGATACAATCAATCATTCCGTGTTACTATACAGGGTGTTTCATTAATAATTGGAAATATTTTAACTGTAGAATCCTGGGCTCAAAACATTAATATTTAACCCAAATCACTTAGATAAAATGTGACTCCTTACTGAGATACATAGTGTTTTATTTAAAAATTTAAAAATGATTTTTTCCCATTACTTTAAAACTATTCGACGTGTACGTATCATATTTGGCAGGAAGTGTAGACACTGTAAACCATGCTAAATTATGTTAAATAAACGTTTCTGGCTACTACCAGAGGCGTACGACAGGGGTAAGTGAGTGGTTGACCCTTCCCAAATTCTACGCCGGAATTGCCATTTTAGCACAATTTTTCGATTCTTTAATACTTTCTATGTAAATAACATACTGTTTCTTCATAACGATAAAGTCATTATTTTTCGAGATATTTATAGTTAAACATAAAGCTGAACAGTTATTTTGATTTTAATATGTATTCATTATGTCGGTGTTTTTTGTCATAAGATTGCATTTATTACGCAAAAGAAACTTTAATCCGTATTAACAAAAAAACATAATGTTATTTAATGAAATTTATTGAAACTAATACATAGATGCATTCAACATAAAAACAAATTGAGGTTCTGAAAAGAACTCGCTGCTATGGTTCTGATCCTGATGAAACTCCTGGGACACGTTCTTACAAGGCTGCTCTGTAACCTGGTACCTTCCTCTCTGGGTTGTGTTGACTTGCTTGGCTCCACGCAGAGATTCGAACTTGGGCTGCATCGGCTGCTAGGTTATCGTAACGGGGCCTCGAAGAACTTTTCACTTTTTTGTGGCGGAAATCTCTGCAAATACTACCACACCATCTTGGACATGCACTCAGTAAAACTGTATACTTTTTATGCTGAGAACTGTTTATTTATTATGTGAAAAATTCGTTTAAAGTGGAGCACATTTCAACACAACAATTCTTACAATTTATTCTTTTGTTCTCCTTGAAAATCCGTCATAAACAATTGTAAGTGGAATATTAATAAAAAACGGATATTGACCAAGTTCAAATTGATTACTTTTAACACTAAATTTGCTTACAACTAAAACTATTTACAAAATTCTTATCCTTAATATAATTGTTTACATTTATAACTAATTAACCCTGTCTTTGCGTCACTGCACGTTTTTTATTAATTGCTTTTAATGGTTCACACGTGTCACTGCACTGATTATTTAAGTTAGAGTAATTCCTTCACCAAGGCTTCCTTCGAATTCATCTATCTACTTTTACGCACGATTTTTGGTCCATGTGTTGTCTGCTTTTCTTCGCTTTTTACCCTGTGTTGCTGATTCTTACAACTTCCGTTATATGCCTTAATGCCTGCCTTCTTAGCTGCTTGTTGCAACGTTTATTGGTTTATCTTGCTTCTTATACCTTTCTTTTAAAACCCTGACAAAATTTTACTGTCTAACTTTACTTGAATTCTACGCTTCATTTCATTGCCTTTGCAATCCTTTTTGTAATTAATAATCTCTATTAGTTCGGCTATTACCTTTGCACAAACCTCTTATTTTAAATTGATCTTACAGTCAACTTAGATCCCTGTGAGAATTGAGCTTTGCTAATTGCTTTCTTTATTTAAATATTCTGCTATTACTGGCATCTCTTGATAAATGCATTCATCCTGTTAAATTCAAGTTTTAGCCTTGCAGTTATATAAAATACCTCACCCTGAGCTTTAGTGAAACCATTAATTTGGCAATGCTATCAGAGTTGAGTTGTAGGGCCTTTGTCTGTTGTTTTACGTACATACTTTAAATTTGAGATTTAAGGGATTATTGACCACACTTTTTTATTGTACCGAGATGTTTAAGCAGTCGTTTACATACCAAATTGTTCTTCTCCTTCTTTTTCTTTTTCTTATTATAGGCCAGTGGCCTGTTTTAACCACAATGTCATTCTGTGAGCATTCTTTACCCTTAGGTCGGGTAGGTGGCTAGCCATGCCCGTTGAAAGTGAGGAAGAGTTCCTCATTTAGGGGTTAACGACTACCACAGGTGTTAGCGTGGTAGCCGGGGAGCGTACGATTTTTAAAATTCCACTAGATTTTGCCAAGATTCGAACCCGGGCCGGCCGCCTGAGAGGCGAGCATTTGCTCGCAGGGCCATTCGCTCTCCACCAAATTGTTAATAAATATAATTCGCCTTAAATCTCAAATCTTCTAATATTAAACATTTTAAAAGTAAATTACTGAAAATGAAACTTTGTCAAAGCGCGTTACATCCTGTCTGAATGCGTAATGTCCTATTATCTGCAATTACAAGGGCCTTTTTTTTTACTTAGCTGTCAAAGGAACTGGTGTTTTTGTTGTTGATTTTTTTTTAAAATTTATTATAATTATTCAATTCACTTCTACTAATAATTTTGTTTGTCATAAATATTGCCCTAAAAGGGGTTAAGTGGAAGAGCAGCGGGCTCTAACAAGGCGCCTAGACTGAACTTCACCTCAGATATAAATAAAGGTTTTTTTATAGTTGAAAAAAAATTAATAAAGGCATTAATAATGATAATAATATTATTCTATGGTTTCTCCCTCAATGACGATGTCTTTACTAGTTTTGTTTGATATAGTTGTTGATAAAGTTGGTCCCGGCGGTCATACAACATCATGACAGTCGTTAGTGGGGTTGGAAGTCCTCATAACTGCACAGCGACGCCTGTAATTGGCCTAACGGCTGTTGGCTGAGTGCAAATTAAATAAAAAAAAAAAATTAAATATATGTGCTTAGCCTTCTCAATATTTATATTTAGCCCCAAGTTGTTGCTTTTCTGTGTTAAATTACTTAATTAGAATTTCTTCTAGCGCTTTTCTGTTTTCTGTGAAAATAACGTCGTCTGCAAATCTTAGATTTGAGGATTTGACAGCCTTCTTTCTTCTGTGTCTATGCCATGTTTCTGCATCTCGAGTAAATATCAGCCCTCGTCTCGTTTGGAGAACATTTAGGGAGCAGCTATTGCACCCTTATCACGTCCAGCAGGTTCAAGCACTCGTTCAGCTTGATTATGCCGCCAGGTTATTATTTTGTAGATTGGTGCTACGGGAACAAACTGAAAATCCTAATTTCACTCCTTTTTACCGACGAGGCTGGGTTTGGTAGAGCCGGAATTTTCAACTGCCATAATATCCATAATTGGGCCGACCAAAATTGCCATGCTGTCGTTGAGGCCAGACATCAACAGTGTTTCAGCTTAAATGTCTGGGTAGGCATTTTGGGAGACAGGCTAATAGGGTCTGTTTTTTTGCCGAATCGGTTAACTGGCCCTGAATACCTTAACTTTTTAATGAACACATTGCCTCCATTACTTGAAGAAGTGCTATTAAACGTGAGACGTGAGCTTTGGTTTATGCAGGATGGTGCCCCTCCCCATTTTGGGGACGCAAATTATGCGGGAAGATGGTTAGGACGTGACGGACCGGTTCCCTGGCCTCTTAGATCGCCAGATCTAAACATGCTGGATTTCTTTCTTTGGGGACATTTAAAAGGTCTGGTGTATGCAGAACCAGTTAATAATTTAGAACAATTACAGCAGCACACAATTAGGGCACAGCCCGGTATTTTTGAGAAGGTACGCAATTCCTTCTTACGAAGATGTACAACCTGCTTGCACATGGAAGGTGGGCATTTTGAACATCTTCTGCATTAGATAAAATAAAAATAAAATAAACCAAATTAAATTTAAAAAGCATGTTTCTTTTATTATAAACGTTTGTGGATCTATCTTTATTAAGACTTTTCAACTTATTTTGGGTCATACTATCTGCCCATAAAATATTTTATCCTTGTTTTTCAACACCCTGTATAGTTTTGGGAGTAGTGGCACTCCCTGTTCCTGTCCCTCGTTAGATTGTAAAAGCTCTATCTTTATTTTTATGGTTATTCTTGCTTTGCTATCCTTATAAATGTCTCTTATTATCTTGATATTATTGTTGGCACCTCCTGTTTACCTAGTGCTTGCATGAGGGGGTAGTGCTCGATACTGTCAAATTCCTTGGAGTAGTCAACAAAAGCCAGATGTATTGTTTTATTGTATTCACTAAATTTTTGAATAACTTGATTCACTGTCTAGCTGCTACAATAATAATAATAATAATAATAATTGTATTTATTAACCACACCTAGAAAACAAATTAGAAATTTGTACAGATACTTGATTATTTGGCGATGGTTAAAAGGTCCACATTTAGCATGTTCGTACAAACACACGAACAGCTGATCTACCATGAGGACCTGGCTTAAAAACTAAAAAACTAAATATATATAGCCATGTCGATGCTGACGCTCAACAAAAACTCACTTAGAAAAATTGCAATACCTATAGCTCAATCAGAGTTTGATTGAATACTAAATAAGTAAGTTAGGATGTTCTTTTTAAATTTAGTGTATAAAAATGATTTATATTGTATAGGCAACGAATTGAATAATTTGTATATGTTGTAGGAAAATGAACGCTTAAAAATTTCGTACCTGTGAAGGGGAGGTGTAAGTAGGCCACGAGATCGTATGTTAAGATTATGAACATCCGTGCGAAAAGTCAAACGATCATATAGATATGGTGGTATTTTGTTGTTTATGATTTTGTAATAAAAACATAAGGAATGAGCTAAACGTCTATTAGACATATTTAACCACTTAGCTCTGATAAGTGTATGAGAAATATTCTGTCTACGTTTGATACCATAAATGAATCTTAGGCAAGCATTTTGTACTTTCTGAATTCTTCGAGTATCTACACTGTCTAAGCAACTACCATAAACAACATCACCAAAATTAAAGGTCGATAATACAAGAGATTCACATAGCATAAGTTTAAGTTTTCTATTAAGTAGATTTTTACTATTATAAAGGATTTTCAGTTTACAATAAGCACTTTGAATTAGTTTTGTGACATGTTCTTTATATCTTAAATTATTATCGATTATGAGACCTAAATTTCTAGCGGAATTAACAAATGGTACGTGTTTGTTATCTATGTAAATTTGAACTGAATTCTGAATTTCAGTTCTAGGTTTTTGTTTCCCAAAAGTAAGCAGGTTGATTTAGTTGCATTAATTTTTAAACAATGTTTTGTTGATATTTCTACTAAAGTAGCTAGATCTCTGTTAAGTTGAGAAATTGCACTGTTTACTTCAGCAGGAGAAAATGAGATATACAGCTGTGTATCGTCTGCGTAAAGGTGATATTGTGAAGAGACATTTTTAAAAGAAGGAAAGAAATTACTGGTGTATACTGAAAAGAGCAGAGGACCTAATATTGAACCTTGTGGAAAGCCGGATTTAATTTCAAGAGTAGAGGATACTTGATTGTTAAGAATTACTTGTTGAAAACGATTAGTTAGATATGAACGGAAAAATGCAACAGTGGTAGAGTCCAAACCAATGTAGTGTAAAACTGCTAGTAAAAGTTCATGACTTAAGTGATCAAATGCTTTGCTAAAGTCAATTAGCGCAAGTGCTGTGAGCTTGTTATTATCAGTGGCTTTAAAAATGTCGTCAGTGACATTCAGCAAAGCAGTGGTACAACTATAATCTTTTCTAAAACCCGATTGAAACTTAGGAAGAATATTATATTTTGTTAAGTGGCTACGCAATTGTGAATCAATAATTTTTTCTAAAATTTTAGACAAAGTGGGAAGAATACTTATAGGGCGTACATCTTTATATTCTTTGGGCACCTGTGTCTTAGGGATAGGTATAATAAGCGCTACTTTCCAGATATTCGGAAAAGAGGCAGTAGTAATGCAAGAATTTATTATGTGTGTGATGTAAGGTAGCAAATGAGGCAAGCAGTAATTCAACATAGTAATATTGATCATATCAACACCTTGAGACTTAGATTTAATTGATTTTAAAATTCGGTCTACTTCCCTCTCAGCAACTGTAGACAACTTAAAAGCCTCATTTATATTGTCCCTTAGATTATCAACATAGAAACGCAGTAATGCTGGATCTGGAGGATTCTCTCTGCAGATTTAATAAAAAAGTTGTTCATTTGATCAGGATTTTGTAAGTTAGGAGGGAGATTGGTAGGGTCATTTTTCTTTTTATTATATATGTTTAAATTTACCATTTTTTTTCAAATATCTTTTACATTATCATTAGTGTACGAATACTCCAGATATGCACTTTTCTCTCTGCGAATAGAAGAAGTGACCAAATTTCTTAGCGATTTATAATATTCCCACTTGGGTACAGTTTTATATTTTTTGTACTCCTTGAGGGCTTTATTTCTTAATTTAATCATAAGTTTGATGTTGTCAGTAATCCAGGGTTGCTTAGGTTTTGAAAATTTTACGGTCACAATAGGAGCATGAAAATTAAATAAATTTAATAAATTATTGTTCAAAAAAGAAATTTTGTGATCAATATTGTCAATATCAAATATTTCAAACCATGGTATGGCCTGCAAGTCACCTAGAAAAGCTTCATAGTTAAAATGTTTGAAATTTTGACAGATGTGCTCAATCCGTGAAGCCTTCCTACCCTTCTCCCCAGCCACGCTTAGGAAAGTTAAAAAGTGATCAGAGATAGAAAGAGAATTTAAAATTCCTGATTTTTTGACGTCAACATCGTCACTGACGAGAATTAAATCTATCAATGAAAAAGTCGTGGAGCTGACACGTGTTGGTTCGACAATGAGTTGGGTTAGGCCAAAACTCTGAAGCACTTGGTCGAACAATACGCTGTTACTGTTTATTTGAAGTATATCTATGTTAAAATCTCCCATGCATATAACGGAGTCAAATTGAGCAATGATATTTGATAAAACGTCTTCAAATTCATCTAAAAACAATTTGCAGTCGGTGTTAGGTGGCCTATACCGTGTGTCCACAGGAGTACGCACCATAGAGATAAGATAATGCTAATAGAATATAAATATCAACCAGGTGCTATGACCACCGTCCCTTTTCTTGTACCATTTATAACAATATTGTTTCATACAGTGGCGAGTCAGAAGCCAGAAAACAACGTTTTAGCGTGCCGGCGATCACAGCATTAGCCGATTTTTCTATTCTATTTGGTTATCCCTATGGTGCGTCCTCCTGTGGACACACGGTATATTACTCCTATATTGATTACTTTTTTATTAAGTTTTAGTTGAACCCAGAGTTGCCCAAATGTATCTGTGTGATTAAAATTAAGCCGAACAGAATCAATAGTATTTTTGATATACAGTAGTCGAGAAGTACTAATGCTGCAAGTACTTTCTTTATTGCTTGTTTCAATAAGTTGTATAGGTCTTGTACCAGAACCAAATCTTTGTAGTTAGGTTCGCTGTGAATTAGATTTTCAGTTACATTTGTTGTAAATTCTACTCGGTTTGTAGTGTTGATGTTTTCTACCCCAGTTTTTTCCTCTGTTTACAAATAATTTAGTTCCCCCTTTGTCATTATTTATATGTATAGTAGATCTTACAACTGTATGATTGGTGTTAACTGAAATGCGTTCATAATTTCTTATATTACCAGTGGTCGGAATGTACCGGAACGGACCGGAACGGCGTTCCGGTTTGTGAAATATTATCAAGAGTCGTTCCGTCTCGTAAAATTTTATCAAAAGCCGTTCCTTTTCGTGAAAAATCTACCAAACAAAACCATTCCGTTTACTATTACACCCACGTTTGTTATGCTGAAATTCTTTGCGCGCCAGTGTCCTGCTTTTTGAAACCATCTGAATCGAAATCACACGTGAAACCCATTAATGATGACAACCCACCATACGGCAATAGCTAGAAACTGCTCAAAAGCGTGTGACTTGGTACTTTGGTAGTCATTACTCATTATGCTCTATCCTCCATTACCTATTTTGTTCATTCTGCGTCTGACATAAACAGCAGAAAGAGAGAGCACAAAAAGGAGACTCGGTACCAAGAAATCTGGATCTTTTTTAACTCTTTAACCAATGTTTATATTTTTATTAGTATCAATATTATTAATAATTATCTATAATGTATTATCTGTTCTGTTACCTTACAATATTTAGAATTTTGAATTTTGTTGAATTATTTTGATTTTATTGCCTATTTCTGAGTTATTATAGAAGGAAATGAATAAACTTTATTTTGTTGTATTTATACCAATTCGTTTTTTTGTAATTAGGGTCTTTTCACTTTGAAATTAAATATTAAATTAAACTGGTTTGTGTCGACTATTGACGGAAAAAACACTTATTATTATCAACATTATTATTATTTTCCGCACAAATTTTCGATTGCACCCCCCCCCCCCCCCGACACCGTTCCGTCAAAGTTTACATTCCGACCACTGTATATTACCATATATTTTTACCAAATAGTAGTGTTGCCAACTCTTTTTTTGTATCGTATGAGCAAAAACAAAGTTTACCAAGGGTGCCTTTGGAGTTTTGAAGTATTATAACACCAGAAAATATGAAGCTGTCATTTGAAATGTTACAAAGTGAGGTTATAATCTTCCTTTTCTTCTTCTTCTTCTGCAGGCTTTGAAAATATTTCCTTGTGTTTATTGTGGGAAGTCCCGGTCACGGTTATGATTACGTTGCGATATTAGCGACTGTCTATATTTATTTATTTATTTAGCGTATGGCTTATTTTGGCCGGGAGTCCCGGGTCTGCGACCCGAGATGTTCGGCCGCCAACTGTATGATATATATGATACCATAAAATGTCAGTAACAGGAATTAGGTATAATTTTCTGGTGTTACAATACATGTGACTTCAAAATTCCAAACAGTTCTTTGATGAATTTTCTTTTTGCTCATACTATATACAGTGTGTTCCAGGATTGATGTTACAAGAGGTGCGATGTACTAAAAATTTTTGAATTTTATTTTAAGGTTCTGCGATTCGGTCCTGCTTGGTTTGAAAAGAATTTTAAGAATATTTTCATATTTTGAAAATCAAGTAGTCCTTGACAGAGAAGCGAAAGCTATTTTATTTTCAGGTAAACTACCCTTTTTGTTCATGATACGGCAAAATTCTATTCAGGAAAGTTGTTCATAATGATAAATTATGGCCCTATACAAAATTTCAGAAAGATCCGTCGAATTAGGAAAAACCGTTATTTTTTAAATTATTTTATTATATTTTCAGGTAAACTACCCTTTTTGTTCATGATACGGCAAAATTGTATGAAGAAAAGTTGTTCAGAATGAGAAATTATGGCCCTATACAAAATTTCAGAAAGATCTGTCGACTTAGATTTAACCGTCATTTTTAATATAGGCCATTCAGTAAACACAAAAACATATACATTTTTCTGAAGTTGGCATATACGTAAAATTTGTCTGCTAGGGATTCTGTATTTTGTTTTGCAAAGGTTTCCATACCTGCATAAAGGTGACTTTGAATTTAAAAATCTGGTGTGATACACTCACACAACTTCCTTTTACAGTGATCTTATAATTAGTCAAAAATTTCATTTTAATTTTTAACCATGTGTTAAAAATTTTCAAAAATTACAAATTCTACAAAAACGGTACAAAATCGAGTGTTAGTTGAAGAGACAAATTTTCTCTAGAATTTTAAGGTGAATTCAAAAATGTAATAATATACCGGGTGTTTTATTTAAAATAAGAGTTAATAAAAAAAATAGAAAAAAAAACAAAAGAAACCCACTTTAGAAGTATTCAACTGGAAAATCGCCTATCGCAGATCAATACACATTAAAAATGTAAGAAAAATGTAAAATTTAAAAAAAATCGTTAGAGCCGTTTTTGAAAAAATCGAAAAAAACTGAAAAATCACAAGAGTAAACACCTACTTCCGGTTATGCGATTTTCTTCAAAAGCTTGCTGTCTCATCTACATAGTACACAAAACTTATATATGAAGTTTCAATGCCATACCTTTTTTCGTTTTTGAGATATTCTGTTCACAGACACACAGACAGACACACAGACAGACAGACAGACAGACAGACAGACCAATGAAAAAAAATATGTTTTTTGGGATCAGGGGACTCTAAAACGTGAAGATCTGTTGAAAACTCCATTTCGAATTTTTGGGGTGAATCCAATACTTCCTTTATAGTAGTAAAAGGAAGTAAAAATGACAATTAATAAATATTAATTCAGTGTCAAAGTACATACTATTCTGGAAATTCTTGCCTGAACTTTTATAAAATGTAATAAAACTACTTATTAATAAATGCTACATCAATAGTATCTAACACAGTATTTGTTTAACATCCTTAAAAGTAGTTATGACAGATGCTAATTAAATGTCACACTCTTAACCTATTTGTTTAATAGTAACTTTGTAAGTAGATTCATAGACAAAAGATGCATTTTGGAAGTACACTCATGAAATTTTAGAAATCAAAGGCCACTTTGTGTTTTTATGTTTAGTGAACAGACTATAAATGTAATTTGTTTAATCTAAAAAATAACGTTTTAATCTAAGTCGACAGATCCTTCTGAAATTTTGTATAGGGTCGTAATTTCTCATTCTAAACAACTTTTATTAATAAAATTTTACCGTATCATGAATAAAAATTGTAGTTTACCTGAAAATAACATACAATTATCTAAAAAATAAAGTTTTTTTTAAGTCGACAGATCTTTCTGAAATTTTGCATAGGGCCATAATTTATCATTCTAAAAAAATTTTCTTAATAAAATTTTGCCGTATCATGAACAGTAAGGGTAGTTTACCTGAAAATAAAATAGTTTTCGCTTCTCTGACAAGGCCTACTTGTTTTTCAAAAACTGAAAATATTCTTAAAATTCTTTTCAAACCAAGCAGGACCGAATCCCAGAACCTTAAAATAAAATTCAAAAATTTTTAGACCATCTCACCTCCTGTAACATCAATCCTGGGACACACTGTATATTCAGATTGTTCTTTTTTCAATTCGATAAACTTTTAATTATTTTAAATTTAAGTTTTAAACAAAAATTCGGTGCACACAAAAGTTTGTCAATTTTTTTTGCAATACCTGGCCAAAATACCAGTAGAAAGACTATTTTCCATGGTCAGCGGATAGTGAACCAAATAAAGAAATAAGTTGAAAATTTCCACTGTCCGATCTATTTTGAGTGTAGTTTATATTATAAAAATATCTGACGTTTAGAATTTTATCAAAAAATCAAAGAAAATGAGAAACGTTTACACCAAATTAGCAGTGTAGATAAATATCTATAGCAAAAAAGATGATGAAAATTAAATTGAATTTGTTTTTTTAAGCGCAACTTAATTATGAGTGCAATTTTTATGTGCCTAACTATAGTAATGTATTATTTTTCTTGTAAATATACAGGATGAGGCAACACTCACGTTATTTGCATATATTTTTTGTGTCACATGCTATAGCCAGGGGCGGACTGGCAAGGAAAAGGCCCGGGGGGACTTCAGCCTTAAAAGGCCCCTGCCCGTTTGTAAAAACCTGGATACTTACCTAATATTAATGAAAAATGCAGAAAGTAGTTAGTACAAATCTGTAAAGGGGTTTACACGGAACTTCCCCCGTGGGAGTTACATTTGCTTTTCTGGATCTATACTTAAAATACAGAAGAGAAGTGGCTGACGTTTGTTTTCTAAATAAATTGTTAAACAACAGAATTGACTGTGATTTGTTATCTATTATCAGTCTGTATACGTATACCGGCACATAGAACTAGACCAAAAAATATATTCCATCTACCTACATGTCGAACGAATTACATACTTAACTCGCCTATGATAAGAATAACTATAACAACCAATGCATATTTTCACCAGTCACAAAACAATATATTTAACATAAAGCTCAAATTCTTTAGAAAAAAGTGAATATGTATTATTATAATAAAGTTTGATTGCAGCCATTTCTATGAAACCCGAACCAGTAGTAGGAATGTTTAGTTTTTAATTTGTAATTAGGTATTATTAGTTTCTAAATTACAACTTTTAGTTATTAGTTTGTACTTTTTATTTTTTATATTATACTAGTATATACGGCAAAGGGCCTGAACCGCCAATAATGTAATTGGGCATGCCCCGTTTTATTGGTGTAAATAAATAAATAAAAATAAAATATAAGGGATGCATCGATCTCTGCATATCTATCCATTTTACGATATTTACGCAATCTTTTGGGTTCCATTTTCATTAAGGGTAAAAATTTAAGCTATATGCAAATTATTGCTTTTATCTATTCCTGCGTTGAATCAAAAATAGACAACATTTTATTTTTTAAGGTGCTTACCCTGTATATATTTGACCGAAAATATATTGGGTCTCGAGTCCGGTACACATATAACTCGTATGAAAAATATCGTCTTCTTCCAAAAATGGTTTTTGAACAATACCGCCAACAGGCGGACAGACAGACAGACGGATAAACAGACGTACTGACAGACAGACATATGGAATTGAGAAAACAGGTTTTCGTCATATAGAGACCTTGAAATATGAAGATCTAAAGAAATTTCGGAATGTGATTTTTTCACAATTGCAGTACTTCCTTCGTCTTTTAGACCAGACAAGTAAAAATGTATTTGCCATTTCAATACAAAGTTAGTAGGTTAGAATATTGGCGAAAAGTAGGGATTTTTTAATTTTTTTTTTCAAAATGTAATAAAAATCGAGGACTTTTATTAACACTCATAACCATAAAGGCTTTTAATAAGTTTTGAAAAAGCCTTACCCATAATCACGATGTGCTTATTTTAAATTAATTTAGTGCCCTTTCACAAGAAACCTGTGTGCGGCTAAGCAATACTACGTATTCGTACTTTAAAAATACATTTGTAAATGCTACAGACTCAGCATATTGTAGTCTACGAGTAGTACCAAATTCTTTAAAAAAATCAAAACTACATGTGCTTCAGCTTCAGAACTAGTTTTTTTAATCACATTTATTTTCCATTATTTTCTCTAATGCAAACAATACTACAGGATGCAGACAATTATCATACCTGCAAAACCCCGCTTGAGGGCTATTTCCTGAGCCCACAACCCAGTTTGTTCAATTTTTATATATTTTTTATTTTAACGTAGGAATATGAGCTATTGTATCACCAAATATCCATCCATTTTAAGATTAACCGAAAAATGTCGATAGTCGACTTGGTAAGCCAAATAAAATTTTAGTATTTCTCCTATTAATTTTACCATTACAAATACTTGACACAATACATGGATATTTTTTTCACAATATTTTTTCTAAAGTATGTATGTACCTTCTCCTTGTTAATTCGCAACCCCACTTTATTTGATTCACTTTGTACACTATTTAGTTTTGCCTGCATATTTTGTGAGTTCGTAGATAATAGACAAGCGTCATCGGCATATTCTAAATCCTCTAATGTCCTGGTTAGACCCCATCCTATTCCCCTTCTTTTACCTACCAGACTAAATTATTAACTATTAATACAGATGTGAGTGACATAACCTTGGACGACTATAATATTGAAAACGTTGAAGAATTTACTTACCTTGGTAGTGTGGTGTCAATAGATGGGGGATCATCAAGAGATATTGATCTTAGAATAAATAAAGCGAGAGTGGTGTTTCTGGGTATGAATAATGTATGGAGAGCCGGGAACATTCACAACACAGTCAAGATGAAGATATTTAACGCAACGGTTAAGGCTGTATTGCTGTATGGTTCGGAAACATGGTGCGTCACTGTGACAACACAAAGGAAGATCCAAGCATTTGTAAACAGATGCTTGAGAAATATATTGAAAATCTGGTGGCCCGAGCGAATCTCAAATGAAGACTTATGGAGGAGAACTGGGCAAGAAGAGTTGAGCATAGCAATTAGGAAAAGGAAATATAGATGGCTGGGTCACACACTGAGAAAACATAGAGACGTTCCTAGTCATCTCGCATTGGAATGGAACCCACAAGGTAGCCGAGCTAGGGGGCGGCCTCGTAAAACCTGGAGAAAAACGGTCAGAGAAGAAACAGGTAGAACCATCGCTCAGTTTCGTGTCCTAGCGCAAGACAAAGATCAATGGAAGCAATTTATAGATGACTTATAATAATTAAAACACATGTGTATTGTGCTGTTTAACTAAATGTATATAGCTACAGTTTCTGTTTAGTTTAGTTTTAGTTTAGTTTAGTTTTGATTTATTTCTGAATTATTACTGTTTGTTTTGTATAACCCTATGTCCCTCGTGGGGAATAATGGGCACTAATAATAATAATAATAATGTATGTACCTAGATTTTTAAACTGGGGGCCAGCAGAGGCCCGCATTCGTGGGGTATGAGGGCCCGGGGGGACTTTGCCTCCCTGCCTCCCAGCCAGTCCGCCCCTGGCTATAGCATAAAAATTACAAAACGTTAATGGGATCCACTGCTCCACAGATCTATGCAGTCAATTGTTTTTTCACAGCACTCTGTTTTGTCAGTGCCATCTTGGATTTTTAAAAATAACATGTCAGTTCTGATTCCCTGTTAATTCTCTTTACAAATTTACAAAAAAAATGTCTCATTAAAATGCAAAAAACTTGGAATGTAAATGCAAGAAACAAAAAACAATTAAAATCTTTTGATGGTTTTAACAATCACAAAATTGTCACGCAGTAAATTATTAAATTTTATATATTAATACACAGTATATACACAGTGTGCCTCACAGAGTATTAGACATAGGGAAATTATGAAAGGACCAATTATTGCTGTGTACACATTGAGGTACGTGATTGGTCAGAAATAAAAACATTTTCAAATTACTAATATGATGTTGGTCATTTCTGACTAATCACGTACAACGATGCCTACGCAAGAATGATTTTCCAATGTGTGATGATAGTTGGTGAGACAGACTGTATAATCAAGCTCCATTTGACCATTATGGTGTAGGGTTAATACTTAAATGGGTAATTTTGTTTACATTTTCTAATTAAAGCTATATTTTTTAAAATCAATTTATAAAGAAAATTAAAAAAGGAATCAGAATTGGCGGAAAAAAATACCCACAGTGTATCGTCAAAAAAAAAAATTGACTTCACAAAACTTTGTGATGATGTTTTTTTGCCATAGCGTATGGTATCAAACATTTTTTCAAATAACGTAAGTGTTGCTTGACCTTGTATATAACTATTTAAGAATATTTAATATGACTATTTCTCGCATCTCTTATTATTCAATCAAATGTCATGATTTTTCAAAATTCAGCCAATCACGAATTTTTATAGTGGCAAAGCATCAAAATTTTTCCTTGGGATTTATCAGTTTTTTTACAACTTGTGTACGTGGCAACCATCAAATATGTTGTTTTAATCAAGGTGGTATTTCAAAAATTTCATTTAAACTGTCATTGTGCATCGGTATAAACGTCACATTCATTGAATATCAATACAAAATGACATTTTTAATTACACTTCCAAAACATTTCCTTTTATAACTATTTAATTTATTATTTATAAAATACAAGGTGGAACTAAGTAGTACAGCTCCATAAAAAACATTTGATCAATATCTTCTAATGTAAATTATATTCATTAACAGTAAATTATTTTGTCTCATATTTTCGTTTTTGTGTTATTGACCTTATGAAGTAGTCATAAACAACAGCGTAGTACTGCATAGTTATTTACTCAGCAAGAGGTTTAACATGCAAATGGTTATCATGCAATTTATATTAATTTAGTTTATACTTCAAGATCCTTTGACATGCAACAGTCCTATAAATAAGTTGTAAACAGAGCTTTATTTTAATACCCACTGTTTTCCACAGTAGCGTTTACTTTGCCAGTGTAGAATAAAGATGAAAATTAAGATCATTGTTTCAATGGGGTTTCATGTGTACTTAGACTATCGGCTGGAAGGAAATTATATATTTTCCCATACAAATATATTTAAGTGATCTAAATGTAAGATATTCCTTATTAAGACAGGTTAGTTGTTTCCACGATTCTTAGAACTATATTTTCACTTAGTAAAAAGAAATTGTATTAATTATGGAAAACGTAATTTTTATTAACAAGTTATATTTTTGCAGGATTAAACGGATAGAAGGTTTGGAAAACTTAATAAAAATCGAAGTCTTGGATCTTCATGGAAATCAGATTGTGCATGTCGGTGGATTAGCGGCTTTAAGTCAACTGAAAGTGTTGAATTTGGCTGGAAATCAGATTCGCAACATAGGTACCTCTGACCTGAAGGGATTAGCGTCACTTCAAGAATTTAACCTTAGAAGAAATAGACTTAAGAAACTGTTAGGATTTGGTGAAACATCTAATTTACAGAAGTTATTCTTAAGTAATAATGAGCTGCAAGCGTAAGTAAATCAATCATAATTTTATTAAAAATTGCTTTCTAAAAACTTATTAATAATAGGTAATTTAAATAGATTTAGTGCTAAGCAATTAAATTGTACAAAGCATAATTATTCTAATTTAATTAAAAATTAATGCGTAATATTTTGCTACGACAAGCTAGATATAAACGTTTTATAAATGATCTAACTTTTGTATTTTTTAACAGAGTTGAAGACATGTGCAGTTTAGCAAAAGCAACCAATATAAGAGAAATAGCAGTTGATAACAATCCTATATCCCTAGGGGGAGATTGTGTATCATTCTTAGTTTCGTATCTCCCCCAACTTATAATCCTAAATAGTATGCAAATAACTGACCAAGTACGAAAGGCAGCTATGGCTTGGAGAAGAAATAAGGAAAGTTCAAATGCTGCTTTTATGGATTTGACGAGTGACGTCTGCTTGAATGTTCGGAGAGAAGAGGTCATCTCAAATGCAAGAACAAACTGGGAGCTCCTTAGATCTCAAACTAAATGTTTAGCTACTAAAACATCAAATGCCGTAAATGTTTCTAAAAACTTGAAACCCGACTGCGATTTTATATTAACGTCCTTAGGAAAACCCGAATTTAGAAGTAGCGCTCTTCGTAGCAAACCACGTTTAATTAACAATACAAGTAAAGTGCCTATTCTACCAGATAAAAAATTAAATATTGTTCGGACTGCGTCACAAGACACAGAAAATTCACAGAACACGTCCTCCTCTAATACTTCTAGTAATGAATTTTTTCGACTTCCCCCTATCTTAGTTCCTATTATAAATAAAATGGATCAAAAAAATGAATCAAGCACTTCAAAAGAAGGTAGTATTAAGTTATCAGGAAGTCTGTCAAGTATTGGACCAAATGTCGATAGCCCTGTTAGTTCATTACTAAGCAATAGTGAATCGGACGGGTCAAACACCGACTCCAGCGACAGTAGTTCGGACACTGAAGGAAATGAGAAAGTGCCAATCGATACAAAGGGATTAATTAATGTGACGACTGGTAGTCAGGAGCAGTAAGTAACAAATGCAAATACATTTTATTTTCAAAAACGAGTTGGTGCTTAGGAATTGAAATTACACCACTTAAATTCATGAAAATCGCCAAGTGCAGCAAAAATACAAAATCAACTGAAGAGTAACTCCTTGTTATACATGATGGAGCTAAACTTCATAAGAGAAAGTTAATAATTTAAACATACGTAGTTTTAAATATGAAGCCACAGGCGTCCCTCTCATAAATATCTTTCTATACATATTTCTAATGGTCTCCAAATTAAAATTTACAATGAACTTTTAAGTTGTAAGTGAGGAACTTCAATACTTTTTTTAAAACTTATAGCTTGAGACAATTTATTGTATTAGTTCTGAAATATTTTCTTACTGATCTGATCGTTATCACTATTATAGTATTCTAATTTATTGTTTAAAAATTTTATACCGTGAATTTGTTCCTCGAGTAGCTTTTATTCTCATCTAAAACTTACTTAATCCAATCCTCTTGTACCTATAAGGTGTCCTTGGGTATAGAAATCTTTTCCAATTCTTTTTCCCCCTCACTTTACTCTCTACCTCATTCACCCACCGTGTTGTTTGCTTTCTTTCATGATTTACTTAAAATTTTCTACGTTAATACTTCCGCGGCTTTGTTAATAAAGGGTTTTTGCCATATTTGTTCAGAATCTGCGGTTCTGTTTCTACACTTGTGCATTTTAATTTTTTCTATTAATTTTAAATTCTCAGATCTTAGGTTTGCAATAATTTCTTGCTCTATTTTTATCACCGTTTTTACTTAGTTTAGGGCCCCTCTTTATATTCATATCCTGTTACGGTCTAAAACCATTTTTACTACAACGCACCAGATCATACGAAAGTTCACGTCAAAGTTAAACGGTCAGCGCGGACGATATTTCTCTAAATCGGGACAAAGACTCACCTAGGACCGCTGCCCTGCCCGTAACAAGATATGCCGACTAAACATCAGTGGAGCGAGGGAGAGTCCTACACGAGATTTTTATCGACATAAATGAAAATGCAAAAATAGAACCAGAGTGAAACCGGAAAATCAAATCAGCCTACCTTCCAACTTATCACCTTGGCGAAATCCAAAGCTTCACGGGAATAATACATAGTAGCAGCCTCATTGCTTTTGACGCTGCAGCGGCAAGCATCCCCAACTTATCTGTAACGCTTAAACACTCAGGCTTTGCTGTACATTTATCTTTACACAGTATATAACATAACCTGAAAATAAGCATGCACAAACTCGTAGGAAATCATAAGGCATCGTTCTATCAACCGATCTATTGGTCTAAACACATGTAATTAAGATTGGTACACACAGTGAAAACAATAAATGGGCTAAACCTATAACCCAGCTGGGAGACGCTTTAACTCTAATTATAATCAAACAGGCGAATGAATTAGTTTACAGCGGCCTCAGCGAAGGCAGTAATGTTTCAACAAATAACACATAAATTATGCGCGAACAACTGAATGAATTTGATTTTACAAGTAGCCTCGGTAGGCGGTTATAAGTCAGCAAACAAACACATAAATTATGCGCGAACAACTAAATGAATTTGATTTTACAAGTGGCATCGGTAGGCGTTTGTGAGTCAGCAAACAAACACATAAATTAGTTATTACTAGCTACACACGCTACCTGATTGGTTTTGGGATTTGGCGTAAGTGTGGGCGTCGTGCGGTCCCCAAAGATTCCCCCTAAATCACAGGGTCTGGTGTAAATTCCTCGCGAGAAGGACGGAATGGAAAACTGGCAAGACCAAAGTATTGGCCCGCTCTGCTGAATATATCCCCAAAACTATTGGAGAAAAAGGCTCCTTTCGGACTGCGGGAATTTGCAGAACCGGCGGTCATACAAACCAGGAACCACACACTGTCTTATATACCAGGTGGGCCACGGGAGCGGGAAGTTTTTGAAAATGTTATTATTTCGTTACTATGCATAGGTTGCCGTGGATTTGTTTGATACATTATTTGTTAGTTTATGACATTTGATGATGATGATGTTGTCCAGACCGAAACGGTCACGGTGGAATTGCCAAAACGGCTTGATTGTTGTTGTCTTCTCTTGAGTGTGCTCTAAGGTGGCTATTGTACCCTAGCTTGTTGGTGAAAGATCTGTTACACTGATCACAATAAAGTTCATTTCTTTCATTATATATGTAGATTCTTATTTGATTTGGTCGATCTTTTCGCTCTCTACGCTTGGTGTCCTCTTCCTCTAGACGCCGTTCTTTTACACCTCTAATTTTATTGTGCACGTATGTTCGCCATTGCTTTCTTTCAGCTGCTTTCCTCTCCCAGTTCCCTATGGATATGTTACATTGTGTCATGTGCCTCTTGATGTTATCCTTGTATCTCAGTCTTTGTCCTCCCGACGTACGGTTACCATAAAACATTTGACCATACAGGACTTGCTTCGGAAGCCGATTGTCAGACATCCTAACGACATGTCCACACCATCTCAACTGCCCATGCATGAGCATTGATTCAATACTGAGGATGCCTGATCTTCTTAAAACCTCAGTATTTGTAACGCGTTGCTGCCACTTTATTTTTAGAATATTTCTTAAGCATCTTAAATGGAATTGCTCAAGTTTCCTTGTATGCTTTTTGTATAGGCACCATGTCTCTGAGCTATATAGTAACGTAGGAATAACAACAGCCTTATAGATAGAAATCTTGGTTTTGAATTTTACATCGTTGTGTTTAAAGAGTCTGTAATGTAATTTACCGAAGACCGCAGCAGCATTTCCTATTCTGATGGTGATTTCATTGTCAAGACTGGCACATGAGTTTATTGTGCTGCCAAGGTATTTAAAATTTTGGACCTCTCTCAAAGTTTCATTTCCAATAGTTATATTCAGAGGAGTTAGCTGTTGATAGTTATTGTCCTGTTGCATGACTTCCGTCTTTGTGCAATTTATTTTCAGTCCAAACTTTGAGCATGCATTTGCAAGCCTGGTTACGCATTCCTGTAGACTCTCACGCGAGTTTGCAACCAGGCACACATCATCAGCGAATAGAATTTCGACAATTCGAACAAGCTGGGTTTTGCTAGCTGCTCTCAGCCTTTGTAAGTTAAATAGGCTTCCTTCATAGCGATACATGATATGTATTGCATCAAACATGCCTTTCAAAGCCTCACGTATAGTCATGGCAAAGTACAGTGCAAAAAGTGTTGGTGCAAGAACACAACCTTGCTTTACACCAGTAGTAACAGGAAATTCGCCTGTGTGGTCTCCATCAAAGCATACTTGGCATTTCATGCCATCATGGAACTGTCTTACCATGGATATATATTTTGGGGTGCAGCCTACTTTTTTAAGAATTATCCATAAAGCTTCTCGAGGTATATGATCAAAAGCTTTTTCCAGGTCCACAAAGCAGAGATAAAGTAACTGGTTTTGCTCTCTGCTCTTTTCCTGTAGCTGTCGTATGGTGAAAATGGCATCAACAGTCCCTCGCCCAGGACGGAAACCACACTGTGTTTCAGAAAGAATTTTCTGACATTTAGTAATCATGGAACAGTGGTCCGGCGAACAACGTTCTTTTGTGATTAAATTATACTACAAAAATAATTATTGCGTGGTTGCAGCACAGCGGCAATTTCAAATCCATTTCAAGATCGCCAGATCTTACGGCATGTGACTACTTTTTGTGGGGCTATCTAAAAAGCAAGATTTTCGTTGATAGACCACGAGATATTCAGGAACTAAAAATAAAAATTCGGGAAGAAATTGCTATTCCATTGGATATGTTGCGTCGTGTTATGCAGAATTTCAACATTCGGCTTCAAGAGTCTATAAAGAGAAGGGGAGGCCATTTAGAAAGCATAATTTTTAAGAAATAAAAATGGCCTACACTTGTCTTGTTATTGTTCTAATTTGTTTTAATGAAATACAAATATTTCCTGAAATACGTCATTTTCAAAACTTCCCGCTCCCGTGGCCCACCTGTTATAAGGATATATTCATTGTTTATTTCTTTTTTGGATCGTGATCCATATTTGTTAGTAAAATTTCTTTTTTCTTTACCATTTTGAATGTACAGACAGATCAACAAAAAAACCAATTAGCGCAGGCTGTGATATGTGTTATACGTTTGGCAGTACTGAAGTGTATTGTCAGTCTATGTCAAATTCGAGATTTGCAGGTTAAGTTTTACGTCAGTCTGTGTCAAACAACAAACAATTGGTTTTTTTATTGATCTGTTATTATATTTTATTTTACCCTATTATGTTACTATGATAATAACTCCCTAGCAATGAGTTGCGTTAAGATGCATTTAACAGCACTAGTGTTGTTAAGAAAAATAACATACCGATACTTTATCAGCATTTAATCTCATGTTGGCAGTACTGACGTGTCTTGTTAGTGACAATGTCAGCCTATGTCAAATTCGATGTTAGTAGGTTAGGTTTTGTTTGTTATTTGACACAGACTGAAGCAAAACTTAACCTGCTAATCTCAAATTTAACATAACCTGACAGTGCTACCAACAATACAGTATTGAATGATACCACCACAGCCATAGCAGGTATACGTCTCACTGTTGTGTCATTAATAACATTTTTTCAATTTTTTGAAAAAGATTAGTATTTTAGGATAAAATAAACCGTGTTACGATATACGTAACGTTATCTGCTTTCTACATTACTCGAGAATTTTAAAGAACTCGCTCCTAACGTCGCTCGTTCATTCAAACTATTCTCTCGTAATGTAAAAAGCTTGATAACATTACTTGCATCGTAAATTACTATTAAATAATCATATTTTGAGATATATCTCTTACTCTGTGGTGATAACCCCTGTGAAAAGAAGTTTACATGCAGATTGATTTAATGTCATTGATAGATTTGATGACTTTTTGAGATGACTGTGGTTTCATATTTTCAAAATATTAGTAACTTTTCTCATAAAAAGTTGCTTTATCATATAAAATAAGAGTAGGTACTTTATTTTTGATCCCAAATTGATTATTTTTTCACTCTGCAATATTTATGTGTTCTTGGATGTAATTGATATTACTTCACTTGTTAAGTGTGCACAAACTCTCCATTTTAACAGTATTTTGATGCTATTATACATTTTTTGGTTATACATGAATTAGGTAACTTAAATTTTCTTAGTTTAAATGAAACACCTGGAAAAATTCAAATTTTTAGAATTTATATTTAATTTTGATATCAAGTTTGCATCATTTTAACTACAAAAATAATTTATATTGTTACAGTGCGAAAAAGTGTTAATTTATCGCGAGTGTGAACGGTTGTGGCTTGAGATGAAGTATGAATTGCAGAACTTGCTGCTCTCACTCAGCAAACTTCCGTATACGACTTAAATAGGATTTTCTTCCACTAGTATAATATAAATAGCTATTAAGAATGTGCCGTCATTTGTGGAAGCGTATTTAAGAATTTCAACTAATTTTGTTGGTTTATAAAAAGTGCAGGATGGCAATAGTATATTTAATATATACCGGGTTCTGACTTGCACGACGCACCATTAGAATTTGCATACTAAATTCTTTACGTCCAATTATTTGCTCCCCTAATTATGTCAGAGCGAAAATGTAAAGACATTTTTGTAAAAAAAAAAATTCTGCAACCATTTATACTTTTGCTAACAATTTATCATTTTCCAGAACTGAAAGAATACAAAAAATCAAAAGTAGCATTTTTGCAAAATCAGTGATGCCATGGAATTATCTAAACAAGCAGTGCACTTAAGCTGCCTTCGGGAAAGTAACTCTGACAGCTCTGTTCCCTCAAAATCATTCACAGAAAGAGATCGATAATAGCCATCGGCACGAGTGGAAGTGAGATGAATGAACGATTTCGAGGAATCAGAGCTATCAGAGGTACCGTTCCGAACGCAGTATTACATTTGTCTGTCATTGCAGTTGACTTTTGCATTTTCAGGTTATTATAAAACCATAAAACGCATAATAGGAAACACAAAAATAATGGAAATTTAAATTAAATGTTCAAATAACCCACCCATAGCGCTTACTTAATGAGCGCTATTTCCACCATAAAACCATTTTTGTTATGGACAACGTCTAGGTATGCGAAGTACCAGGTACCTTAGACACTTTAAGTCGAACAAAATTAATAATGAATTATTATAAACGTCAAACAGCAATGACTAACGAATAAACAACACATATTGTTTGTTTAGGTAATTCCAGGGCACCACAGATTTTTTGAAAATTGAATTTTTGTTTTCATTGATTTATACTATTCCGGAAAATGGGAAATCGTTAACATTAGTATGAATGGATGCAGTATTTTTTTCTCTACAATAATAGTATATTACAGCCCGAGATGGGAAGTGTTTCATTACTGTCGAGAGATTAGTTAGCTGATTGAGACGCGAAGCGTCGAAATCAGCTATTATCTCGAGACTAAGGAAACTTCCTGTCGAGGTTTGTATACTATTTTATTCGCAACCACTTTATTCTAAACAATAATTGGAAAAATTATTATATTATGATATGACAGGTTGTGACGCGCATGAATGGATCAACCAGATTCCCAGTGTCCCTACCTACTCAGCGGTCGGGAATGTACTTCCCACACTCGCTTCCCGCACTTGAGCGGGAAGTGAGTGTGGGAAGTAGCGGGCTGAAATGTACGACTTCCCCCACTCAAATGAGGCCAGGAATGTTGACATTACATATATGGTTGCGAATAAATGTATTTACACTTTAGCTTTAAAATAATTAGGGGAGCAAATAATTGAATATAATTATAGTATATTATATACCGAGGTGGAAAGTGTTTTATTCCTGTCGAGAGATTAACTTTATCTGGAGACAGGAATGAAACTTTTCACCGTGGTATGTATACTATTTTATTCGCAACCACTTCATTTTAAACAATAATTGGAAAAATTATTATATTATGATATGACAGGTTGTGACGCGCATGAATGGATCAACGAGATTCCCAGTGTCCCTACCTACTCAGCGGTCGGGAATGTACTTCCCACACTCGCTTCCCGCACTTGAGCGGGAAGTGAGTGTGGGAAGTAGCGGGCGGAAATGTACGACTTCCCACACTCAAATGAGGTCAGTAATGTTAACATTACATATATGGTTGCTAATAAAAGAATGTACTCTGCAAATCCCTATGGTGCGTCGGGCAATTCAGCACCCGATACATATCTTAGCACTGCAGGCCTGCCAGGCAAATGGCTTTATTGGCGATTTTCCTCTACTCTTTCTTGTCCTTTGCCTTAATTCTCCAATTGTCCACATTTAAGGGCCGGTTGCAGAAAGCAATGTTAAGTCTCGTGTTAGCTAACATCGCGTCAAAGTGAACAAAAACGAATCAAATCTCAAATGCTTATGGTAACTAATACATTAGTAAACAAAATTTGATGCGATTTTGTTCACTTTGACGCGATGTTAGCTAACACCAGACTTAACATTGCTTTCTGCAACCGGCCCTAATTCTTTCAGGTCTTGCTCCACACATTCTTTCCATTTCCGCTTGGGTCTACCCTTTCTTCTTTTTTCCCAAGGGTCTTCTAATAACACCTTTTGTGTCACACGCTCTCCATTCGTTCTGGCCACATGGCCCAACCATCGTATTCTTTGCCTTCTCACTACCGACACTATATCAGGCTCATTTTCTCCACCATTGTCCCTCTTTCTTTCCCCCGAAAATTTGCGGCAAACTTTTCGCACCCACACCAGTAACTTTCTTTGATCCACGTTATTTAGGGCCCACGTTTCATTCGCGTATACTACCACTGGTCGGACTATTGTCTTCTACACTTTTATTTTAGTCTTGTCACATTTTGAGCAGTTAAAATTTTATGTAGCGCCGTTGCACTTCGATTACCACTTGTGATGCTCTTTTCTATCTCTCGTTTTTGATTACTATCACCTGTGATTTCTGTTCCGAAGCAGTTGAAGGAATCGACTCTTTGAAAGCAGTAGACTTGATCTGGGTCACATTTCACTTTTATGTTATTTTTTATTATACCTGCATCAGAATCGCCGTTTAAAGCACGCCTGAGCGTGCGAAAACAGGCAATTAAAGCTCACCGAGCTTTATAGGTTGTCAAGGAAACGACTGCATGCAACAACGGATGTGGACGCGACAAAAACGTAAATAATTCTCGTAACTATAGTAGCAGTATTAATATACCCTCTCGATTTATCACGACAAAAATTATTTCTTAAGTTTTTAGTGCGTAATTTATTTCCAGTATTGGATATTCCATCACTTCAAATAATTTTCTTCTCTTGATAGAATCATAAACCTTGAACTTGAACTTGAAGTCTATAAAAATAATGTACAGCGGTATATTCCTTTCAAAACACTTTTCCTGTATTTACCGTAATGTAAATATGTGGTCCACCACGGATCTATTCGACCTGAAGCCACACTGATACTCACCCAATATCTCTTCGGCATATCTTTGCAATCTTCTTGCTATTGTTTTTGACAGGCCTTTATACACTATATTTAAAGGGACAATGCCTCTGTAATTCTCTAGTTGATATTTGTTATTTTTTTATATAAAGGGCACACAATTGCTTTCTGCCATTCTTTCGGCGTTTCTTCCTTTTTCCAAATTTCTTGTATGAGATTGTGTATTTCCTTGTACAATGTTTTGCCTCCATGTTTAATTAGTTCTGCTCTTATTCCATTTTTCCCAGGACTTTTGTTACTCTTCATCTGTTTTATAATTTCTTCTACTTCATCCAACGTTGGGATTTCTAGATTATCGATTTTTGGTTCCCTTAGCCTTAAGTTTACTGCTTCTCCCTCTATGTTTTGTTCCTTGTTTAACAACCCTGAGAAATACTCTGCCCATTCTTCCATTACATCCATTTCCCCTCCCACTAAATTACCTCGTTTATCTTTGCAAAATGTTGTTCTGGGCTGATATCCTCCTTTGATGCTCCTCACTTCTTTATAAAATTTTCTTATTTCGTTTTTATTGTGGGACTCTTTCAATTTATCTAACTTTTTCGCTTCGTACTCCCTCTTCTTTCCTCTGCAGATTCTTTTTGCTGCCTTCTGCGATTTTTCGTATTTCTTCGTAGCTTGTACAGTTTTTCCTTCTAACATCTTTATTCTTGCTTTATTTCATCCTTGTAGCGCTTCTTCACACTGTTGATCGTACCATACTTTGTTTGTTGTCTCTGTCTTGTTTCCTAATATCTTTTCTGCTGCTTGGCATATTGCTTCCTTGATTTCACTCCATTTACCCTCTATATCTGCCTTTGCTCTAGTGATGGGCCTATCCGGAATGAATAATCGGAAAGTTTCCGATTGTTCAAAGAATCAGAAGGTTCCGATTATTTCGGAACGTTTTGGAACTTTTCGGAATTCGATTATTTTACTGTTCGGTGCACAAAATTTGGAACTTTCGGAATTCGATTATTTTACTATTTGGTATACAAAATGAGAAAACGAAATGCCAATTTGAACTGAACGAAATACGGATTGTTGTGTTGACTCACTTGACTGCTATATGCTGGTTGGCGAATGCCAACATGTCACGCCGTTTGCGCACGTGCATGATTCTTGAAAGGCACTAATGGCAGTGGTATTTCGTAGATTAATTATTAGATAGTACACCTTACAGACTTCAAATTCATGTATTGTTTTATACTATCTATTATGTACTTTATGTGCCATTAAACTTTAAAATATCACTACCATTTTCCGAAAGTCTATTAAGGTAACTACTGTAATAATTTTTTTTTTTTTTTTTTTTAATCTATAACTTTATTAGCAATCAGAATGTTCACAATTATTCTATGAGCTAATTTTATGTATTTAAACAAAGACATGGGGGAAGACACCCATTAGTGTCACCCCTAATTTAATTAGTTAAGTCTATCGGCCACCTCATTTTTAATCTTCTGATTTCAGGTTCTTCCGTCAAAGGATTGACTGCTATATTTGGGTGTCTTTCTAGGATGTTGTGGTGTTTTATCGCTTTTTCTTTGATAACGTCTGTCACATATGGCATGTTGAGGTCGTTGTGTAATGTTCGATTTGACACGAACCACGGGGCGTTGGATACCTGTCTAAGTGCTTTAGACTGGAAACGTTGGATTATGTCAATAGTCGATTTAGCAGCGCATCCCCATAGTTCGCAGCCGTAGGTCCAAACAGGGCGGATTATACTCTTATATAGAAGTAGTTTGTTCTCTAACGTAAGAACTGACTTTCTCCCAAGGAGCCAGTACATATTTCTAATTTTTATGTCCATTTCCTTTCGTTTTTTGTTGACATGGGTTTTCCAATTTAAACGCCGATCTAGGTGTAATCCCAGATATCGAACTTCGTTTGCCTGAGGTATAGGTATGTTGTTGAGTGTTACAGGTGGACATGTCGAGTGTTTCGTCGTGAAGGTAATATGCACTGACTTATCTTCATTTACAGTTATCTTCCATTTTCTTAACCACAGCTCCAGAAGATTTAAATGTTCTTGGAGTAGCATTGATGCTGTAGCCGGGTTTTCACTGCACGAAAGTATTGCCGTGTCGTCTGCAAATGTTCCCAAGTTTGTTTGTGGTGTGATTGGTAGATCGTAAGTAAATAATAAATACATTAGAGGTCCAAGAACACTCCCTTGAGGGACGCCAGCCTTTATCTCTCTTAGTTGTGAGACGTCATTGCCAAATTTGGTTTGAAAGCAGCGGTCTGCCAAATAGGAACGTAGTAGGAGATAATACTGATGTGGTAAGAGCATCTTTATTTTATAAAGTAGACCTCTATGCCACACCTTGTCAAAGGCATTTCTCACGTCCAAAAACACTCCATTGCAATAGGTTTTAGCTTCCAGCGCTGCATGTATTATATTTGTTAAGCGATGACATTGCTGTATCGTCGAGTGTTCATTTCGGAAGCCGAACTGGTGATTCGGTAACCATTCTTCTTGAAGCGAAGTTTCGTTTATGCATTTCAGGATTAGTTTTTCCAGCAACTTAGAAATTATCGGAAGTAGGCTTATGGGACGATAGGATTTGATCTGGTTAGGAGGTTTGCCGGGTTTCAGTATTAGAATATTTTGTGCAAATTTAAGTGATAATGGCCAGTATGTGAGTCGTAATATTCCGTTGAAGAAAATTTGCAAAAATTTAATACCTTTCTCTGGCAGGTGTTTTAGAATAGTTCCGGTTATCAGATCATGCCCCGGTGCTTTTTTATTATTCAAGAATTTTATTTGTATTTCAATTTCAGAAATGGTAAAGTTGCGTATTGGAGGCGATAGTTGTAAAGGGATTTCTAGATAATCTTCAACTTCCTGATCGATGTCGTTCGAGTTTGGCTGAAAGGTATTTTCCAAATGCTGTGCAAACGCCTCTGCTTTTTCCTTATCAGATCGTGCCCATGTTCCCGTTTCATCTTTCAAAGGTGGTATGTGTGTCTGCGGTCGTTTAATTCCTCTGGTAGCCTTCCAGATTGAATTATCATGTACGGAGAGCGAACTTGTGTATGACTGGAAAGTTTCGTTGCGAATTTCTTGAAGTCGCCGTCTCAGTTTGTTATTTAGTTGATTAAATCTCGTTTTGTCAACAGCATTGTGAGTTCGGTGCCACCTTGCTCTTGCTCTTCTTTTTTCCTTAACCAGTTGCAATATTTCAGAAGGAATATTTGGAGTATTGACTTTTAGATTGTCGGGTTGTGGTGTAGCGTACCAGCCGGCTTCCTGTATTGTTGTAATCAAATGATTTGTGGCGTATTCCAGCTCGTCGTTTGTCTTTAGGCTCAAGTTCGTATTAATATGTTGATTAATATGAGCTTCAAATGCTTCCCAGTCAGTTTTTGCATGGCTTAGAACAGGCTTGGGTTTCTTATAAATTATTGTTGCACTTAGTGTGACTATGACAGGACTATGATCAGATGATATATCATAATTAGATACAATATCTGTGTAGTTTGACGAGATGCCCTTACTAATAAAAAAGTCTAATAGATCCGGGATTTTGTTAGGATCTAATGGCCAGTATGTTGGACTGCCGGTTGAAAGAAAGCTATAGTTCTTTTCTGTTATAAGTTTATATAGCTCTCTACCCTGTGTCGTAGTTAAGCGTGAACCCCAGTGTGTGTTTTTCGCGTTAAAGTCTCCACCTACTAGAAATCTAGGTCCTAATGTTTCAAAAAACGGTTGCAACATTTGTTTGTTTATATTATGCCTTGGTGGACAGTATATAGCTGATATGATCAATGGTGCTGAAAGTTTCTCGACTTGTATTATAGTACCTTGTAAGAAGTCTGTTTTATAAGATGGTAATTCGTGATGCTTAATGGAGTTTCGAACTATTATGGCAGAACCACCATGAGCTCTGTCATCAGGATGTTCTGTATGGTATATCGAGTACTGTGGTATTTTTAAGTGGGTTCTTGAGGTGTAATGCGTTTCAGATACTAGTAAAATATCTATATTATTCAAGGATATAAAGGTTTCGACTTCCAGTTTCCTTTGTTGTAGTCCATTGGCGTTCCACAATGCAATTTTTAAAAACTTGGCCATTATTGGATCAATTTATTGATGACTGTGGTTAACATATTTAGTATCATACTGTTTTGTTGCAACAGTTGATTAAACATATTTTTAAACTCATCGAGGAATTGTTTAAGAGTAAGATCTTCAGTTGAAGAGGGTTGATTTTTTGCTACCTGAGAGTAGAGAGGATATGTGGATGTTGGCTGATTGAATGGAGACTGATTATTTTGAGGTCGCAGAAGAGGAAAATTCTGTCTTGTTAGGTTTGGAGGTCTTGTAATTGGGAGTTGTTTATTGGGCTGATACTTTCGTTGGAGTTCTTGATAAATTGTACATCCCTTATAGTTAGCTGGATGTGAACCTCCGCATAGAATACATGTAGCCTGAGTTTCTCTAGTTTTTTTACAAAGTTTGGTGTCATGACGTCCTGCACATTTGACACACGCAAATGGCCTATTGCAGTACTTTTTTGTATGCCCATAGCTTTGACATCTAGTACATTGTGCAATGTCTTTATTAATATTTGGGGGTTCAAATAGAACGTGTTTGTTTTGTATTGAATGTATATTGTAAATGTCTTTATTATTTTTATCTGGTTCTAGGTCTACAAAAAATATTGGTAACGGGTTTTTGGTTAATCTATTCCTTAAGAGTGCTAGGGAGAGGGTTTAGGCAACACACTGCGCTAGGTAAAATTTTCTTAAAAATAAAATCCTAATGTCGGGGATAGCACCTACAAAAATCAATTTGAAGGGACGTTCGCTAGTTTATTGTAGTGTTGGTTGATATAGAGTCACTGTGCCAACTTTAGATTTTGAAAAAAGATTTCAAACATTTTATAAATCGATATTTGTATAATTTTACTTAATGAAATATAAAGGAAATTATTGAGATAATGGGAAATGTAAATATGACCTGTCAATTGAACACTTATAGCAGTTAAGTGACGTATAGAAAACGATTTCAAACGAATGCATTCTTTAAATATCCAAGGACAACGCAATAATTTAGGGCACCATATTCTCCAAAATAAACTTCCTACATCTCGTTCTGCTATGAACCGGCGCCGGCGCGCCGCTCACGCACGTCGGTTTACCTTCGTACCCCACACGCTCTTAGGATTAACTTGTCGTAAGACCTTGCAGGGTTTTTAACAATAGCAGGTATTTACCAAAGTGGTACGTGCTATAAACAGGTAAATATTTATTAATTCATACGTTTAACTTTCGCAAAAATAAAAATTTGTTAAATTAAATGTACTAATAGGCTTGTAAAAATGAATATTACATTTATTGCGTTGGCATGCACCCCAATCCCAATATTAATAAAAATGTAGTGTATAGCGTGCTAAATAAATCGTTTACAGTACTACTACAATATCTAAATGAATAAATTACCACTAAAATTTGGCACACTTGATGAAAGAATCTAGGCAGTTATTTAGAAATGCTTTATTGAATCATCAGTATAACTATTTCTACAAGACAATCATAATATGTACATACTTGCAATCGAGAAAAGATACAGGATACCAAAAAATGTAATAAATAAACTAAGGAACTTACGATTACATATAAATGAAATGAAATTACATGGACACCAGTATAGTTTGTTTTTTTGCTTTATTATTTCAGTGGCCTTTGTAATTGCCAGTTTTTAATTTCTATAATGTGAAACTACATAAGACTAATTAAAATTGGACAATTTCAGAGACCACTCGAATGATAAAGCAAAAATCAAACTATACAAATTGAGAGAACATATTGAGAATTGTATGGTAGAAGTATCACCTACTACATGTAATAAAACGGTTTATTTAGTTTTGTCTAGTACTATATTTTTAAATCCCAACCACAACCACACAGTTTCCAAATGTCACAAAAAGGATGCACTATGTTGTTAAATAAATCAAAACGCGGTGTATACATAACATAACATCTAAACAAAAAGTTATCAGCTATTAAATTTATTGTGTCCTAATTTAGTTGTGCCAACAGTATAGAACAAAATCTAAATGTCATTGCCTAACACTCCCAACGAAAATTTGGTATTATTTCAATTTGAAAACAAAAACAAAATTAAATTTATCTAAAGCAAAATTTAGTATCTAGTATAAGCTACTTACTTTGCACAAAGTTGTTTCATAATCATATTTTTACGTTTTCTTGGCCTAGCCCCTAGCCAATCGATATTTTCCTTTGCCATTTTACGAATTGTTTAAATAAACAAAAAACTCTATAAAAGCACTTGTGGGGCACTAACAACTACTGTTACCGATAATCGATACAGAAAGCAAGTTTGCGTAAAAGGATTTTTTAGGAAAATTTGGTATTTATACAGGCCAGGAATGTGTTAATTATTACAATCAACGAAGGTCGTAACATCTAATGAGCAAAGGGCAGTGGGGATAATTACGGTACCTTCACAATTTGTCATTTATAGTAATTGTTATTATCAGACAAATGATGTTTTAACATTTCTGTGTAATGCTACAATTTTTCAGGATTTTGAAATCGTTGACGATTACAACATATTAATCACATCAAAACATTTCAGTGAAACAGTTATACATAGAAGTTTTGCTGTAATAGATAAGGTACTTAGTGAAATAATCCGCTTCAGACCCAGTTGCCTGCGTATTCTTCTTTCAAGGCGCACATCAAAAATTCACCTCGCTCACTCTAGTAATGTATGAGCTCGCCTTAGCCGCAAATTGTCTATGTAAAGTGAAAGCGGGGAAAGGCCAGCAAAAATTGTAACAGTAGGTTCTAACATATATTCACCTCATCACAATGAGCCTTCGAGGTCTCCTGGCAATGGTAGTTACTGACTAACAATAATTTTGTTTGTTCACTAACGAATTAAAACATTCCATAATACGTAATTATTTATTAAGAAAAATTATGTGAACGAAAAACATAAGAAGGCTATCTATAAATAGTTAATTATATTACTCTCCAACATCTTCATTACAACTAATTACAACGTATCAGTTGCACCAAAATATTTCAGTTAAAATTCGGCAACAAACGTAAGGACGTATTGAGCCAACTCGGGTTATAAATAGAAGGCCCGTCGCAGGTAAGAGATTAACAGAAAAGGTACTTAGCAAAATAATCCGCTTTCGACATTACTATACAAGACAAAGTGGTGTATCTACAGTTGCCTAAACATTAGTTTTCAAGGCGCAAAAGAAAAATTTACCTCGCCCGCTATAGAAATCTCTGAGCTCTCCCTAGCCGCCTTAAATTCATTATGTTGCGTACATTATGTCCTAATTCTTTGAGGGCTTTTTTAATGTCATCTATTGGAGTGGTATGATGTAGATGCTTTAAGACTACTCTGTATGGTCGATCTTCCTTCATTTGATAGGTATGGTGTATGATGTTCTTTTCTAGCATGTACTTGATTAGCTTACGATACGTATCAGGGTTTCTGGTATTTATCTTAACTACATTATTCTGTAGACTTTTGGTAGTGTATTGTTCCTCTTCAGCGACTGCTAGTAAATCTTTTGTCATCTCTTTGTAATCTGCTACACCATAGACAAAAATAGGCGGTGGCTTAGGTATAGGTTTTTGCTGTTCATTATTGGTCTCTGTAGGTGCATCATTTTTATCTTTTAGTACTGAATATCTGTTAACGTCAACAATTTCTGGCTGATTTTCGGTACTCGTTGACGTATTGGGTTTTAATAGTCGTTTTCGTTTGTTGTTTGTAACAATTTGCCAACTATTTGCAGGATTTATTTCCATTTCTTGGTCGTCGTCTTCGTAATATTCATTTGAAGTACTCGCATTTTGAGATGTCTGGATGACTGGCTCATTATCTTGGTGAGGTAAGCATAATTGCGGCTGAGGCAAATTTTGCGGAATTGGTTGATGTTGGGCGGGAAAGTACTGTGGAATAGCGGGTTGTTGGAATGTGTACTGATTTGCTTGTTGATATTGGAGTGTGGGCTGAAATGAATCTTGGCGTGATAAAGGACTTCCGTTTATTTGCTGCTGGTTGTAATTAAATAATGCGCCATTATAGCCGTTACCGGCAGGCAGCATTTTATTTGTACGCGCGCTTTTGCAGCGCCGCGGCGATCAAAAGATACCAGTATTTTATATTAATTTAGTAATAATAATTACTTACGATATCAAATGGTTATTATTGGTATCGGTTAAAACACTTCACGTGCAAGATAAACGCTTAGTTCAAGGTTCACTGTTTAATATCGCTTAATGCACATCCGAACAGCTTGAATACTCGAACTCGAATCTGTAATAATTTGAAAAAATATTTTATATTCTATTATATCCCACTGTGCTACTCAAACTCATAAATTATTTTACTGGCCTTCCTGCAAACCCAAACAATAGATGCCACCGCAGATAAAGGCTTACGGCGCAACGGCGAGTGTTATTGCAAATTTGCATGTACTTCATCTTCCTTCCGCTCGTTGTTGTTTCGCTCGTTTTCCCTTGCTTGCATTTACGGAATGTAAAATAATCGGTTGATATTCCGATTTTATAAACATTTCGAAATGGAACATTCCGATTATTGAAATCATCCGATTATGCCCATCACTACTTTGCTCCTCATTTGGATAATTTTTCCCGCTATTTCTCGTTCATAAGTCACTAATATTTCGTTCTTGTCTTCAAGCTGTTATTGTTTTACTTTCCTTGGACATTTCTTGTTTAATATCTGCCTTTAACAGAAAGTGATCAGAATTTGCGTCTGCTCCTCTACACACCCTTATGTTTCGTACCGACGCTATATGTTTCTCCTCAATTATTCCATGGTCGATCTGATTTACTGGTTTACCATCCTCCTTCCAGTCTATCATCCTTTCTTCGTTATTGTTACTTAGTTCATGTTTGCTGTAGCTCCCAATCGGCTTGTAAAATTCCTCTCTTCGACCTTCGCGTTAAAATCACCCAGTATAACGGTATTTTTTCAAATTCCTCTTTCAATCTTTCGTAATACCTGTCGATTATTTCCTGCCCTTTCTGGTTTGTTTCTTGAATGGCCATTATATCTATTAGGTACTTTTCACTTTCTTTAACTAGATTCTTTAAAGCTCCTGTTTTGTACGTTCCTGTTATGTTCCATGTGGCTAGTCTATTTGTTCATGCACTTCCTTTCGTTGCCTCTGGTTACTTGGTATCGTATTCGTATTTCTTTTTCTTTACGTTTCCGTCGTCATGCTTTCCCATAGTCTATTTTGTTTTATCAGTTTTTTGGATGCTGACTACCCCTCTCCTCCCATTTGTGTTCCTTTAGATTCCACTTTATTACTTTTCCATTTATCTCAAGCTTCTGATATCCAATTTTAACCGTGGCTCCATTTTCTTTTTCTGCTTTAGCTTTCTCTCGTATTATTTTCTGTACCGATCTTTGTTTATAAATCAGATCACTATCTTCATATAGTTCCTTTTCTTTCAGTCACGGTTTGTTTTTTAATACCTCTAGTTTTGCTTCCCACTTCTCTAGTTCCACCACACATCTTTTTTCTCCCACTTTGTATACGTTTTTTATTTTTGCTTCCACTTTTAATTCCTGCTTCAGTAGATTTTCCGTAGTATCCAGTAACCCTTTTTTATCTTTGTTTTCCATATTAATTCCAGTTATTACCACGTTGTTTTTTATTTTCTCCTTCTCGAATCTTTCCAGTTTTGCTTCTGATTGCTCCAGTCGTTTTGCCAAGTCATCTTTGTCCTTCTTCCATTCCATTTTTATTTTAACTTCCTCGCGTAGTGATCTAATTTCTTCATTATTTTTCTTCATGTCCGTTTTTATTTCTCCTATGTCGCCCTTTATTCCTGTGAGTAACTCTTTGATTTCATCCATTTCTTTTTCCTCGTTGTTACTTTGCTTTGTGACCGGCAATCTGATGGTTTTTAAATTTTTACGGAACGCCGCAAACTAACTCAAAGGAACTATACTTCTCTTCCCGTATTCCTTTCTTTGTTACTTCTTCCGATTGTTGCCCTTTGCTTCTTTCACCTGAACTCCCGTTTCCATTCATCTATCTACTTTTGTCTTTCTGAACTACGCTACTGCTTTTCGCACGATTGTTTAAATGCAGCGCTCTGCCTAAATTTTGCGACCTCGTTATCTCACGTGCCCGAACTCAAATCAGCTGTGGTTATCATAAACAGTACACGAATGCCTTCTCTTTCATTCACAACCCTAGGATCCACTCCACTTTTATGAACTTTTGGGTTTTTAAATCGCGCTTTAAGACACTGAAACATACAATTTAACTCACGCTGTCGGCAGGGCCGTTAAACACGGTTGCGTGCCGGACATTGACCAAGTATATTTAATACAAAGAGAAAAGTACGTTTCTTTTATGAGATGAAAAGTTTCACGAATGAAAAATACGTATTTCATCGCAAAATAGTAAATGGTTTTTTTCTACGAATATAAAAAATTCAAATTACACTATGTAATGCAAACATTAAAAATTTTAGAAACCATAACTTGATAATTAATTTTTATAATTAATTGCACGGTTATATTTCGTAACAGGGTGTATCAAAAATGCATTACAAGCAGTCAGCACTTCTTCGTTCTTCGTTCTAGTAACTAAACGCAATTATGCTGAGATTGCTGACACTAATATTACCGTTTCTTAAATGTAACATGTTGTTTGAATTGCAATCAATGTGCTTAACTTTTAGAATCTACGTCATAGATGAAGTGTATATACAGGGTTATTCACGAATGATGATGAGCCTTAAAGGCACCCAACTTACATTCGCACTACTACTAAGATTTTAAAATTTTAAAATTTGAAATATGTTATTTAGATTGCTGTGCTTTTTATTATTTGTGAGTAAAATCGTTTCTAATGTAAGTCAGTATTCTCGTTCCAAATGATCTCTTCACTTTTTGTAAGGTTTCTTGTGTAACTGCTCTACAAGCTTCATTGATTCGATTACGTAAATCTTCCTCATTTAGAACTGGTGCCTTGGAAACTTTAGCTTAAACTGCACCCCACAAAAAAAATCTAACGGTGTTAGATTTGGGCTTCTTGCGGACCAAGCTACATCTGATCCTCTTCCAATCCATTTATTGGCAGATGTGGTGTTTAAATAATTCTGCACAAATATATGATAGTGTGCATGGACGCCATCGTGCTTATACCATAAGTTTTCTCTAATATTTAAGGGTACGTCATGCAATAATCCCCATAAAGATTCAGGTAGAAGATTCAGATATACAGGGTGTTTCATAATATATGCGCAGGACTTCAGGATGTGATAGCTCGTCCAAAAATTTGAAAAAAAGTTTCTATTAACTTACCCTCTAAAATGCACAATTTTCGAGATACAGGGTGTTGAAATTGAAAAAAAAAATTCGTTTTTTGCAAATATCTCCGGAACCGTTTATCGTACAGAAAACAGCTTTTGTAAGCATTTTCTACTCATAATAAGCTATGTTTTGTGCGAGAAAAAAAATTTTTTAAGTCATAATTTGTGAAGATTTTGAAGGAGTAGTGAGTGTTTTTCTCCCCAACTTCTACGCCACTGGTAAAAGTACGGTTTTGAGACGTCCATTTGAACCGCCAATGTTTTATACACAAAAAAGGTACTCTTGGTCATAAGCTCTAAAGTTGACAGTTTTCGAGAAAAATCAACTTTTATGTTGAAAAACATGGTAAATTTTTTGAAATAAATTTTTTTTTGCTAATGAAACGGAGGACATTTCCAACATTTAATTTAACTGTGTATGATTTGTTATTTTTTTTTAATTTTGCAATTATGAAGTTAACGTTTGGTTTTGTTACTTGTTCTAACGTTTAAATAAATTTTGTATAATTAGTAAAAAAAAAATTATTTCAAAAAATTGACCATGTTTTTCAACATAAAAGTTGATTTTTCTCGAAAACGGTCAACTTTAGAGCTTATGACCAAGAGTACCTTTTTTGTGTAGAAAACATTGGCGGTTCAAATGGGCGTCTCAAAACTGTACTTTTTCCAGTGGCGTAGAAGTTGGGGAGAAAAACACTCACTACCCCTTCAAAATCTTCACCAATTATGACTTAAAAAAAAATTTTTCTCGCACAAAACATAGCTTATTATGAGTAGAAAATGCTTACAAAAGCTGTTTTCTGTACAATAAACGGTTCCGGAGATATTCGCAAAAAACTAAATTTTTTTTTCAATTTCAACACCCTGTATCTCGAAAATTGTGCATTTTAGAGGGTAAGTTAATAGAAACTTTTTTTCAAATTTTTGGACTAGCTATCACATCCTGAAGTCCTGCGCATATATTATGAAACACCCTGTATATATCCTGTTAAAGTTTGCGTGAAAAAATGCGGTCCTATGATCTGGTTATCTAAAATGCCACACCACACATTTACGGAGTATCTTGTCTGAAAATGAGTGGTTCTTATCCAGCGTGGATTTTCAAAAGCATAATAATGACAATTATGTCAATTTACTCCACCGTTGTGTGAAAATGTGGCTTTGTCGCTAAACAATAGAAAGTCAAGAAAATTGTTATTCAATTGTAATTGGTTTTGAAAAAAGCTACAACAACGTAGTAGGATAATCTCCTTCAAATCCTGCACTAACATGACATGGTAATCATGAAAAGAGTTTTCTTTTATTACGCGCCATACCGAAGACTGACTTATACCGACCCTTCTAGCAATTTCTTTTTATCCGACATGGGGATTCTCTTAAAATTTCTATAACAGCGGCTTTGTTGTCTTCCTCAGTTGCAGTTCTTCTTCTGTATTTCTTGATCTTAGGCCAATCCATACGTAATGAATACACTACACGTTTGAAGATAGTGTCAGAAGGGGGTCTTCTGTTGGGGTATTTCTGACGAAATACACGTTGAGCCAACGAAGCGTTCTTGCGGCATTCGCCATAAATCAAAATGAAATCGGTCTTTTCATCATTAGTGTACATTTTTTGCTACTATAATTACACAAACACGTTTGAAGTCACCTACAGTTAGTGTGTCATAAACTGACAAATAATAAAAAGCACGGCGATCTAAATAACATGTTTCAATTTTTATAGTATTTAACATTACTAGCTTGGTAAAAGGGTTTTTACTGGCAGACAGAAGGATATGACTGGCGAGCCAGTCACCTTCTGGAGCCAGTAAAACCCGTTACCTTGCGTGTATTGTTGAATATATTATTTGTTCCTCACTTTTAAATAACTATACATTTATCATTTATTCACAATGTCAAACAGACCAGCAACTAAATTCATCAATATGACAAATACTAAGGAAGACAACTCTGGCTTTGCACGCTATCATTTATTTATGAGCACGGGTGTAATATTTTACAGGCTAGCCAGTTAAGAGACATTTTTAAGGTGAATACAGTGACTTGATAAATTGATGTTTACAAGTGAGGAACAAATAGAGATTTTAAAATCTTAGTAGTAGTGTGAATGTAAGTTGGGTTGCCTGTAAGGCTCATCATCATTCATGAATCACCCTGTATAGGATATTTTCTAGTCAATATATATCTTTCTGTGTTCACGAACCATTGCCAGCAGCTGCATCTCTTTATTACCCTCCTTATGTGAGACTGCATACCATCCTTTTCCATTCCTCCACGCCAAAGAATTATCATGTAACTGTCTAAGCCACCCAACAATAAAACATACAGTCCACTACAAGCTCCACCCTAAACAATCTGACAGTTCTTAGCATTTTTAATTTTGTTGTAAAAACTAAAATTGCAAACGTAGTTGCGGCAAAACGGTTGTTTATTCATCTCCATAACAATGCACTTTTTTTCACTACTAGTTACAAAAGTTGCAACTTTCACACATGCTACTGCAAAAATAGCTACTTTCATATACATGAGTAGAAAGAACTATTTTTTCTTGAACAGTTCATTCTTTCAAATGCCCACCATGAAGGACTACCAATAATAGGATTTATTTTAAAATTTTAATTGCACACATTTAATCAACCATTAAAAATTACTGCACTGGTGGCATTTTTGTTACTTTTAGCCCCTTATAAAAATATTTGAAGTTCTAAAACAATTATTAATTCAATTCATAGACAGTATGATATTTATAAATTTATCTTCAGCATTCTATATGCAGTGCGTATTTTAAAATCACCTGAGTCCTGTACAGAAAACCAGACGTAGCAGATTTGCAGGAATGAACGGTCTTTCTGTAATGCGGATGCATTTGCTGTTCTATTATTACCTCCCTTTTTTTACTATAAAATTTGTATGGCTCTAAGGTATCTCTTCTATAAATTTGTCTCTAATTTGAGGTCCAATTTTCCTTACTTGAGCCTTACTGCCCAATGCAAATTAGCAATTCTACCGGGTGCTTTTTTTAAAGTGTTATAAGGCAATATCTCGAGAACGGTTTTAAATATTTTCATGAAATTTTGGTGAGGTATTAGGGATATGAGCGGGAGACATATTTAATAGTATATTACAGCCCGAGATGGGAAGTGTTTCATTACTGTCGAGAGATTAGTTAGCTGATTGAGACGCAAAGCGTCGAAATCAGCTATTATGTCGAGACTAAGGAAACTTCTTCTTGAGGTTTGTATATTATTTTATTCGCAACCACTTTATTCTAAACAATAATTGGAAAAATTATTATATTATGATACGTCAGGTTGTGACGCGCATGAATGGATCAACGAGAATGTACTTCCCGCACTTGAGCGGGAAGTGAGTGCGGGAAGAAGCGGGCTGAAATGTACGACTTCCCCCACTCAAATGAGGTCAGGAATGTTAACATTACATATATGGTTGCAAATAAACATATTTTTTGCATTTTACCCCGCTCTCTGTTTTGAGGATTGGGGGGTAACTTTGGAATTTTAAAGGAGATGATGTGTTTTTGTTTCGAAAATTCGAACCTACTTGAGAAACTACATATGTGTATAAAACATTTTTGGATTTGCTGTTTCGGTTACAGAATTATGATTAACTAAATTTTGATTGAATTTAAAAAATAAATAAATTTTACGATTAAATCAGGTTCACTTATTTCAGTATTATTATTCGTTTCTATGGAAATGAGTTATTTTTCCTTAAGTCAGTTGAGAATGTTGACGTTTTAACGATTATTATTCTTTTTTATTTTATAACCTAATAAATCAATTCCGTAATTGAAAAAGAAAATCAAATCACATATGTAATTTTTCACGTAGATTCGAATTTTGGAAACAAAAGCACATCATCGTATTTAAAATTCCAAAGTTACCCCCACCCCTTAAAATAGAGAGAGGTGTAAAATGTAAAAAATGTGATTAAATATGTCCCCCTATGTCCCCCTATATCCCACAATGGTTATAGGCGACTTTAATGCGAAGATTGGAGCAGGAAAGGATGGTGATATTGTTGGAAAGTTTGGTTTGGGAACTAGGAATGACAGGGGAGATGTATTAGTACAATTTTGCCAGGAGAATCAACTTATAGTGAGTAATACGTTCTTTAAATTACCGAAAAGAAGGTTAGATACATAAATAGATTTCATTATAATAAACAAAAGATACAGAAACACAATAACATCTGTAAAAACGTATCCTGGCGCGGATGTTCCGTCAGACCATGTTCTTTTGATGGCGTCATTAGTGCTTCGTCTCAAAACCATCCGACCAGCAATGAAACAACAAGGAATGGACGTAAACAAAATTAAAGACCCTTCTATAAGAGAAAGTATTTCACAACAACTATGTATTAAATTTAGTGAGCTAGAAAACAAAGAATACGAAAGTGTCGAAGAAAGATGGACAGAAATAAAGACAATAACTTCAGAAATATCAAAAACACATTTAAAGGGAGACAATGAAAAAACGGTCAAGAAAAAATGCATGACACCGGATATACTGAAAATGATGGAAGAAAGGCGCGAATTAAAAAACAAGGACCAAATAAAATACAATGAAAAACACAGAGAAATACAAAGAGAAATTAGAAAAGCTAACGAAAAATGGTTTAATGCGGAATGTACTGAAATCGAAGAAATGGATAAACAACATGACTTGTTTGCAATGCATAAGAAAATTAAAATGAGTCTAGGAATTGGGCATACAAGCAATATTAACAACTTATATGATGACACTGGACAGATTATACAGAGTATAGAAGAAAAATTACAAACCTGGAAAACATACATAAATCAGCTTTTCAACGACAATCGAACTTCATCAGATGAACCAAAGGTGAAATCCCCTGGACCTCCTATAATACAAGAAGAAGTTGAAAAGGCTATAAATAAATTGAAGGAAAGAAAAGTATGTGGGCCAGATGAAATTCCAGCTGAAACGTTAAAACTATTCAGAGAGGTTTGTGTGAAAAATCTATTAGTGTTATTCAACAAAATTTATGAATCCGGCACAATACCTTACGATTGGCTTAAATCCGTGTTCGTCGATTTGCCCAAAAATCGAAATTCAAAGAAATGTGAGGACTACCGTACAATCAGCCTCAAGAGTCACGTCTTGAAACTGTTCCTAAAAATTATCCACGAAAGAATATATAGAAAACTTAAATCTAATATTGGAAACAGTCAGTTCGGATTTAGGAACGGAATGGGAACACGGGAAGCTCTATTTGCCCTTCAGATACTTATACAGAGATGCAGAGACGTCAATGCTGATGTGCACGTATGTTTTATAGACTTTAACAAAGCATTTGACATGGTGAAACATGACAAATTAATCAATATCCTAAGAACAACAGGTATTGACGAGGCTGACATAAGAATCATACAAAATCTTTACTACGGCCAAAGAGCATTGGTAAGAGTTCAAGGACGATTAACAGAAGAAGTAGACATCTGTAGGGGAGTGAGACAGGGCTGTGTTTTGTCTCCACTACTATTCAATATCTATTCCGAAGAAATATTTAATAAAGCACTGGACGATATACCAAACGGAATAAACATCAACGGCATTTTGATTAAAACCTGGAGGTATGCTGATGAAACCGTTCTTCTAGCCGATTCCGTAGAGGACTTACAACAACTTCCATATCGAGTCATAGCCGTGGGAGATGAATACGGAATAAGTCTGAACACGAATAAATCCAAATGTATGTTAATCACTAAGAATAATGGCGCCGACGTGGTCACAAGACTTTATGCGAATAATGTTGCATTGGAAAGTGTGGAAAGACTTACTTACCTTGGATGTCTGGTAAATTATCAATGGGACCACTGCAGAGAGATAAGGCAAAGAATAGAAAAGGCACGAACAATATTCTTAAAAATGCGCAATGTACTTTCCAGTAACACTCTGAGTCTACCACCGCGTATGAGAATAGTTAAGTGCTACGTGTACTCAGTTTTGCTGTACGGCGTGGAGGCCTGGACACTCACGGAAGCTACTAGCAAGAGAATTGAAGCATTTGAAATGTGGGTGTTCCGACGAATTCTGAAAATCAGCTGGACAGAATATGTGACTAACAACGAAGTCTTAAAAAGGATGGGAGTGGACAGAGAACTGATGAAGACCATTAAAGTGAGGAAACTTACATATCTAGGGCACATCATGCGTAATGAAAAATATGCCTTACTCCAACTAATCATTCAAGGTAAAATAAACAGCAAAAGAGGACCGGGTAGAAGAAGAATATCCTGGCTGAAGAACCTACGCCAGTGGTATGGTAAAACATCCAGTGAACTCTTCCGAGCGGCTGTTAACAAAGTCTCGATCGCTATGATGATAGCCAACGTTCGCTGAGCGGATAAGGCACACAGAAGAAGATATCCCTATTACCTCACCAAAATTTCATGAAAATATTTAAAATCGTTCTGGGGATATTGCCACGTAACACTTTCAAAAAGTCACTCGGTATATGCCATAATCAGACAAAAATTCCTATAAATTAGATTCGAAACAGGCGGTTTAAATAATCTTTTTCTTGTTTTTTATGATTTGTCAAACGGTAGAAGCTGTTAAATTGAATTCCCTTTTGATTTTTTTACGATCTTGGCACTAGCTAATAGAATAATTGTTTCATTTTTCTTAAATAAATAAAATTTAAATTTTATTTTCAAAATTTAATGAGGAATATAAAAAAAATATTCGCAAAAAAAGTGTGGGTGTTTTTATTTTTTCAAACAATTTATTTAAAAAATTCTGTGCTACTTGATTGTGCCATTAACCTCAAATTTGCCTATATTTGATTAAAAATTTTAGTGTTCCAGGTTTCAATTTAAAAAATTCCTAGTTTTAACAACTCTTTAAAAAAAGCGAAAAATGTGTTTATAAACAACCAGTATCTCGTTTAGAAAGCATTTGCGGTAAGGTAGTTATTGGAATTTTTTGTATTGTGGGAAACTTTTATCTACAGTTGACATTTGTTGGTGTTTTTAAAATATTCCATATACTGGGTGTCCACTCTCAAAGTCGAATATAGGCAATCAACATTGTGCATTTGATTTTTATGTATTTTGCCATTATTTCTATACTATATCAGTAAATATTATTATTAGTACTAGTATCATTTGATGTGCAATAATTTTATCTTTTTATTGATGTCATTAGCTTTCCTGTAAGTTGAATTGGCGAGCAGGATTCAGCAAAAATGTTCAATGCAATGTTAGATTTCTATGTTGTAGTTTGAGAACGGACACCCGGTATATAATAAATTAATAAATCCAGCTCCAAACATTTTGTGATTATGAAAATGCAAACTTGATATGAATATACTCTTAGTTAAATACCTATTCTAAAAGTAAAAAAATACAATACTGATAGAAATGAAAAATGTATGTTACATACAGGGCACCCAGCGAACGTATTGCTAACTTTCTTATTAATTTTTTAATCATTAATGAAAAAAAAAACTTTATGTTATATCTCGAAAAAACTGCTATTATATTTCTTGAAGTTTCTAGAAATTCTGCTTAATTTTGCTACTTTAATCTATCCTGTACATTTCCTAACAAGAAAGGTACTAATACAAATGGATATAAAATGAGTAGGTACCCTGCATATCAACGTTACAGTTAATGTCTTAGAATGTAATTTTTAGAATGTAATTTACAAAGGTTTTCAGTAGTACGTGTTATTATGATGATTAACAATCTTTTTTAGGAATATAATAGAATCTAACAATGAAGAACTAAAAATAACTAGTTCTACGCTTAACCTGGCTACAGATACCTGCAGTAACATATCGACCAATACTTCAACGTCTACTGCCACAGCATCCAGTACAGCTGAGAGTGATACAAGTAATCATGGTTCTCTAAAAAGTATTAGACCTGTTAAAAGTGCTGCCAGCATAAGAATGACACATTCAAAAGTACGGAGTAGACCTGTGACAGCTAAACCAAAAAAGGAACCTTCTCCGGTTGATCAACCTGCTGAAAAAGAGAGGGAACAAGGTACTAATTTTGTAATTAACTGTTA
>OW679195.1:97346044-97691675 GCA_940337035.1 Agriotes lineatus | reverse complement strand
AATAGTAATTTACGTAACAAGTATAGAAAGTGGAACTTTTCAGTACGAATGAGATGTTTCCGGAAGAGGCCGTTAGGCCGAGTCCGGAATTTCGAGACGAGTATGGAAAAGCCACTTTCATACGAGTTTCGTACAATATTTTTTCGTACACTAGCATACAAAACGGAATACTAAATTTATCCTCGTATATAGCAGATAAGTAGAGCAATATTATTATGTACGTAACGTTTTATATGTGTTGTAACTAAGGAAACGTACGAATACCGCAAAATACTACTTTCTGATTAATAAATTGTATGGCAAAGTAGCTCTTTCAATGCCAGTGTACGAAAAACTAATTTACAATATCGCAATTTACGAAAGCCACAAACGTCCTGCACATACGCTACCGATTTTACCAAATACAGATGAGTAAACAAAAATAGGCTATTGTTCGAATTTACTTATAGCCTCTTCCAAATCTTTAATGTTTCTGACACGCACCTTTTTATTGTTTATGTTGATAAAAATAATACCATCCTGCGACCAGACGTTCTTGTGTCCAAAGTGCTGGCATGCATTTATAAACAACTCGGACCTGGTTTTTGTAAGATCTTCTCGTATAATAATACCGGAACCTTTTTACTTCTTTTTTTCTTGAAAAACCTGGGCTCGAAAGCGATAACTCGTGAACTTGACTATGATCGCCCTGGATTTTCTTGCTTCTGGTCTTACTGCCCCCACACGATGACATCGATCAATATGGATATTGTTTATTGGGACTCCAAGTTTATCATTAAAAATATTTGTCACCACTTCCTCAACATTTTCTTTTTTGTCCTCTTTCATTCCGAATATACGCACATAATTTCGTCTTGTACATTGCTCTAGATCAGCGTTTCTCAAACTGGGGTCCGCGGACCCCGGGGGTCCGCAAACGCAATCTAAGGGGTCCGCGAGTTAAACCCGAATAGATTTATTATATATCAATAGGAATAGATAATATGGATTTATATAAAACTGACCCATATTTAAAAATACTTTTTTGTGCAATTATTTTTGAACCATTTCAGGCATGTTTTTCCAGCCCGTAAAGTTCGACAAACCTCGCCAAATAACTGCAAGTAGGCTTACTCGATAACGAAAACATCAGTGGTTAAAATTTGGTTCAATGTTAAAGCACCTCTATAATACGTGCATGCTTGTCAGCCATATTGAATCACATTACAAAAGCGGCAAATTCATAAAATTTGTTACTTTTCAGAAAATGAAAATACGTTAATGTGTATACATTTGATGCAACTCAAACACGAGGTTAGAAGCTAGAACAGCGAGAATAGATAATAACGGGTGTTCATAAACAGTCGTCATCCCAGTAGGTTTTGACTTCAGAAACGTATGTCGATTAAAATTGAGAAAAAATGCGCTATGACAGTACTCAATGACGTTTCATTGTGTTGCACGAATTAATCAAAGATATAACATTTTGTTTTTCAATGCAACTGGGATGACGACTGTTTATGAACACCCGATATAATAACCCACAGCGACTGAAATGTTTGACATTGTAGGGTTATGTTTTGGTTGCATCATGGCCACCAACATGTAAACGCGAAAGTACTGTGATGCAGGATTTTATGCAACTTGTGCGACATGCGTTTGCTTGTATTATAAAGGGCTCTATTCAATGTTAAAACGCCACGGACTTTTGGTTACGACTGCGATTTGATTACACGTCATCACAAAAAGCTTTGACGCATCTAATGTCATTTTGTACGACATATTTATGTGAACGAGCGTCCGCTACACTTGTATACATAAAATCAAAATACGGAAATCGCTTATAAAATGTAGAACCACAACTACGATTAAAACTTTCTACTTTTGAGCCAAACATTTTTAATCTTATTTCTGTAAAAAACGCATTAACAATAAATAGTTATTATTATGTATGATTAAGAATTTACATTATATTAATATTATTATTATTGTACGCCTGTATTGATACTACATATTCTATTAATTTTGTCAGTGTTCTTGTGTTTTACTAGCCCTACTTTAATAATAAAATATAGAGCTCTCAAATATTATGTAATTTTAGTACCTGCACCTAATGTAGCAGCAAAGTAAACTGTTTTTAAGGTCACGGGGGTATATAAGTCATAGACTATCTATAGTCGATAAAATTGTATGGGGGTCCTCGAATTTTTGTAAGCAAATAAGGGGTCCGCCGATGTCTACAGTTTAAGAAACGCTGCTCTAGATCATCGATCGTGTTCATTAACTCAGCATTTTTTTCTTTCAGTGCAGCATTCGATTGTTCCAAGGATTCATATTTTTTTGCCAAGACCTGCAGTTGACTTTCAATTTTTGTCATAACTTTTTCCGAGATCATTGTAGCCAGATTTTCTAAAAAGTCATCTGCCACTAAACACTTGTCGATAGTTTGTTTGGCTAATTCACAAATATCATTCTTTTGTCCCTGAGTAAACACCATTTTTATGGATTTGGAAAATTGTTTGACTTACTATTTGATTCAAGAACCGCTTCATAAAATCAGAGCTATGTGCACTAGACGTCTACTCACGTAGGCTGCCCATTCAAGAATCGAAATGCCTGACACGCAGTCAGCACTTCTTGACTGAACTAGTGAATCCGGCTAACTACAAATGTTTTAGTTATTATGTAAAGATAAATCAGAACCAACCAAGAAGCCCTAATTTTCGAACACAAAATAGATTATACTCCCAAGCAGTAAAAGATAGACAAGAACGTATGGAAAATGAGTCGTCATCCCCAGGACGCTCCGTACCTAAACCCAACACGACCACATCTGATGAACTGCAAGAATCAAGTGACCTCATATTCATAAAAAACATGAATCAAGATTACATGAACGCGTAAATATCGAAGTGCTACAATTACTCGATAATAGTAGACTTACCCGTAGATTGAAAAGGCAAAAACCTTTCAAACTAGTTAAGTTAAGTGAATCAAGAGCAATTAAAACATGTGAAAGAAGTGTTTTAAATCATATGTGGAGTGCGCCAATGGGAGTACATCCATCAACCGCTAAGACTTGCCTAGATTTAAGACTTTAGGCTTAGATTTAAGTAAGAAATTATTAAAACTAAATTGCTAGATAGTATTTACTAGTTGCAGTGTATACGCCGAGCGCGTGTTAATAAAAAAAATATCCACAATATTAAAGAAAATAGTTGAACTGCTAATTCCTCACTTAGATGAATTAATGCAACTTCTTACAACACTACTCCCAACATTGCTAGACAATGGACCAAAATAATTCCTAATTAATAAATAATTTAACAATGACTAATTGGAACGCCACTGGTCTTAAATCTCAACGTTCAACCTTTATCGAATTTATGACACGGCACAACGTCGATATTGCGTGTATCACAGAAACTCATTTCATCAGCACAGAAAAGTTCAGAATCCCTGGATATCACGTGTGCCACTAAAACAGAGAAGCGGAGTTGCGATCGTAATAAAAACGAAACTCAAACACCACCTTCTCCATATGAGTGATCTCCAAAATATAGAAGCCATTGCTATAAAAATACTCATGGAAAATAATAACCCTTTAATTCTCACGTGAGCATACAAACCACCAAACAAACGGCTTCTTAAGGATGATATTGACAATCTCTTCAATAGTAATGAGCCCACGCTAGTCTTAGGAGACCTAAATTCAAAAAACACCCTATGGGGTTGCCGTGCTAGCGTGTGCCCGACGGAAAAAAGTTATATAGCATTATGTCTGACCACGGTATTTTAATATCAGCCCCTGATGATTTCACTTACTATCCGTACCGAATAAATCATCAACCTGATATCTTAGATGTAATATTGCATAAAAACACGAAAAATCCAGTGTACCAAACAATAGCATCAGAACTGGACTCGGACCATCTTCCTGTCATTATCAGCTTCTACAACACTTCACAAACAGTACCTCCACCACCGAAACTAGATTACGGTAAAACAGAATGGGACAATTTCCAAGCAACCCTTGAAAACTGAAACGGTTGGGACCGCTTGACGCTTCAGTTACACAGTACACTTCGGCAATACAAGAAAGTATACAGAAATCAACCACACCATGGAAACACAGGAAAGTTGCTGACCATATTAGAACACCCAACCATATACTCTACCTAATTAAACGGAAGAATAGGTACAGAAGGGATTGGCAGATATCTCGATTACCATACCTCAAAACACTGTATAACTAGCTATGCCATTTAGTAAAACAATAACTTGACAGCCACAGAATCCAAAGGTACAATTCTTACCTTGAAGATAAACAACCCTGCGATCCAACTATATGTGGTTGGCCACCGAACGTCTTCTAAGACTATCGAACGTAATCTATCCAATGGTAGCAAATTAAACCACATACTCCGCTGAAGAAGATAAAGCAAACATATTGGCAACACATCTTGAACATGTATTTACACCAAACTCTGGAGTACATGACGAACACTTTGAAAGACAGGTAACAATAGTAATTTGTACAACTAGTTTTGAAAGTCATACTTTTTTCATGAACTTGCAGTTTGATAACGAGGGCGAAGCCTGAGTTAATCAAGCAAATGAATGAAAAAAAGGACTTTCAAAACGTGTTGCACACGTAGTTTTTTTGCATAGTGATCTCTTGGTCGAAATTTAGTCGAAAAGGACTTCGGAATTTGCAACTATCAAATTAACATTTCCATAAAATATCTAAAAAAAGTGTACTTTTTTCACGATTTTTGCTTTAAAAAAGTGGAATTTTTAATACGATTTTTCGTTAAAAAAAGACGACTTTCACGATCACTATGCAAACACACAAACACAATTACCAACTTCCAGTTACAAGATAACGCACCAATAGCTCCTACATCTGTCCAAGAACTTAAATCTTACATAGTGCTATTACCCAAGCGTAAAACTCCTGGGCCTGATCTAATCTAAACTCATGAAATATTACAGCATCTCACCAAGAAGGCGGTGGCTTACAGCCACAATATATAATGCCTGCCTCAGACTAGGACATTTTACGACTCCCTGGAGAACTGCAAGTGTGCTCCCCATCTATAAAGTAGGAAAACCGAAGGACAAACAGTTACAGACCTATTAGTCTGTTGCCATCCTTGGCCAAACTTCTAGAAAAAGTGATACCTACCAGATTACAGTAGATGACCTACTGCAAAAGGACCGAATTCGGCTTTCGAACATCCCATTCAACTTCTCACCAACTACTTAGAATAAGTGAAACAATTGAAAGAGGGTTTGAGAAAAAAGAATACACTGCGGTTGTACTTATGGATCTGGAAAAGCATTTGACAAGGTTTGGCATGAAGGGCTCCTTTATAAAATGATACTTCTAAACATTCCAAGTTATGTAATCAAGATCATTCACTCTTTTCTGTTCAACAGAACATTTAGAGTAAGGATTAACTCAACTTTATCTTGTACCAAACTCATAAAGGCAGGAGTACCTCAGGGTAGCATTTTAGGGTCTACTTTATTTAATCTGTTCGTTCACGATATGCCTACAGTTATCAACACAACACTAGCCATGTATGCCGATGACACGGCGATAATAACACACTGAATACTATATTGTTGGTAGCACTGTCAGGTATTGTTAAATTTGAGATTAGCAGGTTATGTTTTGCGTCAGTCTGTGTCAAAAAACAAACAAAACCTAGCCTATTAACATGGAATTTGACATAGATTGACATTGTCACTAACTGTATTGTGAGTACGGCCAATATGTGATTAAATGCTAATAAAGCATTGGTACGTTATTTTTCTTAACAACACTAGTGCTGTTAAATGCATCTAAACGCAAATCGTTGCTAAGGAGTTATTAGCATAGTAAAATAATAGGATAAAATGTAGATATAAACAATAGGCACTTACTGCAGCAAATTCAAGTTTTAAGTGAACGTCTCTCATGCATAAACAAATCCCTATTTCGTTAAAAATACTTCATCCAAGATAAGCAGCTTTGAAATTCGTGTAATAAATTACTTCACTCGCTATGCTTGTTCTTTATACGGTGTGTCTGACAGCAAGCGCAATATAGGAAAACAGGAAAACCGGTTATAAATTTAATTAAGGATCAACGCTGCCGTTGCATGGCATATGCTTTTCAGCAATAGCTTGCCAGACTTTTTTACTCGCAAAATGCCCGTCAATGTTTGCCATATTTCAAAGTACTTTTCGGTTTAACATACAGTGCCATTTTTTTTCATTTATAACAAAAATGAGCAAATTTTCCTATGCTACTTCGAAATACACCGTACGACAAGATGGAAGGTAAGGGACACCCCACTTTCTAGCGTTTTCATATAAGCAAACAGTTACGCCTTTCGCAATGAAGGGCAATATATTCGCAAAGCTAAAACGATCGGTTATTATATGTTTTTTCTTAGCTCTTTAGATTCGTAGACGTTGCTAACCACTACAGATTTCTATTAACCTGAAATTACTGAAATGTATCATGACAAATACAATACAATTCATCAAAGCCTGTGAACTGCATACACTTCCAAACTTTCTAAGGTTGATCAATCAATCTATATCACAAAATATAAATTTTCCCTCAAGTCCTTAACAGACCACAGACTATAATAACTTCGTTAACAAAGTAATTCGACCAGCAACCGTTTAAATAAGGTTAAACTATATAGAACATAGTCTGTCGAGGCATCCTGGATGTGTATACAAAACGCGTTTCGGACTTATAAATAAAAATGCTTTGTCCCAAAAAAATGCTTCTGGGAAATTTTCATGCGAGGGTTGACAGCAACTTCCGTTCCTGCATAATGAAAGTGTCATTTACCACAGCAAAATCGCTCCAAAAATAAGCTCGTACTTCTTTTCAGGATTGCCTAAACTGGAGTATAATCCCTAATCGATTATGAAGCAAACACATTTTAACTGTTGGAAATGCTTAGCGGCTTTCGTGCTACTATATTAATATATTAATTGATGTAACTGTATAATGTAGTTTATAAATAACTATTACAGAATTACTGGTACCAAAATAATTTTGTATAATGTTAACTTTTCAAAAGTCATTTTAGTTTTGATTTGTAGTTATTCTTTACTATTTGGAAAAGTGACATTGTTCTATATGTATCACCAGTAATAAAACCTGACACCATTTATTGTGAAGTATTCTCATAGTAACGGTTTACTAAGATTGATTAATATAATGTATGTTTTACTAGTACCTATCTTTGTTTCTTAATAACTGAGATACAAGCCATGTTATAGGGTACATAATACACTGGCGGGCATTATGAGTTCTAATGGTACGTGAATAGTCAGAAACTACAAGCGTTACATTTCTAACTAATCATGTACGTCTATGTTTCGATGTGTTTACAGCAGTAGTTGATTATCTGATATAAGCTTTCTAATCCATTATTTAGGTTATTAAGATAGACTAATAAGACAAATTGTTTTTTCTTCAAACGGCAGTAAAATATGGCATTATACTGCTGGATTGATGATGCTAAACTGTCACTTTATTGCCAAGCGGCAGATAATATTATCTGCCGCTGACGAGCGGCAGATAAAGTTATTATCTGCCGCTGACGACGTTATCTGCCGCTCGTCAGCGGCAGATAATATTATCTGCCGCTGACGAGATCAAGTAATTTTCTTCGAATTTTGTTCACAAAGTTGTAAATAATTTGTTATAGAAAACGTTTGAAGAAAAAATACTATATGTTATTCGGAGCAAAAGTATCTTTATGTGGCTCGGCTGTACTTATCTGCCTCGCAAGCTCGGCAGATAACCCGTCCAGCCTCGCCACATAAAATATAACTTTTGCTCCTAATAACACAATATACTATTATGCACCAAGGGGAATGCTTGATGTTTATACTCTCGGGTGACTTTTAAACTCACGGGACAGAGGCCCTCGGGCTTGTAAACTTGACACTCTCGAGCGGCATTAGACATCTTCAAAATGACCGTGGTATATAAATAAGTATTGTGTAAAATTTTTCAACTATGTTATAAATAATAACAACAGATCAATAAAAAAAACCAATTAGGGTAGGCTGTGATATGTGTTATACGTTTGGCAGTACTGAAGTGTATTGGCAGTCTATGTCAAATTCAAGATTAGTAGGTTAGGTTTTGTGTGTTGTTTGACACAGACTGACGTAAAACTTAACCTGCAAATCTCGAATTTGACATAGACTGACAATACACTTCAGTACTGCCAAACGTATAACACATATCACAGCCTGCCCTAATTGGTTTTTTTATTGATCTCCCTGTATTTTTCCCATTCCGCGAATTATCCATTTCAGTGTTGCTTCTATCTGCGAGTATTTAGTTGTTATATACATTACCACAACCAACAGCCACAATGCTATCACTCAAATCAATCCTGTTCAGTAATGTAAAACTGACCTTACATCTTTTAAAGTTGGAAGTTTTAACATCGAAAGGCATATTTTTATCGTCCGATTTCACATCCATGCAATTAAGTTGGTCGCTAGTTCAGCGAGAAAAACTGAACATGTCATCTAGATTCTAGATCTTCCCGACTAAAAAATAAATATTGGCCGTAGAAACGTTTCCTCTAATTCTAGATTTACCAGCTGTTTTTTCAACGTAAAATGCCGTAGATACTAAAACAGCGTAAGATTGCCGCTTCTAAAAACACTTCAATCAGGATTTGATGGCATTAACTGAATTGCTGCTAAATTGCTTCAGAAGTTTTATGTTAAGTTGGGAATCCCTAGTTCTTAAATAATGTATCCTGTTGATTTTAAAGCTGTTTGGTAGACAATTTCCTTGTCTTACTATTGTGCTACGTAGGATAAAGTATTTAAAAATGAATAATAAAAAAGTTTAGTCTATCGTTCAGATTTTCAGACTTACTGTATAGAAAATAGTTGCAGAACAGTTTAATATAAAACGTTGCCTTTCCGTGAGTTGATTTGTAATAAAATAAATTGAAATAAAATAAGTTGATTAGAATTGGAAACAAGTTTGTATACCAATATAATAAACTGTTTATAAATTTAGATGATTTCTGAGGCTTTCACGGCCATTGTCATTAAGTAACAAACGACTTCCGGGATTGGACAGTGTCATGATTGAGATCGAAGAACTCAACGTTTCGCCCACTTTCGTAAGGGGCTTCATCAGGAGGAAAAAGCAAAAGAGCACAGTTACTCAACGTGTTAACCACGCCAGAAGCGAAACCTTTTGCAAGGGAAGGGATAGAAGAGCACGGTAACTCAACGTGTGAACCACGTCAGAGGCCAAACTCGACTAACTAACGGAAGGAAAGGCGAGAATTTATAGAAAAGCTCCGTCGCGGTTCAGCAAATGCCGTCGCGGTTTAGTGGCGGTGGGCGGGGCTTAGGAATTAGCACTTTCCACATAGCGACATAACTGATTACTTAACATGGAGAATAAACAGTGCATTTTAAATTCAACGCTGATGTGACAGTTTTTAATTTAAATCTGAGACATTCTGTATTAGAAAATTACCACCACTATATTTTGTTATTACCAGTATGTTCAACACATTTGTGCAATTTTGTATTTATTCTTTGATTTTAGGGAATATGATTCGTGACCAACAAACATAATTGCATTGTAAACACCATAAATAGTGATTAAGGCCGTACGCATCTGTTAACTTATGTTGATTAATTCTACTTCTCCGTAATAAGAAATATGACATAAAAAATAATTAATACAAACTAGATACTGGTAAATAAGCCCGTTAAGATAATCATTTGAATGATATGCACATATGTGCATACTTTATACAAGTTCGTATAATAATTATTGCTGCTTCACAAAATATATCCAGTTCCAATGCGGTAGTGCCTGATATAAACCCTCAAATCATGATATGCGAACATTAGAATAACAAAGTTGCGACGCCTTATTCAAACTTTTTCAATTTGAGGGTTTTGACAGATATAAAAAGGAATTCCAAATGACAAGGGCATATTTTAGTTTCAATCCGATTAAAGCAGTATAAAGCCTTTTTAAAGCTTCGCTACCGCGAGATGCTGATTTATTTCTGAATATAAAGGCAACCGATGCATCTATATCTGTATGGATCACCAAAGTTGGAGCGTTATCAAACAATGCCAATGCAACTTCACTCCCGCACTCCCAAAAGTCTGGAATAAATTCAGTATTTCCTAACATGTACGTTTCCGGCTAAAATCCTCGGACCCGTCGATTTTTATTTTTATTTGAGCATTTTTTTAAATAAAATGCATACATACAGGGTGTCCCGTGTATGAGGTATGGCGTTATCGATGTTTTTTTTTAAATGGAAACCCCCTTTTTTATTACGGAATCTGAAAGAACGCATCTTTTTACTAACGTTAAGTTGATTTTCGTGTAAAGATCAGATGATCAAAAATTAAGAAAAAATTTAAAAATTGCAAAATACTAAGTTTAGTAATTTCTAAAACAACTAAATTAAATGTACAAATTGTGCACCGTTGCCTGCCTGACAGTAACTAAGACAACCGATATGTTTTTTGTTGATTGCTGTCATTGATAAAAGCGTAAAATCACACTTCTTAAAATCAAATTTAGTATTTTGCAAATTTAATTTTTTTTCTTAATTTTTGGTAATGTGACCTTTATCCAAAAATTACCTTCGCGTAAGTAAAAAGATGCGTTCTTTCAGATTCCATAATAAAAAAGGGGGTTTCCATTAAAAAAAAAAACATCGATAACGCCATATCTCATACACGGGACACCCCGTATGTATGCATTTCATTTAAAAAAATGCTCAAATAAAAATAAAAATCGACGGGTCCGAGGATTTTAGCCGGAAACGTACATGTTAGGAAATACTGAATTTATTCCAGACTTTTGGGACACACGGTATACAGGAAATTAGCTTTGTATATTGACTTAGTATAATTTAAAACCGGCAAATATTTTTCCTTTGAGCAAAAAATTGGTAATTAGATTTCCTTCAACTAGACAGATGTGCATTAAACGATACTAAACAGAGAACCTTGAACTAGGCGTTTATCTTGCGTGTTTTAACAACCCGCTATTGCACAGTACTTTCCCGCCCAACATCATCCTATTTCGCAAACGTTACCTCAGCCACAGTTATGCTTATCTTAACAAAATAATGCGCCACTCATCTACACATCGCAAAAGCAGAGCACTTCAAATGAATATTATGACGATAATGACCAAGACAGGGAAATTAATCCTGTCAATAGTTGACAAATTGTTATAAATAACAAACGAAAACGACTATTAAAACCCATGTTAAAAGATAGAGATGGTATAGATACAGAGGCAAATGATGAACTGCAAATAACATCTATACCTAAACCAGCACTTATTTTTGTCTATGGTGTAGCGAGTACAAAGAGATGCCGGAAGATTTACTGGCAGTCGCAGAAGGGGAACAATACACTATCAAACGTTTGCAGAATAATGTAGTTAAGATTAATACCCAAAAATCCTGATACGTATCGAAATATGACACACCATACTCATCAAATGATAGAAGATCGTCCATACAGAGTAGTCCTAAAACATCTACATCATACCACTCCAATAGATGACATAAAAACGCCCTCAAAGAATTAGGACACAATTTTTATTTTTTATTTTTTTTTATTTATACAAAGAATACCCAAACAGGATAAAAAAAATTACGCACATAATGTACTTAGGGAATAGAAAAGATCAGTTACCAATATTTTTTGTAGATCTAGAACCAGATAAAAATAATAAAGAAATTTGCAATATACATTCGATACAAAACAAACACGTTCTATTTGAACCCCCAAAAATAAATACAGACATTGCACAATGTATTAGATGGTAAAACTATGGCTGTACAAAAACGTACTGCAATAGGCCATTTAAGTGTGTTAAATGCACAGGACGTCATGATACAAAACCAGGGGAACGCATGCTACATGTATTCTATGCGGTGGTTTACATCCAGCCAATTATAGAGGATATACAATTTATCAAGGACTCCAAAGAAAGTATCAGCCCAACAAACAACTTCCACATATAAGACCCTTATTCCTAACAAGACAGAATTTTCCTCTTCTGCGATCCCAAAGTAAACAATTTTCATTCAATCAGTCAACATATGCAAATCCTTTCTACTCTCAGGTAGCAAAAAATCAATCCTTCCCAACTGAAGATCTTAGCCTTAAACAATTTCTCGATGAGTTTAAAAATATGTTTATTCAACAGAACAGTATACTATATATGTTAACCACAGTTATCAATCAAAAGATCCAATAATGACCAAATTTTTCAAAATTAGATTGTGTGTTATATCATTTCATAATATTAATATTTTGCTTGTATCTGAAACGCACTACACCTTAAGAACCCACTTAAAAATACCACACTACTCGATATACCATACAGAACATCCGAATGACTGAGCTCATGGTGGTTATGCCATAATAATTCGAAACCCTATTAAGCACCACGAGTTACCATCCTATAAAACAGACTACTTACAATGTACTGTAATACAAGTCGAGAAATTTTCAGTAACTTACCATGTCAGCTATATACTGTCACGAGGCATAATATAAACAAACAAATGTTGCAACCGTTTTTTGAAACATTAGGGCCTAGATTTCTAGTAGGTGGAGACTTTTACTTGACAAATGGATGCTGGGGTTCACGCATAACTACGGCAAAGGGTAGAGAGGTAATAAACTTATAACAGCAAATAACTATAGTTTTCTCTCAACCGGTAGTTCAACATACTAGCTATCAGATCCTAACAAAATTCCGGATCTGTTAGACCCTTTTTATCAGTAAGGGCTGCACTGATATTGCCCCTAACTACGATATACCATCTGATCATAGTCCTGTCAGTCACCATAAGTGCAAAAATAATCCAAGCATGTTCTAAGCCATGCAGGAACAGACTGGAAGTATTTGAAGCTTATATTAATCAACATATTAATATGAGTTTGAGGCTGAAAACAAATGATGAGTTCGAATTCGCCACAAATCACCTAATTACAACAATACAGGAAGTCGGATGGAACGCTACACCACAACCTGACAATCTAAAAGCCAATACTCCAAATATTCCTTCTGAATTACTGCAACTGGTTAAGAACAAAAGAAGAACAAGAGCAAGATGGCAACGTACTCACAATGCTGTTGACAAAAGGAGATTTGTTTTTTTTTGTTATGGACAATGCCTAGGCATGTGGAGTACCAGGTACCTTAGACACCGACTGCTTTGGTCATATGGTCAAAGTCCTATTCAGAATTTTGCCGGGACTAGTGAGTTCCAACCCTAGCAAGGGATCTTTTACATGCTACACATCGTAGTATCATGGGACCCACGGCTTTACATCACTTCCGAATGATGGTATTCTGCAGAGGTTTTTATCCACATTTTTTTATTTTTTCAAAAACCTCACCGGGACCGGGAATCGAAATCGCGACCCTACAGTCAGTAGCCAGGATGCTTACCACTGAGCTACAAGCCCCGGCAAAAGGAGATTTAACCAACTAAGTAACAAACTGAGGCAGCGGCTGCTAGAAATTCGCAACAAAACTTGCCGGCAAGTTCACTCATGATAATTCAGATTTTGTACCAAGTATGTGATTAGCAGTTTGCAACTATTTTCAATGCACTCTTGAAAACATTCTTCCCCAACCGTAGCAGATTTCCATCATCTATGCTTTTAACTTTATTATATCTCCGCCAGCATCAACCAACAAAGTTGCTGAATATATTTGCAACGTCGCTATTTCGACACAGGTTAGCCATTCCAAAAATCAAAGCACGTTTTTGGAGTATCACATTTGAATACAAAATATGCCAGTAGTACCTGTTCATTAATTGCTTCTAGTTTTTTTCTATTATGCCGTTGTTTTTAATATTAATTTGAATACCTTGCTTTTGAGTTTTTTTCAGTGTCTTCTACAGATGGTAATGCAAAGGTTTTCATATTTTTCTGATTTTTCCTCACAAAATCACCAAAAAGACGACAAAACTGAATCGAGCTTTGTTATTGTAAAAAACTGTTTACTTATAGAGTAATTATATAGAGCGAATAGAACATAGGCCAACTTCATCAAACTGGCATTAAATAATTTTTAACACAACATTGATAGCAATTAAATTGCCCGTCATTTGTTTTAGATCATTTTTGAAGTACTAAATTATTTAATTAACGAAATTATGTACTCTTACAACTATACTTACTATACGAGGAGCGTTAAAATATAAATTATAATTTGATATTTATTCAAAAACAAACACAAGAAATCGAATGTCTATCATGTCATTTTTCTACTCTTTTAATAAACTGGTGCCATAATTCCGGATGTTTCTGTATTCCACGAGAAAAAAATATTTTGGCTGCTGTCGCACCCATTCCCGAAAAATGTCGATGACTTCTTCATTATAACGAGGAAATTTTCTGATAGAAACTCTTTTAAGGGCCCAAACAAAGAAAAAACGGATGCAGCAAGGTCCGAAATGTATGGTAAATGGGGCAGCATGGTCAATTTTTAAATCGTAGTCAGCGTGTGAATAGCAAAGTGGGGTGGAGCATTATCCTATAAGACACAGACAGAACTCGAGTTTTTTTTTCAAGTTACCCCTACTGATATTTAATGCAGAAGGAATATCCTTCACTGTAATTCGACGATCGTTTCAAATAAGTGCATTTTACTCTGTCAGAATTCTCTTCTGTTATCAATGTTTTTGGTCGGCGAGAATGCGGTTCATTCCCGACACCTTTGCAACCATCTTTAAACGTGTTTCTCCTTTCGTAAACGTTTATGTCTGATAGTGATTGCGCATCACACTGTCTTTTAACTCTTACACAAATTTCTTATGGATTGATATCTTCGTTGATAATGAATTTACTAATAATGCGTTGTTCGACGCTTGAATGCACTCCCACTTCACTCATGCTTGCCAATTGAACGAAAATGAATTGTGACTACTTAACGACTGAATGAAGTTAGGACTTGTTCAAGAGCATTAATTAATGTATACAACTTAAACACTCCTCGTACAAATAACTATTTTGTTTTACCAAAACTAATTTCTGTCAAATGCAGAATGATGAGTGAATATTCCATGTCGCCTTAAGCATAGTTCGTTTTTGCTGCAGTTGTCTTCGTTTTGATTCGTCCTGGTTCCGAGACGCCAAATTGAGATTTTTAGCCATTTTTACGTGTTCTACAAATACTTGTTTAGTGGCTTATTGACCCCCCCCCCCCCGCAATCCTGGAGGACCAGGCCAGATTTTGTTTCCCGGTAGGTATATTATTTCCCCACTTCCGACACTACTGGATTGCAGTGCCGGTGAGATTCCCCCAATTCCAATGGGGACGCACCCGATGGAGGTAACTGTAAAATCTCCACACGGAGAGTATTCGTGCTAGGTCAAAATTCCATCGACACTAAAAAAACAGCGCATGAGGAAGATATATTCATCCCAATCTTAAAACTCAAATTAAAGCCAACGAGGAGTCGCTTCCCTGTAGTCAGTGTAATTATATGCAAAATTAAAAGCAATTTGAAACGGCACACGGGGGAGAAACCCTTTAGTTTCTACAACAGCGCATTGGGGAAAAGCGTGTTGCTGTCTGTTTTAATTATAGATCTGTTAGCAAGTGTGATATGAGTCGGTACGTGATAATAATTGCCAAAAGGTTTAGCACGAAATCTGCATCATGCTTTCAGAATCTAAAATGAACTATAATTGTTATATTATTGCGTATAAATGAATGTTTCCCTAACGTTGATACATTACGAAATTAAACAATACGTTGCAAACCGAAAATAATCATTAAAGAAATTGCATAAACGAGCTGGAGCGCTGGAGCAGTATTCTACAACTGTGTGGAAATAGACGGAGGTTGGGATGGGTACTCTAGGATGGGTGCGTGACGTGAAAACAGTCTGGTCAAGCCGGGGCACGTCGTGAACGTGACTAATATTTGAAAATCGGGACATGAACTTGAGTGAAAATTTCCAAGGCGTGATTCACGTTAATTTCACGATGAATATTTGCCCTGCTATGCGGAAGATCTAGAAATTGAGCTGCGCATACGTATCTGTTGTGGTGTGAGTACTGTGTGCACTGTGTACATTCAATGGCGTCCTACCTGGGAATTAATAATTATTTCTATTCTAAGGTTCTATTTAAGGCAGCCGGGACGCACGGACACAGGAAGTGCTCTGTAGCGATGTAGGAATAGCGCATTCGCTTGCAATATTCCACAAAACGCTGGAATCGCATATGCCTGCCCTTCGAATTCGATCACCGGTAATATTTTTTTTTAGTTGAAAATGTATGTACCTTATTAGAAACGTGAAGATATTTTTATCCCTAGCTTAATTTGATTTTTAAAATTATTTAGTGTTACAATGTTCACGTACGAGGGAAGTTCTGGCTAAAGCTCCTTACAGATTTTTATTGGTTTTAAAATTCTGAATTTTGAAATAAAAGCTGCGGGTCACGTCGTGAGTGGCGGGTTACGCCGTGAACGTGAGCGTGAGCGTGCGTGAAAGTGAGTGTTTAAAGCAAGCGTGAAACGTGCGTGGCGTGAGTGAATACTCACTCACGTGCCTATCTCTAGACGGAGGTCCTGAGGTTAAGGATGGGAACGTTTTATCATTGGTGAAGACTCTTGGTAATACAATAGGATTCAACTGCGAAAATAATATGATAGCTGCAGTGCACATATTGGACGATATTATAAGTTGTCCAGGCCAACCTAAAGCAATTATCCTGAAAACCTTAATTTACCAGAACACTCGCTAAATTATGATGGATTTTTACGGTAGAAACAGGTTGAAAGAGGGAAAGAGATATCAAGGTTTGCATTTTATTGCATAGAGAATTGCCGAAATCAGTTAAAATCAATTTACGCCAATGAATATCTTACAAAGCGCAGTAGGCACCTTTAATCAAAAGCACGGGAATACAAACGCAGAAATAATGTCAAGTACTTCTGCTGTCGCAATGGCAACATTTTAATGAGAGAAATAGATAAGAGCAAGGTAAGCATGCCTGTTAATATTTCTGATTTAAAAATTTATTGTCAGAATGTATGAGGATTAAAACAGAAACACGTATATTTTTAAATCGTGTTTTTCTGAAAATTTGAGCTTGATAATTGCAGTGGAAATCTGTGTAAATTCAAATGTTTGTGACAGTGAAATATTAGATAACAGATATACTATATTTCGAAGGGATGAGACCTGGTATGAACTGGTAAGTGTGATGGGAGTGGTATTTTGGCGGCTATTACAAATAAATACGTGAATGTCATGTTACATCAGTTTAAAAGTAATGTTGTAGATATGTGGACAAAAGTTACAATTGGATCTAACGTTCCAAAGTGCCATGTATTTTCCACCATCATCTAGACGATAGTAACAAGAGTCTTATATATTTGAAACTAACGCTGATATTATTTACTAGAAACTTTTGTTACTTGGAGATTTTTATTTGTTTTCTGGTCTAAACGCGACCCGTGTTGGAAGCGAATTCATATTGTTTTTGACAGGATATGACGGGTTCAGGAAAATTAACCGAAAGAGTAATTCACCAAAAAGAAACCAATTAATTCATCAAAATAATTCACCAAGAGAACAATTGACCGAAAATGGCTATTTTTGTATCTAGAATGCGAAATGCTATTTTTGCGTTCGAGAATGGAAGTTATTTTGCCGAGCTCTAGCGAGGCAAAATACCCATTCGAGAACGCAAAAGCATTTCGCATTCGAGATGCAAACAATGATTTTTCGAAAACTGCAATAAAACTAAGTAGTATGGGAATAAAAAAAATTAAATAAGGTAACTGTCAACGTTAATTGCCAATTTTATATTTCATAAACAATTAATTTATGTTTGAACCACGGCCTGCTGAATTGTTTGACAAACGTCAAAGTGACGTATAAATTTAACTGACCGCAGTATCGGCACCTTCAATTTACATGTAGTACAACATAAATTAGTTATGTTTATAATAGTTTATAATAGTTATTAGTATCTATTGAAATTTTAAATTACTTAATTTAAAACTAATGTGGGTTACTTAATTAATAAAATCACAAATAAGTTCCTAAAAAATGAAAATTTTTTTGACATCTCTTTTATGTTCTAGAACGCAAAAGAGTTTTGCGTTCTAGAACATAAAAGTATTTCGCTGTTAAGTGACAAAAAAGAATCACTTTGTTTACTGAGAATTTAACGAAAATGTCAACATTTGATGACAGTTTTCGAAAAAAATAATTGTTCGAAGTTATACGAAATTATCTTAGTATCTTCGTAAGAAATAGCTTTCTTACGTATTCGTCTAAACTCCCTTTCATACTTTATCAATACTTAGGACTTGCGGCAATGTGCTGGAGTGTTTAAAAGTCGTTAACGAATTCAATTGTCATTTTTGTTTTGTTTTTAAACATTTGATTTTTGCTTGTTTTGTTTTTGTATGTTTTGCTGTTTTTAATATGTACCTGTAGTTATTAACTTTATTTTTTGTTTGATACAGAATGTACACAAAAAGAAACGCACAATAAAATTCATTGACTAATTGATTAATCAATTAATTGAAATCCATACGACACTACAATTTCGGTGAATTGTTCTTTCGGTGAATTTTTCTAGATCTCAATATAATTTGGTAACTAATGCAAAGCGTAGAATATTGATCTTGTTTCCTCTATTTTGTCAACAAGTATTATTAAGAGTACGGATTCAAATGTGATTGGCAATATTTGTAACATGAATCGTTCATAATTAATAACTTCAAAGGTAATTGTTCATCTCGGCATTAAATTTGATAACTCGTATGTTTGCTGGTCATATTAAGAATTTCGTAAACAAATCTCTGAAAATCTTAGTGCCCTTAACACTTTGTGGTTGCAGCATCAAGCTTAGGATGATGATATTAATTACCTTGTATTTAGGAAAAATTGAAATGAAATGCCTTTACCAAGAAATAGCTGATTGTAATGTGAACGTTAGCAACGACTGCACGTTTGAAATCGGTATAAGACAGTTTGATACGTAATTTAACTTCAGAAAATACGAGTTTTATAAGTATATAACTAGAAATGTTTTACAACGATATATGGGCTCAACGTGATTAGACTTTCGTGACAAGTGTTAATACTGGAGTATTCCTAAATAACAGAAAAAAACTCAATTCAGTTAAGACAAACGGTATAATGGTAGCATTACATATAAAGCAATAATGTTTGTTCAAAATATATAAATTTATTTGGATTGTTCATTGACGAAGATGTATACAGTAACTGAACCTAAAATCGTTTCCTTCCAGAAGCCACGAATCGTGTTCATACTGTCGCTATGCACTCTGATTAAAAACCAAATCACTTGGGAACGTACGTACGAACGTCATGTAACGTTACATAGAAAGCCTACGACTCACCCGCGTAGTAGGATGGCAAAAAAGGGTATTGCGGAATGGGTCGGAAGTTGTAGAACTTCTAGGAGCATAACTGTCACAGTACTAGCAACAGATCTGATACATGGGCCTGTTTCGTGAGTTTATCACGGTATATAAAGATCAATAGTTGCCACAGCTGTATAATATATATGTATATCGGAAACAGTAAAAGTTAGCCAAGAAAACGACAAATAGATATTGTGTTAGGACAAATCGACTTTTAAAACAAATTCCGCTGAGATTTTTCAGTGGAAGAAGACGAACGTGTCGACTCGGCGGAACCTAATTTTTAATATCATATGCTGCATTTCATTGCAGTAAATATTCAAATCCTAGATACCATTTCTGTTACACATTTGTTAATTTGAAAATTTAGTAAGCTGGAAATGTAACATGACGTTGCTTTCGGAAGCCATAAATCCCTATTTACATAAACTGAGAGTGAATATAAACGCTTTATTTATCTATGTTTTTGCATACAGCATGTAGAGTAAACTTTTGAAAATATATTCGAATTACCATATCTATTCCTTACTTATGCTTTTTAATTTAGAAAGATATTATATAATAAAAAAAAATAATTTCATGTTACTGCAATACTACCTTTAGTCTAAAGTGAACGGCTGTCTGAGAATAAGCTGTAGATATCAGTATATACCAATAAAATATTATCAGTAAAATGAATTAGTGACAGTAAATTTATCCAATGGGTCATATTATATTAACAACATCCTGAATAAGCCAAACATTTCGCAAGCGAAATGTACCCACACAAAAACTTTAATTGCATAAATAACATTTTATGAAAAGTTACGAAAAGCAGCAACGTTTGAAATGTTGAAAAATGCTTACGGAGGGGAATGTTTATCAATAACAACAGTATTCGAATGCCATAAAATGTTCAAAGGAGGGCGAAGGGAAAAGGTTTGCACGATAATGTACCAGCACAATCTTCATTGGTTGCCAACGAGTTTTTGGCACATCCAAGGATTCCCTTGTACCCAATTCTGGGTAGCCGTCTGCTTTGACCACAACCTATTTCGTAAATTTAAAATCACGCTGAAAGAGACAGAATTTGAGGATGTTTCAGCGATCCAGAAGACCGGCACAAAGGAAGTAAAAGAGATTCGGGAAAAAGCGTTTTCTTTGAGTGTTTGTATGAGTCACGAAAACGGTTTTCGTGGACTTTTTTTTTTTTTTTTTTTTTTTAGTTGTTTGTGGGGTATCAGCTGCTTTGGCTATTAACCCCTATAAATAGTTCTTGCACTTGGTCTAAATTAGAGCGAAAAGGTTAGCGTGGACTTTGATAACGTATTTACTGCTTTTATTTAGTATACAGATTGCGGCAGGCAACTAGGACTATTGCAAAAGCAAGGAGAATATGCATGTGGCCGTCGTGGTGTTCAAACGAACAATCAATGTACGAGAGCGGTAGGTCGTTAGGATCATTATAAATACAAGGTATATATTCGATTCTTTAATTTTTTAAATACAATTACAGCCACATGTAAAGTCCCCTTGCTTTTGCTATGGCCCTAGTTGCCTGCCGCAACCTGTATACTATCAAATAACTGCCTTCCATGCTATAGTAAGAGCCTTTCATCAAGAAATAACATCTATGGAGGATAGCAGATGAATGCACGTATTACATGAGACGCCACATTGTTTGGCTAGTGTAATCGAGTGAAAACTTGTAACGCTGTAAAGGCACATGTTTTGTAGGATAACTTCAAGCCTGTTTTTGGACATATTTTTTAAATAAGAGCTTTATCAGAAAATATAGAAAATATTGCAGAAGGGGTAACTTCGTCCTTAGTTTGTCCAGTCTCCATTATACGTTTTTTTCTAAACTATTTTCAACTATTTCATCGACATTACTAACTATCTGATATCTTGTAATTTTCACTACAATATTTATCAGAAAGTTCGCATTAACCACCAGTTTCAGATACAAGCATTTTTTTCTCTGCCTCATCACTGTCTTCTCACTCACTGTTTCTTTACTTTTTAGAGTATAATTTTCGTTTTCCTCCATATTTACTAAAGCTTACTCTGCCTTGGCTTCTAACTCTCATTTCTACAGAAACTTATTACGATTCATTCTAAATATACTGACAATACAGAAGTCGTGTATACCTTGAAATCAAACTAAATAGTCTAAAGTTCCATCACAGCTCTTTCGACGAATAAAAAAAAACTGTCGGTAGTGAGAGAAAAGCCGTCAAATGCTAATTGTCGAACATGAAACACTCGCACTGCTCGTGTATCTAAACAATACCAAGAGTTACAGATTATTTTTACAAGTTTGAAGGATGAACGCGGTATCGAAAAAAAAACAAAAATTAGAGCAGGCTGTGGTATTGATTCAGATCCGGTATAGGTATTAATTAGTGGCCTGTTACAGGTATAATCACAATACATGAACATTTAGCCAGGAGGCCACTAGAGCTATCTGACGGAAAGCACGTGGATCCACAGAATTTGATCAAGGCCTACTCTAATTCTTTTTTCTTTTCCTGATCGTTGGTTACGAACGTATTAACTACATACATAACATATATTTCCTAAAGGTGTTAGAAAACCAGTTGTGTAATTCTCATAAACAATAAGTGTTGGAGAAAAACATAATTCTTAATTTGGCACCTCCAATAAAAAAACATTTCGTTATCACTGACAAGCATTTTCTCAAAATCTTCATCAAAACGAAATTGGCATTTTGAGAGTAAAAGTACAAAAACCAGCATTAAATATACATTTTTTGTTGCCTCGATTTAGTAAATCGTTTAGAAAAAACTAAAGCTCAAAGCAGCTACTGTTATCTCAAAATTAGAAGAATATCTGAAGAAACTGGTTATTTTTGATCTTCATATGGTGAATGCAGGAATCTGTATTTTTAAAACTATAAATGTAAACTGGTATTCAACACTTTGTTTAAGTTCGGTGACAATGTATTTTTTTAATCTCATTTTATAAATTTGGACCAATCGGGTTTGAGAATTTTTTACTTATTTGCCGATCAAATCTTGATTTTCGAAAATCATGCACCGGATCCATTTTCTGGAAATCAGTTCCTAATTAAGTTAAAAAACGGAATTTAAATACCAATAAATTTATTATTATTAAAATTTTAGAAATTTACCTTCTGGAATATCTCATTGATTTTTGCTACAGAAAATCAAAAATAACTTGACAGTCCAGGCGGTAAATTTCCGGAAATCAAAACCACCACTTAATTGATTATATATAAAAATATCTTTTGGAATTATGCATCCTTAAAGGCTTATTAGATTTTTCTTCTATACAGACTTTGTACTGAACAGTTATGACTGTTATGAGTTATAGGAAAGTTTTGTCTATGTTTTCACCGAGTTTTAAAACATAGATCATCTGTTGTATGTAATTTGTGTAACATTTGCAAATGCTATAAAATGTATTAAACCGTTGGTTTTGACGTATGTACTTTGCCTCGCGTATTTCAGTCCCCTACATGCGGAATGTAATTGTTTCAGCGGCTTTACAGTAATTAATCCTACCATTCGAAATAACTTATAAAAGAACAGCTCTTTGTTTTTAGCAATGTTTACTAAAGCAATACACGTCCATTTACTGTTTTCAGTTTAATTATATTTAATTCGACTTCAAAGTACTTACGCATTTGCAATTTCTGAACAATCTTTTGATTTAAACTTATGTTAGATTTTCCACTACCATGACATAGTGCTGTTCTTCAAACCGTTGTCACTAACAAAACCGAAACCAAAAATTTAATTACAATAAATTTAAAACTATAGAGGTTTCTAATTTGGTTTTTGCTGTTTGTTATAGTTAAATTATGGGTATTAAATATTAAATCGTAACTTTCCCAATTTAGTTTAAATTGTTTCCAATAACCTGATTTCGTTCGTTTTGCAACAGACTATTACTCATTTTGTTATGGAGATACAAAACAACGTACGTAAAGTTAACCCAATATTTACTGACCAAAGCCGCTGGGATTTGAATTACCCGAGGTCAATGAAATGTATGGACAGGACGCGGTTATTAACGCAAGATAACTAATGAACGCGTTTATTAACTTCCAATATAAAGATACACAAAATTGACGATTTGATAGATTGAAATTTTAATACTGACTGACTGTCATAATTAAAAGTATTTAACTGTCAGGAGACTGCTTGGCTTCTGGATTCCCACAAATGGAGCAATTAAAAAAGGGAAAGAGAGAGTTGAAACGATGAAACTAATTAAAAATGTTATATACATTTTTTGTATACAAGTAACTATGCAGACATGATAAGCAATTGTCATGATTAAATTATTTAGCTTAGCATCTAATATGAGTTTATAAGAAGCATAACAATTTTTTGAACCTCTTGATATCTAAATTTTGACTACATAATAAACCAGTTACCAGTTACCAAATGTGTATAATAATGATAATAATAATCATAATAATAATATTTTTTCCCAATATTTATTCTAATGCAGAGGAGAAGGCAGAGATGATCGATTAAGCAATTATTGCTTATATTTCCTAAAAACAAATTAAACTGAAAAAATATTAGTCCTAATGATATCAAATATGCATGTTAGTCTAGTGATTCTACGCCGTAAAAATGATTTTTAAAAGGCAGAAAAAAGTTACCAGCAGCATGTACTCATCTTTGCAATTCTGGTATTGAATCTATATGTCTTCTCTCTTTTAATGATGACATTTACTTGGGAAATAAACGTTCTGTGGGAGTACTATTTTTTATTTTTATAAAATGGTCTAAATACTTAATGAAATCCATCCAACCAGCAACGCTAGTATAACTGACTGCACCTAGTAGACTTCTCTTAATAAAGAATAGGTTCATTTGCTGCATAGGTAAGAGAAAAAATCTGGTGTGATACGCGCACACAACTTTCTTTTACAATTAGCCAAACATTTTATTTTTAATTTTTAAGCATCTGTCAAAAGTTTTAAAAAATTACAAATTGTACAGAAACCGTACAAAATAGAGCGTTAGTTGAAGAGACATATTTTCTGTAAAATTTTAACCTGATAAATTTTTTTATAATATACCGGGTGTTCTATTTAAAATAGGAGTTAATAAATAAATAGAAAAAACAAAAGAAACCCATTTTAGAGGTATTCAACTGGAAAATCACGTATCTCACATAAATGCACATTAAAAATGTAATAAAAAAGTAAAGTTTGAAGAAAATGGTTAAAGCCGTTTTTGAAAAAATTGAAAAATCTGAAAAATTACAAGAGTAAATGCCATACTTTAGGTCATGTGATTTTCTTCAAAAGCTTGCTGTCGCATCTAGATAGTAGACAAAACTTATATATGAAGTTTCGACGCCCTACCTCTTTTCGCTTTTCAGATATTCTGTTCCCAGACACACACCGACAGACAGACCAATGAACAAAAACATGTTTTTTTGAGTTCACGGGACTCTAAAACCTGAAGATCTGTTGAAAACTCAATTTCGAATTTTTTAGGTGAAGCCAATACTTGCTTCTTTAGTCCAGTCATTAGATACTTTTTTGGTTGCAAAAGGAGTTTTGAACGATTGTATGCTTGGTGGGCCTAAGTATGACCCTAAGTTTGCGACCTCAAGCGACCGCCGCTCGCACTGCCATCTTGAAAAAATGGCGGCCAAAATCAGTTTTTGGTATACAACTCGGCTCTTGTAGGTTTTCGGAAAAAAATTGCCACAAAATTTTTAAAAGAATAATATTTGCTACAAAATCGTTTCTATAATTTTGTTATCGGACTAATACTTTCCGAGTTACAGTTACTTATTACCAATTATATATAAATTAGCCTACCTAAAGCAGTTTAGTGCAGTAAAGTAATAAAAACATAGGCTATCAACTCTTTTCCATACCACCCACGGGGTAGAGTTGAGAGGCGCGTTTTTTTTTTAAACGTGGTATCCCCAGTAGGCCTAATCCACACCCCAAACAGCATGGTTTCTGCCGTTTTGTATTATGGGATGTGCCTGGTTTATTATATACGCTATCTGTCAAATCTTTCTAGTCTACCGTCTCTTCCAACACGCACTCAAACGAATCAAAGTTGTCATCACACTCGTTTGGGTCTTTGGGATCGAAATCCATTACCAAATCAGGAATGTTTTCACATGTTGTTCCGTTGCAATATAGACACAGCACTGAGTATTTTAAATCTGTTTTCTGACATCACACGATCCTTCACAGCCTTTCTTACATTTACAGGATATTGATTTTAAAATGGCGTTGGGGGCTGCTTCTGACGTAGCCCGAACAGCATCAAGCCCGTTCCTCGTTTTCTGCCAGCCATATTGCTCTGGATCTGTTTCTCTGCCACACCACATCGCAACTTGGTGATACACTCGCAGAAAATGCTGCCTTACAGCATCTCTTGTAGGTGGAAGGGACGCGAGATTAAATTTGTTCTTGGACACAGACTTCATAAAATGCTGGTAGCGAAGCGAATCCAATGTGTTCTTTTCCACCGATCCGCCATACAGTGCCAATAAAAACGCTTCACCAACTGCAGCGAGAGCATCAACATTTGCTTCGAGTTCTTGGAAGATTGCTACAGTCTCAAGCAACGAGTCGTTTGTATCCATGAGACTGAGGAACTTCAATTTCCCTTGGTTACAAAGGGAAGAGGTTGTGTCACAACTACTGATTGCATGTAAAAGTAAAATGTTCTTCGCAACAGCTTCCTTGTATTTCAGGCTTCTCGTCGAATACAGCGTTTCCGCAACTTTCCCTCTCGATGGTTTTAGCAAGAAAATGCTTTCGTGATCTCTGGCCTTTGCAGCTAGAAGAACCAACAAATCTATATCTTCTCCCACAACGAAAACACGAGTAAAAGACGATGACATGTCGATGGCTGTCTGAATGATGAGCACATCCGCATCTTCTACTGCCTGCTTTGCTGTGTAATTTTGTTCTTTAAACTTGGTAATTAACATGGAAATTAAATTCCTTTTATTAGTATCGCTCGACAAAAATTTTTCTTGCAAAATAGGTGGAATCATCGCTTCATCAAAAATTACATCACTGAACACATGTGCTCTGGAGCGTCGATATCTTTAGGCGCTTTTGGTATTGACCCACAGTTCAAAATATATAGAAACACTGTTATTAACTAAATGCTTCGTCACATGTTGACGTCGCACATCCACAGTGGCGAACATACTTAAGCTTTTTTTAAATTTGTCAACACACAAATAACTACATTTCACTGGAAGACATTGCCGGGACAGCCAGTTTTATGCGGCTGATCTCGCCTACTTTTAGATCAACAAATCTTCCACGCTTCCATGTGTTGATTCTTATATAAAAAAATTATCCTGGTATTATTCTACCAAGTAATTACCTTTAATAGTACCACCAATCATATCCAGGCAAAGTGCATATATCACTGTATAAACAGTTATGTAATAAATTAGACTAGTTTAGGTAGACTGGTTTGGAGATAATTGGTAAAGAGTATCATGCAAATGCCGCTTTTACGAGATTTTAAAAAGTTTTCCCTACTGTTCGGTCCTGTAACTCGGAAAATATTAGTCTGTCCAAAAAATGTATAAAAGAGATTTTGTAGCAAATTTGATCCTATTCAACTTTTTCTAAAACTTACAGGAACAGATTTTGGCCGCCATTTTTTCAAGATGGTGGCACTGGCGACGGTCGCATAACGTCACAAACTTTGGTGCATGTTAAGGACCTCCAAGTCTGTTCTTCTGCCAAGTTTCAAAACTCCGCAACCTTTTGCACCAAACCACTATTATTATATATCTAATAACTGGACTATATTGTAAAAGGAAGTAAAAATGGAGGATCGTAAGTCGCTACAGCTGAAATCCTACAACCTGCAATAACAATAAAGCCGCACTTAGTGTTACACGCCCAACCAGTTTTTTCCCCTTTTTGTGTCTCTATTTTTCTGGAAGCTGGCACTGAATTAACCCTAGTAACGTATGTCTCATAAGTTTTGAGAAAACTTTTTTGTTGTAGCTAATTATAGAAAAAATACTTTCAATCTGGTTGCAGTTGAAAAACATGGACCCTTATCCATACTTTAAGCATATAATTCTATTAAATATAATTGTAGAAATAATTACTTGTAGTTGAATTTAATATAAAATTAAAGCAACATAAAATATAGCGTTAACCATTTTTCTCAAAACTTATGGGACATACGTTATCACCGCTATTAGAGATCTGGTTTGTCTAATGATTATGTATTCTAATATCAATCGGCTCACATAAAAAGGTCTGAACTTGCTGTTTAGTAAATCCTGCGGCTCGTGCTGTGCTAGTAGGTTCAGGAACTCTAATAGCCAGCTAAGATTTTTAAAATCTAAAGCCCGTCATTATCAGGCAATCTTTCTGTTTTTTTTAGTGGATTAGTAAAGTGACAAGGTTCTGCTATTTCAAAGGCTAGCCGACGGGCGTCCAAAGGTGTTATGCGCATCTCGAACTTACTTTAATTGTTACAGAAACTTGAAGCTTCCATAGCCTGCTAGTTAAAACTATGCCAAATCCCCGTAAGTAGCTTCTAAATAAATCGTTTCGAACCTAATCTTCCTTGACCACGGCTCACTATCGAAAGAAAGGTGTCATTGTCGAAGGTCCAGCGTTCCTTGGGAAAAACCAACTGCCTCAAGAAACTATTTAACAACGTATGGCAAAATGAAATGGAGCGTTACACCATAAACCATGTTCGTTTACATCTACATGACCCACCTCGCTTTAAAGCAAAATATTAATCTTCTTGGTTGGAATGATGTACTATAGTACTATACTAACAGCTACGCGAGAATTACACTTCCTCTAAACGCAATATTTAACATCTGTTACCTCTAAAATTCTTTTTTATCCACAGAGCCGTCACATTGCAGAGACATCCGTGTAACTAAAGTGCAGCGCAAAGCGTACGTACAGATTGCTATACACAAACCAAAAGATGGTTTCCCTTGTAGTACAATACATTGCATGTACCTATATGCCCCGTTGGTCCACTGTGCCCTCTCTTCCCATTCTAACACAACCTAAAGAAATGTCCCAACTGTATTATGGAAAAGCATTTCTAAACATATTTCTATAAACATATAAAAACATATTTCTATAGAAAAGTTCAATTCAGCATCATTGGCGTTATAATATGAAATGTTTCATATGAGCTGGTTCATTTCAGCTTATTCATCGAAAGACTAAAGATTTGTAGCCTCCTTATTGAAGTATTAAATTTTTATTACAGAAAGGCTGCTTCATAATTGTCGTAATATAAACGACGCATTAGTCAAATGAAGCTAAATTTCGAACATATTAACATTTACGTTAACCGGGGTCGGTAGATCAGTGGTTAAGCATTCTTACTACTGATCTGAGGGTCGGATCCTCGGACAGCTGGGTTTTTTATAATAAAAAATGCGGATGAAAATCTCTACAGAATGACATCATTGGGAAGTGATGTAAAGCTGTGGACACTATGGTACTAAGATGTGTAGCGTGTAAAAGATCCTTTGCTGGGGTTGGAACTCTTTAGTCTCGTTAAAATTCTAATTAGAACTTTGACAATATGACCATAGCAGTTGATGTCTAAGGTACCTGGTAATCCGCATGCCTAGATGTTCTCTATAACAAATAAACAAACATTTACGTTCCTGTTTTGAACATCTGAGAATTTTCACATATAATCTCATAAGAACATTAATTCTTTCCGGAATTTTTTTTGAGTAATATTAATTTGCCTGAGCGGGACGCGGATATGAATTAATGCTCCAATGCAGATTCGGTAAGAAAATCGTAACGACACAAACCCTAAAAAGAAGTAATCCATACCTACAAAAAATTTCCAAGAAATTTTATTGTTGTCTTGGCTACGGCTCGTGAACTAATTGTTCTATTGGTCATTAATGAGTACCTTACGATTTTCACAATAATAGCTCTAGCTCTGATCTCTACTATCACCTATGCTAGCTCGAGGGGTTTAATCATAATTGGACTTGAGAAGCGATAGCTTGGACATAATAAAGGTTTTTTTGTATTTGAGATTTGTGTAACATTTTATACATCGTACCTTTTTGGTACTATACTCCAAGACGTGATACTCGGGAAGATTCAAATGCCATGGAAGTTTGTCCAAACTCAGTAATTTTATGACAAGGTTATGTTTAAATTGTACCACTCATACGCGCACTCTGCTTCAGTGGATTAAGTTGATAAATGAATTGTCGGTACCTTGTGGCTTTTCAAAATATTTTTCTTGTTTGCTCACAGTGGCCACAGAACCATCATGTTCTTTGAACTATCAACTATCAAGATGTCACGCTTGCTTGTCTTTGCATTTTCTGTATTACATTGACGGTTAGATCCCTATAGCAGGTCTCGATCGATCCCTTTAGCACAGCCCCCAGCCAAAGCTCTAAAATCGAGGTACCTCGTATCCAAGGTTGCACATTTTGTGAAAATAGAATTCCTTCGCTAGGCGTTGGCACAAAAGAGATGCAAGCCTGTCTATTTGAATTAGAGATGCGGAAACCAAATCGAAGGAACACTTCATAAGGAACGCCAAAATAAAACGGTGTTACACATCTATCAGTTGTGCTGCATTGTATCTCAAATGCTTTTCCCTCTTGTTAAGACTTGTCAATATTGAAAAGTGGGAATTGCATCTTACAAACAGTGGAACACAATTGATACATGGTGAAAAGCAATCGGAAGATCCTGTACATTAGAGTAAATTTATTTCAATTCCGATAAACGTAATAGTGTAAAGAGTGCAACAGATATTACAGAGAAAACGTGTAGGAACTTTCCTCAGATATAGTTTTTCGGCTGCGTAAAATGATTTTTGTTCTTTGTTACGGTATTAAAATAACTTTACGACACCCACCCAAGGTGAGCATCGCACCACGGAATCAGTCCTGAAAAACTGGCACACTTGCCCTGAAATCGGTTCGGAATAGGCTAATGGGCCACGGCTGGGACGCTCAGGGAGTCGGGCGTGAGTCACACGATACGTTCTGGGCAAGCGCGTGATGGCATAATATATACAGGGTATGTCGAAATCATGAGGGCGCCACCAAGCCTGTCTTAACCCGGCTAACCGGGCCTGGACGGTTAGACGGGAGCGAAGCATGCAAAATACTCCGCCAATAGGATTACTCAAGAGTTGCAAGGTCAAATAACAGGTTCGGGAATGCCTTATGCAAAGATTGTAATTAGGTGTCAATCCGACCGCGACTACGCAGCTGTCTTACCCACCTGTCCACTCAGAGCTTCCTCGTTCCGTCGTACAATATTCAGTACAATGAAGGGGCGTCTATCTGTAACAGAACATGCACAAGCCGAAACAAAACAATAGTTCCCTTAACTAACCAATCATATATTGAACTTCGGGTTACAATGGGGCAGCAGAATGCGTCGCCCTATATCTATACTTAACCTATAATTAAGGGCACCAGCTGGCACGCGCGCTCTAAACTTAACGACAGAGGTTGAACATGTAGTGAACAGTAATGAACAGTAAGGAGCAGTAACGAGCCGTAACAAGTAGTAATGAGTACAAACATGCGCGTCACCTTAATGCGTAGGCGGCGAAGATTTACATTAGCACTCGCGTTCTGAGCAGTCTGCAAGTCTGAATGAATGCACAAGAGCAGTAATAAGTAGCGATGAGTCCAAATATGCGCGTCACCTTAATGCGTAGGCGGCGGAGATTTAAATTAGCACTCGCGTTCTGAACAGTCTGCAAGTCTGAATGAATGCACAAGAGCAGTAATAAGTAGCAATGAGTCCAAATATGCGCGTCACCTTAATGCGTAGGCGGCGAAGATTTAAATTAGCACTCGCGTTCTGAACAGTCTGCAAGTCTGAATGAATGCACAAGAGCAGTAATAAGTAGCAATGAGTCCAAATATGCGCGTCACCTTAATGCGTAGGCGGCGGAGATTTAAATTAGCACTCGCGTTCTGAACAGTCTGCAAGTCTGAATGAATGCACAAGAGCAGTAATAAGTAGCAATGAGTCCAAATATGCGCGTCACCTTAATGCGTAGGCGGCGGAGATTTAAATTAGCACTCGCGTTCACAGCGGTAATCAGGTTAAAGACACATACCTTAATGCGTAGGCGGCGAGGGAGCCTGGTACAGTTGAGTTGCGACAAGCTGCGGTCGTAGGTGGCAGGTACCTTCGATGTTACAACGGCTATGGGGGTGATGCACAACCGCCTTAATGGCGACGGGAGACGCGTCAATGACGCGTACAACGGGACGACGAATAAAATGGGCCACTTTCGTTCTGCTGAACAAATCCTCGTAGGTCGAGATGAAGGGGGCACGACCCCTTACTTACGGAAGCAGGAACTGGGCTCCAAAACACCCACGTTACGCCGAAGATAATTCGAAAACTGCGACCCGCAACCACCACGCGAGCGTTCTCTGCAACGGGCTGCGGACAACTCCACTTAAGGCGAAACAGTATATCACGTGATTGCTGAAGTAGCACTTGACGGGAAAAAGGGCTGACGCCCCCGCCAAGGGCGGAAGCGCCGCACGAAAACACACACTCTGCGACCTCTTGTTCGTTCGACGGCTCTCGGCTGAATCCTCGAGGAAAGCGTTGGCAAAGGTCACCTTGGCCTCGTCCCGCCACGTGACTAAACCTTGGCAGCCAATCGCAAGGCGATAAAATGAAACAAGCCAATGCGGGCCACGATGGTATCACGCCACGACAGCGTGCTTTCTAGAAGATTCGGAATTCGAAAAAAAACGCCATCAGAGGGGAGCTCCAACCGACGAAAAATACTGCTTCTGGGGCTAAATATGTGCGAAATCGTGATTCTGAAATTAGGCGATGGAGCCAAATAAAGAACTAAAGGGGCTTAGCATACGGGCACGCTGCCCTAAAGCCTAGGTGGCTATTTAAAATACCAAAATGACCTAACTAAAGGCGTGAAATGCGATTAAGCATCTGCGACAGCAAAATGACTTAACATCTTGCCTGTAAATTTTGTTTTACTAAGATACACGCAGTCCTTTAAAGGCTTGCACACGTGGCAACAATGTCATAAGCAGCCTGCATTTTCTAGAAAACAGCTTATTCATTCTCATAAAACTATTTGCTAGAAAAAGCTGGAAAAAATACATTTAAAATGTAATTAATTACCACTAGCAATTGCCACCCAATAAAATAATTAAATTACCTGACATTTGAATTACTCAAATTCAATAGTAATTTAATTATCAGTTAATTGGTAATTCTAATTGCGCAATAGAAATTACGTTTTCAATTACTTTTACTAGAGATTGTGTTTAGTAGTATCTCCGTTGCATTTCTCGCATATTAATGGTTATCCACACCGAAAGGTAAAAGAGGCTAAGGAAAATGAATGAATGAAAAGTATTAAGATAGCCGTGTGTTAGTACACTGTTTAAATCAAGCATATTGAAATTAATTAATAATAATTATGAAGCAACATCGCATAATGAATCTAGTTGTCATTGTTTTGAAAACAGGAAGTTATTACTGTGCTATATTCTCTAATCTGTACATACAGACATATTTTTCACTTCTAACACAGTCATTATTAGTAATCTACACTGGTACACTCTGAATAGCCTACACTACACAAGGCACAACACATGCACATGATATCTACAGACATACTCGTTTGCACCAAATATTTCCCTCTTTGCTTGCGCACACGTCGTTGGATTTGCAAATGCTTCAAAAAAGTATTTGTTATCCGCCAGGTCCTACTAAGAAATCATAAATTCTTTGTTGTTCCAGAAGTACCCTACTGCAATTTGCCTAACGTCTAACATGATAGGGTCTTATCTTATTTTTTCAATTTTGAAGATTTAATACCCAATCGAGGTCAGTAGCGTACTAATTAAAAGGTAATTTAACTACCTCGAGTAATTTGAATTACGACAAGTAATACAAATACAAAATAATTGAGTAATTGAATGTAGTCATTAATTGTTTTTAAAAAGTAATTGTCGAATACTTTATCAATGACTATTACCAATTCCAATTGCCGTATTTTGAAAGGTAACTCAACTCCAAGGCAAATCAACAAAATGGAATTTAATTAGAAATTTAATTAAAATAATATATTACCCAACAGATTAGAAACGTGACGTTTTACTCAACAAGTATGACTTTTTTGAGTACGAGCTTTGGCGAGTACTTAAATAGCCATACGCGTTCAATAAAACTACTTTTCTAACGCGTTCCGTATACTATTTTAGCTCATTTTGTGTAGAAATGTGGAATATTAAATTTTTATGTAAAGGTCACATGGAATGTCCAAATATAAACAAGCCGAGCAGAACTTGTTTTTATTAATGAAACACAATAAACAGCTCCAGTTGATGTAATGCGTTTAGCAGTACATGACATAGACCGACAGTGCCACCATGAATATACATCAGTATTTGCAAACGTACACCGAATTGCCGTTGCTATGCTGTGGTTTTGTTAGGATACAAGATATCACTTTACTCAAAGATTTTGAAGGTAGAAATGTAGCTCATTACCATATGAAATGCGATATTAGTTATTTATTATACAAGTAGTGTTATGTGGATATTACCCACTAGAGAAAAAGTTTGACCCACGACGCTGTAGGCCGTGTAGGCTTATTTTCTCGTCAGGATAATACCCCGTAACCCTACGTGTGCACTACAACATTTTATCCACACCTCTCAGTAGACGCAGAAGAAGCATCAAAGTCAGTATCAATATTTCAGTTGAAATCAAGTACTCGTTAATAATTATTCAGCTATAACTTCTTCGGTGTCGTGTAAAATACTATAATTATTTAAATTATTGCAAAGGTATTAAGCAAAGTGATCGGTAGTGTTCTCAGCAACTTGAATGTTGTTTGACAAATATCGCTTAATTTAAAATAGTACAGTATGGTAAATTGGAAATAAGTAGTTTATTATTTTCATATGTACACTGTGTTTTTACAAACATAACCAATCTTTTTCAAATTTTGCATGCTGGTATTGAGAATATTTTCAGCAACTTTCCTTAATAAACTTTTGTCATACCTTTCATAATGGTGCTGAGTTATCAAGGAGTACTTGATTTCAACCTAATTGAAATTATGGGCAAAATAAGTGTCAGGGTAATAATGGGATCCACAAAAACAGAAGAGGGGGAATACAGAATGCTGATATTATGGGCAAAATAAGTGTCAGGATAAGCAGCAACGGACTCCGAATTATGAAATTAAAATTTTTGGGCTATCATACCTATGTCAAACTCAATCGGGTAACATACTGTTTCTGACAAGCAATTCGAAACGGTTAGTGATATTGCATTTATTACTTTACTTTCATATATTCTCTTGTTCGTCGAGTACGAGGCATATACTCTATGCGTTGGCTGATGGTCTGTCAAACCCAAACAAAATAACATAGGAAGGCGATGCTCACCTATTCACACATCCTGTAATATATTTTCTACATTGCGTACTGAAGTCATGTGTGTGCCGTAAGTCGCACCTTAATTCACTTATCTTTAAGAATTATATGGTGGTACTACATCAATCAAGAGATCTGTGTGAGAACACGTCCAAAAAGCTCAACGCGATCAATTTTTAGCAAGTAACTACTTATGCTTTGAATTCTTCTAGTAATAGCATTTCTGTTTCTTGAACACTTGAAAGTGGGATAAAACCCAATTTGGAATTTGCATGGCGAGGATATATTAAAATTGGTCGGAAATGCCCTTATGTAACGCTCCATCAGCATGCATTTTCGTTAATTTTGAAATATAAATCTGATATATAAATTTTCTTTTTTTTGTTTGTCTCTAAGGAAGCATATTTGTTGTCTGGAATACAAATTTATCATTTTGTATGTATAATTCTGTGTATCGCCTGTCATTGACGTACTGCAACGAGCGATGGAAGCGATAACTAAGGTTTTTGTCAAATAAACGTTGCTCATAGATCATGCAAGGCTTGTGATTCCTTTCCTTACAACCCCCTTTGCTTTCCTGATACCCATGTTGAGTTTTCTAACGGCCCCAAGTGGACAGCAGCGCTTACTTTGGAAAATACTGGTAAAACATGTGTAGAACACTGATTTTTAGGCAAATAGATATTTCCGTGCAGACAAACAGGCAATTTTTGTTACCTCAATACTCAACTATTGCAGACAGTTATATGAATACATATTTTCGACAGTTGTCGTATAAATTTATAGTTTAGGCATGTTTATGTTTATAATAACATTTCACTACAGAATAACTTGCACGTATATAGAATTAGGGGTCTTAATGGCGGTATCATCGAAATATCATGTGTTTGGTTGCGCATTAGTGACTATCAGTGTCATATTTAGGAGTTATTGCTTGGCTCGTGGATAAATATAAACTCAAATAATGCTGAAAATCAAATCACGTGTAGGCAAGCGTTTGCCGACAATTTTGTTCAATTTAAAACGATTCTACCGACAGGAAATCTATAAATGCAGATCAACGTTTCGGTAACATAACATTTGTAAGTAAATAAACATATTACAGTTGCTTCATGTGTTTGGTTGATGCAAATTCATATTGAGAACCAATCTCATTTTCATCTTCCAACGCACTAAGAAGGTCAACATACTATTCAAATTTAGAAAAGCCGTTTGCCTCAGCTACCGTCTCCCAGTGAGTGAACAATACCGAGCTTATATTAATTTACCTGTTCCCACGATGTTTACTAAAAACATCTTTCATCTTTTAGCGTCTAAAGTATGAAAGACTCTTATAAAAAGGAACCCGTCTTCTGTACGTAACTTACTTGAGTATTTGCAATGCATGTATATGGTAATTTTGAATAAGGTCTACCTATTCATGAATACGGTCAGCAACCAATTTGAAACTTTGGTGTTAACGTATGTAGGTGTATAATTATGAATGGAATTGCTAACAAGTGCATAGGCATACGCAGAATTCTTACAGCTTCATATATAACATTTGAGCATTGCGTTTGATCACCAAATAAATTATGTAAATAAATTTGTTAACCTTATACTACACATTCCATATCTAGGATAGTCATTAGCCGATCAGAAGTTTAAATAATGAATACAGTATTAATTCGTCCGATTACTGATATTTAGAATAATTGAGATTACAGAACCATATGGAGAACCAATTATTGAAGTTATTTAAACATTTCCAATTCAGTCGTTTATATGCAACTTTTGACAGCTTTTATTTAAAGTTCAGTTTATAATTTAAGAATCACGTTGTCAATTGGCAGTAGACACATTAGGTTAAACAAAACTGTACAAACCAACTTCACATTATTATTTGGATAACTTATTTTGAAACGTTCTAATCTTAGCATGCATTCTATCAATATGAAAGCCATGGTTTTACGTCTGTCGCGAAAAGGGGCATATTTTTGTTCGATGCGAATTTTTTTGTTATTAAATCTCACCGGAACCGAGAATCTGCGACCTTTTCTCAGCAATCGATAATATTCTTAACCGCGGCTATCCAGACCGGCAAATATAATATAAACAACGTGGGCTGAACTTGCGAACTCAGATATCTGCCACTACTTTTTCAGCTCTACTTGACCTTATCATAATGTACCCCTTTCTCCTTCATTTCGATGTTTATAAATAGTTGTAGATATATAAATATGAATAAAAGACAGAATTGTATTCATATTGTAAGTTTACTGTCAGCTATATTTTTTTTTAATTCTAAAGACACCAATCAAAATAAAATCGTGCTTAGAATTCGATTAAATATTTTCTTCGCCTTTAAAAAGCAACATTTTAATAATAAATTGCAGATACTACCCAGACTAATAAAAGGTAATATGGCTACCACATGCGCGAAGAGTGGAAGCAAATTTTGTTTCTGCACAGCAGTGCCTATCCTCAACTTGTTCGCTTACTTACTTACATTTTGGTCGACATTAATCATATCCACAAGGGATATCTTTATAAACCTTATTCGTATTACGAAAAAGCTCTTTGCTGTCGATCAAATACTACCGCTAATAGGAAACATGCCACGTCTCTGTAATTCCGTTATAAGAACAGCGGATGGCATTTTATCTTGCTATCTCCATAAGAAGTCTTACATTGCTGGTTACCTATAAACAATCTGGAAAACAATTTTCTGTTCCATTTTTGTTTTTGTCACTTTAAGTTTTATGACAATTTGTTGCAGCACAAAAACGTCGTTACGACATGAATGTGACATTCAAAATACTCAACCGTCAGTTACCCGATAAAAGGACAAAATCGGAAAATTCTCCGCTCCGTTGCCAAACTTATGTTACGATGGGCTGTAACAAAAGCCGACTAAGACTCATATGGAGAAAGGGATTCTCCTTACGACCTTAATTAGGGCAACGACCCGGTAAACAAAACAAAGATGTTAATTTCCAGACGCCATCACTTTACTAAATCCAGAAAAACACAGGTGGGGGAAGTGGAAGCGGTAACCCAACCTTTCTGGCCCAACCTCGGCAGTGCTCGAGCGACGTTCCACGTACAGCTGCGTTGAACTTACCTTGCATTTTTCTACAACTATCTGAACTCCTTTACAGAGGAAAAAACATCACAAAATACGCATGCAAACGTCATGAATCTATTAAAGTAAAGCAGAACTAATTGAATATTAACTATATTAACGTAGAAATATGTATGTGAACACTGAACATTAAATGAAATACTCGATAAAGGTTAGTGTTGCGCAACGTTTAATCTAAATACAGGCATTACACTTGACAGCAAATGACACAACCGACTCAAAACTGGCAACAACTTGAATTGCACAACGATAAAACTAATTACAAACAGTCAAATCTGACTTAGTGGCGGTAAATACTAATCCAAATCTTAATTTTAATTGACAGCAACTACGTTACATAAAAATAGCGACACTTCGTCATATAAATGACCACTTCACTATACATTGTGCCCTTTAAAATTACTACAAAAGGCACAGTACCTTTGAGAGGTTCAGTTTTCTCTGATTATGATGTCCAACGATGCTGCACGTCGTGCCTAAGCGGCTGCCCCAAAATGCTTGAAGAACTGCTAGAAACGGTCTAGGGTGCTATCTGTCGAGCGGGTCTAGACGATGTTAAATCTTCAAAGGGTGGAAAACGAAGAACGTAGTCGACAGGCAAGTTTGCGGTATGGTACACCTAACTTCACTAAAAACAATTAGCACGAAAGAGGTTCCCATTAATAATCCGCCCCAAAGCTGTCAATAGGAGCTTGCCCTCCGCGATACGAGAATATCTCGGCCAATAATTGCATCAAAAGTCTCTTAAATAACCAAAAACCCAATCGATGACACCCACTCACAGTTTAACTTAAATTGGACGTTGCCCGGCGAAGGCGCAAGACCTCCGCCTTCGAGGAACCAACGATCAAACTTGTTGCCTTCTTCAAATTGAATCCCGAAATCCAGGGAACGCGCGCGTGAGCTACTTATCTTGCTCTCTCTCTCTCTGACATAACTAAATTAGATTACGAATTTAGAGAAAATAAGTTAGATCACGAAGGTTGCAATGCTATGATGGTGCCCGAGGTTGCTGCTGACTGGGTGTGGCCATCGCTAGCGTCAGGGCAAGTGGCGGAGAGATATCGGCTCAGTGGCGTCGGGGCGCGCTACAAATTTAATTTTTAGTATTCTTCATTATTACAGTAAATTATAATATCCTTTGTTGGACTAAATGTTACATCGGCAGCAAGTTTTAAAATTATTTTTTGAGTAGTGTATACTCTTTTTCTTTTAATTGGCATAATTATCTTGATTTTTGGGTGATTAACTATTTCCTTCTGAAAACGCTCTTAAAGCCACGATGAGCAATTAAATTATTTTTTTAATGTGACAAATAGAATATCGTAAAATAAAGTAAGTTGAATTTGTTCCAAATATATTGTGCTTCTTCTCCTTCGTCTTTTTCTTCTTCTTCTTCTTCTTATTTAGAACAGTATCCTGTATAATTCCTCAAAGTTACGGTTCTATTAGCTCTTTTCGCTCGTAGACCGAGTAGACAGCTAGCCTGGCGCATGGTGAAGTAAATAATTACTTTTACTGTTATTATTAGCCTTCTCTTGTGCTTGTACAAATTTGGTACCAATTTTGTGGTCCTTGTTATCAGGTTCCCTTCCATTCTTGTAGTATGGCCCTACTACACACTTTGGTTTTTTATCTTCTAGGTTTATATGTTTTTTAAGACAACTTTTGTGGATCTATTAGTTTCACATTGAGTATGCTCCTTAAGATTTTGTTTTTAATTACTTGTAGTTATTTTTAACATACTTTCGTTTCGTGTCTAAATGTGTGATCTATACGTTAAAATGGGACTTACTCAATTGTGAAGCGCTTTTATTTAATGTTTTCTTTTGAATATTATTTTAAGGACCTAGAACTTTTTCCATCCCTAGAATCTCTTTTTCTTCTCTTTACAAATGATACCATCTACCTAAGTATATCGCTTCCTCTTAATATTCCAATTGTTGAAAGTTGCTTGCAAAAATCCTGGTATCCCCTGCGAACCTTCAGTTGATCAATTTCGTATTTAATATGTTAAAGCATCTGATCTCTAGATTTACTAGTGCTGAATAAGTTTGGGGAAAGAAGCCCCCTTGTCTTACGCCTCTTGCAGTTTCAAATTTGGGGCTGTTATTTTCTAATTTTATCTAAGCTGATCTATGTTTGAAGATTTTCCGAATGATTTTGACGTATTTTTTATCCACTTGATGGTATTCCAGGGCTTAACTTATCTTTCGTCGTTCCAATGAGTCGAAACCCTTTTCGAAACGAATTAGGCCTATGTATATATTATATTCATTATGTTTTTCAATTGGTTGAAATGTCGCATGTAGGTGATTATGAAGGATGGAGTTTTTTTAGGCTAGCTTATTCTGGAAAGTTTCTTTTATGAAATCCGTTTTTGAAGGATGGTTGTGAAAAATTTGTAGATACTTGACACCAAACTTCTTGGACGGTCGTTAGTGATCTTATCTCTTTCCCATTTTGTTATGTAATAATAGTATACATAGTGTGTAGGTGGTTTATGATATCTTCAAGTACTGCTTTAAACATTTTATGTTAACGTCTTCCCTTGGTATTTTTCCGTTCTTCAGTATTTTATATGGTTCTGCGTTTTATATCTTTCCGTATCCGTGCGATGCTGCCTGCTTCTTCTTCTTCGGCGTTTGGTATTTTCTCTTCCGTTTGTTGTTCGTTCTTTGACTCTGTAGTAAATAATTTCTGATAACAATTTGAAGCTATCTTTAGGTATTCTTCTCGGCTTTGTGTTGTTTTTATTATTTCCGGGGTCTTTGCATATGTTGATCCAACATTTGGATAACTGTTTGCATAGTTGTTTGGTGGAACCGGTCTTATTCATGACCTCGCTTCTTTCTACTTCCATTTTTTTTAAATAATCTCTCTGTTTACCAGTTTGTTAATTTCTATTTATTCTATGGTTCTTTTTTATCATTAATTTTTTTCTCAACATTTTTGTTTATTTCATGAGCTCTCTTGTATTTTCTCAGAATATTTTTTTACAGAAAGTTTTTCCGTATTCCTATTTCCCGATTTTTTCTTTATTGTTCTATATTTTGCTTCTAGTAACAAGTTTTCAAAATTATAGACTATAGATTCCTTGTATTGATTTGTAGTGTGTTATTCTGGTCTTCTCCGATTATTTTAACTGAAGTTGTTACTTTTAGAAAATTTGTTATTCCACTGATTTGTAACATTTATTTAATTTGACAGTTTTTCTCACTAATAGGGGAAAGTTGAAATTGCTGGTTACTTTGTATTAGATGAATGTGAAGTCATCCTGAGAAACACGAGAATGTTAATTAACTATTATGCATGGATCTAAATTCAACGAGTGTTATTGACGGAAAGTTTTCTGCCTGTTCCGCGGAGTCTCCAAAGAGTTCGATTTTGAGCGTGTTGCCAGCGGATCGTCCGGCTTATCAACACCTTATAGCATTCAAGATAAGATGTATTTTATTTACGTGTTTTTTAATATTTACAATACTATATACAATTAATTGCCGAAGTTTTGTTTGATAAGCGTTAAAGATAATCGGCTAAATGTGTCATTTAAAATCTATTTTTTAGAATTGATTACTATTGATTGAACTTACGTTTCAAGAGTGATGCTTATAATTTTAATATGTATTTAATTAATTGGAGAGCAGTTATAATGTGAGTTACATTATAAAATTTGATGAAGACCGAATATTGTGTTATATGAAGATTTTGTTTACGCTAGTAGGTATGGGGGCACTTGAGCGTGGGAACTAGGTCATCTCTTATCATAGTGGGAACTGGGTCACGGTCGTCTCGTCGCCTGATAAGCGTGGGAACCGGGTCAAGGTCGACTGATAAGCGTGGGAACCGGGTCAAGGTCGACTGATAAGCGTGGGAACCGGGTCAAAAGTTGCAGATAAAGGTAAAGGTGCATCAAGGTCGACTGATAAGCGTGGGAACCGGGTCAAAAGTTGCAGATAAAGGTAAAAGTGCATTTACGGGGTTCAGGTAAAAGGTAAAAAGTGCATTTACGGGGTTCAGGTAAAAGGTAAAAAGTGCATTTACGGGGTTGAAAGCGCATTTAAAAGTGCATTTACGGTGTTCAGGTACATTTACGGGGTTGAAAGCGCATTTAAAAGTGCATTTACGGGGTTCAGGTAAAGCTAAAAAGTGCATTTAAGGGTTCAAAGTGCATTTAAGTGTTAAAAAGAGTCATCTGTAGGTGTTCGAATTGCGTGGGAAAATTTTGATAAGCGTGGGAACCGGGTCATCTTTATTATCTTATCATCGTGGGAACCGGAAGTCGACCGTGGGAGCCGGAAGTGTCGACAGATAAGCGTGGGAAAATTTTGATAAGCGTGGGAACCGGGTCATCTCTTATCATCGTAGGAACCGGACCGTTAGCAGAATGGGGTCGCGATTAAAGCGTCACAACAACAAGGTGACGGTAGGAGGGATTAAATGAATAAAATGAAATTTTAGATCAAACACGGTGTCTACACCTGTCTTATCTAAATGCCTTTTAATATAAGGTGTTTCATTCCAAACAACTACCATCCTATTTATCTTATCGTATGAGGTCAAAGTACAACTCATAACAGATAGCAGCGACTATTATGTTCAACAGACCTGGTACATCCAAATTAGCATTAACACATTACCGATTTCATTGCAAAGTTTTTATGAATCATTCGACTTGAAAGCCCCGTATGCTAGATAAAGTGCGAGAAGCTTATCTTTTGATAGGACAGCGTTCGATTCCATCCATACATGTCTATCTCTGTCAATAATGTCTGATTAGATAAAGATGTGTGTTAATCTGTTAAAAGCAAAGTATTACAATTTTATATTAATTATTAGTAGCTCGCCATACAAGATAAGATATCCGGAAAGTGCATTTAAGGCAAGTGCATTTAAGGAAGAAATGCGAATCAAGGTGACGGTAGGAGGGATTAAATGAATAAAATGAAATTTTAGATCAAACACGGTGTCTACACCTGTCTTATCTAAATGCCTTTTAATATAAGGTGTTTCATTCCAAACAACTACCATCCTATTTATCTTATCGTATGAGGTCAAAGTACAACTCATAACAGATAGCAGCGACTATTATGTTCAACAGACCTGGTACATCCAAATTAGCATTAACACATTACCGATTTCATTGCAAAGTTTTTATGAATCATTCGACTTGAAAGCCCCGTATGCTAGATAAAGTGCGAGAAGCTTATCTTTTGATAGGACAGCGTTCGATTCCATCCATACATGTCTATCTCTGTCTATCTCATGATACATCCCCATACAAACAATAGCTAACGCATTCTGCCGTATACTGGCCACTTCATTTCCGATGAAAGGATTGAACATTAATCAGAGATTTTCTTACATGCTCGCGTGGTCCAGTGGTTTAAGTCCGACATTCATATAGGTAAGAAAGGGGAAACAAGGTACTGGCTTACACGTACCGCTAATTAAACTCTTACCTGCGGGGGTCTCCAATCTTTACCGTTAATTTAGAGTAAAAGCTAAAAAGTGCATTTAAGGGTTCAAAGTGCATTTAAGTGTTAAAAAGAGTCATCTGTAGGTGTTCGAATTGAAATTGTGTGCCAGGTAATTGTGAAACCGTTAGCAGAATGAGGTCGCGCGATTAAAAAATCACAACAACTATTCCAGCCAAAACCTCAGCTGTAAACTTCCGCATATCGAAATTCTTTATCCGTTTAACCTCTGATCTTTTTAATAATGTCTGATTAGATAAAGATGTGTGTTAGTTTTAATCTGTTAAAAGCAAAGTATTACAATTTTATATTAATTATTAGTAGCTCGACATACAAGATAAGGTATCCGAAAAGTGCATTTAAGGAAGAAATGCGTCTGTCTATCTCATGATACATTCCCATACAAACAATAGCTAACGCATTCTGCCGTATACTGGCCACTTCATTTCCGATGAAAGGATTGAACATTAATCAGAGATTTTCTTACATGCTCGCGTGGTCCAGTGGTTTAAGTCTGACATTCATATAGGTAAGAAAGGGGAAACAAGGTACTGGCTTACACGTACCGCTAATTAAACTCTTACCTGCGGGGCCTCCAATCTTTACCGTTAATTTAGATAAACTTCCGCATATCGAAATTCTTTATCCGTTTCCGAAGCAGAAAAGAAACCGAACAGATGATTCTTTACATCCAACAGGCAGCAATTCTCCCACTGTATATACCTAACTCCTTTATGAGTGACGGCCCACTTTGTACATGGGTCTTACAAACACTCGGAGTTGGTACTCTCCCTACGTGAGGGCCCTGATGGGGAGAAAACAGCCGATCACCCGCTCAAGGCTTCAAACTATTAGTAATTTATAACCATAAATGGCCCCTCGTATTCAAAGGCACTACACAGAGGCACGAGGTCAACAGCTTCTGCTTTGTAATTTATAACCATTAAATGACTATGCCTATTCTAAGGCACTACTTTACAGCTAACAACTCATAACATAAATTATAAACGTCAGACCATTAGATTTTTATTGAAAATGCACATAAGCTTTTAAGAGCCACCTAAAAAGGCCCCTCTGTGCAAAGGTCAGAAGCAGCTATAAATAGGCAAGATACAGTTATAGGTCAGAAACAGCTCTATTTATTTAACTGATTTTTTGTAAACCAGAAATTGTCAAAAATAACAGAATATTAATCAGCGGTCGAAGCCAAGTTCAACGAGGGGTTGCATGACTATGTTTAAATAACTTTTCGTAAACCGGAAATTGGCAAAAATAACAGAATATTAATCAGCGGTCGAAGCCAAGTTCAACGAGGGGTCGCATGACTATGTTTAAATAACTTTTTGTAAACCGGAAATTGGCAAAAATAACAGAATATTAATCAGCGGTCGAAGCCAAGTTCAACGAGGGGTCGCATGACTATGTTTAAATAAATTTTCGTAAACCGGAAATTGGCAAAAATAACAGAATATTAATCAGCGGTCGAAGCCAAGTTCAACGAGGGGTCGCATGACTATGTTTAAATAAATTTTCGTAAACCGGAAATTGGCAAAAATAACAGAATATTAATCAGCGGTCGAAGCCAAGTTCAACGAGGGGTCGCATGACTATGTTTAAATAACTTTTTGTAAACCGGAAATTGGCAAAAATAACAGAATTTTAATCAGCGGTCGAATCCAAGTTCAACGAGGGGTCGCATGACTATGTTTAAATAACTTTTTGTAAACCGGAAATTGGCAAAAATAACAGAATTTTAATCAGCGGTCGAATCCAAGTTCAACGAGGGGTCGCATGACTATGTTTAAATAACTTTTCGTAAACCGGAAATTGGCAAAAATAACAGAATATTAATCAGCGGTCGAATCCAAGTTCAACGAGGGGTCGCATGACTATGTTTAAATAACTTTTCGTAAACCGGAAATTGGCAAAAATAACAGAATATTAATCAGCGGTCGAAGCCAAGTTCAACGAGGGGTCGCATGACTATGTTTAAATAACTTTTTCCTAAATTTCGTCAAAAATATCAAATTTTTTAATCAGCGGTCCAAGTTATCAAAGATGGGTTAGAAGACTATGTTTACCTAACTTTTCCTAAATTTCGTCAAAAATATCAAATTTTTACCTCCACGACAGGTTGTGTCAGATGCATCACCACACATAAATATAAAACCACACAACACCATGTTTGCTCCTTGACGTGCCTCTCGAGTTGATATTGACTGTTAAACAGCAGATCTCGTTGTTGATACGCACCCATAAAGGCGACACTTTTTGTATAATTTGGAAACTTTCACGGGGCTCGTAATCGTCGTCGACAATGTCTTCACTGTTCTGCATCCCCTCGCTGTTTGGGCCGTTTACGGCATTCATTTATTAGATGCCCCTTATTTTTACAGTAATTGCAAAATTTACGAGGATCGTACATTATCTAAATATGTATACAACTTATAAAACAGTCAGGAAAAAATATGTTCTTTATACTTACAAGTATAGAGTAGAGTACCTCAGGTCAAATACCATGTCAACTACAAACGATCAAGTATTTGGCGTTATTTATATACGTCAATTTCGGAGGTGTAGGATTAATAACATAAAAACAAGTCAACGACTTATGCAGTTCATAATAACACCAATTAAAATCGCAATTTTAACAGATAACCTTAATATGTTTTGAAGTCTGCAAATAATATTATCTTTGTTTTCTACATCAGAGTTCTAAGTTCGAACTTTGAACCCGTACTTCCGGTTCCAATTCTTTACTGTATCAATGACTACGATATTATATATGCCAATTTCGGGGGTGTAAGCTTAATAACATAAAAACAAGTCAAGACTTATGCAGTTCATAATAACATCAATTAAAATCGCAATACAAAGGTCGCTTAGATTCGCAAATACTGTAATGTTTGTTTGTTTAGAGTGTCTGTGATATGAGAGAGGTCGAAGTCTCGTATTATCATTGTTAAAGTTCTTTGCCTTATTATGAATATGAGGTCAAAGTACAACTCATAACAGATAGTAATATGACTAAACCGAGTATCCTGTTAAAAATATCTCGCAGGAAAACCAGAACCTAGAAAATATATTATTATTACAGAAATGAGCACGAAGCGATCTCTCGTAACCACAAGAACTGATAAGCGGTAAGCGGTAGGAGTACATTTGTATATAAGAATAACTGTTCTGATACAGGAATATTAATTCATCAAGATGAGCCCCCTGTGGTAAACAAACACCAATCGACGCGGCTATTTCGTCAACACCGTCCACCTACAGCGATGGGGGATCGCAGCTCTCGTGGCATCGGTCCCAAGACGACCCTCATGTTTGGTCGAGCATGGAGGAAGTCGACGATCCCCCGACCATTGACGCTGACGAGTACGGGTGTGATAATCAGAGATTTTCTTACATGCTCGCGTGGTCCAGTGGTTTAAGTCTGACATTCATATAGGTAAGAAAGGGGAAACAAGGTACTGGCTTACACGTACCGCTAATTAAACTCTTACCTGCGGGGCCTCCAATCTTTACCGTTAATTTAGATAAACTTCCGCATATCGAAATTCTTTATCCGTTTAACCTCTGATCTTTTTAATAATGTCTGATTAGATAAAGATGTGTGTTAATCTGTTAAAAGCAAAGTATTACAATTTTATATTAATTATTAGTAGCTCGCCATACAAGATAAGATATCCGGAAAGTGCATTTAAGGCAAGTGCATTTAAGGAAGAAATGCGAATCAAGGTGACGGTAGGAGGGATTAAATGAATAAAATGAAATTTTAGATCAAACACGGTGTCTACACCTGTCTTATCTAAATGCCTTTTAATATAAGGTGTTTCATTCCAAACAACTACCATCCTATTTATCTTATCGTATGAGGTCAAAGTACAACTCATAACAGATAGCAGCGACTATTATGTTCAACAGACCTGGTACATCCAAATAGCATTAACACATTACCGATTTCATTGCAAAGTTTTTATGAATCATTCGACTTGAAAGCCCCGTATGCTAGATAAAGTGCGAGAACCTTATCTTTTGATAAGACAGCGTTCGATTCCATCCATACATGTCTATCTCTGTCTATCTCATGATACATTCCCATACAAACAATAGCTAACGCATTCTGCCCTATACTGGCCACTTCATTTCCGATGAAAGGATTGAAAATTAACCAGAGATTTTCTTACATGCTCGCGTGGTCCAGTGGTTTAAGTCTGACATTCATATAGGTAAGAAAGGGGAAACAAGGTACTGGCTTACACGTACCGCTAATTAAACTCTTACCTGCGGGGCCTCCAATCTTTACCGTTAATTTAGATAAACTTCCGCATATCGAAATTCTTTATCCGTTTAACCTCTGATCTTTTTAATAATGTCTGATTAGATAAAGATGTGTGTTAATCTGTTAAAAGCAAAGTATTACAATTTTATATTAATTATTAGTAGCTCGCCATACAAGATAAGATATCCGGAAAGTGCATTTAAGGCAAGTGCATTTAAGGAAGAAATGCGAATCAAGGTGACGGTAGGAGGGATTAAATGAATAAAATGAAATTTTAGATCAAACACGGTGTCTACACCTGTCTTATCTAAATGCCTTTTAATATAAGGTGTTTCATTCCAAACAACTACCATCCTATTTATCTTATCGTATGAGGTCAAAGTACAACTCATAACAGATAGCAGCGACTATTATGTTCAACAGACCTGGTACATCCAAATTAGCATTAACACATTACCGATTTCATTGCAAAGTTTTTATGAATCATTCGACTTGAAAGCCCCGTATGCTAGATAAAGTGCGAGAACCTTATCTTTTGATAAGACAGCGTTCGATTCCATCCATACATGTCTATCTCTGTCTATCTCATGATACATTCCCATACAAACAATAGCTAACGCATTCTGCCCTATACTGGCCACTTCATTTCCGATGAAAGGATTGAAAATTAACCAGAGATTTTCTTACATGCTCGCGTGGTCCAGTGGTTTAAGTCTGACATTCATATAGGTAAGAAAGGGGAACAAGGTACTGGCTTACACGTACCGCTAATTAAACTCTTACCTGCGGGGTCTCCAATCTTTACCGTTAATTTAGAGTAAAACTTGTACAATCTGTTCAATTTTATGCAGGAAGATGGGCTAAATAATAACATAGTAGTACAAAGAATATATTTATTCGCATCATTTTCACAGAGGGCTATGATAGAAGCGGTCCCGGGGTGGGTGATTCTGTTAGACTAAAACTGCAGGCAATTAACATTTTAACCGATGTAAACGCTTATAACATACCTCTTTGCACATAAAGAACCCCGTCCCTTACGTTCAACCATACCCTTACAGGGTATGGTAACGCCAACCCCGGATAACGGGCAGCTGTATGGCCACCGCATCTTATACTTCCGGTTCCAATTTCTTTACTGTATCAATGACTACGATATTATATATGCCAATTTCGGGGGTGTAAGCTTAATAACATAAAAACAAGTCAACGACCTATGCAGTTCATAATAACATCAATTAAAATCGCAATACAAAGGTCGCTTAGATTCGCAAATACTGTAATGTTTGTTTGTTTAGAGTGTCTGTGATATGAGAGAGGTCGAAGTCTCGTATTAGCACTGTTCTATATATAAGTTATCATTGTTAAAGTTCTTTGCCTTATTATGCATATGAGGTCAAAGTACAATTACAGAAATGAGCACGACATGTCGACTGAAGAAAAAAGTTCTAGAGATGATGAAAATTCAAGAACTCCATCGTGGATACGTAGTCCAAACAGCGAGGGGATGCAGAACAGTGAAGACATTGTCGACGACGATTACGAGCCCCGTGAAAGTTTCCAAATTATACAAAAAGTGTCGCCTTTATGGTGTGCGTATCAACAACGAGATCTGCTGTTTAACAGTCAATATCAACTCGAGAGGCACGTCAAGGAGCAAACATGGTGTTGTGTGGTTTTATATTTATGTGTGGTGATGCATCTGACACAACCTGTCGTGGAGGTAAAAATTTGATATTTTTGACGAAATTTAGGAAAAGTTAGGTAAACATAGTCTTCTAACCCATCTTTGATAACTTGGACCGCTGATTAAAAAATTTGATATTTTTGACGAAATTTAGGAAAAAGTTATTTAAACATAGTCATGCGACCCCTCGTTGAACTTGGCTTCGACCGCTGATTAATATTCTGTTATTTTTGCCAATTTCCGGTTTACGAAAAGTTATTTAAACATAGTCATGCGACCCCTCGTTGAACTTGGATTCGACCGCTGATTAATATTCTGTTATTTTTGCCAATTTCCGGTTTACGAAAAGTTATTTAAACATAGTCATGCGACCCCTCGTTGAACTTGGATTCGACCGCTGATTAAAATTCTGTTATTTTTGCCAATTTCCGGTTTACAAAAAGTTATTTAAACATAGTCATGCGACCCCTCGTTGAACTTGGATTCGACCGCTGATTAAAATTCTGTTATTTTTGCCAATTTCCGGTTTACAAAAAGTTATTTAAACATAGTCATGCGACCCCTCGTTGAACTTGGCTTCGACCGCTGATTAATATTCTGTTATTTTTGCCAATTTCCGGTTTACGAAAATTTATTTAAACATAGTCATGCGACCCCTCGTTGAACTTGGCTTCGACCGCTGATTAATATTCTGTTATTTTTGCCAATTTCCGGTTTACGAAAATTTATTTAAACATAGTCATGCGACCCCTCGTTGAACTTGGCTTCGACCGCTGATTAATATTCTGTTATTTTTGCCAATTTCCGGTTTACAAAAAGTTATTTAAACATAGTCATGCGACCCCTCGTTGAACTTGGCTTCGACCGCTGATTAATATTCTGTTATTTTTGCCAATTTCCGGTTTACGAAAAGTTATTTAAACATAGTCATGCAACCCCTCGTTGAACTTGGCTTCGACCGCTGATTAATATTCTGTTATTTTTGACAATTTCTGGTTTACAAAAAATCAGTTAAATAAATAGAGCTGTTTCTGACCTATAACTGTATCTTGCCTATTTATAGCTGCTTCTGACCTTTGCACAGAGGGGCCTTTTTAGGTGGCTCTTAAAAGCTTATGTGCATTTTCAATAAAAATCTAATGGTCTGACGTTTATAATTTATGTTATGAGTTGTTAGCTGTAAAGTAGTGCCTTAGAATAGGCATAGTCATTTAATGGTTATAAATTACAAAGCAGAAGCTGTTGACCTCGTGCCTCTGTGTAGTGCCTTTGAATACGAGGGGCCATTTATGGTTATAAATTACTAATAGTTTGAAGCCTTGAGCGGGTGATCGGCTGTTTTCTCCCCATCAGGGCCCTCACGTAGGGAGAGTACCACCTCCGAGTGTTTGTAAGACCCATGTACAAAGTGGGCCGTCACTCATAAAGGAGTTAGGTATATACAGTGGGAGAATTGCTGCCTGTTGGATGTAAAGAATCATCTGTTCGGTTTCTTTTCTGCTTCGGAAACGGATAAAGAATTTCGATATGCGGAAGTTTATCTAAATTAACGGTAAAGATTGGAGGCCCCGCAGGTAAGAGTTTAATTAGCGGTACGTGTAAGCCAGTACCTTGTTTCCCCTTTCTTACCTATATGAATGTCAGACTTAAACCACTGGACCACGCGAGCATGTAAGAAAATCTCTGATTAATGTTCAATCCTTTCATCGGAAATGAAGTGGCCAGTATACGGCAGAATGCGTTAGCTATTGTTTGTATGGGAATGTATCATGAGATAGACAGACGCATTTCTTCCTTAAATGCACTTTTCGGATACCTTATCTTGTATGTCGAGCTACTAATAATTAATATAAAATTGTAATACTTTGCTTTTAACAGATTAAAACTAACACACATCTTTATCTAATCAGACATTATTAAAAAGATCAGAGGTTAAACGGATAAAGAATTTCGATATGCGGAAGTTTACAGCTGAGGTTTTGGCTGGAATAGTTGTTGTGATTTTTTAATCGCGCGACCTCATTCTGCTAACGGTTTCACAATTACCTGGCACACAATTTCAATTCGAACACCTACAGATGACTCTTTTTAACACTTAAATGCACTTTGAACCCTTAAATGCACTTTTTAGCTTTTACTCTAAATTAACGGTAAAGATTGGAGACCCCCGCAGGTAAGAGTTTAATTAGCGGTACGTGTAAGCCAGTACCTTGTTTCCCCTTTCTTACCTATATGAATGTCGGACTTAAACCACTGGACCACGCGAGCATGTAAGAAAATCTCTGATTAATGTTCAATCCTTTCATCGGAAATGAAGTGGCCAGTATACGGCAGAATGCGTTAGCTATTGTTTGTATGGGGATGTATCATGAGATAGACAGAGATAGACATGTATGGATGGAATCGAACGCTGTCCTATCAAAAGATAAGCTTCTCGCACTTTATCTAGCATACGGGGCTTTCAAGTCGAATGATTCATAAAAACTTTGCAATGAAATCGGTAATGTGTTAATGCTAATTTGGATGTACCAGGTCTGTTGAACATAATAGTCGCTGCTATCTGTTATGAGTTGTACTTTGACCTCATACGATAAGATAAATAGGATGGTAGTTGTTTGGAATGAAACACCTTATATTAAAAGGCATTTAGATAAGACAGGTGTAGACACCGTGTTTGATCTAAAATTTCATTTTATTCATTTAATCCCTCCTACCGTCACCTTGATTCGCATTTCTTCCTTAAATGCACTTGCCTTAAATGCACTTTCCGGATATCTTATCTTGTATGGCGAGCTACTAATAATTAATATAAAATTGTAATACTTTGCTTTTAACAGATTAACACACATCTTTATCTAATCAGACATTATTAAAAAGATCAGAGGTTAAACGGATAAAGAATTTCGATATGCGGAAGTTTACAGCTGAGGTTTTGGCTGGAATAGTTGTTGTGATTTTTTAATCGCGCGACCTCATTCTGATAACGGTTTCACAATTACCTGGCACACAATTTCAATTCGAACACCTACAGATGACTCTTTTTAACACTTAAATGCACTTTGAACCCTTAAATGCACTTTTTAGCTTTACCTGAACCCCGTAAATGCACTTTTAAATGCACTTTCAACCCCGTAAATGCACCTGAACCCCGTAAATGCACTTTTAAATGCACTTTTGTTCAATCCCTTCATCGGAAATGAAGTGGCCAGTATACGACAGAATGCGTTAGCTATTGTTTGTATGGGGATGTATCATGAGATAGACAGAGATAGACATGTATGGATGGAATCGAACGCTGTCCTATCAAAAGATAAGCTTCTCGCACTTTATCTAGCATACGGGGCTTTCAAGTCGAATGATTCATAAAAACTTTGCAATGAAATCGGTAATGTGTTAATGCTAATTTGGATGTACCAGGTCTGTTGAACATAATAGTCGCTGCTATCTGTTATGAGTTGTACTTTGACCTCATACGATAAGATAAATAGGATGGTAGTTGTTTGGAATGAAACACCTTATATTAAAAGGCATTTAGATAAGACAGGTGTAGACACCGTGTTTGATCTAAAATTTCATTTTATTCATTTAATCCCTCCTACCGTCACCTTGTTGTTGTGACGCTTTAATCGCGACCCCATTCTGCTAACGGTCCGGTTCCTACGATGATAAGAGATGACCCGGTTCCCACGCTTATCAAAATTTTCCCACGCTTATCTGTCGACACTTCCGGCTCCCACGGTCGACTTCCGGTTCCCACGATGATAAGATAATAAAGATGACCCGGTTCCCACGCTTATCAAAATTTTCCCACGCAATTCGAACACCTACAGATGACTCTTTTTAACACTTAAATGCACTTTGAACCCTTAAATGCACTTTTTAGCTTTACCTGAACCCCGTAAATGCACTTTTAAATGCGCTTTCAACCCCGTAAATGCACCTGAACACCGTAAATGCACTTTTAAATGCACTTTCAACCCCGTAAATGCACTTTTTACCTTTTACCTGAACCCCGTAAATGCACTTTTTACCTTTATCTGAACCCCCGTAAATGCACTTTTAAATGCAGTTTCAACCCCGTAAATGCACTTTTACCTTTATCTGCAACTTTTACGTGCATACCTGTACACCTACCTTTACCTGCTCCGGTTCCCACGCTTATCAGTCGACCTTGACCCGGTTCCCACGCTTATCAGTCGACCTTGACCCGGTTCCCACGCTTATCAGGCGACCGTGACCCAGTTCCCACGATGATAAGAGATGACCTACTGACGAGACGACCGTGACCCAGTTCCCACGATGATAAGAGATGACCTAGTTCCCACGCTCAAGTGCCCCCATACCTACTTACGCTTTTGGGTTAATAAGCAGATTCGTCTCCTTGTAGATTTACAAAGAGCAACCTTTCACCAAAATTTGATGAATTAAAACATTTTTATTATTTTTTAAATGGTTACTTTTCAATGTAAGGTATGGCCATACTATTATCATTTTTGCAACCTTTGCTCAATATTTAGACCATTCCATTTCGTCGAGTAGTGCCTGTTGTTAAACAATCTAGAGCTAGACGCAGGTTTTTCAACCAAAGCATGCTGTATGTATGTGTTGAATGCAATTGTTGTCTAGTCGGTGTATTCAAAATCCCTTATCATGAGCTCGACGGACACCCAGCCTGAATGACATTTTGTGGTTTTTAAGGGGGCCTTCTATAAATCTAGCGGTGAGCTGTCGGAAGGTTATACAAATAGGGTTGCCGACATCTTAACAAAATTGCTAAACGCTTTTTTTTTCAAATTTATCGACTCTTCTTGATGCTACATTAAAAATTGATACAATGTTTTAAAGGGCGGAAAATCTACAAGTTATGTGCTATTTAATTGAGAATGAAAACGCAATAAACGGTTCTCCGTATTTTTCTCGAAATGGGTAACTCCTACGAGAAAATTGTTGATTGTTGCATTTGTACGGTGTAGAAGAACCGGAAATTTGGTATATATAATGTTTATTTTCGGTTAATATTATACATTGTAGCACACCACAAGTTTTCATATCGGCGCGTGGTTGCTGAACGCGTTTTTTAAGGTGGTTTCCCCGGGATGGCGTGCAGTTCATTAAATGGCGTAATTACCAAATAACATGAGCGCCAGTAAGTTTTTCAGTTACAACAAATATACTCAGATAGGTCAAGAACTTATAATTATAAACTCAAATCGCAGCAGTGAATAATACAATATCTAAAAGACAGAAAGCAGCAGTAACGAAATCAAACCCTGAATGACATACGCATGTGCATTAGGTTTATTAAACAACGTCCTCCCAAACAAGCCTGAAGTCGGTATGACAACTAGGAACGAGGATCACTCCAGGAAAATGGATACCACGCAAAACAATCGCATGGCTGAAGGAAAACGGCAACAGGATTCCCCCCACATTTCGAGGACAGTATCAACCGCCACCGAAAGAACCACCACAAAACCTAATCCCGATAACAGCTACTCACTAGCTAATCGACGATTCAGTACGTCATAACCAAAAACCCATCTTATCTAACAAGGATACTCGAACCTCATCAGAATCGAAGGAAAAGATACAGGTAAACCAACTGATAAGAGCGCAGGACGCAACACATAAAAATTGCGTTACGCCAACTACAAAAAGCCCTGAGAGAAAAATTTGCAAAAGTGAAATTCACAAACACTTCCACAACAAACACACATCTAAATATCAATCCAAAAGAGAGTCTCCCAAACACACCAACATGAAACCACTAACTTATCAAAAGCAGTTGAAAGAGCCAATCGAAGAAATTTATGCCAACCCAAACTAGGAAGATGTTTTTTTAGAGAGACCTGGTAACCGCAGAGCGAGTCTCCCAATAAACCAACACGAATCAATATCTTAATCAACACCCTAAAAGAAAAGGAAAGAAGCAATTAAAGGAAGCACGCCAATCAAACTACAAGAGGGCTTAACAATACCGCAAGAGCAAATTCCCCCAAATACATCACCATCACACCCATATCAGAGCCAGCACCCCAATAGGAAAATCAAAAAGAAAAACTCAAGCACACTAAAACTTTAGGACGTACAGAAAAAAAAACTAAAGTACCTACACTAAACCACCAGGACTCTAACATCCAATGAAGAAAAAAACTCAAGCACATGTGGACACCAATATTTTTGAGGTGAAAACCGGAATCATTCAATGAAAAACTTTAAAAAAAGTTCATTATGATACTTGAAGACACCACGTACTCAAACAATTAAACTAGAAGAAAGAAGGAAAAACTTCTTAGTAACCAGTGTTCTTGATATCACCCGTTAACATTGATAAATTGTATTATTGATATACTGAACGACAACCTGCCAAACTACGGAACCATCAAAAAGCCATTCGCACGAATGAGGGCAACGAAGGACCACTACCCCGCAAACCATACGAATGCTCAACCACAAAATCACAAAAAGGCACATACCAAAATTCCCATAAGCAAAAATAGACATTCAAATGGAACTTACAGCACAATCATTTACTCAACCAAAATAATAGCATACCAAGAATACCACGAACTTACACAGAGCTCCCAAATTTAATCAACCCTGCCAATCAATCAAGTAAAAGAAAAATCAGCACGGATTACATGTCCAACTATAATATATCCAAATAAGACACTAAACCTCCATAAACCAATGATAAAGCGACAAAGGCTTTTCTTTTTCGCCGACAGCAACTTGCAGACCTGCATAAACTAGTACTACGAGTACTGTACTTGTTACAACCAAAATTAATCAAGGGATCCCATATTTATAGTCCAGTGCATTTATCCGAAACATAGATGTAACCTCGGAAAAAATCCTAGAGAGCTGAAATTTGGTTTACACATACCTCTCGTCGTTCCAAATAAGAGTTGACGAGTCCCCTACGATCCGTTGAACGCATAACTTTTTACAGTGCTCAGAAGGTCAATTTTTCGGTTTTTCAACTATATCTTCGTTCCTATCGACTTTACGACTACGAATGTGCAATAACGAAAGAAAGGTAACAAAATTCTCTATAACAAAGGTATGAATAGTTTTTACATACAAGAAACAGTTTTCACGGGAATTCGGTAGGAAAGTCATGAGGTTAGCAAATATCATTGTTCTGCTCCTGAAGACGAAGCATCGCTATCTTTTGAAGATGTTGAACAGTCAAATAATGTTGGTGAGTTGAAAAATTTGGCGACAAAATTTCTGAGTTACAAAATGAAAGCCCTACTGCGAAATTGTGGAGACAATATTTCGTAATGATTACTGTTGCAAAATAATTTGTAAAAGAAAAAAGAATGGGAAATTGGAAGATGCATTAAACTATTGTAAAAAAATGCTACCATATTTTCACGCAGCAGGACATTTTCTTTATGCAAAATCGGCCCATTTGTATATTCAGGACATAGAGGGACTAGAAACTTCGATGGAAAATGAAGCTTTTAAAAAATTCACTGGCAACTTTTTAACTATGTCCATACAAATTTTGGTGAAAAGGCGGTGATTGTTTTTGATGGGTATAACAACAGCAAAAACAATGTGAAAGATATGGAACAACTTCGCCGATCTTCAAAACCGTAATCTGCAGACGCATTTTTGACGAGACAATGAATGTAACCGTCAGCCAGTAAACGTTTCTTTCTAACAGCAACAACAAATGGAAATTGCTTTCGATGCTGTCAGAGAAATTCAAAGCCACAAATTTCCTCGCCGAACAGGCTGAGGGTGATGCTGACGTTCTCATTATTAAAACAGCACTGAAACATTAATTTACAAATACAACCGTTGGTGTTGGAGAAGATATTGATCTTTTGGTTATTTTAACGGCTCGAACACCTGTTGAGAATTTTTTTTTCTCAAACTCGGCAAAGGGGCAGACCAGCAAAAAACGTTCCCTTCCCGAAGTTTCTATCAACATGAAAAGAGCAAGGACCATATTTTATTTTTACATGCGTTCTCTGGTTGTGATATAACATCTGCTCTTTTCCATACAGGAAAAACAGGAGCTCTGAAATTATTGCAAAAAAGACAGGACTTACAGAATTCAGCTGAAGTTTTCAATAAAAGTGATGCTTGCCACAAATCAATTGCTCATAATGGATTATTAAATTTTTTGGGCATACATGGCGCTCCAGTTAAAGAAGATTCCATAAACAACTATCGTTATTTGTGCTTCGCTAAATCCGCAGGTAAAGACAAATTTGCAAAGTTAAGCCTATTACCACCTACAGCCAAAGCAGCTGAAGAGCATCTCTACCAAGTCTACTATCAAGTACAGACTTGGTTGGGTGATAAATTCAATCCAGAAGATTGGGGATGGATATTGAAGGACAACTTATTGCACATAAAAAATCATCAGCACCTCCTGCTCCGGACTGTCTTCTAAAATGATTATTTGTAATTGCACGAAAGGCTGAGGACCATTATGCGGCTGTCGAAATTTGGGATTCGTCTGCACACCAATTTGCGGTCAATGTCATGGACAATCCTGTTTGAACGCTGCACCAGTGGAAGATTCGCAGGTAACCCAAATTTAAAGCGACCAGAACATTGACAATCCAGAGATCGATTCTATGTATGCCTTTGAGCAAGAGTCTTTGCTCCCATCAACAATATTGAAGATATATATATATTTCCTAAACTCATAACTTTCCAACCAAATTTCCGTGAAATCTGTTACTTGTATGTAAAAACTATAGATAACCTTTTTTGTAGAGAAGTTTATTACCTTTCGTTTGTTAATTTACCCTCGTCGTCGTAAAGTCGAACACCTTCTGAACACTGTAAAAAGTTATGCGTACAACGGATCGTTAGGGACTTCTCAAACCTTATTTGAAACGACGAAAGGTAGGTGTAAAGCAAAGCTCTCTAGGATTTTTTCCGAGGTCACACCTTAAATGCACTTTACTATTATCACAACCCCTTTAGTTGATTTTCAACCTTATAAGCCTAAAAAAAGCCACTCAAAAGCCAGAAGCGTAATCTCTCTATCCTGATAATCAAATTAATTAAATTTACGGCGCGATGTAATAATGATATTTACCACTTACATTAGAGTCAATGCATATATCAGAATAAACGCAAAAATAATAGATGCATAAATTTCACTACATATATCAGAATAAACGCAAAATGATGGATGTACAAGTACCAATACATATAGGGCATTCAGTAAACATATAAACATTTAAATTTTTTCGAAGTTGGCATGTGCATATAACTTTGTACTGGGGATTCTGTAGTTTGTTATGCAAAGGTTTCCACACCTGTATAAAGAAAAATTTCAATTTAAAAATGACAATGAATATTCAATTCACCTGTCATCTGTCAAAAAGTGACCAATGAAAATCCACAATTTGACGTTTATTGACCAATAAAAAATACCAGCGGATATATCTTCCTAGAAGGTATTCAAGCTAATATCTTAAACAAATGTGCTTTTTATTAGAAAAAGTCAATTTTAGTTTTCTGGTAGGTACTATAGAAATTGCGTAGTTTCTTGCTAGATTTACTGAAAAGTAATTTGAAAAAGTAGTTTGGTTCATTGAATAGTCCCTCGAATGCCATTTTGAGTCAAAGTTAAGTAGAATATTTTTTTCGGTGATATCACTACTCATGTCCATTGCGCTTAGGATTAGGACATTCGTGATACTGCAGCAAAAATATTCTACTTAACCTTGACTAAGAATGGCATTCGAGGGACAATTCAATAAACCAAACTACTTTTTCAAATTAGTTTTTTGTAAATCTAGCAACAAACTACGCAATTTCTATAGTAACAGACATAACTTTGACTACTCATGGTATTATAAGTGAGTATTTCTCATTGTCAGTGTCAAAGTAGATATTCTTTCTAGAAATTTTCAAGGGTAATACCACAAAAGGTGAAAATTTTTGGGAATTTTTTTCGTTCACATTCAAATTATTGCGTTTAAATTTCTGGAAACCAAAACTGCGTTAAAAGTTCCGCGATACCGCAGGTCGAGTGGAATTTGAGCAGTTTTTATTGAGAGAAATTTGCAATAGTTTGCAAGTTGACGACAAAAATACGGATAGATGACTTTTACCGTGTTCGACAGCACACATTTTTAACGTTTTCCACTATTAATTCAATACTGGAGTTTCCAACACGATTCTTATAAGCATTTAGAACGACGCTGATTTGCAAACTTCACATTGACGTTTTGCTGAAATAGTCAAAGGCTAGTCACTAAATTGAAATCATGAAACCAATCGGGCTCGCGTGAAGACATTGCGACATTAGGTGTTTTCAAAGACAATCAATTTTGATTGGCTGTTTCTGACAAATTGAAGGATTTTCATTGGTTCGTTCATGATAGTGTTGAATAATCACCTGAACTTTTATAAAATTTAATTAAAATACTTATGAATAAACGCTACGTCAATAGTATACAATACAGTATTTGTATAATATCCTTAAAAGTAGTTATTTACAGCATTTATGACAGATGGTAAGTAAATGTCACATCCTTAACCTATTTGTTTTAGTAACTTTTTGGAAGTACATTCCTAGACAAAGATAAATTTTGGAAGTACACTCTTGAAATTTTGGAAATCAAAGGCCACTTTGTGTTTTTATGTTTACTAAAAAGACTATATACATTGAAATAATACAAGTACCCACATATGAATCCTGGTTACTATTTGCAACGTAACTTGTTACTGCAACATAAATTCTACCATAGAGCTAAAGGTATACACAAGAAAAATTAAGTCACGTGTTGGCAAGCGCTACTTTTGTTTGCGACCAGAGTTATTCACTATAGTTTCTCTAATTATTTTTAAATATTGTAACGCTACTAGAGTATTGAGGGCTCATCAGTTAGACCTAGTGGAGACGGAGTGCAGTTCCTTAAATGACGTAATTGCCAAATAACATGAGCGCCAACAAGATTTTCAATTACAACAAATACACTGAGATAGGTCAAGAATTTATAAACTTTGATTAATCGCAGCAGCCAATAACACAATATCTGAAATGCAGAAGGTAGCAGTAGCAAAATCAGACACTAAATGATATACGCAAGTCATTACATTTATTAAACAACACTGCATGTAACAACCAGTACATCTATAATATAATTTTCCTTAATGTGTGTCTGTGTGTCTGTAACACAAAATAAAATCTCACGTTCCGGCTTCACAGATGTTTATATTTGTTTAGGTTTTGTTTTTCTTATCTCGGAGCTTGACCTTTCGCGTATCCTATTTCACGTGCGCGTAGCGCGCAATTTGCTTGTAAATAATATAAATTTGCATTATGCCATAGTTACTCGAAAGGGGCACCCCCATTTTAAATCTATCATATCAGTGATTAGTACGATATACCTACACAAACAAATATGGAACCAATAAAATGTGCCATTACATATCAAATACAGTTACAGTCCATTTTACCGGACTTGTGATGCGCATATCATTGAACACAACTTATTATTAGGTTCTACAAGTTATCTTAGAGCCTTGCGTTTTTCCGAAGATGGTGACTCATGGCCTCAAATGGGCTCGAAGGTGCTATCTCGAGATGCGAAACGAATGGCCCCAAACAGTTTACAGCTGATTCTGCAGGCAGTCAACGCTAGCAAACGCAATTTACGCAGTCCTCCGGGGATGATGCCTAAACTCCAACTAGGCTCTCCTGGTGCTGAAACATCGTATAAGACATCAAAGCCCCGGGTGACGTTTATAGTGGAATTCTCTAGCAACCGGAATCGTTGGTAAATTGTACCATGCAAGTGACTTCTTTGACCCCGTAGGTGATGGTAAAAACCCCAGGCAAGAGTCAACTGATTGCAATTGCGTTTTCACAATTTGATATTGCGGAAATTCGACTCACCGTGTATATTACAAGCGATCAGCCATAATGACAAAAATTCTGTGATCATAACCCATCCTAGGACGCGGACAAGCTGTCCCACAGAAAGACTGCGAGTGGTAAACCAGAAAATGCCCGCCAATTAACGCAATGGCTCAGAGTCCTGTACAGTGCAGGTATTCGACGTAAAGCTTCAAATTAGTTGATTTAGTTGTAATGGGTAGAAATAAGATGATGTTCGATATTTAAAGGTGTTTTTCAAATAAATTATTTGAAATATCCTATAAAATCGGAGGGATGCTATTCAAATGAGTTTTATGCGATAAAAAATAAATGCTCTGTAAATTCCTCTCGGTTTTGCAGAGTAAAAATAATAAACGCTCAGCATGTTTTTGCTGGATCTATTAGCATGTTCTACATAATATAAATTTCAAAATGGCAATGTACTACACTATAATGTTTTGAAATTTGTAAGTGTGTGCTTCGCATTCAACTTGTTTGCAGAATACTTTTTAAAATAACAAGTTAAGAAAATTTATCAGTACTCGTAACAATGGGGTAAGCAGAAGTGAGTGTAAGTTCTGTGGACGATGCAAAAGGGAAAATAATAGATACGCTACCCGAATATGTAAGTAATTCAGTAGAAGGTTAAAATATTGCATCGTTCACTTGAAAGCGTACAGAGAAAACCAACAAGCAGGGAAAAAACGAAAAGGAATAATGAGGCTGCTCAGCCAGCGGCGAAGTATGAAGTATGGAGCTTTTATCACAAGCATGTGAACAAAGTTGGCAATATTAGTAATATTTATGGTTGCAATAGAGTTAACTACAGAGGAGAGCAGTGTCAGACTGCCATATGCGCTTATTCGTTCCATAACACCCAGATAATTTCTTATCATTGACCCACAAAATTAAGGAGGGTATTGTTCTACACGAATCGTCGAAAACTTTATTACAGTTAGCGACAAATGTGAAGCACATTTATGAAAATGTAACTTTATGGTTCATTTGACAGGGTTCTTCTGTAGGAGGAGTTAATACAATAGGTGAAATATCCATGTTGATTGGATATCTGTTCAAATTAGTCAGCTCCATATATCATCTTTGTTTAAAGCCTAAATTAGGAACCAGTTTTTGAGCTGATTTGCATACCATTTAGAATGCTTTTAAGCAAGTTTTTTGGGACGTAATATTAAACGTGATACACTGTGTACACATAATGAAAAATATTTGGGTAGGCTTGAGGCTCAGTTAATTATAACATATTTCAACTAAATTGTAACGCTTGACAGCTGAAAATACAGTCGTAGAGCAAGTACCTGAGGGGTTGGTTGGAATAAAATCTCGTAGGATTCCTTGTTAGTTCATCAACAATACTGGGCTCCATAGACATAATACTTAAATAGAATATTTTAAGGTAATTATATTGAAACCAATAGCTCAGGTGGTATGTCCGAATTTCCGGATGTCGCCGCCCGGAATAATCTTTCTGATTTGTTAAGAGGGCCTTCTGTGAGTGTAGTGGTAAGTTGTCGGAAAGCTACGCCAATAGGGTTCGCCGCCTGAAAAATTTCACATGATGTGTATGTTTTTGTGGAAAACGTCCACTGAGACATATAGTAGGCGAGTATATTTATTCTACCTGCTATGGTATCTCAATTACATGAGGTCACACACAACTACCTGCGTCTCCGCCGTAAATGAAAATAATTTCTATAAGAGGACTAGTCAGAGGACTAAATCGCACTTTCCTCTCTAGCGAGGAGCTAGAGGATTAGCACTTTTCACTTTTCTCGTAGTAACAATGAAAGGTGCTAACCCTCTAGCTTTTCGCCTACACGGAGAGGAATGTGTGACTCAGTCCTCTGATTAGTCCTCTTACAGAAATTACTTTAATTTATACCCTGTTATCCTTTTCCGTGGGACTAACATTTGTTTAATTTTTTTCTCGTGAAATTTGAAAATGAAAGCGCAAGAAACGGTTTTCCGCATTTTTCTAGAAATGGGTAATTATTTTTCCCATACATACAAACATAATAAGGCCTCTTTTACCGTTACAGTGTAAATGTTTGCTTTTCCCGATTTATTTTATTATATTTTCCGTGTACGTAGGACCCGGCTTCAGGGGTGTGCGGGGGCCTCATCACCTCTGGTGGGAATAACCTTCGAATACCTAGCAATCGGAAAATTCCTGTGACCGGGAAATCAGTAGAAAATTATTTCACAATGTCACTTACGTCTAGTAATTCTGTTTCATCGAGACAAATTGCTTAATATTTAGCTCTAGGCTTTTCCGTTGGAACTCCAGCCTGCATGCCCTCTTGAACTATTTATTATGTGGCTTTTTGTTCCCAAGTTATATTTTGTTACTTGTCTTACTGTTTGCCCAATGTTCTTCTATATTTCGTTTCACTCTTTAAACATTCTTTGTGTTTTCAGAATTTCTTTATTAATTGATAACATCACGAGGTAACGGTAATATGCTGCTTTATAACTTGTGAAGTTCAGTTTATATCCTAGCATTACCATAAAATCTTGTTCATACTTTTGTGCTTTTTCTGACGGCATTCTCTTTGCAGCTATTATAGCTTTCAGATATTTACTCCAAATCTGTAGTTTGCTTATTTATTCTTTTCGTTTAATCTCCAGATTTACGCGTTTACAGTAACTTTTTCATAGTCGGTTTTGCTGTTTTCCGTGCTTTTGTCTCTTAATTGGCCATTTTCCACTTTTACTTTGTATTTTTCTCAAGTCACTGCTAATATACAGCGTTATTCAATTTCTAGATCTGACAATAATGTTTTTCAAAAACCATAAGGAATACGGACATGCTTCAGTCGGTCAAAGCTGCACGTTCTGATACTGAATACTAATCAAAAAAGATAGTAATATTACTTATCCGCAATCACCTTATAATTGAAGTTTTATCCACACTTATGAACCGTACCACTTTATCCACTAGTGGAATAATGAAATTACTTTATTCCACTAGTGGGATAAAACCATGTTACTTACTACTGCATTGTTGGTAGCACTGTCAAGCTATGCCAAATTCGAAATTTGTAGGTTAAGTTCTGCGTCAATCTGTGTCAAATAACAAACAAAACTTAACCTATTAACCTCTCGAATTTGACATAGACTGACAATACACTTCAGTACTGCCAAACGTATAACATTTGATCTTTCGGTACTTTGCAAATTGTCACTATGACTTTTCATGGCTTTCAATACAAAACGTATGTTTTTTTAGATATTTATTAAGTTGTTGGATAAAACGTTGTATTGCATTCGCGTTTAGTTGCGTTTTATCCACTTAAAAAAATTAAAAGGTCGAACTGCTTTCTCGCGTTTAAACATTCTTGCGTGGATAAAACGCCATCTAAAACACTAATACAATAAATAACTACAATATTCATTATAAGTCGCGTATTATATTAAAGAGATCAAAACCAGTTTGACATTATTAGAACACGTTTTAAGAAGAATTTAAATTTGATTTTATATTTTCATTTGTTGGGATTCTATAATTTTGGAGATAATAACTGCCTAGTAACGTTGTTACTTTAAATATACGTTAAAGGTAGCACTGAAATCGTTGATAATATCTTATTTTTCCTTAAAGACATTTTTAAAGTTGTTTACATTAGAACATCGGACAATGTGAGACCGTAACGAATTCCAATTACTAATTATTCGTACACTCAAAAAGTTCTGATATCATGCTTGATTGTGTACTTTTGGCTATAGCCCAGACAGATTAGACAATTTTAAGGGAAACCTAAAAAAAAGTACTTCTTTTGGCAAAAATGCTCCTCAGTGCCCTAGGAACGACCTTTTAGAAGTCCCTGTCTCTGGGATGCCAACTTCATAGTTTTTTTGAAGCAAGAAGCAGAAGAAGAAAGCGCGTGTTTATTAGAAAGAATCACGATGTACTAGCTTGTTCGTTCATATTACAGAAAGAAGTCCAGTCAAATGGTGCTCAAAAAGGGCGAATAGGGGAAAGTTTTGCTGGAGGTTTATATTTGGTTCCTATATGTTTTTTAGGGCTCTGTATACGAACATCAGGTTTTCCAACAAAAATGTTGACTGGAAATAGTTTTTTAAGCAAAAACGGGGTAAAAACCGATTTTTTTAAATTTTTCTAAAATTACCGGAAAGCTATCCATTTTTCGTAAATGTTGAACCTATATGAAATGAAATAAGATAAAATTTCCTACATTTCATGTACTTGAGGTTTTTTTCCGACCACTCGTTCAGCCGCGAGAGCGCCGCGAAGTTATAGTCCAGTCAAATGGTAGAAAATAGGGGAAAGTGTTGGTGGAGTTTTGATATTTTGTTCGTATATGCTTGTTGGGTCCCTGCACATGTATATCAGGTTTTCCAACAAAAAATTTGACCGAAAACACGTTTCTTTAAGCAAAAACCGTGTAAAACCCGATTTTTTTAGTTTTTCTAAAATTACCGGAAAACTATCCATTTTTCGTAAATATTGAACCATTATAAAATGAAAGAAGATAAAATTTCCTACATTTTATATATTTAAGGTTTTTTTCTCGGACCAATCGTTCAGCCACGAGAGCGCCGCAAAGTTATAGTCCAGTCAAATGGTAGAAAATAGGGTAAAGTTTTGGTGGTTTTGATATTTGGTTCCTATATGGTTTTAGGGTCGCTGTACACGAATATTAGATTTTCCAACAAGAATTTTGACCGAGATCACGTTTTTTTAAGCAAAAACTATGTATAAAATCTGTAACACGATTCACCCAGAACTTCCCTCGTCGACATTGTGGCACTAAATAATTTTTAAAATCAAATTAACTAGGAGTCAAGATATATTCACGTTTCTAATAAATTAAATAAATTTTCAAATAAAAAAAGTGTATCCCGCTGGGGTTTGAACCTACCGCATCTGCAGAGCGATCGTAACCGCACCCCTGCGTAGAGATCGTATCTGCATCGATAAATCCAACTACGCCACCGATTCTCTCCGAAATAAGTCCGGCGGCCGCCTCTCTTGAACAGAACGGTGTAATTGCTGAAATGTTTTTACTCTTTTGTGCCATTATTCTGTATCGGTTGAGTCTTATTTTCGGCAAATGTAAAGCCTGACCTATGTGAAAGTTATTACTTCCTTCTATTTAAAAATTAACCCAAAATAAACAACATTTTATATTTTCAAGGTGCTCACCCTGTATATATTTGTATGAGATTGTACCGATTTCATGCGAGGTAGATATATAATATGTGTGTAAAATATCGTCTTCTTCCGTCCGTTTTTGAGCTATACTGCCAACAGACAGACAGACAGACGGAATTAAGAAAACTTCTTTTTCATTATCTAGGGACCTTGAAACGTGAAGATCTGAAGAAATCTCGGAAGGTGATGTTTTCGTGGTTACAATACTTCCTTCGTCTTTCAGACGTTCGTGTTTTTGTTTATTTTTTAAAATTATTGTTAAAATTTTATTATAAATATTCTAAATATTTTTTTTTATTTCCAGTTTTTTTACCTTTAAATTAATCTAAGTGAGCGGATAGCCGCGCAAGCAAATGCTCGCCTCTCAGGCGACCGGCCCGGGTTCGAATCCCGGCGGCCTCTAAAGGACTTTAAAAAATCGTACGTTCAACGGCTACCACGCTAACATCTGTGGTAGTCGATAACCCCAAAACAAGGGAACCCTTCCTCACTTTCGACGGGAAAGGCTAGCCACCTACCCGGCCTAAGGGCAAAGAAGGCTCATAGAACCACTTTGTGGTTATTAGATGCTACTGGCGTATAATAAGAGGAAGAGGAAAAAGAAGAATTAATCTAGTGACATTTTTGCCAATCTAGTGATTTTTTCCACCCCAAGCTAGTGACTTTTAGAATTTTGACCTGGCAGCACTGGTACTTGAGGTTGTTTTCTCCCATCAATCGTTTAGCGAGCGCCGCGAAATTATAGTCCAGTCAAATGGTAGAAAATAGGGGAAAGTTTTAGAGTTTTGATATTTGGTTCTTATATGTTTTTTGGGTTGCTGTACGCCAATATCAGGTTTGCCAACATTTGATTTATGAAGATTCATTTCATATTCCATTTTGACGAAAAATTGATAGTTTTCGAGTTACTTTGAAATAAACTGGGATAATTCCTTAACTTCGCGCGGCTTTGGCGGGTGAACGATTGATTGGAGAAAAGAACCTCTAGCAGATAAAATGTAGGAAACTTTATCCTCTTTCATTTCATATAGGTTCAATGTTTACGAAATTGCATAGTTTTCGAGTAATTTTAGAAAAACTATAAAAAATAAATAAATAAATAAATAAATCTTTATTGTGTAAAGAAAAAACACAAATTACACAAAAGGTATGAACTCGGCTACGCCGTTCTTCCGTCCTACCTGATAATATAATATATGGTGCGCATACGTTCACTTAAAAGTAGTACAAAATTAAGATTAATAACAAAAAAAATATATAGAATCTCTATTTTTGATCATAATGTTTTGTGATCAGTTTAGCATATTTAACAAACTCGTAAGAATTTAGACGGAGCTGATTCGCTACCATATTTAACAATAAAGGGGCATTATATGAGAAGGAGCCCTCATATTTACTAGTAACATGCTGTGGGATGGTAAAATCATTAATATTTCTAATGTTGACATCATGGATGTCTGATCGTCTTAACAACAAGTTATATAAATATGCGGGCGTCTTATAAATTAAAAGTTTGTATAGGAAAATAAGAAATAAATATTTTACTCTATCTATTATTTTTGGTTCCGATATAATTTCAAAATATGGGGTAACATGTGTGCCATAGGGAATATTGCAGACAAATCGGATACAAGCACTTTCAATGCGTTGTATTTTTTGTTTGTTATAATTAGGCAGAAAATTATAATATACAATGCTACAATAGTCGATGTGCGGATAAATGAGTGTTTTAACAAGTTTTAACTTTATATCTCCATTAAGTTGATATTTCAGATGATACAACGATTTTAACTTAAAAAACGTAGTTGTATATACATTGCTAACATGTTCATTAAAACATAACTTATTATCTATATACAGGCCAAGATTTTTTGCCGAAGAGACCCATTCAATCGGGCTCCCGTCGACTAACAGCACTTGAGTACAAATAACTTGTTTTTGTCGCTCGGGGCCGATGCACATGGCTACAGTTTTATTAGGATTAACTTTTAGTCCATTGCAACGACACCAGCGGTACACATTTTCTAAATCGATATTTATTAAATTAACTGTATCTGTGGCGTTGATATTATTGCAGATTTTATATAGCTGCATATCATCTGCATATAAGTGTAATTGACAAGTTTTTACAGCTGTAGGCAAGTCAAAGCAAAAAATAGAAAATAAGATAGGCCCAAGGATGCTGCCCTGAGGAACGCCACTTTTAGTTACTCCTAACTCAGAGCATACTTGGTTACTCATTTTAACTCTTTGCATTCGCTGTTGCAAATAATCTTCAAACCATGTCCTGGCACCATTATCAAAACCAATATACGACAGTTTAGCAATTAACAGCTCGAAATCGACTAAGTCGAAAGCTTTACTTTGATCCAATAACACCAAAATCGTAGAAGATGCTTTTTCAAAAGCGGTGGCAAAATCATCAACTACTTTTAATAGTGCTGAAGAAGTGCTATGTTTTTGACGAAAGCCCGATTGCCTTTTAGGCAAGATTTGAGAGTTTTCTAGGTATTGGACTACTTGTTTTACTATAATTTTTTTTAAAATTTTTGAAAACGCAGGTAATATCGATATTGGCCTTAATTCGTTCAAGGAGACCGGATTTCTTACTTTTGGTATGGGGATCACTTCGGCGATTTTCCAGGTATTTGGAAACACACCGATGTTAAGAGACTGATTAAATATATCTCTTATTGCATCAATGCAATGAGGTAATACAAGAGTAATCATTTTTACATTGATGCAATCTATACCGTATGCCTGAGATTTAATGCTTTTTAAGCTTTCGTAAATATCTTCGTCAGTAATGGTTTTGATTGAAAATTGATTATCATCATTTAATTTGTTTTGATTAAAATGAGTTAACAAATTTGGATCGACAGTCGAACCTCCAGCCACGATTAAGAAATAATTGTTTATTTCATCGGGTTGTCTCAAATGACCTGGCAATCCATACGCTTTAGTTTTAGCACAGATTCCCCAGTCCTTAAGTTGTTTCCACAGTACTTTGGAATTTTTTTTGTGTTGTGCAACAGTGTATTGCATATACGCTTTTTTCTCTCTTTTTACTGCTTCCTTTACATAGTTCCTTAAATCTACATAATACTGTCTGCTAGCAACAGATTTAGTGAGTAGATATTTTTTATGCGCTTTGTTCTTTATTCGGATCATTTGCTTTAAATTATAGGTTATATATGGCTGATAATTGCGTTTTGTCTTAACAATACACAGAGGAGCATGCATGTCAAATAGATACAGGATAGTTTGAATTAAATATTCAATACGCAAATTAATATCTTCAATATTTTTTATAGAATCCCAATTAACTCTAGCTGCATCGTAATCAAAATTATTTAAGTCAAAGTGTTTGTAGTTTCTGTACCACAAATAACTTAAGGAAGGTTGATCACATTCTATTTTTAGTGTAACATATACCAGCAGATGATCGGTATTATTATTTAAATCAATCGTATCACAGTGCTGAAAGTTTAGATTTTCGCTGATACAAATTACATCTATCAATGATTCAGATGTAGAAGTTATCCTAGTAGGTTTGGTTACAACTTGTTTTAAATCAAAATCAGAAATACCAGTTGTAAATAATTTAGAATCTAACTAATAAGTTTACATTAACATCACCCATTAAGACTATATATTGAGTTTCTAGATAGACCTGCTCGATACAATCGAACACTTCATTTAAATATCTTGCACTAATACTAGGAGGTTTATAAATAACACCCAAACCAATTTTAATATTATTAGTACATACCAGTAACCATAACTGTTCAATTCCATTTTCACTAACGGAGGCGATTAATTGTTTAAACTTGTAGTCACTTTTAATGAACACCGCCACTCCTCCTCCACGCGTAGGTCTATCCATTCTAATCAAATTATAGTTAGGGATTTTAATATATTTATCTGAATATCCTGGGTCTAACCACGTTTCTGATATAGCAATTGCGTCTTGATCACTTTCTAACACAAAATTTTTAAAACTTGTAAAGTTTGATATAATTGAACGAATATTGATGTGACTAAATGTAATTAATCGTTTTTTGACTTTGCAATTGTGGGTGTGCCGTTAACATATTTTATAAATAAATTATCTTCTCCATTTTGTTTCCTATCTTGATATTCTTGAAGTAATCTTGCTGCATTTAGTTTGATCTGTAGAAATAGCAACATTAAAGTTATTGTTGTTTTTGAGTTTTCTTTTGTTCTGTAAAATTGCAAGAACATCTTCCCTAGAGTGAAGCTGAACTTTCAGGGGCGCTGTTTTGTTATTTTGAGAACGACCCAACCGATTCACTTTTAGATTTGTAGTTTGTACATTAGGGGCAATGCTTTTAATTATATGTGATGCATTCTTTAAATCATCATTATTTTCATCCAGTTTAAATATAATAATATTTTTCTCGTGTTTTCGCCTTTCAGCCACTTCACTAATTATTGTCTCGGTGCTGCATAGATCCTTGCCTGTTTTCTTTTCGTGTTTTAATGCCTTGATTTCTTCTTGTAGCGTATTAACCGTCTTTTGTAAATTTTCAATTTCTTTTAAAAGCGCTTGACCTCCCACGTCGTTGGGAACTTCTTCAGATCCTTTATCTATACATGCTGTGCATTTCCAAATACAGCCAGGTATACTTGATATAGCATCGTACTGGGTTTTTGGTATATCGACGCATTTGATATGATATATACCGGAACAAAAAAGACACGATAAACTGGCAGCCTTGGACGGAATTGGGGCTCTGCATGTTTTACAATTACTCGACATCCTGGTTGTTGAAATTTGATCAGAAACACATACAAATTTTATTCAAGCAAGAATCTTAAACACTGTGAGCGCAACCACACAACACGTCTACACTCCACCACTTCTGAATTCTATTTGGTATTTTTACACAGTTTTTACTTAAAGAAACGTATTTCCGGTCAAAATTCTTCTTGGAAAACCTGATATTCGTATACAGCGATCCAAAAAGCATATAGGAACCAAATATCAAAACTCCATAAAAATTTTCCCCTATTTTCTACCATTTGACTGGAATATAATTTCGCGGTTCATAAAATGTAGGAAATTTTATCCTCTTACATTTCATATAGGTTCAACATTTACGAAAAATGGAGAGTTTTCGGGTAATTTTAAAAAAACTAAAAAAAAAAACGTTTTTTACACTGTTTGTTTAAAAAACTATGTATCCGGTCAAAATTCGTGTTGGCAAACCTGATATTCGCGTACAGCGACCCAAAAAACATATCTCTTTAGCCTTCCGTCGTCCATGTTTGAACATAGGCCTCTCTCCTTTCTTTCCATCTTGCCTGGTCGCTTGCTGTTCTTATCCATGCTAGGCCTGCCGTTTTCTTAATATCATCTTACCATCTTGTACGCGGTCGCCCTCTTCCTCTTTGTCCTAACCACGGGCTCCAATGTATAATACTGTTTGACCATCTTTTGTCTGGGTACCTGGCTACATGACCTGCGTAATCCCATTTTAATGTCGCTATTCGTTGAACCACATCAGTCACACCAGTTATGCTTCTTATGCGTGTTATATTATGAATAGACAATGGTCTCCTGTGTAAAACTGCAAGCTTGCAACCTTGAACGATAAATAGCTTCTTTATATGAATTGCAAGTCTGCAACCTTGAACGCACGTGGCTTCCTGTCTCACGCTCCCTTTTAGAGATAACGCTTATCTTAGCTGATTAGGCATAGTATATATACTAGTAGCTTGCACTTCTAAGTTAAGCTCCAGTCAGTCGATAAGTTCCATTGTGTTCGTATCATAGCTAGATGTAAGAAATTGTCCGGCGGCTAGCTGTGTGCTTCCAATGTTATATTTCATTGTAAAATAAAAATAAACGTTTTTTAAAAAGTCGTTTCGGCGGCCTTTTAATAAAACTGGCGCAGTCGTTCGGATTTGTGGAGGAAAACCTGGAAAACTACAAACATCGAGTCGACCAGCAACTTTCCTTGAGGTTCAGCTCTTTGCCACAAATCGAAACCTACCACCCAGCGGATCTTCGGACATCTCCAACAGGGACAAACATCGCCCGATCGTGAGAAGCGCCCGTCGACCCAGCTCCTGCTCCTCCGTGGTTATTGGAACCATCTGGTCATTGGGACCACTCTTGATCATTGGGATCAGTCTCTGGTATTGGCAACGTCAACAACGACGACCCCAGGACAACTTTTGGATAACGCTCTAGCGCAAAGCTGGACTATCCAAGTCGGACTTCAGGACCTCTGTGCAGGCCAGCCGACATCAATAGGATCGACGCATCCTTTTTGAAGACAACAGGACGTAGCTTGATCGCACGCCGTTCGTCAATTTTAACGCACAATGTAAGTGCATATTTTTATAATAATTTTCAAGCTTTAGAGAAAAAGCAAAGGTATATTTTTAAAAATAATAATTTTCAAGCTTTAGAGAAAAAGCAAAGGTATATTTTAAAGGCAACAAAGTAACGACTATTAAAGCGTTCGCCTAAGTAATAATTTTTAAGTTTTAAAGAAAAAGCAAAATAATTAATTTTAAAGGCAACAAAGTAACGTAATATAATTTTCAAAAGTAATAATTATTAAAGCGTTCGCCTAAACAACAAAGTAAAAATTTCAAAGGCAACAAAGTAACGTAATATAATTTTCAAAAGTGATAATTATTAAAGCGTTCGCCTAAAACAACAAAGTTAACTAATATAAAGTTTTAAAAATTATACTAACATAGTTTTAAATATTTATTTATAAGTTCAGGCAGAACGTAGTAAGCCAGACCAATTGCTGCACATAATAGGTGTGCTTAATTTGCATTTGTGCTTGCGTTCTTGCGCGTAGGATACCTACCCCTGTTAAACATCCCCTAGTCATTAAACTGTTTACTAACATAAATAAAAATTAAAAATAAGTGAAACAAATAAAGCAAAATTAATTTTTGTCTATAAAATTTTTATGTTTAGATCACTATTATCTTGAATCATTAGTTAAAACACCTGTAATTATATTTTGAAACAATTGTAAAAATTTTATGTCACGAGATCGATCACGCTCACCAAGGAATTCAATCCCTAGAATTTTATTTTTAAATAATTGTAACAACCCAAATATGGTTGATCAAAACGCATCATTGTTTCCCCCACATTTTAATGTAGCTTTATTAAATGAAATTCCCACATATGATGGTAATCAAGCCACTCTTTCGGAATTTATCAGATCCGCAGAAATCATTGCAACTAAATTTTGTACAGAAAATTTAAACGATTATATCAACCAAGTAATTTTAAATTCGATAAGGAATAAATTAAAAGGTCAAGCGTGAGAAGTAATCACAGGTTACCAGTATGATACTTGGAAAGACTTAAAAAATGTCTTAATTGAAAATTTTGGCGACCAAAGGTCAGAATTGAATCTATTAATTGATTTAACTAAATTAAAACAGAATAAAGACTCTCCCATAGAATTTTTCAATAAAGTTAGAACTCATTTAGCTATTTATAATTCAAAAGTTTCTCTGAGTCAAGAATCAAAAGATATTATCACTCATAAATTAAAAGCTAACAAAGATTTAGCACTTCGCACTTTTACAAGTGGACTAAATGAAAATTTAGGAAGCTTCGTAAGAAGTAGAAATCCAACTTCACTAGAACAAGCGTTAAGCATAGTAAAAGAAGAAATCGATATCAGATATTCTCAAAATCAAAATAATTTTCAAAGTCAGAAATTAAATAAATCAAATTTAACTTCCAATATTCAAACACAAAATTCATATAAACCTAAATTTAATAACCCAAATTTTATGCAAAGACCATTCCAACAAAATCGAAGTAATTTTAATCAAAATCCCAACTATTTTAAAAGTCCAACAAATTTTAATAATCCTAATAATTCTAGAATAACTCAAAATTCAAGCTTTAATGCATTTGCACCAAAACCAAATTTTTCACCAACAAATAAACCAGAACCTATGGACTTTAGCACTATAAAAAGACCAGCTACTCAACAAACAAATTTCCCTAATAAATATCGAGCAAACTCTCAAAACGTCAATAGAAATTTTAATCAACTATTTTATCACAGTAATGTTCAACAAGAAAATTCCCCTGTTGATCATGAAAATCTAACAGAAAATTTATTCGAAAACACTCCTGAAGAAAATAAAAATTTCATTGAAAATTCATTCAAAAATTCTCAAGAAAATCCAGAATACAACCAATCAAACCTATATTTTCAAAATGAACCCCAAGACTTGGACATTACATCAGATTATTATGAATTTCCAGATCCAAAAGATACAGTAAATTTTCACTAAGAGCCTCGGAAAAGCATATTTTAACTTTTAATATAAATTCAAAATCAGATCTTCCTTATATTATAATTCCCGCCACTGGCGATAAACTTTTAATTGATACAGGTAGCTCACAAACAATAATTTCTCCAGAATTTGTACAACAACATTTTCCAAATTATATTTATGAAACAGAATTCGAGATAATTACATCTCATGGAATTTCTCAACATAACTTAATTGCAGATTTACCAATCCCCAGTCTTTTTTATGAAAACGGAACACATACATGTTATTTATATAATTTTAACCCAGACTATATAGGACTTATTGGATCCGACTTATTTTCAAAATTATCCGCACGAATAGATTATAAATGGATGCATATTCAGACAGAAAGAGCTACGATACCATTTTATTACAACCCGTAAAAATTAAACAAAAAAAAGTGAAACTAATGTAATTTTTCAAAACCTAAAAATTAAGATTTTTATTTTTCTCAACAAAACCTACAGTTAACCCTGTGTACAGAACTTTTCGTAAAATTTATCAGCATAAAAAAATGTAACTAAAATAACTCCAAAATTAAAATTTAATGAAAAAGGCATGACTAAGCCTTCAGCAATTGAAACCATACAATAATCAATTTAAAACAAGCGTAATTAATACTTTAAACGAAATACAAGAAATTAATGTTTATAATCCTTAATCTTATAAAAATAAAATTATGAACTCAACAAAAATCAGTCTATCAGATTTAACAACTTTAATATAAAAACTCCAAACAATAAAAGTATTTTAGATAATTAATTTAAATAACAATTTTTTAACAACTTTAATATAAAAACTCCAAACATTAAAAGTATCTTAGATAATTATTTTAAATAACAATTTAAAAAAAACAATTTAAGACTAAAACCAATGCACATATAATTTCAAAACTGACGAAAAGTCAACTCATAAGGTTTAGTAACTCAAACATAAATTTGTAAAATATTTAGATTATATAGCTCCTTCTAAAGTAGGAATAAAATCAGATTCATCTAAAAATTCAATAATCAAAATTTCCCAGCACTTAAAAATCTAAATAAAATAATTTTTAACCAAATAGTCTACTAAAGAACATTTATCAAAAATTTTGCCAAAATAACTAAATTTTTAACCGTGTGTTTAAAGAAAAAAATAAGATTGTTCACACCCTTGAATTTTTGAAAAACTTTAAGTATTACAAATAAATTCTAATAAATAAATCAGTAACTTCAAATATCAAAAGTATTTTAAAAAAATAACATCTTAAGAAAAAACTTAAGACTAAAATCATTTAAATCAGAAAAAACTCAAATAAAAATTATACTTAACAAACAAACAAGACCTAAGCTTGTATTAATCTAGTATTTACAATTTTAATAATCACAATATTTCTCGCGTTAAAACTAAGATGTTCACAGCAACATACCTTTATAATTGATATTGCTAAAGGAAAACAAAGAAAAACCTTTACAACCATTTAAAATTAAATTGAAATTCAGAAAAGTCAAACATTTCAATTAAACGAAAAAGTATTTATTAAAACAAATCTCAGAAGTAAAGATTAAATTTAAAATTAAAACCCATTCAGAAAGATCAAACATTTCAATTAAACGAAGAAGTATTATTTAAAATAAATTTCAGAAGTAAAGATAGAATTTAAAATTAAAACCAATTCGGAAAAATCAAACATTCCAATTAAATGAAAAAATATTTGTTAGAACTAATTTCAGAAGTAAAATTGAAATTCAAAATTAAATCTAATTTTTTAAAAAATATGGAAATATAAAACACCCTGACTAAAAGGAACTATTGCTCTCTCTTTTTCAGGATTACTACACTCTTCATCGCCTGTACCCTGCTGACTCAATCACTAGTTATACAGAGCGATATTATTATTAAAAATTTAAAAGATAATCCTGGATTATATCCCCTAAACTTAGGAAACGTAGTGCTTAAACAAAGCGAATGGACGCTTATTAGAAATGTAGACTATACCCCTATATTTGTTAATTATGACACACTTAGAACTAATTTAATGAAAATAATACCGTTACTTGAAAATAAAAGTTACGTTATTGAATATACAAAATTTAAAAGGATTGATGATGTTATTATCAATCATAACAATTTACTCATAATATTAAAACAATATCTTGAAAAAACAGATAAACTCTTAAGTCAATTATTTCCTGATGTTAAACACAAAATTAATAAAAGAGGACTTTTCGATGGACTTGGATCCGCTTTCAAATTTTTAACTGGAAACCTCGACGCCAACGATGGAGTCAGATATGAATCTATGATTACTAAATTGCAAGAAAGCAATAAAATTCAAAATGACGTTATATTAGAACAAACTAAAATTTTAAATGATACCATCTCAGTAATCAATGATATAGCAAAGAGTCAAGAATTATTAGACAGAAATATAAATAAAATAATTTTACAAAATGAGGAATTAGGCAAAAATCTCGCTACATACTCCTTAAAAACAGTCTTGCTAGAAGCAATTCAATTTTTGCAACTACTTATTAACACTTGTTTGGAACTAGAAAATGCATTAACTTTTGCCCAAAATCAACAGATGCATATGTCATTAATTGATAATGACGATTTAATTGAAAATCTAAATGAAATTTCGACGTATCTCAATAGCATATCAGAAAAAGCTTTAACTATTCCATATCCTGCAGAGTTACAGTATTTACATTTATACGAGTCAATTATCATTACAAAAGTTTATCAAGTTAAAAACAGAATTACATTTATATTCGAAATACCTCTTACTTCCAAAACTAACGATTATCAAATGATACAATTAATACCATTTCCGATTTTTATCCAAAATTATCAATTTCGTATGATTATACCTACTTATAGTACTTTATTATTTAACGTTAAAAACAGCATTCCCATTGAAATAAGTCATTGTAAACTTAAAACTTTAGACACCTACTTTTGTAATCAAAATAACTACTTTGAAATCCCTAACGACAAATTGTGCGAAACACAACTTCTGTCATTTAATAAAAATAAAACATGTATCCCTTATTTATTCAATTTAACAGAGACCAAAATATCACAAATAAATCCTGCGACGTGGTTAATATCTTCCCCATCTGAAGCAATATTGGACGTCAAATGTAAAAATCAGAATTTTAGAAAAGGAATATCTGGCACTAACCTCTTACACCTCAGTTCAGACTGTCTTGTTTCAATAAATCAAAAACACATGTTATTCACCGCAAAAAGAACCTCAAATGAAATTGTTAATTTAAAAATTTCAAACATTGACCGCTTAATAATTCCTGAATCAAACCACATAAATGTTTCAAAGATTGACTTGATACCTGTTGACACCCAGAAATTGGTTGAGGACCGAATTAAGCTTAATAAATATGAAAATTTGTTAAAACCTGTTAATTATATTAAATCTGATAATTTAAGTGTGTCTGCAATTATATTTACTCTGTGTACTATTCTTATGTTAATAATTTTTATATTGTATTTGTATTATAATAGAAACACAATGAAGATTAAACTTATTAGATTTTTAAATAAAGATTTTGAACCGGTTAACGTAAATGCATAAGTTTAATTTTCTTTTCTCTTTGTAAGTTCAATGGAGGCATATTTGAATACCACCCATTGAACATTTTATCGGCGGACGTGTTATATTATGAATAGACAATGGTCTCCTGTGTAAAACTGCAAGCTTGCAACCTTGAACGATAAATAGCTTCTTTATATGAATTGCAAGTCTGCAACCTTGAACGCACGTGGCTTCCTGTCTCACGCTCCCTTTTAGAGATAACGCTTATCTTAGCTGATTAGGCATAGTATATATACTAGTAGCTTGCACTTCTAAGTTAAGCTCCAGTCAGTCGATAAGTTCCATTGTGTTCGTATCATAGCTAGATGTAAGAAATTGTCCGGCGGCTAGCTGTGTGCTTCCAATGTTATATTTCATTGTAAAATAAAAATAAACGTTTTTTAAAAAGTCGTTTCGGCGGCCTTTTAATAAAACTTGCGTTCGTTGCGTATTCGGTCTTTAAGAGAGATGCCTAGCATGAGCCTTTCCATTGCTCTCTGGGTGACTCTTAGTTTGTTGGTTAGTTGTTGTGTTAATACCCAGGTTTGCGCTCCATAAGTTATAACCGGAAGTATGCATTGGTCATAAACTCGTGTCCTAAGATGGATTGGTATTTTTCTGTTTTTTACTACGTAGCTAAGTTTACCAAATGCTACCCATCCTAGTCTTCTCCTTCGTTCAATTTCTGCTGTCTGGTTCTCCTTTCCCAGTTTCAATATTTGCCCCAGGTATATATAGTGGTCAACATTCTCCACAGTTTTGGATCTTATTTCTATTCGTGGGTCTTCTTCACACATAACTTTTGTTTTGCTTAAGTTCATTCGTAGGCCTATTTTATTCGCTTTTGCTTCTAGTTCTGTGAGCATGGTTTTCAGATCTTCTTTAATATCGGTTATCAGGACTACATCATTGGCGTATCGTAAGTTATTCAATCTTGCGCCATTCACGTTTATCCCTTTTTCCTCCCATTGCAGATTTTTAAATATATCTTCCAGAGCTAATGTAAATAATTTTGAAGATATCGGATCTCCCTGTCGTATCCCTCTTTTAATTGGAATGTTATTCGTATTTTCATGTAGTTTAACACTTACTGTAGCTTTTTCGTATATGTTATTTATTATTTGTGAGTATCTGTAATCTACTCTTGCATTTCTAAGCCCTGTTGTTATTGCCCATTGTTCAACCGTATCGAAGGCCTTTTCAAAATCCACAAAGGCTAAGTGTAATGGTAGGTTATATTCAGCGGCTTTTTCAGTCAGAATTCTCATAGTAAGAAGATGGTCATTCGTGCTGTAGTTACTTCTAGACCCTGTTTGCTCAATAGTTTGATATCCGTCTAGTTTCTTGGTTAAGCGGTTGTTCAGGATCTTTGTGAATAACTTATAGATCTGTGATAATAAACTGATAGTTCTGAGGTAGTTATCTATTATGCCAGGGCTATTAAGCGTTTTGACGCCGCAGTTACGGTCTAACAATATACTAAAACATAAGTGGACAGGTATAATTGTTCAGGATTTTAATTATTTCAATCTTATCATCACGTACCTTTCATTCACTTATAGTACTTTACTTTAATACTCAAATCGCTCTTCATATGGTAAGGACTCGCTCATGCAATTTTTCAACTGAATGTAATTTTGGTGTACGGTGGAAAAGGCAACTAGTCAATTAGTTGGCGTAGATAAATACTTACATATTTTTGGAAGAAGCTATACAGGATAATTGAATTAGCTATGTGAGAAGCTTATTTTAAATCAGTGGAGACCTAGATTCACGGCTTGATGTAGTTGTTTCAGTGATTCATTGTTGAATGTGTAGTTCACTCTTGAATAGTTATGTCCGAAATTGAAGACACCATATCTGCCTGTATTAATAGTAAAAAGCAATTTGACTGTCCATTGACATCAAGTATCCAGGTATCCGCATTTGCAATGGATAGCTGAAATTCGCTCCATTCCATTCATTCTCAACATCACATTTTCCTTTCTAAATATTCGACGATGTTTGACATGGACAGAATTAATTTAATGGTACAATGAAACGAGGATAGTGACAAGAAAACTAGCACGTGTTTACAATGACAACATAATGTCAAATTGAATAACCCTTTACAGGTTTTTATACTCGTAATTCTGGAAGTTTTTGGCATAGTGTCATTTTTTTATTATTTCCATATCTTTCTGTACTTTCAAGTTGTCAAGCAGACCATTTTCTAGCTTAGTTTAACCTGCTCCGGTATTTCACTTATGTTTAGAACGGTTACTAATAAATTTCTCTTTTGCTTTTCTCTTTTGGTACGCTTACAATTTCGATCTATTGTTTCAAAATAGACAAAACTTCAGATTGGATTCATTACTACATACATTTTGTAAAGTGTAGTGACCTTTTACATCGAAGGTAAAACTTCTCTTCGGTTTCCTTTTATAAATAACCTTCATCTACAGTGATTTTTATTTCTTTCCTCCTTTAATAGAGGAACTACATCCATGGGTTCTATACTGTAGCTTTTTCGTATATGTTATTTATTATTTATGAGTATCTGTAATCTACTCTTGCATTTCTAAGCCCTGTTGTTATTGCCCATTGCTCAACCGTATCGAAGGCTTTTTCAAAATCCACAAAGGCTAAGTGTAATGGTAGGTTATATTCAGCGGCTTTTTCAATCAGAATTCTCATAGTAAGAAGATGGTCATTCGTGCTGTAGTTACTTCTAGACCCTGTTTGCTCAATAGTTTGATATCCATCTAGTTTGTTGGTTAAGCGGTTGTTCAGGATCTTTGTGAATAACTTATAGATCTGTGATAATAAACTGATAGTTCTAGAATAATTGTCTGTCTCCTTTTTTGTACAGTAATACAACCACCGCGTTATTCCATTCCGTGGGAATTTTCCCTTCTTGAATACATTTATTAAATAGCTTGGTTAGTTTACCTAAAATTTCATTTTCACCTTCTTTTAACATCTCTGCCAAAATCTCGTCCTCACCTGGACACTTATTATTTTTTACATATTTTAGAGCATATCTTATTTCTTCTTCATCAATTTCTGGCATTTCCTCTTGAGTTTATATTTAATACCTTTCTCTCATAATTTAATTCTTGAGCTTGTTCTGCAATTTTTGAAGTGTATAGGTCTGTATAATATTGTTCTGTTACTTCCAATAATCCGTCTGCGTCTGTAATTTCTGTTCCTTCGTTATTCCTTAAACAGATTATTTTTGATTTTCCTTGCCCTCTTGTCAGACACCTCATATTTATATTTTCCTCTATTATTCTTACTTCCTTTTACTATAAGTATTGGATTCACCCCAAAAATTCGAAATTGAGTTTTCAACGGATCTTCACGTTTTAGAGTCCCCTGAATCCAAAAAACATGTTTTTGTTCATTGGTCTGTCTGTGTGTCTGTCTGTGTGTCTGTCTGTGTGTCTGTTTGTCTATCTGTGAACAGAATATCTCAAAAACGAAAAGAGGTATGACGTTGAAACTTCATATATAAGTTTTGCGTACTATCTAGATGCGACAGCAAGCTTTTGAAGAAAATTGCTTAACCGGAAGTAGGTGTTTACTCTTGTGATTTTTCAGTTTTTTTTCGATTTTTTCAAAAACGGCTCTAACGATTTTTTTTAAACTTTACATTTTTATTACATTTTTAATGTGTATTGATGTGAGATAGGTGATTTTCCAGTTGAATACTTCTAAAATGGGTTTCTTTTGTTTTTTTTTTCTATTTTTTTATTAACTCCTATTTTAAATAGAACACCCGGTATATTGTTACATTTTTGAATTCAGCTTAAAATTCTAGAGAAAAATTTGTCTCTTGAACTAACACTCTATTTTGTACCGTTTTTGTAAAATGTGTAATTTTTGAAAATTTTTGACAAATGCTTAAAAATTTAAAATCAAATTTTTGGCTTATTATAAGATCACTGTAAAAGGAAGGTGTATCACACCAGATTTTTCTATTTCCTTTTCGTAATGTTTTAATAAGTCTTTTCTTATCATTTTTCTAGTTGCTTTACACACTTCCCGAAATTCTTCATATTTGTTCTCCCTAAATAACGTCCTTCTTCTCTCTATCATATTTTTTGTTTCGTCGGTGATTTTATCTATTCTCTGTCTAGGTTTTTTCGCTATTTTTTGCGCTGAAGTTTTTAAAATTCTGGTTCATATCGGAACCAAATATCAAAACTCCACCAAAACTTTCCCTTATTTTCTACTATTTGACTGGACTAGTTGTTCAGAATGTAAAATTATACCCGTTTTCAAAATTTCTAAAATATTGTCTTATATTTATGAAACCGCGTGTACTCCGAGATGTAGCACTTGCAATTCCTTCTACGAGTAATAAAAGCGGTTTCATAAATCATTCAAAATTTCTGAATTTTTCCATTTCTTTATACTTTTAGATTCTGAACAAGATTATTTAATGATATTTTTCCATATTAAGAACGGAAAAGGTACTTTACCCGAACAAAATATGTTTTTAACTAGGTACTACCAATGCCTCCTTGACTTCTAAAAGGTCTCTCCTAGTGTACTAAGGAAAATTTGTGAAAAAAATCAGAACTAAATTTTTTTCTGAGGTAGTTATCTATTATGCCAGGGCTATTAAGCGTTTTGACGCCGCAGTTACGGTCTAACAATATACTAAAACATAAGTGGACAGGTATAATTGTTCAGGATTTTAATTATTTCAATCTTATCATCAAGTACCTTTCATTCACTTATAGTACTTTACTTTAATACTCAAAGTCGCTCTTCATATGGTAAGGACTCGCTCATGCAATTTTTCAACTGAATGTAATTTTGGTGTACTGTGGAAAAGGCAACTAGTCAATTAGTTGGCGTAGATAAATACTTACATATTTTTAGAAAAAGCTATACAGGATAATTGAATTAGCTATGTGAGAAGCTTATTTTAAATCAGTGGAGACCTAGATTCACGGCTTGATGTAGTTGTTTCAGTGATTCATTGTTGAATGTGTAGTTCACTCTTGAATAGTTATGTCCGAAATTGAAGACACCATATCTGCCTGTATTAACAGTAAAAAGCAATTTGACTGTCCATTGACATCAAGTATCCAGGTATCCGCATTTGCAATGGATAGCTGAAATTCGCTCCATTCCATTCATTCTCAACATCACATTTTCCTTTCTAAATATTCGACGATGTTTGACATGGACAGAATTAATTTAATGGTACAATGAAACGAGGATAGTGACAAGAAAACTAGCACGTGTTTACAATGACAACATAATGTCAAATTGAATAACCCTTTACAGGTTTTTATACTCGTAATTCTGGAAGTTTTTGGCATAGTGTCATTTTTTTATTATTTCCATATCTTTCTGTACTTTCAAGTTGTCAAGCAGACCATTTTCTAGCTTAGTTTAACCTGCTCCGGTATTTCACTTATGTTTAGAACGGTTACTAATAAATTTCTCTTTTGCTTTTCTCTTTTGGCACGCTTACAATTTCGATCTATTGTTTCAAAATAGACAAAACTTCAGATTGGATTCATTACTACATACATTGTAAAGTGTAGTGACCTTTTACATCGAAGGTAAAACTTCTCTTCGGTTTCCTTTTATAAATAACCTTCATCTACAGTGATTTTTATTTCTTCCCTCCTTTAATAGAGGAACTACATCCATGGGTTCTATATATTCTGACATATCCAACCAATTATCTTCGAAACGGTTGTCGATGGACATGTTATATATTGCATAGCTTTCTAATACTACTCCTGTGAAGAGATTTAAGCAGTGTAGATGTCAACCATTATTAGATATGGTGTAAATAGTTAATTTAATGGTACAACGATATGAGGGTAGTTACAAGACAAATTGTCAAATTGAATAACCGTGCACAGATTATTGTACTTGTAATTCTGAAAGTTTGTTGTTATAGTGCTATTTTTGGTACTGCAAGATGTTCCTCCATTTTAAATTTTCAAGCAGAACATTTTCTACAGTAGTTTTGAACTCGCCTCGGTTTTTGATTTATACTTAGACCGGTTACTAATACATTTTTTTTTGGTAGATTTATTACTTCGTTCTATCCTTTCAAAAAGTTAAAATTTCCTATGCAGATCTTCGCTTTCATATTTTATTTCCACATTTGTTTTTGTTTTAAAGCAGTTATGTTATGGTTGGTGTTCATTTCGTAGCCCTTTTAGTTCTATAACTTTTGGAATTGTTCTATAAATTTTGGAATTGTTCTATAATTATTATATGCTGCTAACCATTCAACTCGTCTGTCGTCAATCAAGAACTGGCCGATTTAACTGTATCAAGAGTGAAAAGCCTTTCCATTGAGTTGAAGCATCGAGGCATTCGCATCTGTAATATGATTATTGAACTTCATCCAATTCCATTAAATCACACCACATTTCGCTTTATAGATAAGCGAAGGGTAATATGCACGGAATGTCCGACTCTATTCAATAACTCATACATTTTGGAAAGTGTAGTGCAGGGTTAACTTGAATAAATTATGGGGTTTGTTTATATTTAAATGGTTATGCAGTGATCTTTTACATAGAAGTACCAACTTCACTTCGGTATCCTTTTATAAATATTCTCCATTTACAGTGATTTTTCTTTCATTCATCCTTTAAACATTTTGTGATGCGTATCGGTGGTAGTGCTGTGTAATTTTAGTATTAACTTTGCATTTCGCATTTTATATATTTTTTTAAATGCCTGGTGGTGGCGATGTATGCAGAATTACACGCTCTGTCCTAATTCAACGAATCTGGAAAAGGTGGTCAATTAACCTACGTCTCTTGCTACTCTAGTAAACAAAATACATAAAGACCTGAACGAAGAGCTTAAACAACAAATCCAAGCCTATTCTGACAAGGTGAGCCAATTAGAGCTTGAAAAAGTTTAAACTTAAGCCGTTTTTTGGCATAGTGCTAATTTTTGGTATTGGCATTTTCAATCTTTTAAGCAGAAAATGTTCTAGCTTAGTTTTTAACTTGCCCCAGTCTTTTGTATATGTATAGGGCGGGTACTAAAAAATGCCTTTGCTTTTTTCCTTTTGGTACACCTATAACTTAGTCACTATTTTTTCAAAATGTTAGAATAAGCTGTGCTGACCTTCGCGTCTTGTTTTAGTAAATTAAAAAAAATAGTGTTTTCGTTATCGTATGTTTGCTGTTCGTCTCTTAATTCTTTTATTTCTTTCATCAGTTTTGAAACCTGCTATTCAGTATTTTATAATTATATGCTACTAACTATGCGACTCATCTGTCATCGATTAAAAACTGATCACCGTAATTTAAAAACTTAGAAGTCCAATCAGGAAGGATTGCGCTGCTTATTTTTACACGTGTGTAATATATCGAATATACCACAGCTGAATATTTACAAAAATAGAAATAAATCTTTATTTTTAGAATATCTAGATACTGATAATAATTAAATAGACCCATGGGTACTTATTTTCAGCTTACTATCCATTCATAAAACTCATGAACTGTCAAGTTGGTACTTTGTTTAAATTCTGTTTTTGAACTTCTGTTTGTTGATTTTGGCAGCACTGAAATTTTTGAAATTTAATAACTTGCCTTATATCACACTTTCTTCTAAAAAAAATTTGTGCATATACTTCAATTGATTGAATTAATTTTTAAAAATGCACTTTGAAATGTATTTACATGTATTATAATTATTTAAGTTTCATGTTTCTTAAACTTCGCTTAACTTTTGACACATGTAACATAACCTAAATTTAAATATTACTAGAAATCACTAGATCCGAAGTATATACCAAAAAACAACTGTAATTTCCAGGCACACTCAGCAAATATTTAAAAAGTTTGACATTGACAGTTCATGAGTTTTGTGACTGGATTATACAAGTGATAATTACAATTTTAAAAGCGAAAGTGTCTGCAGTCCTACTGAAGAATTTCTCAGGAAGAAACGTGTTGCTAATTTTCTTCAGAAGGAGGCAACAGAAGTTGCAGTCACACTAGAAGGAGAAGCTACGGTAGGCGTGTAGTATTTCCTATATTATTTCTTAATTGACCAGTAGTAATACTCTCATGCTGTTCCCCAACTAACTGCGCATAAGATTTATTAGAATTAATTCTACTGTGGCCAGTAATTGCCAGTGGCGTAACTAAGATTTTGCTCTGGGGGGTGTTCTGGGAGAGTGATCAACCTTACAATAAAAATTTTAAAAAATGAGTGTACTGTAAAGTATAGTAGATTTTATTTCTACAGGACTTGCAGTAGGCCTTGATTTAACTTCTTGGCAGTATAGACCACCTAGTTACACTTAAGAATTTATTTTTTGCTTATTATTTGCTTATTAACCAAAAGACGTCAGAAATAATTATTTGTTAAATAAATAACAACTTAGCTTTGTAATGCAGCATACCGTATGAATGATGCATTTAATTTAAATAATATTCAGATATCTAATGTATATCATATGATGTAACAGTTGTATGTTTTAAATAGTGGGGTTGTAAGGGCAACCAGACAAAGGGTTGTTTATATTTAGTAGTACTAAAATAACTTGAATTGATAATCTACGAGAAATAGTCACGTTAAGGGTTAAATTCCCATTAATTGTGAATAATAATAATAATTGATGATTTGATACGTAGTAGCAATATAGTATTCTCTACGATCAAATTTGACTTTAAGTCACAAATATTATACAAATATAAAATTCGAGACTGTTTGATTCCATTTAACGTGGTATATTACTACGAAGCCAATAAAACCAGTGAAAGCTAGTGTTATGGTATGCTGTTGAACTGTCTATCCACATAATAGAGGTTTGAAAGAGCTACAACGAGCTTTGATTTGGCCGGGAACAACCTAGGCAGGTGTTTTCTGACTAGAATTTATCCAGTTAGAAGCTGAGGTACATTCAGGTACAAGAGAGACAATCAGAAGGTTAGTGCCCATTTCTTACGAAATATTAAGAAGTTATACAGCAAGTTTGGTGCGGCAAATCATTAAGATAATTATAATTCTATTTAGAAAATAATTTAGATTTATTTTTCTAAAATTAATAGTGATTCGAGTACTCGACGTTTTTCGACAATTCTATTTTGAAATTTACTTCTTGGAATTAGGTTATTTTTAGAATTTTCATATAAATCAAGTTTGGACATATTTAATATTCGATTAAATTGTTTTTGACAATTTGTATTTTATTTTGTAATGTCAGATCAAACTTCAATGTGCTACTAACAAACTGAAGTACCTGAAACGTGTATTTGATTCATAAAGTCAAATAGTTATTATATTGTAAAAGTAATTCAGTCTTTATCTGCAAGATAAAGTTGTTAGTTGAAGATTAACCCATTCAGCTGGGATTTATAAGTCCCATTGCTTGTAAAACTGACTAGTCGAGGTTTCAAAAACAATAATCGCATGACATAATTTTAAATGTCAAATTGATTTATGAGATACGTCAATTACTAGTCATTACATTAAGAAGTAGGGTAAGTACATAAGTGAGCTATACCTGATAGTGCTTCTTTTTGATAATTATAAAAAGGGTATATTTAATTTAATATGTAATAGTGCTCCAAAAAGAAAGCTATTACATTTTGACTTACACTTTGGGGTTTGATATTAATTGTAACACCGCGAGAAAGAGTTATATTACAGCTTGCTTGAAAAACAAAATTCGAAGATAATGCATGTCTTGGCAATAACTCTACGTATAACCTATGAAAATAACTCTATAACCTATGAAAATGTTAAATGATATTTTGACTGTAGAAAATTAGTTAAATCACGGCCTACTGCAAGTCCTTTAGAAATGAAAGCAACTATACTGTTTATTTATAAACAATAAAGTCATTACAATTGCAATACAACTTATAGTAGTAATTCAAGTTCTCTTGGCTTTTTTTTTGCTAACTCGTTTATAATTTCATCTACGTTCACCTGCAATTCTCTGTGAATGGAGAGCATTGCCAATCCATTCAGCCTATATTGCGCTGTTGTATTTTGGAGGTAAGACTTAATTATTTTTAAGGTGGAGAATGATCTTTCAGCTGTTGCAGTTGACACAGGAATCGTTGAAAGAATTTGCAACAACTTGAATATGCTTGGAGACATGCCCTTATTGCACGTAGCTAGCACATCCATTGCTGTCTTATATGGAAGATTTTGTACATTTTGGAAATTTGAACTCAGCAATCACGTCCGAAGGAGGTTCGTTGAGATCGGATTTTAAAAATGGTCGAGTCCGAACTCCGAATGTAATAATTGATATTCAATTATTATACCTAAAATGTAATTTTAGATTTTTTTGTTTAAGACGAATTTTAGTTACTCCTGAAGCCTCTGGGGGTGTTCCAACACCCATATCACCCCCCATAGTTACGCCACTGGTAATTGCCCTTACCTGGTTGGTGTTCTAGAGTACCAGCTTTCGCTAAAATTCAAACTGCCAATGATCTTATTGAGTGGTTGATTTTTTCTTCTTTTTTTAAAATCTAATCCGACTGGTTTAACTGAATGTTTTACCCATTTATTCATTGCATTAACTTCAACAGCAGAATGTTTGAACCAAGCACTTTATTGACCTCTTCCAAAGAGAATTTGGTGTCAGGATAATTCGGTTCATTTTTATGTTTTCTTCTCTTTTGGACATAAGTTTGTGGTACAATATAAAGAAAGATAAGCGTATAGTAAATGAAATAGCCACTAACTCGCTGGACTTAAATTAGCATTCTCTTTATGTTTACGTTTGTAGGAAGTGGTTTAGTTCCTACTCGTGCGGTTTAAAAAAAAATGTTACAGCTCAACAGGTATTAGCTTGCATGTCGACCTACATTGCACGAGAAAGAATAAGCACTAAGAAGAATAAAGACGAGCCATGCTGTCGTTCTACTGCGCTCACTTTATACTACAATATACCTGATGTTCACTGTTAATCGACTACGGAGTAAATTAACTTCGTCACTGTCCCACAATTTCAGTACAGAGGGAGAGGTGTACAGTAAAGGTATAGTCGTGATGCTGGCTCGCGACGTGAAATTGCCTGGAAATACTTTATCGGCCCTTGTGGCAACACTACGACCTTTGTCAAATCATCTTATTTCCTGGTATTAATTTGCATGAAGTTTTAATCACCTACTGCTTGAGTTATTGAAAAATTTCATTGTTGCATTACTTGAGATCCAGAACAGAGCTATTGTTTTTGCTCACCCAGCGGTCACTGTCATTCCGATGTCCCGCAGATTTTGATCAATTTCTTAATACAATACCTGAATTTTTATCCGCTAAGCCATTTATTTACCGGTAACACCGTTTTAAACTAAAATCTAGCCCCTCGCTTCAATTTGGTATCGTTATTTATTGCATTACCGCTAAACATTAATTCATTCATTTTGAATGCAATTTTTACACATTTATGTTGTAGTATTTGTAATATACTGCTTGTCTTTTGCTAATACACTCAAATGTTGAGTTCATCCCCGTCCGGGAGGTCAAACACTATTTGGCGCGATGGTTGGTTTTAAGGCCAATTTATTTCCATTAGATTTTATCGTAGTACATTTTTGTTCTATAAGGGTTCTTTAAATACCGTCATCGCCAAATTTAAAACCTTTAATAATACAAATAGTTGGTAACAACCTTTCCGTTACCACTATACCTCTTAAAGAGCTTAAATGGTGGGTTCTACCAAGGAGTACTGTTACCACTGTTTGATATGCTTATATAACTCTAAATTGTGGTGATATAGCAAATATATCCTTCGAAATATTATCTAAATATTTCTTAAAAATATTTAGCTAATATTGGAGAAAAATATTGTTGCTATATATTTGAAAATATTTTTGTAGTATATGCTGGGAATAGTACTACAATATTGCCCTCAAAACATTGTGCTAATATTTGGAAGAAATATTTCAAAATTATCAGTAATAATATAAATATAACATTTATTCAAAGTATTGGCATGCCGAGCATTAAAAATATTGTAGAAATATTTCCAATATATGTATAATCATTATTAAACTGCAGGAAACTATCATTATGGATATGAAGGAAATAATCATCTAATATTTATTGAAAGTGTTATTAATTAAAATGAAAAAACACCATTCAAATTTTATTAATAGTATTTGCAGTTACAATAAAAAGCATTCCCTACCCTTGCATAAATTGCCCCTTCTGAACCTTTTGCCAATATGTTTTAAGGTCATCTATTTCAGCACGAAAAGCAGCGTAAATATGCCGAATTATACAAAATTTGCTGTAATATATTAATTACATAAAATCCGGATTTTTTATTTATAATACTTTTCAGAGCTGCAGCTTCCTTAAAACACATTTCCGGGCTTACGTTTACAGGTTTTTTATCATGTTATTCAGTATTATTGGCCCCCCAAACATTGCCCCCCACTTTTCGAACGGTCTGTATATAGAACTAGCTATTTTTCGAGCAGCTTACCCTATGGCACAGTTCAACGATCGTCATTAGTGACGAATCTATGCGTTGCGATGGAAATGACTAACAACCAATTGTATTTGACGAACACGTGTGAAATTTTAGACATAAATATTTATTTTTGCGTTTACGATCTCTTTTTAAATATTACAAGCTTTTTTCTTCTACAGGGTAGAACAATATTTGCTAAATTTTACTGAGACCATATGATTGGTCTGTTATTGTTACAAATAATTAACCTTTTAGGTACATATTTATTCAGATTACAGCTGCACTGCCGACGATATGCATCCAGTAGCGAGGTATAGGTGTGAAAATGCACCCTCTATGGCTTATAATATTTACACATTCTTTTTTATCGTTTCGGCATTCATATCGCAAAAGTATGGACAAAATACAGTAAGCCAAGACTGTTTCTCCTAAAATTTCTTGAAATGTAAATGCATCAGAATGCTAGCTACCAACAAAAATATTTCCGGATAATAAGTAAATGCCGCCTAAACGCCGAATTCGAAGAAATAAGATAAGTACCTTGGGAAGCGCTGGAAGCTTTCAATAGATAAGAGTTGTTACAAGCTATTTTAGCCTCTACTGTACTGTATCTTATATTACTTTTAAGAACGAGTTTTGCAATAAACAACTTAAATGGGCAACGATTTTACTAGATTTTAGCCTGTATTAGAGTAAACACGTGTTGAACGTAGTTGAAAACTAAACTAGAAATATTTCCTTTAACTGTTTTTAATATTACCGTCAAATAAATGTGCATTCGCAATATTTCAATAACATTTGAAAACATTTTAGAAATAATGTTTTTATAATATATTTATTTCATCTATCCTCAAGATTTTTTCAAAATATTACAGGAATCTTCGTTCCAAATATTAGGGTAATCTTGGCTAGATCTCGCTAAACTAATATTACTTTGAACTGTATTCCTGAGGTTACTTAAATATTATACTTTAGTATTTTAAACACCTTAAGGTACAATATTATATAAATGTTTCCCAAACATTAATCTTACAATATTCCCATGAAAATATTACACAACGATTTTAGAAATGTTAATGGCAAATATTTTGGGTAGCATTCCATGTTATGTTAATACAATCTTAGTTTTAGCTTGCAAATATTTCAATGAGATTTATACCCTACAAATATTACCGAAATGTAAAATTAATATTATATAAATATTGTGTGCTGCCTGGGTAACTATTTATTTCAAATGAATGGCAACAGTTGACTACTCGTTTGGGTTTACTAAAATTTAAGATATATAATCAATTGAAATGTAACATTCCAATTAATGGTGTTGCAAAGTTTTAACGGTTGTGAAATGTTTCTAGGCACCAGAAGCCACGTCCCAGCAGCGTGCTAGCCTTAGAAAACACGGAGCTGATGTTGTGTGCCTAGTGTCCTGGAAGAAGCGTCGAGAGCGCACTTCAGTTCCGCATCGCCGTGATATTTGTCTCAGTTGCGGCGAGTCCTTCGAGTTTCCAAATGGAGCGTCTGGACTTTGTTCCGTAAGAGGAGAATGACGTACGGTTAAGTTCAAAGAAAACGAGTAAACCAGCGGAGAATATCGACTGCATTAATAAACTTAAAAATATCAAAGGCAGCGATTTGCCCTAACGCCTTACAATATCTTTAGAGGTTAATTCAAGAGGTTCATGTAATTTGTTCAATAGATTAATGATGTATCTGTGTTTATGTATCTGCTCATGTTACATTGCTTAGGTATGTTTGCTTAAGCGTGTATAATTTGAAGTGCCCCGTCTTGAAATTCACATAAACTGTGTATACCATATCTACTGGTATTCCTTTGTCAGAAATGATGTAAAATTATTCTCGGATTTTTTGACCGAGGTTTGAAGTAGCAAGTACTTACTTACATGTTTAATGCTGTGTAACGTCATATTTAAATAAAATTGTTTTGGCTACTTCTTTACATACTGCTTAATTGTCCTATTGCTGCGAAGACGAGAACAAGAAAAGCCATAAATTGAAATTCATTCTCGCAAATTATGGTTTTATAATAAAATAGAGCTCCTTGAATATATATTGCAATGACTTCACGTTTCTGTACCGTAAGTATTTAATTCAATTGCCCTGCTCTGCTAGCTGTGAGTATTTATTTCTTATTTAAAAATTAACTTCACAAAGCAACCACTAATAGAGGAGTTTCTTAAATGCACCTGTCAAATAATTGTTAGGGACTGGCCCACCCGTCGGAGGGCGCTAGTGTCGCCACTCGGCAAGGTTGTGAACCAAACTATAATAAATATGGGCCGGTATGTGAAGAAGTGTTGTTTCAAATTGTGCCGATTTAGTGTAGGAGACACAAGTTTCCCAACGGCATAGAAAAACCTACTAATAGAAGCGTTTTCTGAATGCATCTGTCAAATCAAATAATTGTTAGAGATTGGCCCATCCGTCAGGAGGCGCTGGTGTCACCTGTCCTCCGTTTGAAAAGTGCGTAAATAGTAAACTCATACGTCAAACTGACACCGACAAATCATTTAAAATGCGTGAAAAGCATTTTGAACCAAAACAAATTGTTGCAATTGAGGACGACTATTGTAAGATTGACAATACCTATTAAACAATATTGCTATTTGAATTACTTAAATATATTTGTTATTCGCAAATATTTTGTTTGAATTTTCCATAATTATTGTAAACTTCAGAACCTATAAAGATTTTGCATATTCCGATTTATGCGGTTCAAAACTTTAAAATCGAGATTCTGATGAAGGCAAATTATGTATATGCAAAATTTGTATTGGTGTTGACGGTATATCCTTGATTAATCCAAATATCGTAGTAATGGCGTATTTAAATTTTGCCGCCTTGCTGGAATAGTTTCTGGCCCACCCGTTGTAGGGCGCTGAAACTTTTATTCAAGCTTACTGTTTGAGAAATCGCTCTATTAGTGGTTGCTTTGTGATTAACTTCAAATGATTTCTCTTTTAAAAATAATTATTGCCATGAAAACTCAATCATCAGGGTTAGGTTCTTTTATCTAGTTGTATTATATTTGACTTGTCATATTTAGAATAAATTTCAATTGTCAAATGACCTTAAATGTCACTTATCTTGAATGAATTCAAAATAATTCTTCTACTTGTAATCAGATACGACCAACGTACACTGTTTTCAATATTATTATGATGTATGACTTTCTCTATCTTTTATAGTAAGTAATAACTCTTTTAATTATTGCAAGTAATAAATATTGTTCATCTACTTCATTTTTATTCTAGACTAAACTACTAACCAACCTTATTGACTCTACTAATTGCACATCCAGCACCACAGATCCCCTTGTACAACTAGTCACCACACGAACACGTCCAACTGCAATTAACTGTCAAACCAATTTACAGCCATTAAATTCTCCAGAAAATATCCAAATATTTGAAGAATCCAACCTCCTTTTACCAAGACTGCACCTATCGACTTTTATATTACTCCTTCACAACCCTCTTCTGCCAGTAAACTATCCTTGATGTACTCCAACTAATATTACTTCTTTTCAGGTTTAATTGTCACGATGATCTGTCCTCTGCATGAAAATGAAATATCCAAATACCACCAATCACTCAAAATGATTCCCAGGAAGATACATCAGTCCTTCATCACGGCTCCTACACTTGCAGTAATCCGCACCAGTCAAATCCTTTTCACTCCTTCCCATAAACTGTATCAGTTCCAATAAAGCAGCTCAATCCAAATCTATTCAAATACTGTAGTTTTCTGGTTATTTCTTTCTAATTAACTGTATTACACAATCTCTTCACCGATTATGTACTTGTATCACTTCAAAATTAATTTCTCATATTTTTGTACCACGTAGATTTGTTAAAAGCCCTGTTATTGGTATACCACCAAAATATTTATACAAATAAGGCATAATTTCAAATTTTTTTATTATATCAAAAAGGAGTTTTCAAAATTCTGTATACATTTTATGAGTTTGTTATTCTTACTTCCAAAACAACTCTCCTAACTACCGTATTTTCATTAATGATGCTTACTATATTAAAATATACATTTGATACCTACATACTTTGTTATCTTTTAATATTTTAATTTGGTCTGTCGTATCTGATATCAGTAGTAAATAACTTCTATCTTTTAACATCTTACTTTATAAATTAAACTATATGAAATTTATTCTTTCCATTCTCATTTCTTAAAATATAATGTCTATTTAAAATTTAATTCAAATAACCTTTTATATTCTAAACTTTTGCAAAGACTGACTACAATGCTTTACCAAATTCTTTTATCGTATTTATCATGAAACTATATCCACTCTTATGATATCATAACAATATATGTTCAGTTCATTCCTGATACATTGAGTGTACATAGTCAAGTGTAAAATGTGATCATTTCCCTTGAAGTGGAAAATTAAAATAACTTAATATCTTCTCACAGAAATTATCTACATTTTATGTGCATCTGCATTTGTATATAATCCATTCTAGAGTCCTGCATCCGGTCGGGTACCCGCGGGTTACCCGCATTGCGGGTCGGGTTGTGGATAGGATTTATATCAATATTGCGGGTAGCGGGTCGGGTGCGGATTAGAAACTGCTGGTCGCGGGTCGGGTGACGGGTACAACTTTATTTCTTCAACATAAATTTTCTTTATGTATAAAAAAATTCTACCTAATAATAATTTGACCGCCGAAGTATGACAATAACTTTCTTTATTGTGTATGGGTATTCTATCTGAAGCAAGCTGCGGGTGCGTGCTGGTCTAATATTCGAATATGGGGTCAAGTGCGGCTTATAAGTGCAAAACTTGCGGGTCACGGGTCGGGTACGGGTTTGACACGGCCGGTCGCAGGTCGGTTGCGGGTATACAAATTTGAAAATTGCGGTTCGCGGGCCGGGTGCGGGTTTAAAATTTCAGAAATTGCGGTTCGCGGATCGGGTGCGGGTCCTATATATTTCACCCACGCAGGTCTCTAATCCATCCATTCCTTTTTGACATGCAGGTTGTCCTTGGATTTTTGTTGTTAAGTTGCTCATGAAAAGAAACGTAATGTTTATTTTGTTGTATAACTTGTATAATCTCCAACAAATTTATTGTCATTTGACAGAATAGAATATTGTTGCCAGATGGACTGCTTATTTTGATAGTACATGTAGATAAATATTTAAAATCTAAAGTATTGTAAGACCTTCCATGTACAGCACAACCATTGTAGTTTAGCGGGCGGTAAAAAACAGAACTAATATTAGAATCTAGTAATTTCTAAGCTTCATATTTGTAACAATTTTAGAGATCTACCAAAATGGCATTATAGCTCAGGGTCGATCCAGTCAAACCATGAACAAATTAGAGACAAGCTGAAATTTGGAATATAAGTTTGTATTGGCTTCCTTAAAATCAAACCCCACCGGTAATCCGCCGTGCCTGTCACCGCTAAACAACCCCCGAAAGGAGTGAAAATCGGAATTTTTCTAGTTTTTTGGCAATATCCTAAAAACAAAGCTATATACGAAAAAATATGAAGACAGAAAAATTTAAAACCACAAAATTTCCTATAAAATCACGTTTAGCAGTTATATTTTGCTTTACTAGTGGCGGAGTTATGATATTTTTAATAACTGGGTATTTTGTAAAAATACACATTTCGCACAAAATAATAACATTACATTAATGCATTTTACGTCTTTTACACCAAAACACATTAAATCTATAATAATACATAAAATATGAGTTTTTTATGTAGTAAGTAGCACAGTTGCTTTTTCTTAAATAAATTAAAATACTTACAGGTTACGTTTAAATAAATGAATGTAATGTATGTTTTTAATTACTTACTATCCAATATAATTTATCTGCATGTTTAGATTTCGTCATCCGCCTGTAAATTCTCAAATGCCCTATTAAAACAGGTAATACCATTACACTGTCCACATGCCAAGGTACACTTTAGGTTAAATTTACGACATGAGCATGCATTTTTGTTACCACCTGATGAACAGTTGCAAAATATTTTTTTAAGGATCCATTGGGGGGCTATATCTTGATCCATCTGGACTGGCAAAATTCCGGAATCAGTAGAAATCCATCCCCAGTCCTGGAGTGGTAAGCTATTATTCAACCATGCTTGAACCTAAAAGTTAATCATACATGAAAACAAGATATGTATGTAGGGTTGCTGGACTTACCTTATGAAATGTCCTAAATGCATGGTAGTGAGCTTCATTTATGGTTGGTGGAAGTGAAGCCAGATTAAAATCTTTATTTAAACTTTGCTTTGCTACATAATGCTGGTAGAGAATGTATCTGACGTTATTCAAATCGGTACTTGTTCTATTTTTGACGTATACGGAAATAAGAAATGTAAAAATTAAGGTCCTCAATCTCTCTTTGGATATATATAGATTGTAAAATTCTTCAAAAAGATCAAACAACTTCTTCTTTTTCACAGTATTGACCAAATTAATTTTCCCCTGTTAAACAGGCCAGATGTAGTATCACATCCGGAAATGGCGTACATGGCAAGAAGAACATATTTTAAAGGTCCCAACTTATGCTATAACTTTGAAATATTACTAATTTTATTTGGTTTTGAACTTTTTGCTGGGCGTAGCATATACAAATTTTGTTTAGCGTAGTGGATCAATAGAACAATTACATCAGTATCTTCACTTACTACAAACACGGTCCATTCACACGTCTCACTAAGTGCTGTAGCAGTTGTTGCTATAAGCGTATCCGCATCACCATCTGAATATACAATTTTAATTCCCTTTTCCGACAACGACTTTCCAAGTTGTTTAATAAGACATTGCTTATTTGTTGTGTTGGACAAAAATCTTCGTGTGGAAATTTAACAACTGATGAATTAAAGATTTCTACAGTTGGTGCCGTTTTCCTGCCCATGGATCTACGATTTTCTTCTATTGTTTTTGCACTTTATCCATCAAATACTACAGTTACACTATGGCCATAATGATAAGTAATATACTGTAGTATTGAGAAAAAGTATCCAAATAAGTTGCTGGTTTTTGCCATAACTTTATGTAGTAGATCACCTCCATCAATCACGTAGTGTAGTATGGGTTCTGAAAAATGCTCTAGGGTTGGGGCACAGTTTATCAAATATTTTGAGTAACGAAAATTTAGTTGTCTTTCTCAATGATCCATTATCAAACAAAGGAGGGCATGATGCTAGCTCGTATTTAAAACATTCCTTTATCTAATCGGAGGAAGACGCTGAACAAAGTATTCTACTAAAGAGAAGTATAGGGTTTATAGTTATGACTTCATTTCTTAAATTTATGGACGTAGCTCCAAAAGATAGTGGTTTGACTCGGTCTGTACGTTTAAGACGGAGTTCACTATACTTAGTACCAATTATCTTATTTACAAGTCGTTCCCAATATTTGATGATTCATCACAGTTTACATTCTTGGTTGCAACAATTCCCGTGCTAATTGACAGCAGTTCTTTAATATCAGATTGAAATGGGTTGCGGATTTCTAACCAATCAAGCAACTTTTTAAATCATTTTGATCACGCTCAATACCAGAATCTCTTAGTTCCACATGCTGTTCTGTTACAACTGTAGTGATGCCAGAGAAATGTTCCAAAGCTTCAGTTATTTGAAGAAATTGAGGTGCACCAGCTATCCAGCGAGAAAGTGTGTTATCTGTAATACCACTTCCATGAGTAAGTCCTCCAGAAGATTTCAATCGCCGCATTAATTCTTGTTCGATTATCATATCTAAGGGTATTCCACACCAATACTTATTAAATCGTCGTACCACATTACAGTCTTTCTCCGTCTTTTATATACGAAGAAGAGCATACATACAGGCGCATGGCAAATGACTACGCGGATGACTACTCAGCTGCCTTGACATGCGGTATGTGTCCTAAATATTATTAATATTAAAATAATTCGTCTCAATTTGGAACAGAAATTCCACGGATATTTAAAAGAATTATTTTGTTACATGTACTAGGCACGCAAAATGTTATAGTTATAGCTAATAAAAAATAATGTAAGAAATTAGAAATATAGTACTCCACTGGTATGATTTTTATTTCTAATTTATTGACGTAACAATGTATTTACCAAAATATCCATATACATTGTTATGTATATTTCATGTCAAAATCCAATAAGTAATGGCTAGGGAGTATTTTTATAAAATACCCAGTTATTAAAAATATCATCTCTCCGCTGCAACAAAATATAACTGCCAAACGTAATTTTATAGGAAATTTTATGCTCTTTAATTTTTCTGTCTTCATACTTTTCCTTGTATAGCTTTGTATTTAGGATATTGTAAAAAAACTTAAAAAAATCCGATTTTCACCCCTTTCGGTGGTTGTTTAGGGGTGCTAGGCACGGCGGTTTACCGGGTGGGTTTGGTGGTATTTTAAGGACCCCAATACAAACTTCAAATGTAAATCTGTTTTAAATACGACAAAATAATTGTACACAGCTTAATTGGGGAAACTGGCATGGCAAACCTTCATCCAAAAAAGTTATGTACAGATTGCACATAAAGTAATGCCGAGACAATATTGAGCCAAGAGAAAAAAATCATATAACATCAACCCGTAAAATTTTATGACAAATTACGAGTAATTCTCCTTAGCATAGAATTTCGGCTTAGACCGCATAGTATTTGTATATGAACACCCAGCATTTTCTGGCTTAATGTGCCTTGCACCTTGTGAAGTCGAGCAAAAACCCGCGCGATGGCCATGCTCTTTGGTGGCTCGTGTTGTTTGAGTATCTTGAGAACGAGGATACTTAGGCAGATTTGGCCGTTTTGCTGTTTGTGCATCCATATTCACTAACGAGTACTATCACGGTCACGGTAGAAAGCGGTTGTGCGAAGTTCGACGTGAGTTATCACCAGTGCAAGCGCTTGACCTCTAAACCGTAGCAGATAGGACGATTGTTAAGTATTAAATATTAATGCATAAATCAAAGACATTATCAATTACGTTTGCAAATTCTGCTTAGCAGATAATGCAAAACAACAATCCGAATATGTATTATTCGCAACAACAATTTCTATATAATCAGCAACAGCCAACATACGGGACTCAACATATAGTTCCTAATACTGCATTTACACCGTTTACGCAAAATACCAGCTACATGCCCGCTCCACAAAACCAAAATGTCGTGGTAGCTCCTCCTAACTACCAATACGTACCCACATTTGGACCAGTTCCTAATCAAAGTCAAACTTCAAATCCTCAAGTAATTGAAACTAGCGAGCCAATAAACATAGACGAAAGTGAAGAAGAAGACACAGAAAACCCGAACAAATGGAACAAGCCAAAAAACGCAAACGATTAATTCATGTTAATACTAATCAAGAAAAACACAACCCTCAAACCAATAATAATAGGTTTAATCTATTAGCTAAAGAAAACCCTGATAATGAAACACCAAGTACAAGCAACATCGAGCAAAAAATAACCAAACTTCCCCCCATCTTCATATACGACGTCACTGAATACAAAGGAATGATTGAAAGCTTGACCAAGATACTGGAACAAGAACAATACAACACTAAAGCATTAGCAAATAATACAATTAAAGTTTATACCCATACCCCCGATTCCTACCGAAAGTTAGTTACACATCTTAAAACTGAAAAAATCGTCCATCATACATACCAATTAAAAGACGATAGAGCATATCGAATCGTTATAAGAAATATACACCATACTGTGGATATTGAAGAATTAAAGAAATAATTAGCTACTCAAGGCCACAAAGTGTGCAACATTATCAACATTAGACATAGAGCCACAAAAATGCCATTACCCATGTTTTTTGTTGACTTGGAACCTGCTAAGAATAATAAAAACATATATGAGTTAAAACACTTACAAAACCATCTAATAACTATTGAACCTCCACGAAAGAAAAATACAATCATTCAATGTATGCGATGCCAAGCGTACGGACACAGCAAAAGCTACTGCACGAGGCCCTACCTGTGTGTCAAATGTGGTGGCAATGACAATACTATACACTGCAAGAAGATAAAAAACACCCCTGCCAAATGCGCGTTATGCCAGGGCCCACATCCAGCCAATTATAAAGGCTGTCAGGTGTATCAACAATTACAAATTAATAAACGAAAACACGTAGCTACTGAAAGAACTCATAATCTGAATGTATCAAATGCTATCCCACCAATTACTTCAACAAGAGTTCCAAATACTTACACAGCAAATCCAAATAGCAGAAGCTACGCAAATGTTGTTACAGGTCAAACGCCAGGGAACAACAATAATGACATCACTCTATCCCAATTTCTAACCAAATTTGAAACAATGTTTACACAACTTATGAACCAAAATAGTATGATGTTAAATCTACTTAACGCGCTAATTAACAAATCCCACTAATGAACGCTCTTCGAATAGCAAGTTGGAACGCCAATGGGCTTGCCCGACGCCGCCTTGAAGTCGAGTTATTCCTCCATGAGCAGAAAATTGACATATTGTTGATTTCTGAAACGCACTTTACAGACAACAGCTACTTTAACATACAAAAATACAAAACATACTATACAAATCATCCCGACGGCGCAGCTCACGCCGGCTCTGCAATAATCATTAGCGACAAAGTGCACCACCACGAATTGGAGCAGTTCAAAACAATTCATATTCAAGCTACAATTATCAACATCAAGACGAGCATCGGATCTATTGTGGTAGCAGCACTTTACTGCCCACCCAGACACCCCATTAAACAAAACCAGTATGAAACATTTTTTAAGAAACCGGTTTATAGCTGCGGGGATTTTAATGCTAAGAATCCAGTATGGGGTTCCAGACTAACTACGCCAAAAGGAAGGGAACTGCACAAGACAATGTTAGCAAATAATTATAATCAACTATCCACAGGTGAGCCTACTTACTGGCCATCAGATATCAATAAAATACCTGATGCTGTAGACTTTTTTGTCACCAAGGGATTATCATCAAACTACTGCAAAGTGGACTCCTGCTTCGACCTCTTATCGGACCACTCAACTATAATAACCACAATTAGCGCTTCTATTATCACAAAACAAAGAAAACCTTCACTCTATAACGGTCGTACAAACTGGGATATGTTCAGAGAGTACTTGATAGATAATACAATAATTAAAGTCTCGTTAAACACTGAAAATGCCGGGGTCGGTAGCTCAGTGGTAAGCATCCTGACTACTGATCTAAGAGTCGCGAGTTCGATTCCCGATCCCGGTGAGGTTTTCAAAAATAAAAAAATGCAGATGAAAGCTTCTACAGAATGCCATAATTCGGAAGTGATGTAAAGCCGTGGGTCCCATGTTACTACGATGTGTAGCATGTAAAAGATCCCTTGCTATGGTTGGAACTCCTTAGTCTCGGCAAAATTCTAAGTAGGACTTTGACCATATGACCAAAGCAGTCGGTGTCTAAGGTACCTGGTACTCTGCATGCCTAGACCTTGTCCATTAACAAACAAACAATAAAACTGAAAATGAAATTGACACTGCAGTTGAAAATCTCACCCGTAACTTACAATATGCATCCTGGTACTCAACTCCATACAATCCCGAAAAAGAAAATGTCATTATTGATAATTATCCGCTTGTAATCAGAACAAAAATCGCTGAAAAAAGAAGAGCCAGAAGAATCTGGCAACAAACCAGGCATCCTACAGATAAAAATAACTTAAATAGGTTAACTAGGGAGCTGACAAACTTACTAAAAGATTGGAAAAACGAAACGTTTAACGATTATGTAAGTAATCTATCGCCGTCTCCACACAATGACTATGCCCTGTGGAGAGCAACGAAAAAGCTAAAAAGCCCCAAAAAACCAATCCCCCCAATTCGGAAACCCGATGGCACGTGGGCAAGAACAGAAGAAGAGAAAGCGGAACTCTTTGCTTCACATTTCTCAAATATCTTCCAGCCACATCCTCCAACAGTAACACCTCAAGAAGAAAAGGAAGTATTGAAATATTTAAATGTTCCATTGCAATTATTTCCACCACTGCAACACTTTACGCATAATGAAATAAAGACGGAAATTAAAAATCTCAATGATAAAAAGGCACCGGGATATGATATGACCTTACCACAGCCAAACTGTTGAAAGAGCTGCCTAAAAAATCATTAATGGCAATTACACAAATATTTAATGCAGTGATCAGGCTACAGTACTTCCCAATACAGTGGAAATTTGGCCAAATAATTTTAATACACAAACCAGGAAAACCTCCGCAAGAAGTTACCTCTTATAGACCGATAACACTGCTCCCAATATTATCAAAACTGCTGGAAAAGCTCATAATTAAAAGACTAATGCCTGTAATAGACGAGCAAGCCATTATCCCTAAACATCAATTTGGGTTTAGACGCAAATATTCCACATTAGAACAAATCCACAGGGTAGTGAATGTGATTGAAAAGGACCTCGAAGAACACAGATACTGTGTGGCGGTGTTCTTAGACGTAAGTCAGGCTTTTGACCGAGTCTGGCACCCTGGCCTACTATTCAAAATAAAGCACCTGTTACCCCACCAATATTACCTGCTTATAAAATCATACTTAAGTGATAGGTATTATCAAGTTAAATACGGAGACAGTCATTCTACCTTATATCCAATTAGCGCTGGGGTTCCCCAGGGAAGCGTCTTGGGACCCACATTATATCAAATATTTACAGCAGACTTACCATGCAACGAAGATGTAGTTACAGCCACATTCGCAGACGACACTGCCATACTAGCTTCGCACACAGATCCCACACAAGCAGCGGAAAATCTACAACGGTCACTTAATAACATGCAAAAGTGGTTACACAAGTGGCGCATAAAAATCAATGAGAGCAAATCGACAGCAATAACATTCACCACAAAGCGCGGTACTTCTCCACCAATCACACTAAATGGAATACGGATCCCAGAAAAACAAGAAGCTAAGTACCTCGGCATGCATTTAGATAAGAGACTCACATGGAAAACACACCTCACAAAAAAGAGGAAAGAGCTGGACATTAGGTTAAAAAACATGTATTGGCTCCTGGGCAAAAAATCTAAATTGTCGCTTAATAACAAAGTGCTTGTGTACAAAGTAGTGTTAATACCAGTGTGGACGTACGGTATACAATTCTGGGGGTGCGCGAAAACATCCAACATTGAAATTATACAAAAATTTCAAAGCAAGACCTTACGCAGTTTAACAAATGCGGAATCGTACGTCAGCAATAAAACGCTACATGAAGACCTCAAGATCCCATGGGTAAGAGACGAAATCAGAAGATATGCCACCAATTATGCAAACAGACTACAGGGTCATCCTAGTGTGCTAGTGACAAATCTTCTCGAAGACGGGAACAACACTCGACGCCTAAATAGGCAAAAAACATTAGACGTTACTAATTAGTGAGTAGTGTAGGCTATATGTTACAGGAAATGTATGAAACCTAGGAATTGTATACAATTCCTAGGAAATGTATATAATGTCGAGTCAATTTAGGAAATGTGTAAAATAATTTGTCAAAGGTTTTTTAATACATATATTTCCTAGGAAATGTATGTATTTCCTAGGCATTGTATGGAATTCCTAAATCGTACTAGGAAATATATGAAAATCTACATTATACTGTAGAATTTGTGAATGAATGAAAAATAGAACACAGATGAACTGAGGTTTTCCTTAGCAGTGTGACAATTTTTTAGTGCTACTAACCTAACCTAACCTAACCTAACCTAACCTAACCTAACCTAACCTACCCTAACCTAACCTACCGAAATGACATCCCGAATTTAACACATTTCCGATTCCAGTTTAGGAAATGTACACAATTCCTAGGAAAGGTGTATAATAAAATGTATTTCATACATTTCCTGGCGATTTTAGGCATTATATACATTTCCTAGGAATTCTATATAATGACGGATTAGATACATTTCCGGTAACATATACAGGGGGTCGCCACTGGACGGCATCTCCTCTCATGTTATTTAGCAGTATATCATCACATTTGCTTGCTAGTCATAGGACTAGTTGTAAATATAGCAGTCAATAATAATAAAAAAAATATTCACTAACGTTTCGCAAGACCTTGCAGCTTGCATCATCAGAGTGAAAGTTGCAGTGCGACTTTCACTTCGAGTAACCGCGAAAGCCTCAAACAATACAAAACTACGAGTAGCTACAGTTGGCATACGGGAATAGGTAAAATGAGGTAAGTGTACTTCCATATTACTGCACCTTTTTCAGTTGATACCCCTCAATATCAAAGTTACACTAAGTAAGGGTGCTAGTCAGCTAATCCAGCGCTTCCCAAATTAAGGGTCGCGATCCCTATGGGGGTCGGTTAAATAGTATTGGAGGTCGCGGAAGCATTTGAAGAAATTGTTGATCCTCATAAATAATTAGGTAAATCTGCTTATCCTTAATTTTCGACTACACTAGCAGCACTGCTTACTGCACTGACCGCACTACTGCATCAACATATTTTATTTTATCGTCGGTAATATTTAAAATTTCGATTTCATTAAGAAAATCATAATTGATAATTTGGTATAATTGGAAAACGATTTTCAGAAATAACATGAGTTTGCAGAACTTTTAAGTGATGCCAATTTCAAACTTGAGTTTTCGCTAGAAAAGTACACCTTTTGGCATGGTGTTAAAGCAGAATTTTGAATACCTCCTGTTAGAATTAACTATGGCCGGTCTTCTGCATTTACTACCAGCTATTTGTGCGAATCGGAATTTTCAATATTGATGGCAATTAAAAGAAAAATCCGCTCAATTCTTAAGAACATCGAGATTGCTCTAAGACCAGTATTGATGAATGTTGCTCCACGATTCGAGCTATTGTATCAGAATAAGCAATCACAGCCATGCCAATAAATGTAAACAAATTCTTATCTTTTTTCAGCCTACATTATATACCGGGTGTCCATTCTCAAAGTCGAACATAGGCGATTAACATTGTATTGAACGTTTTTGTCGATTCCTGCTCGCCAATTCAACTTACAGGGAAGGTAATAGTATCAATGAAAAGATAAAATTATTCCGCATCAAGTGATACCAATAATAATATTCAAGATGCGGTTTTTATTTTAAAATACTAATTTAAAACTTGGGCATTTTGAAATATGCCATGCCTTGCTTTTCAGGTTCAATAGCATTTGTCAAAACAAATGGTAATTAGTTGGCGTAAATCAGGTATTTTCTGTCAACGTCTGTTAAAATTATCTACAGAAAAATGAATTATTTCAATTAAGAACGAGTGAATGCACTAATGTTAATTGCCTATGTTCGACTTTGAGAATGCACACCCGGTATATATATATATATATATATATATATATATATATATATATATACGGCTTTCATAGTTACGTCGGCACTATTGCTAACTTCTTTATTATTGCAGCTACAGTAGTAGGCAAACTACTAGTATTGTTTTCGCCAATTACGATGGTGAAAACGGAATCAAAATCGAGCATCGCGTTCGCGAGTTATGTCAAAAAGTTCTATTTTTCAAATGGGACACTCAGTATACAATATTCACAATCGATAGGAACTTGAATTCTGAACAAAAAGTGTCCTATAACATTTTATCCTAATGTCAAAAATGACAAAGGTATTGATGATTTTTCAAATTCGTCAAGGTGGTTCTGTTAGTGGCAACTTTGCCATGCCATAAAATAGAAATTAAGAAGAACATCTATGAAGTGAAAAAATATCGTTTATCTACGACCACCACTAAAAGTAGGCCTTTTAGCGCTAGCTTGTTTCACTAAAAGTGACGTTTTATAGTTTACCGTGGTTAAAGAAATCAGCTGTTTACTTTTAGCCCATGTGCTAAAAGTGAAGTGAGGTTATAAAACTACAATTTCGAACTGGAAGTGAAGTTGTAAAGTTATTCTAGTTGCTTCTTGCGTTACAGGTAAAGTGTTTTTGAAATAATTAAAGCGTTGTGTAATGAATACAGTCAGATGTAGAGTATTAGTAATTACATTTCGCAACTGACCTAGACTACTGTCATTCGCAAACATTCGCCTGCGCGGCATGGTTTATTATGACATAAATTAGAAGTGTCGTAAATGCAAGCCTTGGTTAAATCGATATTTATGGATTAATAACAGTAAAATTAAGGTCGTAGATAAAATATTGTATGCAACGCGTGCTAAAAGTCGTTTATGCACGAGACATGTTATGAAACTCAGCCTTCGGCTTCGTTTCATAATTTTCATGTCTCGTACATAAACGTCAACTTTTAGCACCTGTTGCATAAATAGCTTTTATTTCAAATTATTCTATGAACTTTAAAAAACCAAAATTCAAATTAGATGCTCAAAAACATCACCCTCTTGCTCCAAGCATTTTTGAGCCCGCTTGTAAATGCTCCTAGTGGCCCTGGCAATGACATAACTGATGTTCGATTTTGATTCCGTTTTCACCATCGTAATTGGCGAAAAAATACTACTAGTTTGCCTGCTTAACTGACGGTGTAGCTCCAATAATAACGAAAGTTAGCAATAGTGCCGACTTAAGTATGAAAACCGTGTATAAACACAAACATTTTCACATATAATCTCATAAGAGCATTAATTGTTTCCGGAAATTTTTTGAGTGCGTTCCAACAACGTCGTATTAATTTGCCCGAACGGGACGCGAGGGAAAATTAGGACGTTGTTGGAATACACGAAAAATAATTTCTGGATATGAATTAATGCTCGAATGCAGATTCGGTAAGAAAATTGTAACGACACAAACCCTAAAAAGAAGTAACATTTCCAAGAAATTTTGTTGTTGTCTTGGTTACGGCTCGTGAACTAATTTTCTATTGGTCATTAATGAGTGTCGTACGATTTTCATGATAAATTAATTGATAAAATGTTCTTTTTCTTTTGCTTTCATACTCCAATTTTTGATATAACGGATTAATGATGCAATTTAAATTTTTTCAACATTTCTAATATTTTTTACAGTGTACTAACCCAACCTCAAAAATATCACTAACGTCACTTTTGACAGCTGTTCGAACACTGCAAAAGTTAATAAAAGGTTTTGTATAAAACCTCCAAATTACCAAAAATCTGAGAAAAGGAACCAAGCAAGCGATGCATTGGTGCTTTCGTAAGTTTAATGAAAAATTTCTGAAAATAAGAGAACATTTTAGTTCCGAGTTACCTTGCTAACTTCACCATCAAAACCTGGCGTTTAACTAAATTTCTATCAACACTCGTACAAAAATATACGCTCATGGCCTGCTCTGAGTCATGTTAAAGAAGACTATAATTCAAGACTCCTATTTTGAATGTTCTTTTCTGCTTGTGCTTATACGCTATTGGATGCTGGCGGTCCATTTGGCTATTTTAACTTTGTCGGCTGTTGTTTTAAATAGATCTGTAGTTATAGTGTTTGACTAGTTTTGTAAGTTTCTTAGCTAAGAAATTCTCTCCTTCCAAGTTTTCATCTTTCTTCTAGTTTCTCTTGAAATATTACTTGCAGCAGTTCATATCTCTATGTATGCCTCATTATATGACCAGAATACCATATTTGCTCTTTTCGGTGGTTTTGATTATTTCAACTTCGTTCCTTAGTCGTCTCAGTAGTTCTCTCTTCCCTACGTGTTCAATCCTAAGAATTCTTAGTATGCGTCTATATACCCACTCAGCGTCCATGCTTTTACACCGTATAACAAAACCGGGAATAGATAACATCTCACTAGCCTTCGCTTAGTCTATAGAAATAAGTGTTGGTTTTTTGAGGATCAATCTTAGCAAAGACTGCTGGTCGTTTTCCAACTCCACACTTAATTTAAATATGTTGAATGACCCCATTGTGAGTTCCTAAATATGTGAACTTCTCTACTTGTTTTATCTCAGCGTTGTTCAAGAGTAACCTTCCTATGGCTTGTTGATGTTTGGTAATAATCACAAATTTTGCTCTTCTGGCGTTAATTCGCAAAGAAAGTGACTCACCTTCGATATCATGTTCATTAGTTGTCGCCCATCTGTAGAATCTGAAAATACAACGGTATCGTCGGAGTACTGATATTATTGAGTCGTTCGCCATTAACAAGAATTGGATAGTGTGTATTTTGAAGTGCTTTGCTGAATATGGTTTCTGAGAATAGGTTAAAGAGTAAAGGAGACAAAACAACCGTCGAGCACCACGTTAAATTGCAATCCTTTCTGACTTCACTCCTTCCATCCGATGTCAGTGGCGTGGTTCCAGTATCATTTCTTAATGATGCGCACAAATTCGTCATGTAGTCCTGTTTGACACAGCATGTCCATTAGCTTTGAATGCTGCACTATGTCAAAGAATTTCTCATAGCGTATGAAGCACACAAATCCTGACATCTCTGAAATAGCACATGAATGCAAAATACTATAGATCCAGCCAAAGATGATCCCTGCGTCATCGTTACACGAAGTTAGCACAGAAATCGTTTTTGTATGCGTCACTCTCATTATTTGCGAGTGAGACAAGGATAGCATAACATTAGCACGTCTCTGGGTCTTTGGGAGTGGATTTGACTAGCGCGGTATGCGTCTGTAAAATATAGTGTTGCCGACGTTAATAATAAATCCGTAGATTAAATAAAGATATTATCAGTAAACAGTAAATAAACTAGATATATCGGCAAAATTATTTTGAAAAAATTGAGTGTGGTTAATTCAGAAATTACAGATAAATGAGATTAATTTTACGAACAATTTAAGATTTTTTACAGATTTTTGTAAAAAACTCCGTAAGTATAGGCAACGTTGTATGCGTCCACAAACATATGATGAACATCTGACTCGTCCTTCGCATTTTTCGAGGTTTGTTTTCCCGTACAAACGTTTTTTGGCAGTTTTGGCCAACAATAAGCAGCAGTTCTTGTCAGAACTAATACGACGTACGCATTAATATGTCAGTGCAAGGCAAGACTTTGCGTTCGCAGTCTCAACAATTGTTGCTGAATCTGTTAAGTTATTTTGAGAAGGAAAAGGAAAATGGTGGGCATTTACTTCATTTATCTTGGTGCAAGAGGTATGACACGTTAATTAAGTGCTTATGATTTTATTGTACAATTGCTTGTTTATTGCAGCGAGCAGCTGAGGCTTTAGGGATAGGCATTGCTACTGTGAAAAGGATCAAGGCTCGTAGTAGAAACCAACCAGTTTTATTTAGTCCTGGTAAAAAAATATCTCGCAAGAAATCGAAAACTGCAGACCTGCCAGAGTCTTCTAAACTCGTCATCAGGGAAACTGTATATAAGATGTACAGTGAAAGTAAAGCGTACTTATAAAGTTTATTTGATTTTATAAATCTGAATTTTTATATTTATTCCAGAAAAACACATTACTCTCAAATCTTTAAATGATGAACTTCAAGAGTATCACATTCTAATAGGCAGAAGCAGTTTAAATGTTGTTCTGCGTGACCTTGGGTTTAAATTTCTCAAAGACAACAATCGTAGAGCATTAGTTGAAAAATCAAATATCGCCAGTTTGCGTCTTCAGTTTTTAAAACGTTATATGGCAAACATCAATGTATCGTCACCATTGCAAACAGTTTTCATGGATGAAACTTGGATCTATTCTAAAGGTAATCCTGGTAAATCATGGCAAGACTCAAACATACAAAGTGTTAGAAAGCCTGAAGGAAAGCGCTTTATTGTTGTTCAGGCTGGGTGTACAGCAGGATTCATTAAAAATGCATCTCTGTTATTTGCAACAAAATCTTTGAAAGAAGATTATCATGGAGAGATGAATTCAGAAATGGTTAAGAAATGGCTTGTTGACAATTTACTCAATAATTTAGAAGAACCGTCTCCCATAATCATGGACAATGTTCCATATCATTCTACCCTCGTTGAAAAGCAGCCTTTTTCATCATGGACAAAACGACGCATTATAGATTGGTTAAATAACAGCAACATCCCTCATGATCCAACTTCATTTAGATTAGATTTATTGAAGTTAGCCAAATTGCATAGAAAAGACAAAGTATATGAAGTAGACGATTTAATAAGAAGTCATGGGCATGAAGTTTTGCGATTACCACCATACCACTGCGAGTTCAACGCTATTGAATTAATATGGGCATATGCAAAAAAATATTACGATGACCACATTGGTAGAGATGGGTATGGAGATGATAAAGTTCTTTCAATGTGGACTGAAGCATTACAGCGGTGTTCACCTGAAAATTTGGAGCGCATGTGTTGCAAGCACTGAGAGAAAGATTAAAGAATGGTATGAACGTGAAAAAGTTCTAGATCTAACTGTTGATAAGTTGCTTATAGATGTTTCGAATGATAGCAGTGATTCCAGTTCAGATAGCGACACTGACTAATTAAATTAATTATTACTATTAATGCATACAAGGTTTGGCTTAAGCATAAACAGGATAACAGCTTTCAATAAAACGGAAGTCGACTGCTATTTTCAAAATTTCCAAGAAGTACAGAAAAAATAGAAGTTAGAGCCCCATGACGTAAGATTTTTTGCTGCATTAAAAATACGTGTAGTCGCCATTGTAATTCTTTTTTAAAATCCAAGATCACCAACTCAGGATTTGAAGATAAGATAACTCCATATGATGTGGCTGGAATTTTTAAGTTAGCATATGTATGACCAGGTTGCTAATATTGAAAGAACTACTTCTGGATTCAAGGCTTGTAGTATTTTCCGCTGAACTATGATACGTTCAAGATGACTCTTCATCTGTATTTCCATCCATGGATTACCATAGTTTTCTGGACGTTATCACTTTCTCTTTCTGTTTGGTATCCAGATATTTCGGCGCACAAGCTCTGCTTAGGCTGAGACCACCACCCATGTTTTTCTTCTTTTTTACTTTTTTCGTTTTGGAATTTTATAATTTGTTTTGCTACATTTATGTTCTTTTAGTTTCTAGTTGTTTTGTGTGTTGTTACTGTAGTTGTGTTGCTGTTTGAAGTAGACTGTTAGTCCTCATTCTTACCGTATACCCATACCACGATAATTGCTTTTCTTTCGATGTTATTTTGAAATTGTGATCCTTTAACAATGCCGCTTTCACACTATTGGGTCAATAGACATCATTAATTTCCTTGTGATTTTCCTAATATTATTTCTTGTTTTCCTAGTAATTTCTGTTTGAGAGCTGCTCATAAGTGTACCAACTTCATCATCTTTATATTTTCAGAAGACATTTTCTGCGTTTAGAGTTTCTCTTTTGATAAGAGTATTGCATCGCAAGGGGTTAAAAGGAGTACTAAAGTGCAACACCTAGTCCCTCTTACGCAAATGTCAACCTTACCTACTATCCTGTTTTTACTTAACGAGGCTTTGATGGCCAAATAAAGACGAAATAGCCTTAACATAAGATGCGGAGCAAATGCCGCATTCATTCGGTGTAACCCGAGGCAAGTCCGGAGGCTACCGATGACAGACCCAGCACCAGACTCAAGCACAATCTGAAGACACATTGTCTAAGATTAAAACATGGAAAAAGGTTAAAGGAAGAAAGGCTACAGAGCACAACTAGTAGCTAGCAAGATTAAGACAAGAATACAGAGAGGCCAGCACTACAGCTAAGAGAGCTACAAGACGTGATAAAAGCAATGGATAGATTACCTCCCCATCTAGCACAAGTAGCAGGGAAATTCAACAACGCACGAGAACCAATCGTGGGCAAAGAGCTGTACACCAACATCTAAGGAATTCTTCAAATGATCCCACTGTCGAAGAAATTAAGAAAGAAATTAACCAGCTAAAACTTTGAAAACAGCCGGAACAGATAGTATACCACCTGCGCTATTCAGATTCACCGAAACAATACCTACAGAGTGGAAGGACGGTCTGATTATCAAACTCCTAAAGAAGGGTGATCTTGGTGAGTGCCTAAATTGGCAAGGGAAATTGTTAATATGATAAATAAAATTATTCCTACCATTATAACCAAACTGGCAGAGACCGTAGAACCCACCCTTCGCAATTAACAAGCAGATTTCAGATCTCATCGAATACTTCATTTTTTTGCGTTCAATTCCGGTATTTTTCAGTATCCCATATGAATGTACTGATTGTAACTTTTGTTTTCTATCCTTGTTCAGACGTGATATCAATGTTAATTCTAATTAGGTGCTTGATAATATTTGTGATTGGACCATGGTATTTTAAGTGTAAAAACTTCCAAACTGTATTTACCATTGTATTTTATTATTTTATTATATAATAGTAAATAGTATATTATTAGTTAATTTATATAATATGTATATTATCAAAATATCAAAAACCTTCTCTACCATTAGGTGTAACGTATAAATACATAACCAAATAACTACAACTTAACTAAAATAACAGAATTTACAATTTTCTACCAATAATTAAAATAACTTCTTTCCCTTATACATCGTGTAAACGCCTTGTCCATTCTTTTTTGATTTTTGGCGGTCTTTTCCATTCACTCCAAGTCATTTCTTTTTCAATTAGGTTTTCTTCTACTTTGTTGCCCATATTTTTTGCTCTTCGCCCATTGTTATTGTGTCCAAACCATTTCATTTGTTAAATAATAAAAATGAAATAAGTATTGTTAAAAAACCCTGTGTCTTTAATTTTAATTAAAAACCAAATGAAAGCTAGAACCGCATACCTAACCTCAAAAAGTATATTGTGTGACAACTCTGTCAACCTCAATTAATTGTCAAATTATGGATGCTGATTTGACTAGGAATGTTTTAATCTTATACCACACAGACAGCATTGATGACCAGGGATCTTCTTTCGTCGGATGCATAGTAGTTCAACTCAACTTTACGAGAACACTAGATCGCACTTACCACAGGTTTGATTGCGTTGGGCGTCAAGTGGTAAAATATTGCCTGTAATTGTCCCAGGCTAGCAGGTGAGAGGGCGTGGTTTGCAAAACTCGTGAAGTCCGGTCATGTTTCAAGGATAAAGTGACAAAATAAAGGTAGTTATTATGCGTGGGGCGCCATCGCGGTTTCCTCTTGGATAGAATTTTCTCGCTGCGGTCAAGGCAACTGGATCTTCTACAAAATATTTACTTCTGTCTGAATCCAACCTTGCGTTACAGTCTGTTTTATAAATATTTTCACACAAGAAATTTTGAATAACACTTGGCACACTAAACGCACTTAAGGGGTAGGTACTTTATCGTGTCCTCCCGATCCGCCCTGTATCGTTTCGCCTTTATACATTTCGCCTTCTAACATTTCACCCTCTATCGTTTCGCTTTTATACATTTCGCCTTCTAACATTTTGCACTTTAACTTTTAAAATAAAAATAGACAATAAAATAAAATAGATAATGAAATTGTTTTATTGTTAGTTTAGGTAAGGTTAGGTTAGGTTCATGTACCAAAATATTGCTCAAAAATTGTAAAAATGCAGGACATCGGGGCAGTAATATGAGATGCCCCCGATTTAAACAACTTTTCGAGACAGAAACGAGGAAAAATATAGAGGAGAGGGCCGAACTACAACAAACGTAATGGATAGACGCTCACACAGGGCCCAAATAGTAACTAGTCTTAAGATATTGCAGACCAACAGCAGTTGAGGGAGAAGGGTACGCCCCACCTCAACAGCTAATGCGGATCTTACAAGCTAACCTGAACAGGGATAGAAAGGCTATCTATGTAGTTGTTACGTCACAACTGCATAGCTGCGAACATAGATCTAGCCCTGATATCGGAGTCAAATTGCAGTGTAGCCAAAAGCGGTAGTAAATGGATATCAGACACAGATGCAGATGCTGTCTGCTTTGCTGTTTCTATCCTCATAACAAGGCACCGAATAGAATCTAGCCCTGGGTAGGATCTTTGGTAATTATCTCCATCTCTCAAAAGCGTTAAACGTCAACTTGCCCCTCCCCCAGAACTCGTCGGACTGCCAGCTGAGGCGAAGGGAGGATGTCTGAGGACTGATGGTATCTCCCTGTGTTATTACTATGTATATTTCGGCCTGGTTGCTTACTGAAAGTGCCGGTATTGATTTTTCATAGCAGTTGCTGGTTGATGGTCACCAACCACACCGACCGAAACTAGGGGGGGGGTATCGGAACCCCTGCTCTATATACTTAAAATTCATTTCGTTGTCCATTATCATGTCTATTTTTGTCGTTAAGGGATTCCCCAGAGAACGACCTCTAGGTACCTCCCGCAGCGGGGTTCGCGTCGGTGCGGGAAAAAAACAGTTGATCAAAGGAACAATGTAGAGAGTGCATGTAGGTAACCAATGCCGTCTTCAGAGCAGTTCAGAAATTTGCCGCATGCCCCACTGGTCGGCGTTGGTGTCGCGAGTAGTATCTGGTCGTGAACATAGGCTCGTTTCCGGTACACCCTCGCGGCGTCTAGACCTCCGTGTTGCCAGCCCTGGTGCCACCGTTCCTTGCCCTTACAGGCTAGATCAGCACCGGATTAATGATGAGTTGGCGGCAGTTTTTTATCGAGGTATGGCTCCTCTAGATCCGTAGTTTTAGTTTGTCAACAGTGTCACTTCGGGAAGGTTGCGGCTTTTCACTAGCGGACTACGCTCTTGACCCCGAATCAGTCTGCAAGTGCAAGTTGTCGGCGCCCTGAGGTGTACTCATGAGGTTTCTTCCAAAATGGACTGTACCCCAAGGGGCCCTCTCTAGGCCAACCTAACCTAACCTTAAGTCTTAGTTCCTTTTCCGATCTGTCCTCTATAATGATGGCCACATCATCTGCGTAGTCTACACTTGCGACTCCTAGGGGCATGGGTAGTTCTGGAACATCGTTATAATAAATGTTTTACAGCAAACGGCCCAGGACCGAGCCTTGTGGTAGCCCCCTCGTCATTCTTATTTTAAGACCTTCTTCTATCAGCCGCCGGCTGTGAAGTAGTATGCAATCGTTTTTACCAAATAACCCGAAACTTGCCACCATATCAGTTCCTTAATGATACCGTCCCTTGGAGCACTGTTAAAGGCGTTTTCAGTATCTATCGTTACAAGGAGGTATAGATTCCTGAAACGGAACTGTCTTTCGTTCGTCTGCGTTCGAGTATAAAGTACTCGTATGCCTTAGTGATAGCATTGAGAATGGAAATCGGTCTATGAGTGGTCTTGCCACTTTCCAAACTTGGGGGAATTTGCGTTCTTCTAAGATTCTGTTAAACAAATTTGTGCAATAACCAGTGAAGTTGGTCAGGTTTATTTTAGCCGCCTCCGTCGGTATGTGGTCTGGACCCGCGGCTTTTTTTAACCGGTTTGCCGCCGTGTTGACTTCTTCTTCAGAGAAGAGTGTCAGAGTGAGCTGTTGCCCATCTTACTTTATTGGTATAATCATGTCCCATTCGTGTTCGAGGTCCACAGGAAAACATCTTTGAACCTCCGCCAGCTTTTCCTTTTCTTCCATGCTAATTTGGAGGTGGGTGTTTAATTCATTTATTACCAGTCTGTAGCTCTCCCCCCATATAAATTCATTCACCATCCTGCGCAAATCCCTCCATGCTCTGTCTTTAGCCTTGATTTTTAAGGTTATTCCGCAAGCTTGTATATTCTCTTTGTTGAGCTGTTTTTTTTTCTTTGTTCTTTTGTTAGCGTTACTTCTAGGCATTGTTCTTCTGGCTTTGATGCAGTTCCTTTGTATCTCGGCGATGTCATCGTTCCACCAATAATTTGGGGTCCTTTCATCCCCTTCCGTCTTTCTTCCTGACATTTTGTTGAAAGATGCTTCCATCACTTCTTTAAATTCTTCTGCTGTGTAGCTTAGACCTCGTGCGTCTTTGTTATTTATTTCATTTTCAATGTTTATAGTTAGGAAGTTCATTTTTTCTGCTTTAATTATCCACTCCTTGTCAGCTTTTCGTTTTCCAGGACCATGACCATGACTTTTACCTATCCACCTTTGTACGTCTGATATTAGGGTTTTTGTCCACATTCCTGTCACTTGGTGCTTCCCACCTTCTTTGTCCTCTTGCCATCATGTCTTATCTTACTTCGATTCTGCTACGGCGATCGCTTCTCTCGTGTATCATTATCCTTTCGTGTACCATTAAATCAATTGGCAACGATCCTGTCACCACTTGCAAAGCCTCAGTGGAAGTAGTCTAGTTTTATCATTACTCTCCGTTGTATGCTTTCTAGTATTTTTTGTATTTTTTCTTTTCGATAATCTTCCCCCGTATTGGTGCAGCGTATAAGATTATTGAATAAATCACTGCTGCCAGCACTGTCCTGTTCCTTAAGCTCGTTGCGTTTTTGTTGGGCATTATTCTGCCTAGTTGTCTAGCTATCTTTTCAGCTTTATTTGCTACATGGTAGACGTGTTCGGACATAGAACAGTTTTTATTGAAAACTACCCCGCTATTTTAAGGCTTCCGCTGTAATGGTTCTCGTGTTTTCGATTTCAATCTCAACATTCCTTATTTCTCTTTTAGCGACTAGTGCTACCGCTTCCATTTGGTTTGGTTCCAACTTCAAGCCTTTCGACTTCATCCCTCTGTATGATTACGGCAAGCTTTGTTTTGACTCTGAGCGGTTCTTCTGTTCTACCTCTCGTTACAATAGCCACGTCGTCGGCGTAGCCCACACAGGTGAGTCCTTGCGGTAACGCAATCTCTAATATACCGTTGTAGTAGAGGTTCCAGAGGAGAACCTTTGGGTAACACCTTCATTTGCAGAGCCCCCGAAACTCTTTTTCCCTAGTTGTAATTCCTAGTAGGAAAATGTGTTAAACTTCTTATGTGTCGTTATCATCTATTAATGTGCATATATTTCGCATGCAGATAAATTGCCTGGCTGTAACATATTATTTTTCATTATGTTTTCTATTTGTGCATATTTTCTTGCAAGCTTCTTGAGCACTGGGCTTTCTCCTCGTTTATCTACTCCTAGCCATATTACTATATCTTCGCCATTTTTTATCGGAGAAATGCTTTTTTCTGACTATCCTGGCCTTTAGCTCCTCTATCATATCATCCAATGCTCTCATAATTAGATTCATGTTCCTGGCCATCGCTTTCGGGTTGCTACTAATCGGTTTATTTCTTTCTTGGTGTAAATATTCTTCTTAACCATCTTATTCAGTTAGAATATTTCTTCAATTATGTATGAGATGGTTTCCTTTGATTTTTTACTGACATCTGCTTTCCGTTTATGTATGTGTCTAGTGTTTTCCTGTTAGTGCAGTCTTATGCCTAGTATCTACCCTCTTCGTGTTTTTTCTCTTTGGTCTTCTTCTACATCTTCCAAATGTTCGCTTTTACTTGGCGGAGTAGTTTGTCCGGTTTTATTTTTTCCCCCGCTTTTACTTTTATCTTCTATTCCAGCTTTACTATATCCGAAACCTGGTTGAAGGAAGACATTTACGAGAACTTTTTCAATTTATTCGATTATCTGTTCGTTGTTCTTCTGTTTCTGTATATTTGTTGGACTTTTTATGTGTAGTCTTGTTTCCGCGGCCGGCTGTTAGGACAACGGTGGTGACCTTTTCACCGCGCCACTACTTTCAAAGGGGTCTTTGTTACAAAAATAATCCATTTTCCACACCTTCTCGAACTGTGAAGTTTATAGACCTTGCGTATTTAACGCTTTATTGAGTAGCCAACCCACATGTGTGCTCAGAAAACTTTTAGTATTGACTCAAAATTTTTAAAACTAGTTGATGCACGTTCGTGCATAGAACCGCCTATTTGCAACACTACAGCCGGCTCCGCGCGAGTGTGATGCCAAGCGTTCATAGTCTTCCAAACTGCCGCTCAGCGGTTACCACTAGTACCTCCTCCCCTCTTAAAGCTTCGTGGTGTCTAGTCCCTACCGTTCCACGCCGGAAACCGGGTTTACATAGACGTGGACACGTTTCAGGAGGTTCGGTCACTGGGCTTTCCGAGTCGCAGGTCTTCTGGCGAGAGGAGAGCTATAAACAGAAAGTCACCCCTCGGACATCGGTTGCCCTAATACCCTTGGGTTAAAAAAACAAGGATTGATCAAGGGAGATCGGATAGAAAAGACTAAAGTGAAGGGACGTAGCCCAATACAAGTTCAAGAAAGGTGCAGACCCAGCTGGAGTGCTTCGGGATTGCCCTACCTTGTACTTATAAGTAACTTTTTAAAGAGATTTTTTCCCTCCGAGCTATCCTGTTGGTCCGCGAGAGGTGCTTAACCCTCCAGTCCTCCGGTCAATCCGGTTTGAGCTTCCTCTATCCGTCTGCAAGTCTATTCATTTTCCAGCTTTTTGGATCTTTCTTTCTTGTAGTATTTATTAAACATGTTTGTACAGTCCTGACCTCGGCGATTTCTCCGTTCTCCCAGTAGGTTTTGGTTCTCCTGTTGAATTTAGATATCCTTTAGAAAGTCTCATGTTTGTTTTTGTGTTATTTCTTTATTTATGTTATCTACTATGATGTTTAATTGATTAGTTTTGATTATCCATCCTCCACTATACTCAGTTTTATTGTGGGTGCCAGAGTCTTGATAAATTTCAAATTCTATTTTTCGGTGGTTACTCAAATTTTCATCTTCAGTGGTATGCCAGTTTTTCATGTTCATGGCAATGTTTTCTGTACTGAACGTTCCACATATATGCAAAAATTGGTCCCTTCTAACAAACGTTGGTTAATGCTATTAGATTGTTTTCGGTTAACCATTCGTCCAAAATTTGCGAGTAAATTTGGGAATATTTAGCAACCGTAAATGAGTAGTTTACCGATTTTTATCCTTAAATATCCCTTCTCTTCACCAAAGTCATTTACAAGATTTCTCTTATTTCTATAAACCCTAATCGCAAAATCTTCACGTGTACATTTCCACCATGACTCATTTCCGAGTCCATTTGGGCTCTGCAATGATTTTTATATCAGAACTGTTTTCCTCAGTCTTTGAGAGGAGGGCTAGGGCAGATCTATTTCTATAAAGAGAGCCTGTAATATTTTGACGTACTCTATCATTAGGGTTTTAAGAAGCACACTCGCTCTGTATCTGTATGTCTGCAATCTCTTCATTCGATTTTCCTTGTTTGAATGGCTCGGGAAGGCAGTTCTTTTATTTTTTCCTGTCTTACTGCCTGTTTGTATATGGACAGGCCGTTGTGGCTGCCCGATACCCGTATTGGTTACATTCAAAGCAGCGCCTGGACCACCTTTTCGGCTGTGGCTGTGCGCAGAGGATGCACTTCCACCCATTTCGTAAAACGATCCTGGAATACCAATAGCCACACGTTTCCCCTGGCGGACCGGGTGAGCGGTCCTATCAGATCGATGCTGATCACTTTCCAGGGATCTCGGACTCTGGACCATAACATCTTTCCTGCGGGCTGAACCTGGTTATGCTTTTGTTCCTGGCATATAGGACACGACCGTATGTACTTAACCATATCTTTTTGCATTCTAGGCTAATGATAGTACTTTTGGATTTTTGTTTCAGTTTTGGCGGTACCCAGGTGTCCTGCAGGCGGCTCGTCGTGACACTCTCGAAGGACTCGCGCTCGCTGGGACTGCGGCATGCATAGCTTCCAGGCTGGTTGGAACCCTTCGGCAACTTTTTCGCAGGTACTGGGAAAACTTCGATATAAATGGCCGTTTTCCATTTTCCAGGTTTCAAATGCCTCCGCGTCTCTCCGGACTCGTGTCATCATTCGTTGGACCCACGGGCATCCTTCTTCGGGTGGACGAGCTGCCACTGGAGACAGCCCTTCTGGAGGAGGACCTGGTGCTCTAGATAATGCGTCTGCTACATGATTCAATGACCCCTTACGATACTCGACCTCAAAATCGTATTGCTGAAGTTCTAAGGACCATCTTGCTAACCTGGCGGAAGGATTAGGTAGGTTCTGTATCCACTTTAAACTTTTATGATCGGCAATGACTTTAAAATGGTAACCTTCCAGGTATCCTTTGAATTTCGTGATGTCAAACAAAACCGCCAAGCACTCAGGTTCAGTAGCCGAATAAAGGGTTTCTGCCTCCGTCAGGGATCGGCTGGCGTAGGCGACGACTCTTTCTTGTCCCTCCCGGGCGCCATTGTAACACTACTACTTGGTGTTATTTATGTTTCTAAATTAATCTGTAGTCTGTGTTATGTGTGCCCTTGTAAGGGGTTGCTTTACTTGGGTCTAAGGTCGATGTAATTATACTTTGACTAATTCAAAGAACAACCATTAACGAAAAACACATTTATTCAATAATGTACAAAAATAAAAATAAATCATTCGTGAAATTATGTACAAGTAATACTATTGCATTTGGGGCCGATCCTGTGGCTGGTCCCTGGATAGGTAGGCCACCTAGCTTGCAACGGCGTATGACAGCGATCTTCACAATGCTTGGTTGTTGGACAGAACAGTGCATTCGAGTCAATGTTTGCAGAACTGTAAAGATAAATATGTTAAACGACAGCGTGTACCGGTGTAAATAAACGGAATGATTCTAGTTTATTTCAATTATACAGGGACTTGATGACTTGTGATAACCCGGATGAGCTTGGCCTCGTACACGGGTCAAATTCCAGACAGTTTTTATCTGGCTTTCGACGCGTGTCAAGCTTATTCTACAACTTGGACAAAATATTTTACTGCGAGGTGAGTATAAAACTTCACAATGTCTTTCGGAGGTGCCTATTTCCTCGTGAAATGCGAGACACGTTTTATAGCTCAAAAATCTAAAACTCAAGAGCTTATTTTAAAATACTCGGATGTACAGTCGTGTTCAAATAAATCTGAGACAATGTTTTTTTCATATATAAATTGAGTTAAGAATTGAAGAAAATCTCCATGGATTTTCTGCTATCAGAAGGAGATATTCTTCAATTCTTACCTCAACTTACATATGAAAAAAACATTGTCCCAGATTTATTTGAACACGACTGTACGTGCAAATTTGACTAAACTTTGACATGAGTTTTAGTACTTTGTAAGAATTTGAATTATCGAATTTCCCTATTCGAGTTGGTTTGATATTTAAACTGATTCCTTTCCCGTACACTAATTTCAACTGACGAACGCCTACACCCAGCGATACGTTAATTAAATTTCAGGAGCCTCTAAGGACCGCCGGGCCGATAAATGAACTCACTTAACTTATTACGATAACCATTCATAAATTAATTGCATCCAATCGGCTGGATGGGGCCTAGAGAACTTTGAATGCAGTTTATTTCGACTCCAGACATAAACTGATTCCAATTTGAATTTTGAACGGATCTTTGTATCCCAAACGGTCAGGCAAGGCTTCGAGAAATTTTAATGCAGTTTACTCCGACTCCAGATATAAACTGATTCAAATTTGAATGTAAGCGGATACCTGGGGAGTTATTTCGAGATTATCTCGATATTCTCTGGTATGTTTCTGGTACTCCGGACGGCGAGAAATTCCATTATTATTATTGAGAAATTCCATTTTATATGTTGCGATCGGTTTCTCGGGACTCGTCGCGTATTGAAAGAGGGGTGCCCGAAAAACACTTTTACGATCTGCTGGCGCACCGCGGCGTTTCGGCGTGCTCGGGCGGGCTGGAGATTTTCAATTGTTGTAAATTCCATTGTTGCGGGGTTTTAAATGCCCTAATATTATATATTGTTAAAAATGCATTTAAAATGAGAGCGAAACGTTACACTGCGACAATAAATCATGAGAACACAAAAAAATAGTTGTAAATTCCATTTCTTTAAAATGCAAGAAGCGAATGCGAATAATAGATGATCATTTATTTAAACAAAAAACAATTAAATTTAATTATTCTTATTTTCTAAATCCAAAGAACAAACAAACATGAAAAAACTGTGCAAAACAAGGCTTAGAAACTTTATAATGAACTTAAAAAAATTAAACATTTTACGAAAGCTAATAGCGCGTATGACCTTCCTGAGCTTGCATAACGACCTTCGCGGCATACTTTCAATCAATGTCCGTATATCTTCTTGAGATATGTTGGTCCATTCTTCCAAAAGAAGTACCATGAGCTGTTGAAGACTCTCTGGAGCTACAGGTTGATTCCTTATCTTCCAATCCAACTCGCCCCATAAGTGCTCAATTGGATTCAGGTCTGGGCTAAGAGCGGGCCAGTCCATCACGGGAATTTGGTGTTCTTCCAAGAACCTTCTTGTCTGAGCTGCTACGTCTGCACGGCCATTATCTTGCTCCAGTAGATACCACATGATTTGCAAGAATGACCTTGATGTATCAGGCAGTATTCATTCATCCAGGTACAGCTACAAGATCTGTACGAATGTTAAAAGTGATACCATCCCATACCATATCAGACCGTCCTCCAAAATTATCTACCTGAAGAACCAGTTCTTCATGATAGCGTTCCCCGGCACGTGCCCAAACTCGAAGACGACCATCACAACTTGTCAACCTAAATCTTGACTCATCACTGAAAAGTACTGATGACCACTGCTCCATTTCCCAATCTGCATGTTGTTGAGCAAATGCCAGTCGGTCTCTTCTGTGATTCTGAGTCAATCGTGGTTTCCGGAGTGGCCTCCTCGACCTCAGATTGTTCTCCCGCAACCTTTTTCTTATGGTGTCTGTATTAACCTGGTTACCACTGGCTGTTCTGAGGTCATTCTATAGGTCTCTAGCATTGGATGTGCGTCGTATTAAGCGCACAACTGCGCACAAATCTGTCTTGCTGTACGGTTCTTGAGCGCTTTTGGCCCTGACCAGGTCTCCTACCATAACGTCCTGTCACTAAGTAAAGATTCCGCTGACGCGGTCGGACTATTTAACCTGTCAAACTGACACTCTTTTATTATTGTGCAACAAGTTATCGACATATAACCCGACAATATCGAAGTACTTATAGTATTACTTCTGATTATACGTTTGATTGTCGGTAGACTTTTTGTTTGCACGTAGTTCGACCGATAATGTACGTAAGTAAGAAATATTGTTTACTTACTAAAGAGCGCATTGTCGATTGACGGTTCATCTTCCCTATTAATACATGCAATGTTGTGTAAAACTGCGGTGGCAACAATCGCTGCTTGAACTGTGTCTAAATGCAATCTTAGGCCTAATGCAAATGCTGAAAATCTTCTTCTCCATACCCAATATTGCCTTTCTACGGCATTGTGTGATCTAACAAGTGACGTTTTAAAGGGTTTCTCGTTGACTTCTCACAGTGTGCAATGGAGTCAGTAAATAAGGCTTTATGGAATAACCAACTAAAACATTATTAAGAAACTCCCCTACTTCAAACCTGGCACAAATGGTGCTATTTCTAAATAAATAAGGATCATCCGGGCCATCGCGCGACAATGTCTTGTATCTCCAAATTTGAATTGGCGATTGTCTGCGATCATCCTAATGCACTGAGGAAAACGTGCAATACGGTGTAAACTTCACCTTTGAAGCGATGAATCACCTCTGGGATCGCAGGCATTTTTATACATCGACGTCTCAACGACGCCAAAGCAACACTAAATCTTCTCATAACTCTCGATGCTGTGGCCTTACTAACGCCACTGAAATCGCCAGCAACGTGTAGAAAACTACCTGTTGCGCAAAATCGCAAAGCCAACAGTAACTGCTTTATTGGTGGAAGGTAGGTAATGCAATTTTTATCATGATTAATTATAATAATAATGTAGCTTTGTGGTTACCGGTTGCTTTGGACCTGAAGAACATGCCGCAATTCTCCAAGCACCTCCATAAATTTATTTTTCGAAATTCTAAAACCGTTGAAAAAATCTACATAATCAAAATTTTGGAAATAATCGGGACTAATTATTTTTGGTCGTCTAATATGTCTAATAACTTTTTCAACATCACCATCGTCCGTAAAAACGTTTATATCGTACATTGTTAACAATAGGAATGTAATAACTACTGCCTCAATCACTTGTAAAAAACCCACAGTTTACCCATACTTCACTTCAGAGTAAACTTCTGGTTTTTAGTTTACTCTTATCTGTGAAACCCGTTTTTTTAATTTCCCATGAGTTTACTCAATACACAAGGTTTACCATCATTTGTGAAACCGGCCCTTAATCCTTAACTTTATTTTTTTTAAATAAACTACTGTCACTTACTGTTATCATTTCCTTGTTCATCATTGTTCTGCTTCCTTCTTCTCCTACATATAGTTGTTTAACCTCGGTGCTGGCGTCTTCTTTTTTGGGACCTCTAATAAGCAACGCTTTTTCTTATCCTAGCACTACTTTTTCTCATTTACTCTCAATTCCAAGGGGGCACCTTCAGCCTCCCTCCCTCCAAGCCTCACGGTAGCTAGTTTCTGTGAAGTAATTCCCTCTCTGATCGTTCACCGACGATACTCACTGTACCGACTTCGAGTTGATATCTCCGAGTACGTTGACTTCGTTGGTCCTTTTGCCCACGCGCTCCATTATTTTGTCACCTTATGGTCTTGTAGACTTATGTTTGGTGAGATGTAATAGCACAGAACGCAGCAGGATTACACACACGTACACTTCTTTCAATTATACTTTTAATATATATTTTCCTATTTACAAATAGAATCGTGACATCAATTCTCGTGTTTTTTCACCCACTTACATGTTTCACGAGGACTTCATTGGGTTCGCTTGATGCCCAAACTTCTGCCATTGAAAACACCTAGTGACATTTAACCTTCTTCGTATCTGGCACATTACTCTTACGATCTTTATATTTCTTCTCCCGTCAAGTCTACTGCCACGGCATTCCTTAAGGTCACGGTTGCTGCTTGGTTTCCGTTTCCCATTGGTCTCATCGACAAGAGCTTTATTTGGTCCTCGCTCAGGTCTTTCCTGTTCTTCCGGATCTCCTCTTTCAGCTCGTCCACACTGGTTGTAGCAACGATGTCCGCTATGTGTATCGCCACGTCGTTCACTAGGATTACTTTAGCAGCGTATGCATGTCTCCCGTTGTTGAAATAGTTACCATCTCCTCCCCTTTGAACTAAAGTTCTGCTTCAGGTCTTCTAGTGCCTGATATAACTCCTCAACTTCTATCGGCTCTAGAGTGGTAGGTAATAGGAAAATATACTTCTGCCTTACTGCCTACGGTTTTCCTTTAACTTGAACCGTTGTGGTTGTTGCTATATACGTTAATTTCTTCTTATTCATCTTTTTCCTTTTTTTCTTTCGTTCTTCCCCCTCTGGTATGCTTTTACTCTCCATTAGGGGTTCCTCCTAGTCCGTATCCCACTCAGTACTACTTGTAGGTGGCGCTTACATATCTGAACTTCCACCCTCGCCACTCTACTACTGGGATGTGCTTGGGGTGGAAACCTCGCGATGGAGTCCCTCCTCCTGAAAGGGTCTGCTATTTCATCCACAATCTTCGCGAGGACGTCTTCGTCGTCGCCGTGTGTACGCAGATTCTCGCTCATTTTTGATACTTTGTGGTTAAGATGCGTGATGTATATAATGGGGTAGCCAGCCCCAAGACTTTCTTAAACAATGGTACACTTGTGAAGCCTATGGTCAGTCACCCTACCCCAACCTAATCTAGCCTAACCTAACCTTCTTTTTTGGCAGGTGTTGTGGGCATCTACCGGACTAACCCGATCAAGTGACCTTGCCGAACTGGTCCCGCACCTGGAATGGCCAAGTATTATGTACTTCGGGTGCGGGAGCTTCTTGTGATTAACTTTATTGCACACTATATAGATTTAGATATACAGATTGTCTGCAGACACTAGGTATACATGGCAACTAGATACAGAGATTTCTAGTGCTATCTGCGAAAGAAACCGTCTTTGTATCTAGTTACCGTGTGTAGCTAGTACCTGCTTACAACATTACACTAATATTTAATCACTTACAGTAATAATGTTCCCACTTTTCCACTTAAACGTGAGCATACAATTACTTATTATGTTATGTAATATAAAGACGCTGATTAAAGCATTTCACTGACTAATATTTCGCTTATTTATTTAAGACTACTTCGTTTGATCTTATGGGTTCTGAATTTCTTCACTATCGTCGAACTTTGATTCTGCTGTCCTTTCGTCTGCCTTCCTTATTTTCTAAATGTTGGTTAGTATTCTATGAATTCCTTTCCACTTCGTTTGTGATTGTAGAATTTGATCTCTAAGATTGTGTTTCGTTGGTGTTACGCCCACTTTATTCTAACCTGAGCCCCTCTTGCTCAAGTCTTGGGCACCTGAAAATAGTGTGCTCAGGAGTGTCATTCGAATCAATATCGGCAGTTTTCGTTTTCTGTTTTCCTATTTTTTAGGTAGCAGCCAAAACTACCGTGCCCTATTAAAACTAGGGTAAGATGGAATTCCAGATCTCCAAACTTTCTGGTCGCCGATTTTCCTACGTCGGGATTACCGCTTTAGTCAATGCTGAAGTGGTGCTATGTAGGGTTCATCGGGTCTGCCATTTCCTGATAGTCTCCTCTCTTATTGCTCTTCTGGTTGCAGTATCGCTGGAGTGCTCCTCTCTTTAACAAGGGGTTCTATGGGGAGTATACCCAAGAGTACGTGTAAAGTCTCCGTTGATGCTGTGTCATATGCAGAGCACACTCTGATTAGGGATTTTCTTTGTGACTTTTCTAACAACGTCGAATATTTCTTTTCCTTACTGCTTTCCTCCAGATTGGAGCTGCATATACAATGATCGACGTGACCACGGATGCCAGCACCTTTTTTCTAGCAAATTTGGGAGTTGTGTATCGATCTCGCTATTGAGGTGGCCGTCGTTTCTGCTTTCTTTGTTGTTTTCTGTACATGGGACGTCATAGATATATTTCTCTTTTTTGTGACAATTGAGGTATACTAAACTTCCAGCCGCATTTGTACGAGTCTTCTTCTACCTACTAGAATAGTTGTTTTTTCTGGTGCAATTTCCAAGTCGTTGTCTTGCATCCAGGTACAGATTCTTGCTATTGTGAGCCTAACCTAACCTAACCTTTTTCTTGATTGAAGGTGGGGAAAATCTTCTAAAGACACCTGGATAGTTCGGGCGTGTCGGATTCAGGTGGCAAGGATTCCCAGCAGCCTACCGACTAGAAAATCCCTCCTTCACTTTGCAAGTCACTATGGAATTGTTTACCTAACCTAACCTAACCTAACTTAACTTAACCTTTTTTTTTGTTTGGCAGGGAAAAATATTACTAGACATGAATGCCCGTACACTCATGTGTCGGATTCTCACCGACTAAAAACACCCGCCTCTTCGCCTCGTAGGCACCGGTATCGCTTGCGCATTCTTCGGTACCCAGGGTTGACTTGTAGTCGTACTCTTCGGTTTAATCTCTTCTATTCCTGCGTTTCTCTTATTCTTTCTTCTTGTTCCTTCAGAGACAGCACTTTTTTGATGTACCGGTGTATTTCTTTCCCGCTCAACATTGTTTCGACCACGTTGTCGGCATCTACTGCTCTGTGTATTGTCGTCTGCAGCTGTTCTCTATGTACAATCCAGCGGTCACACTCAAATATCGTGTGTTCCGCCGAGTCACTCTGTCCACAGTATATGCATCTACTGTCCTCTTTCTTTTTTATTCTCATTGTATAGTTCCTGAATGTTCGATGGCCCGTTAGGGATTGTGTTAGAAAATAATCCGAGTCTGTGTTTACATTCCACCCAGTTTTTAAGGTTTTTTATTAACCTTTTAGTCCAAAGGCTTTTTTCACCTGGTTTCTCCCATTCTTCCTGCCATTTCGCAATAGTGTGGTTTCTTTCTATTTTCCTTGTTTCTTTCGCGTCTCCATCCTGCCTTTGATATAGTCTCGTTCTCTCCTCAGCCAGCAGCGTTATAAGAGGAATTCAGGTAATTACCCGGATGACAATTGCTGACACCGTTCTGTAGGTACTTCTCACTATAAGTAGCGCCCTTCTTTGGAGTCTTACCATAGCCTCTTCCTGTCTTTTTATTCCAAGGACACTAGTCCACACTGGGGCTCCATACAGTAGTACTGACTCCGTAACCCCGTAAAGAATTCTTCGCTTCATATTGCTGGGGCCACCAATATTTGGCATTAGCTTTGATAGTGCCGCTATGCTCTTTTCCGCCTTTTCTGTTACCATCCTCACATGTGGCCCGTATATCAACTTGTCGTCGATTACGACTCCTAGATATTTTATCTGTTTGGCAGGTTCTATGTTGACCCCTCGATCGTGAACCTGATGTCGTTTCTATTCCTCGGGCCTTTCAGTACCACTGCCTCGGTTTTCTGAGGAACTATTTTTAGGTGGTGCTTATTAATCCATCCTGTTACTATCCTTATGGACTCGTTTGCCCTGTATTGCAGTTCATCCTTGTCGTCCGCCTCTATTATTACTGCTAGGTCACATGAAAATGAGATTGTGGATACTCCTTCTAACAATGGTATTTCGAGCAGCTCATTATACAGCATGTTCCACAATGTGGGGCCCAACACAAACCCTGCGGTACCCCTGTGCTTATCTTCATGTCTGTCTTATTATCTATTTATATCCTTAGGTGGCTCAGATAGCTGTCAATTATGTTTACCAGCCATGTCTCTATTCCTCTCTTCTCCATTTTGTCTAGTATATCATCCCAGTTGGCGGTATTAAACACATTTTTTATATCCAGAACCACTATTGCCACCCACGTTCTTTCCGAGTTTTTAGCAGTGGTTACTAATTCCTCAATTGATTGGACTGTTGGTTAGGAGAGAGTCCTCCTTTCCCATCTATCTCAAATTCTAATCGATTTTGGATCATTTTTCATACAGCTTGCCCATCGCGCTTATTAGGCAAATAGGTCGGTAAGAGGAGACCAGTTCCATATCCTTACCCTTCTATGAAAGGACCACCGCTGTTTCCTTCCAGCTATTCGGGAAGTTTGGTCTTGTAGCAGTCTGTTTACTAGTTCCAGTACTCCTTCTGGTGCCGTCTTGACAACTGTCTTCACAGCTTCCGGTGGAATTTTGCCCGGGCCTGGTGCCTTCTTGACTTGTATTGTTTGTGCCGCCACTTCAAGTTCTTTTGCGCTGAAAATAGGCCGCACTCACGATGGGTATATGGATCCAACGTAGTCTTCTAGCTTGAGTCTCAAGAAAAACTGGCTGCATCACTCCAGTTCCTTTTTTGCTGTTGGGTAATAGGGCAGTCTTAGCTCGCAATTCTGTAACCGTCTCCCCACACGTCTTCTTCTAGGTTTCGGCATAGCTCCTGCCAGTGCTCCCTCTTTGACTTATTTACGAGGTTCTTATACTCGCTCTTGATACTGCGGTATTCTTCATCAGCTTCTTGTGCGTTAGCAGCGTCGGTACCGTATCTCCTGTTGGCTCTAAGAGATCTTCTTCTAGCTTTCGTACACCTTCTTCTGGTATTCTCGACGTCTGCGTTCCACCAGTAGGGGATATCTCGCTCCCCTTCCAGGTATGTGGTACTCTCTCTAACTGCCTCTTTCATGCTCTCTGTGAAGCTGCGAAGGTTGATATTATTGATCGCATCTAGTTTCGACTTTATTATTTCTTGTTTCACTGTCGAATACCGACGACTTTGTTGGCTTGACTCCTCTCTTAACCTTTTGTCTATTTTTTTATCTTATATTATATAGTATAGGATGGTGATTAGTATTGAACTCGCCTATTAATGTTTTACAGTATTGGACTTATTGCGCTATGTTTTGACTGGCGCATGTTATGTCAATGTGCGTCCCACTTTGCCCTCTCTCAAACGTCGGTTCCCCGGTATTGAGGAATACTAAGTTTAACTCAGAGGCCCAGTCTGCTAGGTAGTCACCTCTTGGGTCACTACTAGGGGAACCCCACAGTGGGGACTTTGAATTCATGTCTCCCGCTATTATTACCTCCCGTTTTTCGTTCTTTGCGGTGGACATGATAGCGTCCAGTCTTTCCTGGAAATAAAAAAAAATGTTATGTTTGGGGAGATATAGCATCAGTGAATGCTCCAGCCTTCAAATCTGAGGCTGATGAATCCCCTGCCGCGGCTGTGCCTAACTATTCCTGCATTCTTGTTTACTACTTGTATGGCAACCTCTTCGTCGTCGTCTATTAGTCCCCATTTTTTTACGATTTGTATATTAGGTTCTCATATTAATACTATGTCAGCTCCTTCTTCTACTGCCGCCGCATATTCTGTGTCGTAGGCGACTCGTGTTCTGCCTTAGTTGACTTGCAGTATATTAGGAATTATAGGGACCGTTTTGTCTCCTATATGTCCTTGTACTCTTTTTGGACTACGCCTCTAACTTCTCTCTAAATTTAGGGCACCTAGTTTGGTCAGAACAGTGGTTTGGCTCTTCACAGCTTATGCAATAAGGCGTATTATGGAGGTCCTTTGCTTTGTGCCCTTCTTTCGCGCAGTTGATGCACACGTCTGTTCTGTCTAGTTCTTGGCATTCTAGCGTGTGGTGACCAAACTCCAAATATTTGAAGCAGCGCAGCAGGTTTACCCTCTGTCTTATCCTGCATGTTGACCAGCCAATTCGTATACGGCCCAACCTCACTATCTGGTCTGCCCATTCCTTTTTCACATTGATAGTGGCCATTTGGCTGCCGTATCTGCTTTTCCTCAATGACGTGACGCTTATCTGGTCAGGTGCTATATTCTCGTTAACTTTGGAGATCTCTTCCTTTATCGTGATTTCGTCTACGTCTGCCTCTATGTCCATTACATATATTGTAGCGTCGTTTCTTACCACAGTAACCTTTGTGTCCTGCATGTTGTCTCTTATTATTCCCCTTAGCTTCTCCGCCGTATTTCTTCCTCCAAAAACTTCCACCATTATGTGCCCTTCTTCGTGGCTTTCACTACTATATCCTCTTTTTTTATGTTTATATCACTTTTTACTGCCCTTAGCACATCAGCATATTGTTTACCTTCCGTGTCTATTATCACTCTCCCGATCTCAAGGCGTCTGCCTATGTTAGGTTTTTGCGTCCTAGCAGATGTTGGTGCATTATGTCCTTTTTCCCTAGGTATCACTAGGTGTACAGCCATTCCGGTTGTCCTTTATATACATTCAATGCATCTCCTTAGGTATTTAAGGTTTAGCGGTCCAAACACCGCAATCTTTGCTCTCATTTCTCCCTTGGCCGTTACCAACCCTTTCCATTTTTGCAGTAGCTCAAATAGAATTTTTATGTCGTTTATCCCACTTTTTTCCATTTTGTATGGCAATATATACACAGTGCTGTTTTTTAACTGCCTGGTGTCCTTACTGCTTATCGTCTCTGTTCTGCCTGAAACGTACTCTATACTCCCTTCCACTAATCGCTCGTCCACCAGTGCTCTAAATTCCGAGTACCTGTTTATGGTTTTATGAATCACTTCATTCTCTGCTGCCGCGCTTGGGTCAACAACTATTGCCAGCTCCTTATCCACTGTTGTTTGGGCCAGATTTCTTGTCTCTATGAAGGTGCACTTATAGGTTTCCTCCGGCCATTCTTCGTGTATAATTTCTAGTAGTCCTTCAATGTTATTCCTTGAGTCGATATTTTTGTTTATTTGGTCGACCAGTCCTCCGTGCTTGCGCATATTATCGTTTTCGATTTGTTCCAGGGTCACTTACGTCCCCTCTGCTGCTGCAGCTACCTTATCTGTCTGCACTTCAGTAGTCACTGTTTGCTTAACAATTATCGTTGGGACTCTTCGTGCCACTTCGATTGCCTTCGTCCTCCTTACCACTGAATCAATAGCTTTACTTAGTGCTTTCGCCGTGGCTCTTATATCCTTTTTTTGTTTACATGTTGGTCTATTAAGCTCTTCAGCTCATCCTTGAATTTTACGACGTCATTTAGCGCTCTATCATATTTCGCCAGTGCAAGTGTTGCATTTTCCTCTTTGTACCGTTCCACAGTTTCTCTCATTGTGCCTTCAGACTTCTCTCTGATTCTGCCTTCCTTCTCTCCTCCTGTTGCTTATTTACTTGCCTTCGTAGTACTCCCCTTTGCGGCATTTATTAGCTTATCTGCACCGTCCGGCTTTTTGGGGTCTACTCCCTTTTTCGCTTTGGATCTGGCGGCCGCGTGCTCGCTGTTGCCCACTCCATCTCCAATATTTGGGTCTGTGCCTGATTCGTACTCGGGATTTCTCCAACAGAAAGGCTTCTGGTGGGAGGTTTCTTGGGCGTCACTCCCTTCGTGTTTGGATGGGTTCTGCTCAAACTCACCCTCCTCCCATGTTGCTCCAGCAGTTCCCTCTCGAGTGCCTCTCATATTTTTATCCACGTCATTCTCATGTTCATCTTTATTTTCCATTTTGGTTATTTTATTGTTTGCAAGGGGTAGCCAGCATCTAGGTCTTTGTTGTTGCTCGTAAGATCAATGAACTTTAATCGCGTTTTTCTGTTTGATTGCACGTTCTTGCAGAACAGCCAGTGGTACCCTCACAGTCGGGTCCGCGCGGGTATGAGGCCGAGCTTCCATGGCCTTCCAAACTGCTTCCCAGCGGTTTCCACCAGCTCCCTCCCTTCCAAGCTTCGGGTGGCTAATCCCTATCATCCCACTTCGGAAACCGGGTTTTCGGAGCCATGGGCACGCTTCAGGAGGTTCGGAAGGCCCCCCCTTTCGTGTCGCAGATCTTCTGGTTTCTCGCCCGGTAAAAATTCCTGGGTCATTGCCATGGTCGTCGTCAGGTGACAGTTAAATCCAACAAATTCTCCTTGGTCGGCGTTGGCGTCCCGGGTGGCATCCGTTCGCAGCCATGGCCCGTTTCCGGTATACTCCCGCGGTGACCAAGCTTCGGCGTTGCCGGTCCGAGTATCCACCGGTCCTTGTCCTATCGACCGGTGTCCGGGTGGACCTCGCGCCGGATTGTTGCTTACGTTGGTGATGGTGTGTCCGATGCTGCCCATTCTCCTCTCCCATAAAGCCCTTGGCACGGCAAGTCCTTCAATACCACTTCCGTCGACGACGGTCCACGGGTTCCGGAGTTATCGCGGGTTGTTGAAAATGGGGGAGTGGGAGGTTGGTTTTGGTGGGACTGGAAAGCCCTTGCGCCACAGAGTGTTTTGGAACCACTCCCTTCCAAATCGGCCCACGGGTTCCGGAGTTACACCATGTTTTGTTCGTGAAGGGAGGGCATTTCGCGGTTTTGGTGGGAGTTTTATGGGGGCTTAGTTAACTTAACCTAACTTAACCTAACCTAACTCAACCTAACCTAACTTCACCTAACCTAACTTAACCTAACTTTTTTGCGTTGGAAAAGGAAATTCTCCATAGACACCTGGTAGTACCGTACTACCAGGTAGTGTCGGATTTCTACCGACTAAAAACCTCTCCCATTTTTCACCAGCCAGCCTGGCACCGCGTTTAGCATTTCATCAAGCTGCTGGTTGGTCACTATCCTTTGTCACTATCCTTCCATCTCCTTCTCTCTCGTCCGTTCGTATTTCTCATTTTGGCGTAGTATAATTTCCATCATTTTTTCTATCGCCTTCCATTTGTGTTCATTTTTGAGCATGGTGTTTATTATATTGCTCTCACTCACGTGTCCCTGCGCTTCTAAAGCCATCTGCTGCCTCTCTGTGTCCCACTTGGGGCACTTGAACAGTGCGTGGAGCGGGTTGTCGATATCCTCGCAGTATGGGCACTTATCGGTGTCCACCGTTGCCAATTCACAGAGGTAGTTCTGGAAACACCCGTGCCCCGTGAAGGCATGTGTCAGATGGTACCCTATGTCTCCATGTTTTCGCCTTACCCATCCGCCTATGTCAGGCATTATTTTCTTTAGCCATGTGCTTTTTGGATAGTTGGCCCATCTGTCCTGCCATTTGCCAATTGTCCTCTGGCGTTCTGCTATCTTTTGTTTGCGCCCTCTCGTCCGGTAATAAGTCAATCGGCACTGTCCTTGCTAGTACCCTCGCAGCATCAGTGCTGATCGATTTGTACCCGCTGCATATGCGCGGGGCCATCTTTCTTTGGCATCTATCTGCTATTTCTCTGTATTTTGTTACCGTAAAGATATTTTTCTATGCCGGCGCTGCATACAGTAAGATGGACTCGGCCACACTACTCAATATCCTTCTCTTCTGCTCTCCTGCTCCGCCTATTCTTGGCAGTATCCTTGTGATAGATGTTACTGTTCTGCTCGCTTTTCGAGCCGTTGCGACTAGATTTTCACCGTATGCCAGGTTTTTGTCGATGATAACTCCTAGATATTTGATGCTGTTCTTTGGTTGTATCGTGATTGCTTCCACTTTGAACTGTAGTGGGCCATGTTTCTTTCTTCTTACTAACATGGCCGCTTCCGTCTTTTCCGGGGCTATCATCAGCCCTGTCCGGTGCATCCAGCTACTGATCCTTTCCAGCACTGTGTTGGCTGTCACCATTATCCCTGTCTCAGTCTTTGCTGTTACAATTACCATTAAGTCGTCAGCATATGCCAGGGTTTCTACTCCTTCCAGTAGCCTTATCCTTAGTACTTCGTCATACAGAACGTTCCAGAGTAGCGGTCCGAGCACAGACCCTTGCGGCACCCCGCTTGTCAGTTATATGGCTTCGTCCTCCAGCGTTATAACTCTTTCCGTAAAGTAACTCTTAATCATCCGGACTAGGTACGGAAATATTTTCCTCCTTTCCAGCTCCTAAATGATTTTGTTCCAACTGGCGGAATTAAAAGCGTTTCTGATATCTAGCGCTATTACCGCACATAGTTTCCTGGTCTTTAGAGTTTTCCTTTTTTCCTTTAGTGCTATCTCCGTTACCCTCTGGATAGCTAGTGTAGTTGATGTTTCTTTCCTGAATCCATACTGTCTCTCCAAGAGGTTCTCCTTCTCTTCTAATTCTTTCCTTATCCTATTTGCTATTAGTTGATCCAGCAGCTCTCCTGCTGTATTTAATAGGCATAAGGGACTGTACGATGATTGTAGGTCTTCTGGCTTGTTTGGGTTCCGCACCAACACTACCTTTGCTTATTTCCATTGTTTGGGAAATATACCCTCTTCTAATATATTATTCGCAACGTCTAACATCTATTGCGGAAATTGTTCAGCAATTAGTTTTATGATCTCTGATGGTATACTGTCGGGCCCTGGTGCTTTTCCGACCTTGATTCTTGCTGCAGCTATTGCAAGTTCCTCTTCGTTAAATTGTGGGATCTCTTCTACTGTTGTTTCTTCCCATTTTATTTTTGGGTGTTTGGGGAACAATCCCTCTATTACCCTTCTGGCAACATCCGCCTGGACTTTTGGTCGTGGTACTTTTAGCTTTTTTTAGCACTATTTGGTACCCTAGTCCCCATACATCTTCTTCAACGTCATCGCACAGTTTCTTCCACTCATCTTCTTTGGCCTTTTTGATTCCGTTTTTTAACACTTTTTTCGCGGACTTGTATTTTTGTTCATGGGCCTGGATCTCTACTGTGCTTTCGTTTCTACGTCGCGCCCTGTACACCTGTCTTCTTGCACTAATTGCTTCGCGTCTTAGTTGATTAATACCATTATTCCACCAGTATTGTTCTGTGTACTTTATAATTTTCCTCGGTCTTCTTCGAGGCATCGAGGCATCGCAGGCTTTTGTGATAATGCGTGTGAATTCGGCATCTGTTTTGGCGGTTGCAAGATGTATTCTTTCATTTATGGCGTTGTTAAATAGGTCCTTGTCCTACCTACTTTCCACTCTTTTTTGCTTGTTTTTTTCTGACAGGAGGACGTTCTCTTGCTCTTGGACCTCATAATATATGTATTTGTGAGGACTTAGGCTTTCTAGGTCCTTAAGTACTTCCTTTTTGGTTATCTGTCTTGCTAGTTTTGCAGTTGCCATCGTAATATCTATTATCGATGTACTGGCTCTTCTTTCGAGCGTAGCCTCATCTCCAACATTCACATCTACTAGGTTATTTTGTGCCCTCTTCGGTTTACAAATGGAGAGCCCCATTCTGGAGATTTCGCATTAAAATCCCCCGCTGCTATTGCGTCTTGACTCGAGCTCACCATGTCGTTGTCAATGTCCTCAATTACCCTTTCGATGTCCTCGATTTCACAATTTGGGGAGATATAGCAGCTAAAGATTCGCAGTTTGCCGATATCCACCCACGCGTACCCTTTTACCGCTCCTTTACCATTTGTTCTTAGCGATTTGTTATGAACTACTATTGCGGCATCCTTATTCCTATCTACTGCCCATTGCGCACTGTCTTCCGCTTTCCTTTTATTGGGCTCGCTTATTATTATCACACCTAACTTCAGTGTCGTAGCAGTCGCCTCGAGAAGATCGTGTGTGGCGATGCTTCTATTCGCGTTCAGTTGCAATATGTTAAGCTTGGCTATTGCGGGATAGCTTCCTTGCCTCCGCTAATGCCCTTCTAAATACCGGGCAACCCATGATGTCTGCCCTGTGGCCTTCTCTATTACATATCGGACAGCACTGTAGGTTATCACACCCTTTTTCCGTATGTCCTTCCTTTCCGCAATTCAGGCACAGTTTCCTTCTGTCTGCTCCTTTGCACGTCATAACCACGTGTCCATGCTCCCAGCATCTGTGACACCTCTTTACTTCCACCCTTTCCTGGATTCTGCAGTTGACTCATCCGATCTTTACCCATTCCTTTTTTCGTAGTTTTTCCGCTACGGCTGCGGTCGTTATCAGGGTTGCAATTTGGTTCCCAGCCGTAGCAGGGTCTAAGGGACTGGACTATCGTAGTGCACATGTCCTCAACTCCTATTTCCCTCTTTACTGCCATTTCAACTTCTTCTGTTGTTGTGACGCCATCTAATCCTTTTACGTGGAGCGTTCTCTCTCTCTCTCTCTCTCTGTACCCATCGTTTTAACCTTAATCGCGCCTAATTGACTCGTTACTGCTTCTTTCAATTTATTAGCCGTCCCATTCCCTACCTCCACCAGCAGGTCCCCAGTGCGTGTCTGTCGTAACGACTTTACCGCCACTCCTATTTCGTTTAATTTGACACTGCCTTTCGCTGTCTTCAGAAGATCTGCGTAGGTCATAGGTACCTTCGGTCTTCTTTATTACGATTGCCTCGTGTTCCGTCCTTCGCTTTCCTGTATATTTGCTACCATCGTCTGGTTTTTGTTTGCCCTTATTCTCTACTTGCTGCACCTCAGTTCTTCTGGCCCGGGGTGCGTAGGGGGCAACTTTTGTAACCATGCCTCTGAATTGGGTAACCATGCCTCTGAATTGGATCTCCATCATTTTTCTCACCTTTTCCGCTTCCATATTCTCACTGGCCGGTAATGCCACTTTATTCCTCTTGTTTTCTGCCAGCACTCTACGGAACTTGTGTAGAACCATCCATAGGCGCACTTCCCTGCTATCAGTGCCGTCCCCTGCTGTGGGTGATATTCTAAAGATATACCGGTCACTGGTCTTTTCCTCCTTGCTAGGTATCCTAACAGTGCAGGTTATGTAGGCTACTTCGTTGTCACCGCAGTCGACCTCTCCGATCTTAGGATAGCTCTCTTTAAAGATTTTTGGAATTCTATTTGTCATTTCCACCTCTTCACTATAGATTGCCAGGTCCGAACCGCTTGCAGTGCTTAGCGGGTTTCCGGTTGCTATTTCCGTTCTATCATACGTTTCTTCGGGCCATCGCTTTTCGATCAGTTTCTGCACTTCTTGGAATGTATAGACCTTTTCAATCTCTTTTCGGAGCTCGTGTATCATCCTTTGGTCCCGTTCTTTCTCATCTGCTTCAATGGTGCCCGTTTGGGTGCATCTATCTACCAGAATAGGACTACTCTTTTTAGCGAGCATCTCTCTCCCTACTCCGGTTTCATTTCTCTCTTTTTCCCTACTCAGCTCCTTCATCAAGCTCTCTATCGTCTTCCGCTGTTCGAGAATTTCTTTTCCCATTCTCGTGTTGTCATCGCTCCTCTTCTGAATCTCTATGGTGCTGTCGATTTTAACGCATTTAGCAAGTGACTCCAGATCTTAACCTAACCTAACTTAACCTAACCTAACCTAACTTAACTTTTTTTTTCATAGGACGCCGCTGGCCGGGAGGCATGATACCAGAGGACTGTTATCACACCAGCCGTAACCAGACAAGCGGTCCTACCGTCACCCTCCTCGACTCTAAAAAACCTCTCGGTATTGCCTGGGCATTTCTTCGAGAGGCTTGTCGATTCGCAGGTTCTTTCTTATTAATTATGTTCCATATTTACATTATATACATGTAGTCTTATATTATGTTTGAGTTTAAATTAGTGGTCCGTTTGGTTTATTTCCTTATCAGATTCCATCCTTTATCTTTTCGCTAAGTATTTTCTTCGCGAGGTTTTCCACTTTCTTCCAATATTCCTCTTTTTCCAGCATAATGTCTAGAAGATTATTTTTCGTTGTCTCTCTTCCGATTCTTAAGTTCGCTTCCTCTCTAATTCGGCCCCACCGTTCGCGTTCGAATAAGGTATGCTCTACGTCGTCCAGATAGCTATCACAGTATATACATCGCTCGTCCTCTATCTTACCGATTCTTTTAAGGTATGCACGAAAACTGCCGTGGCCAGTTAGTAATTGAGTTGTGTAATAGCTCACCTCCCCATATCTCTATTACACCATTTAGGCAGATCGTTTATAAGGGTCTTCGTCCATTCTGCTTTATCGGGTCTCTCTTCCCATCTGCGTCTCCATTTCACTTGTGTCTCCGTTTCACTTGTGTCTCCTCCTGAATTCTAACCTTATCTTCTTTGGTACATCGGTATGTTTTACACTTTTCTTCCACGATTAAGTCGATGGGAGGCATACTCGCAATTGCTTGTATTGCCTCATTGGAGACCGTTCTATAGGCTCTGGTAATACCAATACCCAGCTTCCTAAGTTCTTTTTCTATTATCTGTTGATACTTTTTAGTTGCTATGCCCTTGTACCATATCGGGGCACTGTAGAATATAATGGAATGCGCAACCGCACTATAGATCTTCATTTTTCTTTGGCTAGGGCCGTTAACCTTCGGCATTAACCTAGTGAGTGCTGCTATGCTTTTACAAGCTTTATTAGCCACATATATAACATGCCTTTTCATCTTATATCCCCTATCAAAAATTAACCCTAGATACTTCAACTGATCTTTGGCTTCCAATGTGTTTCCTTCAATATCTATTTTTTAATTTTTAAGTTTATATCCTCCATTGAGGATGACCATTTCAGTTTTCTCGGTGGCTATTTGTAGTTGCCTGTCTTCTATAGCTCCTTTAATTTTAAGTACCGCAATTGTCATTGTACTTCTAAGCAGTTCAATGGTTTTAGCGCACACCAGCAAAGCGCATAACAGAGTATTTCGACTCCATCTGGTAGTGGGGTGGTGTGTGTAGTCTGCATCATCGTCGGACGTGTTTTACCGTGATCGTAAAATAATCTGAAATTATGTGTTAACTACTACATCAGTTTTATAAATTTTAGTGAAACGTGTTTATGATGGCACTTATCAAAGATTGTCTTGTTTGTGATAAGGTTTTGAACACTGAAAAAGAAATACAATGCGATTTCTGTTTAAAGCCAATGCACACCACGTGTTCGGGTTTAAGTCGTGCTGAAGTTGCTTGTCTATCATCTACGAGTCGTGCTATTAGTTATCAATGCACCAAATGTTCCAACAACAACAAGAAAATCGCTGAGTTGAAAGAACTAATACTTAACCTGACCAAAGAAGTCGGTGAACTTAAGAAAAAATCTGCTGAAAACATTCAAACTCTTACTCCGAGGAACACGGAAGAAATTATATCTGAAATTAGGGAACGGAATTTGCGTGCGTCTAATATTATTTTATTCAACGTAAATGAATCCTCTGCTAATTCCACCAGTGGTCAGCTAGCTGAGGATAAGATTGAGGTTGAAAAATTGTTTAATGACATCGCTGGAAAAATTCCCGTAATAACGCACATTTTCCGTCTCGGCAAAGTAACTGGAGGCAAATGACGACCATTTAAGGTTACTTTTAATAACGCTTCTGATGCTATCGAAATACTCAAAGCTAAAGGAAATATTCCCAATACCTGTCGTATTAAGATCAGTAACGCTTTAACTTCCTCCCAACATGATTATTTAAAATCACTTCGTGAAGAACTTCATCGCAGTACTACTAGCGGAGAAACAGATATCACTATAAGATATGTAAAGGAAACTCCTAAAAACTAATCAAAAAAACTTAATATAAATACCGCAAATTCGTCAAAATCTCAGTCATCTATACTTATCTACTATTAAAACGTTCGTGGTATCAGAACCAAACTTAAAACATTGTCAACTGCAGTCAGCACAGCAACTGATTACGATATACTACTATAGTGGAGTACTTGAAATCTGAGAATGGCTTGGTAACGATTCCGGCCATTATTTTTTTTTAAATTTTTTTATATATACTTTGGGTCTGTATTTATGTCTGGAGGTGAATGTGACCGCACCATTCAATGGAGGAGGGGATAAATTGGCCCGAAAAATGTGTAAAAATGGGTTTTTCACGGATGCCTTCGACAATTCAATTCGAAATAAAAAAACGTTCGAACAAAAAATGGAGCTATTCTGAATACAAACAATTTGAGCTTGGATTTAGGAAAATCGGTTAACCGGTGCGAAAGTTACAGCCCTTTGACCGACCTCGCCCGTTGGAATTGTTTCTCAAGGATTTCCTACTCAGGGCGGTCGGTCGGATCCTGTTTTTGGGGGGATGGCATGCAATTAGAGCGTCCGTTTTTTTAAATTTATAGATTCACGGGCATACGAGAAAATGTGCCACGGGTAAGGTGTTTGGTCTAAAGGCGGGAGAGGGGGAGGGGGGCCGCGAAAACCCATTCAAACCCGCCTAATTGTCTCTGTAATTGGCTTATTTCAAAAATGTTAACGCCAAAAAATCCCGCGCTGTGCCTCCTTTAACCAACACAAAGGATTTTAAAAACGTGCGGTAAATAAAAAAATTATAGCAAAAAAATCCTTTATTATTAATTTTTTTTTAATTAAAATTGACTTTTTGGAGGTAAGAAAAAGCGAAGGGTGTAAAAAGACTACATGATGGGACGCAGTTTTTTTTCCTCACAATCTGGATTCAGGCACATTTTTGTGCGGTGGTTAGGAGGGGAGGGGAGGGGGGTCAAAGATCCCGGCCCCTAGCAGGGAGACGGAAAGGGTTACAGTGTTTACACTTAGTTCATAATGAAGATCTATCGTTCCTCTTCATAATATATTTGTCTCAATTTTCTACGTTAATTAGGGCCTGCAGGAGCCCGAGATACGGATTAGAATCTGCAATGCATTTTATGCCGAGTAGCAGCGGGATGCCGGGGGCGTGGCTTACGCTTCCACTCCCGACTTTTGTACACTGCTCTACCTCACTAACGCATTGAAATACTTTTAGTGTCTGTGTGTGTAGGAGCGCGGTAAATTGCGATTCCAATTTTTCAACCTTATTTTGGCCACATCTTCCTCAATTTTTGTCGGAATCGCTTACTTTTTTTGGTTATTATTCACGTATTTCCCGAGTATGCTCTTGCCACAGACAGCGGAAAATAAAAAACGGGGCGACTGTAATAGCTTTGTTTTGTTATTGTTGGTCATTTAGCTTGATTATGTTATACAGTTTTGAGTGCTCGAAGAGCTGCTGACTGTCGTCGATTATCCGTTGTTGATTATGACTTTTTCACCTCATATGGGCCGGATATCCCTTAATTTACCTCGTAATCGATGAATTTTTTATTTTGCGTATTTTCCAGCTATTCTGCTTCTACTTGGTTTGCAAGTTTCTGCCTTGGAAGCTCCATAAAATGTATATGTAAATAATTTGGTGCACAGACATACAATTAAAGAATATTTTATTATAATTACATAATGGGCGAAATACATTTATATAAATACATATATATAAATATATTTATCAATTTTCGCGGCGTGCCTTCTTGCGAGGAATCACTGCATCTTGCTCGCTTGAACTACATTCATCATCAGTATTTTCATATTCGACCGCCCAATCCGTCTCGTCAGTTTAGTTATTTATGATATCATCCGATTCAGGTGAATCAAGAGAATCCTCTTCGTGTAACCCAGAAGCTCTTTTTTTCACATTCGCATAGTCTATTGGCCCAGTTTCAGTTTCTTCGCAAATAGTACCGCCTGTAACTGGCGGGCTGGACTGCAAGTCAGATTGATCCCTTTCGGGGGATCCTGGGGGTGATGGTATATCATCTCCGTCAATTACGTCAAGGATACAATTCTCGCAGTAACCACCAGTACAATTTTGGCATATACTTGAACATTTTAGAGCTAATTTAAAGCACGAACAATGATTAGTTCTACAGCCTGTCTTGCAAGAGCACGATATCATAGAGAGCAATGAGTCTGGATACGCGCTTTTAATGTTCTGTGTAGGCATTAACCCACTAGGAGTCTTTTCCCACCCGAATTCTGTCGGGTTGTCCGGTACCATGAGCCATTTAGCTATTTGCAAACGCACCCGAAGCATGTGCAAGTCCGCCACCTCACGTGTTGGCGGCAAAATTCGTAAATTCCCTTTAGGTTTTATCGTTCCTTTCTTCCAACATTGAAACCCCAAATTTTTCAAATTCGATACCTGTTGTCCTTTCAAACCTCCGTACAGGCAGATAAAGAAAGGTTCAGTATAATCGGATAATTGAGGGACCGAAAATTCAGGATAATATAGCTTGGCAACTGTTCGTAGGTAGGATTTCGTTTTTATGAGTTTCATGAGTTTCAGTAGAACAATGAGCGTAAGCCACGCCCCCGGCATCCCGCTGCTACTCGGCATAAAATGCATTGCATATTCTAATCTGTATCTCGGGCTCCTGCAAGCCCTAATTAACGTAGGAAATTGAGACAAATATATTATGAAGAGGAACGATAGATCTTCATTATGAACCAAGTGTAAACACTGTAACCCTTTTCGTCTCCCTGCTAGGGGCCGGGATCTTTGACCCCCCGCCCCTCCCCTCTTAACCACCGCACAAAAATGTGCCTGAGTCGAAATTGTGGGTAAAAAAAAACTGCGTCCCATCATGTAGTTTTTTTACGCCCTTCACTTTTTCTTACCCCCAAAAAATCAATTTTAATTTAAAAAAAATTAATAAAAAAGGCTTTTTTTGCTATAATTTTTTTATTTGCCGCGCGTTTTTAAAATCCTTTGTGTTGGTTAAAGGAAGCACAGCGCAGGATTTTTTGGCGTTAAGATTTTTGAAATAGGCCAATTACAGAGGCAATTAGGCGGGTTTGAATGGGTTTTCGCAGCCCCCCCTCCCCCTCTGCCCCCTTTAGACCAAGCACCTTACCCGTGGCACATCTTCTCGTATGCCCGTGAATCTATAAATTTAAAAAAACGGACGCTCTAATTGCATGCCATCCCCCCAAAAACAGGATCCGACCGACCGCCCTGAGTAGGAAATCCCTGAGAAACAATTCCAACGGGCGAGGTCGGTCAAAGGGCTGTAACTTTCGCACCGGTTAACCGTTTTTCGTAAATTTTTTATTCGAACATTTTTTTATTTCGAATTGAATTGTCGAAGGCATCCGTGATAAACCCATTTTTGCACATTTTTCGGGCCAATTTATCCCCCCGTCCATTAAATAGTGCGGTCACATTCACCTCCAGACATAAATACAGACCCGAAGTATATATAAAAAAAATTCGAAAAAAATCATGTACGGAATCGTGGGCCTTTTTTCCAGTACTCCACTACTATTATCGGAAACCTGGTTACATGAAAATATTACCGACAGTGAATTAGGACGTAATAAATATACTGTTTTTAGATGCGATAGGAGTTCCAATACTAGCATTCATGAAAGGGGAGGAGGAGTATTAATAGCTGTAAAAAACATTTTTCAGCAAGGAAACTTTTGTGGAAGTGTACAGTTATTGAGTCATTAGTGGCGTTAATTTCGTTTAATAAAAAATCATTGATTGTTGCTAACGCATATCTTCCGCCAAATTTTAAACTGGAACTGTATGAATCTCTATGCGATAATTTAAATCAACTGAAACTTGACTATCCTGATTGTGAATTAATTTTGTGTGGTGATTTTAATATTTCAAGAATAAAGTGGTCGAATGATGCAATGGGTGCCAGCCTAATTGAAGGAGAAGTAACGCATCAAGGTAACCAACTATCCGAAACTGCAGCCCTCCTTAATATGAAACTGCTAAATATGTATCCTAATTCAGATGGGTACTTCTTAGATTTAATTTTCACGGACTCGAATCAAGTAGACGTATTTCTTGCAGAAGAGACTTTACTTCCAGTAGATATTCTTCATCCTGTTTTAGTTTGTAAATTCAGCTTAGATGAAATTTTCGTCCCAATGCAATTTGACCATTATTACCATGATTTCAAAAACACTGATTATATTTCTATGAATGAATATTTTTCTTCGATTAATTGGGATAATGTGTTTATTGAATCTGAGATTGATGTTGTTATTAATGAGTTCTACTCTATACTTTACGGTGCGATAGAAACTTTTGTTCCGAAAAAAAGATTTAAATCTCCGAAATTCCCAAAATGGTTCACAAATGATCTAAAAAAAATTTCGTAACTCTGAGAAAAATTGTCCACAAGAAATATAAACTAAGTAATTCAATAAGCGATTACATGGATTTTAGCAATCTTTGAGAACAATGTCAAAGAAAATCCATGCAGTGTTTAACGGATTATAATAGACAAGTAGAGAGTGATCTAATTTCTCACCCAAAAATTTTTGGCGATACGTAAGAGAGAAAAAATGTACAAATGAACTGCCTAACATGATGCACTTAAATAACTTATGCTCCGATAATCCTCAGGACATTGTGGATCTATTTGCATCTCATTTCTCATCTGTCTACACAGCTAATAATAACAGAGTACACAACTTTAACTTCACAAATGGTATTAGTCTTGGAATTATTGATATTAATATAAATAATGTGCTGGATCACATGGGTGCTTTAAAAGAAATATCTATCGTAGGGCCAGATGGTGTCCCCGACTTATTAGTGAAAAAGTGCAGATTCACTCTTGTTAATCCCGTACACAAGCTCTTTGCTTTGTCCCTCAGTATTGCAAAATTTCCTGACATTTGGAAAAGGAGCTATGTTTCGCCAATTTATAAATACGGAGACAAAAGCGACAGAAAAAACTATCGCCCTATCTCAAAATCATCCTGTATCCCTAAAATTCTTGAGGCGGCCATTGTCACTTCTGAACTCTCACCAATCGTAAGCCACGTACTTACAGAACGCCAGCATGGTTTTGTAAAGGGGAGATCCACTATTATCAATTTATTAATATACAAGCAGGATGTTACCGAACCTATGGAACGTAAGGTGCAAGTCGATGCCGTATACACAGATCTCTCCAAAGCCTTTGACAGAGTGGACCAAGGGATCCTTCTAGCTAAACTCGAGGCACTAAGTATTTATGGTACTCTTCTCTCATGGTTAGGGGAATTCCTTGCTCACCGCCAACAGGTTGTTAAAATCAACAACTACCATTCAAATGTCATTGAAGTAACGTCTGGGGTGCCACAAGGATCCCATCTTTCTCCAGTGCTATTCAACTGTTTCATCAATGATATAACCGAGATATTTTCCTTCTCGGAAGTTTTGTTATTCGCTGATGACTTAAAAATGTATGCACCCATTTCCTCAATAGAATATTGTACCAGAATGCAAATGGATATTAACCGGCTTTACAATTGGTGTAATAATAATATGATGTCCCTTAACATCGACAAATGTAAATCAATTCGTTTCCATCGTATAAAAAATCCCATTCATTTTAATTACTCTATAAATAACTTTATCTTACCTACTGTTGATAATATTGTAGATTTGGGTGTCACTTTTGACTCAAAACTTGTCTTTGATCAGCATATAAGTAATATTATCAACAAATCTTTGAAATTAATGGGGTTTATACGACGGAATACTGCTGATTTTATTAATTCTAATAGTATCAGAAGCATATATTGTTCACTTGTACGCTCTAATCTAGAATATGGGAACCTTTCTACTTAAGTCATATAAATAGGATTGAAAAAGTTCAAAAAAAAATTTTAAGATTTTTAGCACATTCCAATTAGTTACGTGTGATGTATAACTTAGACAGTTTAGAAAAACGCCGTAAAAATCAAGTCCTCTGCTTATTATTTAAACTCTTAAATGGCTGGATGGATTGCGCAACGATTTTGGAAAAAATAAATTTTGTAGTACCTACTAGAGTTACTAGATCGAAATAACTATTTAAACTTGAATTCCATAGTCAAAATTATGCGCTAAATGCTCCTATACCTAAGCTTCTTAAAATAGGTAATGATTTCGATTTCTTCTCCCATTCATATATTTCTTTTAGAAGGCTTATACCCCAAAACACGAATTAGTAAGATGTGGCAACTTATATTTATGTTCAGATTATTATTTTTTAAGTTAGTTGCTTATTATTTCTTATTTATGTAGTATTTTTGTATGTATTATCATTATAATTATGTTAATTGCTTATTTCGCTATTGTTGTATCATATGGTATAAATTTTCTTATTTATCATGTACTTGTATGTGAAAGAAATGGTCTTTAACAGTTAAATAAATAAATAAATAAATAACTACTTTGTCGAAATAGATGTTCCACGGTATTGGGCCCAGTATTGAACCTTGTCGTACTCCGCAGGTTATGTTGTGCACATTGCCATCGATGGTGATCAGTGTCCTTCTGTGAAGATAGCTGCCTATGATTCGGACTAAATAGTCACTAATTCCTCCTCTCCTTAATTCCTCCATGATTGGTGGCCATCTAGCGGTATTGAATGCATTTTTAATGTCGATAGTTACCAGTACGCAGTATTCTCTATTATGGTACGCCTTTTCTTTAATTTTTGTGATTCTGTCTCTACTTACAATCATAGGATCTATTGTCGATCTTCCGGTTCTAAAGCCGTACTGTTTTTCGGAAACGTTTTCTTTTTCTATCAGCCTGCTAGGTGTCTTTGGCTAATTATCCTTTCCAGCACTTAGCCCAGATTGTCGAGTAAGCATATTGGTCTGAATTTTCTATTGTTCATATCCGTATGCTTATCTATGAGACATAGCCTGGCCGATTACCACATTGTGGATATTCTCCTTGTTCTAGTATGCTGTTCATTATTTCGAGCATGGTGCCCTCCTCTGCTTTCCATGCTACCTTTAGAATTTCAGTAGTTATCCCGTCCGGTCCTGGAGCCTTTTTTGGTCTCATTCGCTTTATTGCAGCATTCATTTCTTCCGGTGTAACTTTAGTTAGGTCTGTGTTCTCTATTCTAGCCCAATTTTGTGTTTTACAAATTGGGAATAACTCATTTATCACCTCGTCGGTTTCTCCCTTGGTCAGGGTGATTTTTGTATGTTAAGCAGTTTCCCGGTTATTAGCTTGTAGCCTTGTCCCCAGGGGCTTTCTTCCACCTCTTCGATAAGCTGTTTCCACTTATCCTCTTTGGCGATGGATTTGTTGTATTCGTTTCTTGTCCGTCTATATTCTTCTTGCGCAAGCTCTTTGGTCTGTCTGGTAGCAGTATTGCTACTGTTTGCTCTCGTCATCTGCCTTCTTTTCGCAATGCAGGCCTTTCGCTTCATCGCGATCTCCTGGTTCTACCAGTAAACCTGTTTCTTGTTATTTGTCCATTTTGGCTTCATTAATTGCTTATCACAATTCCTCTGTATTATACGAGTGTATAGTTCGGGTGTGAGCCTCCCTTCGTATTTTCTAATTTCTTCTTTCAATTATTCCTCGAAATTTTGGGCGTTTGTTGCGTTTATTTTCCACCTCCCATTGTTAATGTTTACATCTCTATCTCCGGTATCCTCTATGTCAAACCTAATTTAACCTAACCTAACTTAACTTTTTTTTTTGGTGTGGAGGGGAAATCCATTATGGACACCTGGCACATTTCTGTAGTCCAGGTAGTGCAGGACTCTCACCGGCTAAAACCCCTCCTCAGTTCTATTAAATCACCCCGGAACCAGTTTCTCATTACTTCGAGGTGGAGGGTGCTTTGAATTTGATTTTTTAATTCTGCTATTGTAGCATTTCTTTTTCTTTCTCGTCCTGTTATCTCTGTGTCATCACTGTCTCCACACAGGTCTTGGTGCGTAACTAACTTTCTTCGCTCTTCAGCATTATTTTTACTATGTTTTCTACAGAGATGTCTTTGCCTTCTTCTATGGTCCATTGAATCCGATGTCTCTCCCATCTCATGCACCTAAAGATTGCGTGCTCCGCGTCATATGGGCTTTCCCCGCAATATCTGCATGCGTCCGTTTCCGCCTTTCCGATAGCCTGCAAGGAGGCATTGAAGCATCCATGTCCTGTTAGTACTTGTGTCAGGAAGTAGCTAGTTTTCCCGTGATTCCTCGCCACCCAGTCTATAACGTTGGGTATAATTCTACGCGTCCATTTACTTTTCCCACGTCCGTTCCATTCTTCTTGCCACTTCGTCATTGATAACCCTCTTTCGTTCTTTGCCCTTTCCTTCCTCAATTACCTCTCAGTATGGTGTAGATTTTTTCGCTCTCGTACCAGTGCGTGTATGGGGATTATTCCAGCTATTACTGTTGCCGCTTTTCTCGAAACTGTTCTATACGCGCAGCTTATTCTCAGGGCCATCTTCCTTTGCGTACGTTGGATCATCCCCAAGTACTTGCTCACTGTACCGTTAAACGGGGTTACTTTGAACGGTCTTTTGTTTGAAATCTATATATCTCAATAAAAATTTAAAAAAAATGTATGTTACGGGCGTCAGTTAGAGCTTTCTACTGACAAAAAATTAGATTTTAATATGATCAATAACAATTTTTTTAAATTAATTTATGGGTGTTCAAAGTTACCCCACGGTCGGGGTTACTTTGAACGCTTATAATGAAACCATGCGATTTCAATGTAACCCCTCATAAAGTGTTTCTTTGAACACCTCAACTCTAAAAACTTGTTTCCCGAAAAAAAAATTATCCAACAGAAATACACAATTTACATAAAATAATGTATTTTATTATTCACAAACAGTATAACGCACTCATTATAGCAAAACATACATAAAAAACAGCAGTATTCCAACAAAATATGTAATGTAAACCAAACTAAACTAATATTGGGCAATAATTGTATGGTTTTATAAAAAAAGGAGGTACACAGAAAACAATGAATGGAACTAAACTATCGCAAACTTTTCAGATATGGGCGAAGATGATTTGCACTAAACAAGAAGGCCCCTCTCCTGTCTATCTGGGGGTCTGGCAGAGCTGTTAATAATTCGGAGATGGGTATAATACCCTCGTCGGCCACTTGTGGCCAGAAAAACTTATAATTCACTTTAGGCGACATTCTTAAAAATGCAATTTCAACATTTTGGTTTTCTAAGTCGCCAATGGAAATAACTTTTCCTACATAGTGATGAACTAGCGTTTTCACTTTAAATTGAACCAAATAAAATTTATCTGGTTTTATATCTCCAACATATTCTGAGGGTGCTTCTTCTACATCAGACTCCGGTTCCTGTTCTAGTTCTTCAACTTCAAACTCTTCATTTTCAGTTTCTTCATGAACTACGTCTCCTTCGACTGTGTTTGAATCATTCTGATTTCCTGCGAGGTCGTTTACAGATATGCTTTTTCCTGGTTGGACATTAATCTTCTTTTTCTTCTGTCTCGGTGTTGGCTCATTAATACCCCGAAATTCTTTCAACACTTCAATTACGGCCGTAGACACATGTTCCGGTACTGGTGCTTGATTTTGCTCAGGCTGATAGTCCGGTAAACGTTTTAGGGGGTGCTGTGGGTCTAATGGATAAATTCCACACGCCTTAAAACCAGCTTGCATATTTGCTTACACTTCATTCCCTTCTGGATGCAATTTGGTGTATAACTTAAATAGTAACTTTGGAAATTCCTCTTTGGTTAGTGTTTGTGATTTACGCCGCACCGTCATTTTCCATTCATCTAATATCCGACGCCAATATCGTTTTAATGGTCCGTAAAAAGCTACATCCAAGGGCTGAAGTAGATGTGTTGAATTGGCTGGCAGACAGCAAAATTTTATGTTGTATTTTTCGCACTCTGATAAAACTAACTCCGTAAAGTGGCTGGACAAATTATCTCCAATAAGAACTTTGGTTCCTGGCAGTTTCTTCGCAGCCGGTAGAAAAAGTGTGTTGAACGAGTCCTCAAATGCGAACGCATCAAACCACCCACTCTTTGTTCTACCATAACGGGTTCTTGCTGGACCACCTTCCATCCATGTTGTCCATAAATTCTCAGATTTATAAATTACGTTAGCGGGTAACATTTGTCCCATTGCATTTCCACAAAACATGATTGAGGTGGCACTTTTTGAAAAATCCCTGATTCTTTCGGGATATTTTACCCCACGTTTAAATAAACATTTTTTTATTCCGGGATTGTCCGACAGGTTGGTTTCGTCGTAGTTGTAAATATTCGTTGGCTCAACGCCCTGAGTAGTTTCTTTCAAATTTACCAAGAATTCCTCCACCATTTTTGCTGAAACGGCTGATCTATTTTTCTTTATATTTTGGCAATTTCGTAAAGTTATATGGTTCTTGTGTCTCTTTAAAAATCCCAACGCCCACTCCTTAGATGGATAATTATTTTTAAACTGGGGAATGTTTTTTCGGGCCTTCGATAGGTAATAAAAGATCAATTTTCTTGTGTCCCTTAAATCTAACGGGAAACCCCAGTCTCCCAGGGTCTGAGCGTTTTTAACAATATTAATTTCCTCCTCTTCTGTGAGGGCAAGGGGGTGGCCAATGTTGTTGGTATGCTTTCCTCGTAGTTTGTGACTTAGCGTCCCTAATGAAATTCCATATGTTTTAGATGCTTCACGCAAAGACTTTTTTTAAATTTTATTTCATGAAGAGCGTTCTCTAAGACTTCTGGAGTGAAATTGGCATATTTTCTTGCACCAGGTTTTCTCTTATACGAGCGGACCATTTTCTACAAGAAAAAACAGAGTTAATATTTAACCTGGGGCTTCATTGAACGCGTTCAAAGTAACCCCGAAATCGATGTCTAAGCGCATTGTTCTGATAAAAAATTTATAAACAAAAAGTGTGTTGAAATATTTTAAATTTCTTTAACATATCTTTGTTAGGATACCGTATTGTTCTCGCAAATATATTTTTTAAATATGTAGTGAAAATACTTACGGCTACAGCAACAAAAGTTTGCAGACCTCTCGTAACGTCACCTTTGTAGGTTATAAGTTGCATGTCAGGTTTGCCAACTTCACAAAAATTATTTTTAAACCAGTGTTGCCATATCATTCCTAAATGTGTGACGAATTGAGTGGTGAAAACTAGATGTCGCTAAACTTAATGGTTATTTCACTATGGGCCAATATAACAAAATTTATTTTTTGTTCAAAGTAGCCACGCGGTTCAAAGTACGGTAATACCCTTGTGCCACACTTCTGCCCTATACAGTAGTGTTGAGTGTATTACCGACCCCACTATCCGCCTCTTTGCCTCGGATACCTCTCCTACTCTTGGCATTATTTTAGCAGGAGCTGTGATGGTTTTACTGGATTTTTCCGTTACCATCTGTAGGTGTCGTCCACAGCTCATCCTTTTGTCAAACACTATTCCCAAATATTTAACTGTATCTTGGGGGATAATTACTCGATCGCCCAGTTCGAATTGGATATCGCCATACTTTTTCCTAAACAACAGTATAACCGCCTCCGTCGTTTCAGGGGTCAGGCTTAAGCCCATAATTTCCATCCACTGTTTAATTAATGTTAAAGACGTATTGCCTGCACTCATAATATCCTGCTCGGTTTCTCCTTTCACTACTACCGCCAGTCTACGTAGGCTATGATTGTTGCTTATTCCAGATAGTGTAGCTGGAGCACCCCGTCGTATATGACATTCCACAGTAGCGGTCCCAAGACTGACCCCTGGGGAACCCTCGCAGTCACCTTTTGCCTCTCCCCTTCTCCTGTTTCTATATATCTATTATGTAGGTATGATTTTGTAATTTGTATAATAGCCCTTGATATTCTTTTCCACTCCATTGGCTATATGATGTGCCTCCAGCTAGCTGTATTGAAGACATTCCTCACATCTACCGTGATTAATGCGCATAGCTTTCTCGTCTTCAGCGTCTTTCTCATCTCTCCTTCCGCGATCTGTTTTACTCGCTCAGCCGCCATTATGGTTGGTTTTCCTTTGCGAAAGCCATACTGCCTATCTGACAGCCCTTCCCTTTCTTCAAGCTCTGCATTGTAACGACCTGCAAGCCTTGAGTTAGGGGCTGCAACCCTGTCGGTAATCTAGGGGTAGTTTTCCCTCGTAGACCACTATTCGCACTTAAGGAGTTTAACTCGTCTCCGGATCACTGTATTTTAATTTAGGGTTGTAAGGCCTAGTTTACGGTTAAATGAAACTCCCACCAAAGATACTTAAAACGTATATTTAAAGAAAATTGAAATTTGGCCTGTTTACAATTAAATTTCGCTCAAACTGCTATACGTAGGTTTAACATTAGCTTCGTAAATGACTTAATTATTTAGGCTTAATTTTATGACATGACATTCACCCTGCAAGGATAGAACAACCGAAGTAGCCCTTTAATATAGTGGGTAAAAAATATACCAAAATATTGCCTGACCTGGTCCAGAGCTGACGTACTTCCTCGTGGCTGTTTAGTATTTATTTAATTAAGCGGAACGACCGTATTATTTATGAAGATTAAAGTGAGTTCGGTTGCAATTGTTTGGATACCCCGGGCTTTTCTATTACTCCTGGATTTTCTTATGGTTAGGCACTACACCGAACACTTATATTTTAGATGAAAATTTGGCATTTAGGACTTAGTTAAATTAGCACCAAAATTCGTTAGCAACGCATTAATGTATTTCCCGGGACTCGAGCGCGAAATGCCCGCGGCTGGCGCGGTTCCCTCCGAGGAAGGTTTTTTCAGCCCCCTCGTATGTACCCGTTGAATAATTCGTCTTGCGTCGTTTTGCCAAATTTCGTTTTTCAAATCGCCTCTCGAGACATCTTTGAATACGCGTTTCTCACAGGCTTGTTCTTTATAATGCAACTCTGCTGTTCCCAGCTTTCTTCCTGGAAACAATTTGCTGGCCTGTGAGGATAGAACTTCTATGGTTTCTTTACGCGCTGATTTCAGCCTTGTGCAGGGGCGTACTTCGACTTATTCCTTCCTTTCATTACAATTTAGGTATTTTAAAGTCTACAGGATTTATTATAAACGCAAGTTGTTGCGGGTTGTTACAGCATTCAGCCTTGCGGCTATCACCGCCTCTATTAATTTTCCCATTGCATTTAAAAGCCAAATTGGTCTGTATGTAGTGGGATCATCATCTTTCTTTCCCTGTTTCTTTATCAACACCACTCTTGCGACCTTCCACTTACTCGGGAATTCTCCTTCTGTTAATATGCGATTTATTACGTCCACCATATATTGGGGCTCCGTCTCCACCACCAACTTGACCACTTCAGCTGGGATCTGATCTACCCCAGGGGATTTCCGATTTTTCATACGTCTAGCTGCCTCCTTTATCTCGTTTTTCGTCACAGGTCTTATTTGTTCTCTCTGTGGTAACATCATTCTCCAAGTTATTTCCGCATGCTTTGGGAACAGGCTTTCGATCGCTTTTTTAATAATCTCTTTCCCTACTGGAGGACTCGGAATCTTTAGTCGCTTAGTCGCAATTCTGTATCCCATGCGCCATGGGTCGTTTTCCACATTTTCACAGAGCTTCCTCCATTTCCGCTTATTAGATCTTTTGATCAACAGTCTTAGTTTTTTTTCTGGCACCTTTATATTCTGCTTCTAGCAGTCCCTGTACCTGTTGGTCTCCTCCTACCTTCTTCCTCCCCCTAGTAAGCTTTCTTTTCGCCTTGATGCATTTAACCCTCCCTTCTTCAATTTCCTCTGTCCACCAATATACCTGTTCCCTTTTTCCATCGGTATTCTTCCTTTTTGGGATAGTCGCGTCGCACACCTCTGTTATTATTCTTGTGCATGTCCCTGACGTTCTTACTAGGTCTTCCCCGATCTTTTCCGTAAGAGTTTCCTTGAATTTGGTTATATCGATGTTTTGGATTTTCCATCATTTGATGGCTATTATGTCCACATTTAAGATTTCTGTTTCTGCATCCCATATTTCAAAAGTGATATTATTATGGTCGCTGAGATTTTCTTCGTCCTCCACCTTCCACCTCTTAATTTTACCCGATATTCCTTCTGAGGCACATGTTAAGTCTATGAAGGATGTTTCACATCTTGTGTTACTGTATGTTGGTATACTCCCCTCATTTAGTATCAACATATTGTTTGCCGCCACCCGTCCCTCTTCTGTCTTCTGTATGTGCTCCCCATTCTGGCGATTTGGCATTTATATCCCCGGTTATTATAATTTCACCACTGTGTTTCTTCACATCATCCTCAACTCCCTTTAGAAGGTCTTCAAAATCCTCCACCTTACAATTTAGGGTGCAGTAGCAGCTGTCTATGGTTACGACAGATGTTTTCACCTATGTGAATCCCATCCCATTTCCCTTTTTTTCTACCACAGGTTTTTTGTTTCTGATCTTTATTGCCGTGTTTGCTTCTATATCGACTGTCCATCCGATTCCTTTTGTAACACTATTTATGTTTGGTTCGGTCGTTAGAACTATATCTATTGCCCTTCCTGCAGCTGTTGCTTCTAATAGGTCTTGAGCTGCAGTACATCGATATAGGTTTATTTGAATAACCTTATACATGGACTGGCTGTGGCCGCCTTCGATAGTTCGTTGCCTTCACTTCCTTTTCCATTTTAGCTCTAAAGTCACTACATCTTGCCATGCCCGCCCTGTGTCCTGTTTTGTCGCAAAGGGGGCAGTATTGCTCCCTTTTACAATCTTTCGCCAAGTGTCTTTCTTTCCCACAGTTTTTGCACAGAGCGTCCCTATTCGGGCCTCTGCAGCTCCTCGCCACGTGTCCCGATCCCCAGCAGTTCAAACACCTTTTCACGTCTACTCGTTCCTGCACTCTGCATATCTTCATGCCTATTCTGATATCTCTCTTATTAACGAGCCAGTCTCGTGGCTGTCACCGTAGCATTTTGGTTTTCCCCATATGTCGACCTCATTGTAACTCCTTTTATCTCCGACTTTTGGCCTCCTTCGGTGAGTTCTTTTCCCAATGCCTCTTTGACTTCTCCCTCGTTTGTGATGCCGTCGATACCTCTTATATGTAAAGTTACCTCCTTTTTATCGCCCCTGTGGTTTATTTTAATTTCAGCCCCTTTCATTTTATTGTTTATGACATTTTTAATTGTCTCCGCTTCCCCTTTGCCTTTATCTACTTGAATTAGCAGCCTACCGTCCCTCGTTTTCCGGAAGTTTTTTATTCCGCTTCCTCCCCCTTCCATCATTACTTGTTTAACTCCTGTATGCAGTTGAGCATATGTTAGGCATTCTTGTTTGATTACCAATGCTTCCGTTTACTTATTTTCTGCGGTTGTGCGATTTTCGCGTTTACGTCTTTCTTTACTTTGTTGCTCCCATACCTGCTTCGAGACTGTTTCTTCATACCATTTTGTACTTAGGAGTTTCATGATCTGGACGTTTTGATCCCGGAAAATTAACTCCAGCAAATTTCCTTAGACAGCCAATGTCTATGTTTGTCGTTGTTGTCATGTTCATTTTATCAATCGTCTATAGCTTGACGAAGGTCTAGCAATGGTTTCTTCAGTTTATCTATTATGTCATTCTCCTCTCCAGTTTCCTCTCTGGTCTCAGTTCGCATAATATACGTGTATGTTGTCTTTTCCTCTTCCTATCGTAGAATGTCTGGATCGCTGCATCTCGTACTGGTCTTATCGGATATACATAGTACCTTACCGGCCTCTGGCTTTCCCATATCTATCATCCGTTAACGATCTCTTTTTGGCTAGATAGCCTTCTAATTAAGGGATTTTCTAGATCCTCCTCTTTGTCTACAATATAGACGTTATTGTTTCCTTTCCCGAAAGATGGTGGGTTTCCTTTGCCCAGTTTCGTGACTGTATATAGGTTTTCTTCCCATTATTTGCTTATTATATCAGCAATATCCTCGTATTCTATATTCTCTGGCAGCTCGATCAAGGAGGCATATGTATCTCTTGTTTGAGTACCGGTACTTCGGGTCTGCAGAGTAGTTTGGCAGCTAGTGTTCTATTTCGGTGATCTCAAGTTTTGTGTTGGGGTTGTCCTTAATAACTTTCACCAGCCTTTTCACGTCCTTGCAGATTGCTGCGATTAGCTCCGCTTCCCTCTCGCACTCTCTTTTTGCGTCGTCTATAATCTTGTCTGCACCTTCCGACTTTATTGGGGTGTCCTCTCTTTTACGCTTTGCGTCTGGCGGCCGCATGCTCGCTGTTGCCCACTCCGTCTCCATTATTTGGTTCTGCGCCTGGTTCGTAATCGCCATTTCTCCGACAGAAGTGCTTCTCGTGTGCGCCTTTCCCTTCGTGTTTGGAGGAGTTCTGCTTAAGCTCGCCCTCCTGCCGTGTAGTTCTAAAAGTTCTTTTTCCATGGCCTCTCGCATCATCCTTTCAGCTTCGTCACTATTTTCAATGTTGGTCGCTGTATTATTTAATACTTATTTACTTATGAGGGGTAGCCAGCCCCTAGGTCTCTCTCAGAACTTGTAAGACCAGTACCCTTCAATCACGTTTTCCTATTGGCATGCACGTTCGTGCGGAACGGCCTGTATGTACCCCCGGAGCAGGGTCCGGGCTGGTGCGGGGCCGGACGTCCATAGCTTTCAGAGTTTCTCCCCAGTGGTTACCAACGGCTTCCTCCTCTCCTGGCTTCGGGTGGCTAGTCCCTACGCTCCCACGCCGTAATCCGGGTTTACGGTGATGTGGGTACGCCAGGAGTCGTGGTGGCCGAGGGGCCTGCCACGTCGTCCCTCTTCTGACGTCTCGTCCGGTAGAACGTCCATATTCAGAGCTAAGTCGTTATCATTAAATCAAGAAAGTCCGTGTTTATAGTCGTGCATAGGTCGTCATTATGCTATCATCCCATCTTCCTTCTGCTTTGGCGTCCGGAGTATCCTCCGGTCGTGGCCGAGGCCCGTTTCCGGTAGACTCCCGCGGCGACTGTTCCCGGCGTTGCCAGCCCGGGTATCCACCGGTCCTCGCCCTAATGGGCTGGTTTCCGGATTGACCACGCGCCAGATTGATGAGCCCGTATGTCGTAAGCTGCTCACACCTCTCCACCTCCGTAAAGCCCTTGGTCCGGCAAGTCCTTCAACACCACTCCCGTCGACGACGGTCCACGGGTTTCGGAGCTGTCGCGGGTTGTTGAAAATGGGGGAGTGGGGTTGATATTGGTGGGACTGGAAAGCCCTTGCGCCACTCCCGTCCAAATCGGCCCACAGGTTCCGGAACTATACCGTGTTTTTTCGTGAGGAGAGGGGATTTTGCGGTTTTGGTGGGAGGCTTATGGGGGTCGCAGTTAGACACCACCTTTGACCAAAAGGTCAAAAAAGGTAAAGGGGGGATAGTAGTTACGGAGTGATTCCGTATTCGTGCGCATTTTCCTCTTGGATCATCAAGAGCAGCAGCGAGAGGGGCTATCGGTTACCAGAAGTACGTTAGATCGGAACATTTAGCGGAAATAAATCCGCACCTTTTACACTTTTTTGCTATCCTGCTACACGGATTTTTATTTTCGCGCAATTTAACCCTTGTTATGAGTCGATTGAACGCGTTATCACCCCCGCAGTCACAGGAATGATACACGGCGTCGCCCCGCGTTGTTTCCCCTTATAATTCGCATCTTGAGCTCGTCAAATCCTTCAGTTTTAGCGCTAACTTATTTTCACCGGCTTGATGTTCTGCTATCCTAATGCTAGGACTTGCATTTTGGTAGCTTTCTACCCTTAAAACGGGGATGTTTACAGCTGCTATCACCGTCTACTCACGACGCTGATGCAAGTCATCACCCCTCGTAATTTCACATTATCGCGTGCATCTCGCGCTCTACAAGACTTCCTAATGAGGCAGGCCCCAGTGCTAGCAGAGCACTAATGCGCCCCTCGCGAACGTTTCAACACACAGTTTATCTACGCCATTTTATGTTAACCTAATATTTTGCGCACACTTACGCCGCATCCTAACTTACTAATTTAGTGGACAGTTTCTCAAATATACGATTCCGCGACCGATTTATCATTCTGTTCTCCTAATGCCCCGGTCAGCATTATGAGGGCATTTAACCCTTAAAAGGGGTTGTTTAAAGATTTTATCATACAATTTGTCCTGGGGGTGATGCCTGGCGCCACCCCGCGCTAGTTTCCCCGTTATCGTAATCATCTCACGCACAGTAGCATACAGTAACATCCTTATCTTCAGTCTTTGATGATTGTAAGCACAACACTCTTTAGTCCTGGGGTCCCCTGTAAGGCAGGCCCCCCATGTAGCGGAGCACTAGCAAGACAAGCCCCCCGCGTCGGTTTTAACCACACTTTTTAAACTTAAGAAGCACGCTCCGCGAACGCGTCCGACCCCAACGGTGTCTCGGGTGCTTCTCCAACCTAACTTAACCTAACCTAACTTAACCTAACCTAACTTAACCTAACCTAACTTAACCTAACCTAACTTAACCTAACCTAACTTAACCTAACCTAACTTAACCTAACCTAACTTAACCTAACCTAACTTAACCTAACCTAACCTAACTTAACCTAACCTAACTTAACCTAACCTAACTTAACCTAACTTAACTTAACCTAATCTAACTTAACCTAACATAACCTTGCCTAACATACCCTAGCCTAACCTAGATCTTCTAGATATGTCGTGGTCTGTACCCCAAAGTGCCCGGGTCATACCTTAAGAAGGTTATGGCTTTTAACGACTCACGCCACCCTTGAGTAGAGAGGGGCTACTGGAGACGTATCATCTACCCCTGTGTGTAAACACACCAAGTCCCAACTTAACCTTACCCAGGATACCCTACCATAGCCTAACCTAGCTTACCCTACCCTACCCTAGCCTAGCTTACCCTAACCTTGCCTAGCCTAGCCAAGCCGATCCGAGCCGAGCCGAGCCTATCCTAGCTTAGCCTAGCCTAGCCTTAGGCATACCTCGAAGAGGTTATGGCTCTTCACCACGCACGGCACTCTTGGGTAGAGAGCCTATTGAAGACGTATCATCTACCAGTGTGCGTAAACACCCCATGCCAACACTCTGTTTTCGGTCATAGGAGGGGAAATCTTCTAGAGACACTTCCAGCTTTCTGAAGGCGTTTGAGGTTCATTTGGGAAGGTATTCCAGGTTCTTAACGATTTCAACCCCTTCTCGTTGGTACAGGAGAGGGCATCGCGGGGCCGCCTCGCGTTGTAAGCCAACAGTGTTCTTTGCCTTTGGGATGTGTTGTACTTGTTGCAGTTTATTTTCGTCCGTTGTGTGACCATGTGTAATTTCGTGAACGCCTCAAGATGGCGGATATTTGAACAGCCAACCAGAAAGATGACCAAAATTGACCAAACTGTCCTTATAAAGTCACTGTACTCGCCGGCATCCAGCACTGCATACACTGCACACGGAAACTTTACGCACCTCTCGCGAGATTGTCTTGGGACCCTTCGTGGTGCAGGCCTCCCGTTTAGCAAAGCACCTGCTGGGTCAGGCTCTTCGCGCCGGTTTTTACCACACACTTTTAAGTTTAAAACTCAGCATAAATACTCCACAAACAGTTGTCCTCCCAACGATGTCCAGCTTGCTTTTCCTAACCTAGCCTAACCTTTTTTGTTTGTGATGAAGGAGGGAAAAATATTTAAAATTATCCTAGTTAAACCAGGCAGTGTTGGATTGGGCCAACTAACCCACCTCCTTCTTAAGCCGAGTAGTCCGGATCCGTTACCCAACATTTATAGAGATCTACCGCGCCCTTCTGGTTTTGGTAGTTCCTTTCTGGTTGCGGTCTCCTTCCTTCACCTTCCTTTCTGCGCATTTTGTCTGTGATCATACTTCCCAAGGTTAGCCCCTTCTACACCGTCTTCAACATGTTGTTGACTGATACCGCCTCCCCTTTCTAAGTTTTTGCTTTAGTTCTCTGCTTATGCCAGCGTCCGCACTCAAATCGTATGTGTGCGCTAGAGTATCCTCTTGCCGGCAGTATGCGCATTCGTTTGTATCTTGTAGCGTCATTCTGAACAGATGGCTACCAAAACATCCGTTACCTGTTAGTGCTTGCGTTAGATGATAGTTTAGCGACCCGTTTCGCCGTGAGATCCATGATCGTATGTCTGTGATTAGTTTTCTGGTCTAGGCAGCGGTGCCATCCATGTTCCATTCTTCTTGCCGCCTCTCTAGCGTGCGTTCCCTGGCCGCGTTTTTCTATGACTTTCTGTTCTGTCCCTCCTTGTAGGTCCTTTCCATTGCGAGTAGGTATATGCGTATTACCCCAGTCACTACCTGCACTGCCCAGGTGGAAGCAGTCCTGTACGCATTGATTATTCTAACCGTGGCTCTTCCCTGGACGCTCTCTAGCCTCTTGCGGTGTCTGGCGGAGTGCATGTAGGGCCCATATGGGCCTCCTAATTTCCAGACGGTAGGGAAGACCCCGCTATTAATTTGTTCGTTCATAGCCGTGTTGCACACATTGGGACATTGCTCAGCCAGCAGTCTCACTACTTCTGGTGGTATCCCGTCTGCGCCTGCAGCTTTCTCTGGCTGGATCTTTTTACCTATACTTTTAACCTGTGCGTACCAGTTGGTATGTTTTCCCTGTCCACCGTCTTCATCACCCACCTCACAAGTCGGTGTGCATGGAAAAGCTTTTGTGCTGCTTCCAGCTGTTCGTCTCCATTGAGTGTAATAGGGGTTCGGAGTCCCAGTTTGCCCGTCACAATTTTATAAGCGCTACCCCATATATCGTCATCCACATCTTTACATAACGTGAGTCATGCTGTCTTCTTTGCCGTCTTGATCGTTTTCCTCGGCTCCCGCGTCGCCTCCTTATATTGCCTGTCGTACGACTCCGATCTCTTCACCTTACCAGAACTCGGTTAGGCGTTATTTCTATTTGGTTCGTAAAGGCCTCTGCATTGTGCGTTTCTATTATGTCTCTTAATTTTCGAAATTTGTCAACAAATTGTTCCGCTTTGTCTTGTTTGTAGATCCATCCCCTCCTAAAGGTTGTTGTGGGGCCAATCTTAACCACCGTTGTTCGTATGCCAAAATAGATATTGTTGTGCGGGCTTAGGTTTTCCTCGTCGCTTACATACAAGTTTTCGATGTGTCTGCACAGGTAGACATGGTTATATCAACAAAGAGCACTTGCCACCTCTCTCGAAAGTTGGTTTATCACCCTGGTTCGCTGATTGTAGGTCTAGTTGTGCCATGCATTCTACTAGGATGTCACCACTTCTGTATTCCACCGGTGACCCCCATCTATACGCCTTGGCATTGAAGTCCCCACTCTGCTTCTTTGTTGTACATCTGTGCCTAGCTTCGTCAGGTCTCGCTCGAAACTAGCGAAGGGTATGTTTGGTGACACGTAACGCGAGCAGATTGTGATTCCTGGACGTCGGCCCACGCGAACTCCGCTCCTCGTCCGACTTTGGAGGTACTCACGTTAGTGCGTACGACGTAGATGGCTGCATCTCCATTATTGTCCACTATCCATCCCTTGCTGCTTTTTGCTATGTTGCGGGCGCGTAGGTTTGGATATCAGGGCCAGGTCTGTGTCAACTTCAATTCATCTTTGCCTGAGCAAGTCCAGCGCCCCCTGTTTCTATTTAAGTTAGCTTGTAAGAAGTTCATAATTGCGTGGAAGGTATCCTTCCTGTTACCTCCTGATCTGTAATCATGCTCCTGTACATTGGACAACGCGTCGATTCGCTTTTGAGCCCCGCTTCGTTACAGATTTAGCTATTCGATGGGTTCGTACATTTCTTTTTTTGATGGCCCGCAGTCCTGCATTTGTAACAGCCAATTTTGTTGTATTGTATCTTACAGTTATTGTTGCATTTGTAGCATCTTACAGGAGTATTTAGCTTTGTTAGCCTCCATATGTTCTATCCTTCACCGATCCGTTCCTTGTTGAGTAGTTCATTTATCATTTTTTTCTTCCATCGTTACAAAGGCGTATTTAACGCTTGCTTAACGCTGTTAAGGTGTTTGTGAGATTTGTCGCATTCATTTCTTCTCATGCTAGTGGTGGTTGTGTCTCCAACCTGTACCTCCTCCGTTTCACACACTCGAATAACGGGTGGTTCACTGTATCAGTCTCGCTACAGTATACGCATTGATCGCTGTCTTGTTTGCCAATTCTTTTCGTGTACTCTCTATACGAACCGTTGCCGGTTAGCGCTTGAGTTAGGTAATAGTCGAGGCTCCTATGCTGATATTCGATCCATCTGCGTACGTCTGGGTTAATCTTTTTTGTACATTGGGCATCAACAGTGGTCTGTTCCAATTCCTCCTGCCATGGTTGTAGGGACCGGTGTCTTTCTTCCGTTTTAGCTTGTGTCGTTGCTCGGTCTTCTCTTACATAAAGTCTTGCCCTTTCCTCAACTAATATGTATATACATATAACTCCAATTACGACATGGAGAGCTTTACTGTTCTATACGCGCTGACTATGCGCAGTGACATATTTCTATGTGCCATAATCAGCATATCTCCATATAGTTTTACTCTGGTTACCTCATGTCAAATGGGTGCGCCGTATAGGATGGTGAAATGTACTACGGCATTTAGTACCTCCCTCTTCGTGCGGTCGGTCCGCCTATATTTGGTAGTATTCTGGCCAGTGCTGTCGATATCTTTTCTGCTCTTTTTGACCGGTGTCCTAATCAAATCTCCCCACCATCCTCTTTCGATTGTGGCAATACTTATGTATCGCACTGCCATCTTAGGCGTTACTGTGACGCCCGAACATGCAAAGGTAATCCTTCGTTTGTTTCTTTGCCCTGTGATGATTACTTCTTCCGTCTTGTGCGGCGTCATCTCTAGGTCTTTCGTGTACATCCAGCTCTCTATCAGTATAAGCGCCTCGTTGGTTTAACTGACAAATGTTCCAATTTCGTCTGATATTACCACAACGGCCAAGTCATCTGCAAATGCAATAGCTTGGGCCCCTTGTGCCCAATTCAGTCTAAAAACGACGTCGTATGCTAAGTTCCACAGTGCCGGTCCAAGTACCGAGCGCTGTAGGACTCCTGCGGCAACACCATTGTTTCGCCTTTGATTAGCTGCAGTGTACTATCATGCAAATAGCTACTTGTTAGCTTTATGAGGTACAGTCTTCTCTCTAGTTCATCAATAATGTCTTGCCATGTTATGGTGTTGAATGCATTCTTCACATCGAAGGTGATGAGAGCTCCCCACTTTTTTGCTCGTTTTGTGGTCTTCAGGACCTCGTCCATAGCTTAAAGCGTACATTTGCCCTTCCTAAAGCGATACTGCTGGTCCGAGAGCCCTCCTCTCTCTGCTGTCTTTTTCTGTAACCTCTCCTTTATTAGACTCTCGAACAATTTGCTTACTGTATTCAAAAGTGGCACAGAGGTCCATACTTTTCTTCTCTATTGGTCCCGTTCCCTTAGGTATAAGTAGCTTTGATGTTTTCCACTGTTTTTGAAAAGCTCATGACTCTAGTAATTGGTGTGCTATACTGAATATCTATTATGACTCGGTGTTGCCCATTATTTTAAGTGCTTCGGGTGGTATTCCGTCAATTCTCGGTGCTCTACCTGATTTAATTTTTGTGTTAGAGCTTGCTGTAATTCCTCATCGCTTATTAGTCCCGCGGCCTCCTTTTGTTGTTCTGCGGTATTGCGTCGCATGCTTTCTTCAAAATTTGTGTGCACTGCTCTGTTCGTGGAGATTGCTTCTCGTCTTAAGCTTTCTGTTAACTTCTCCGGTTCCGTCCTTTCAAGGTTCCAGCCACATATTCTCGCGGTATTGTTATCGGGTTGCCTATCACCTACAATGGTATATTCTATGTATTTGTGGAGGCTGTGGGTCTCCTCTTCGCTAACCCGCCATCTTTTGGGATTTTGTTGCCCATAGCAGCCGAGGTCAGGGTTACATCAATGCATGACGTAATTTCTCCTCTTTGAAATGTAGGAACGCTCCCTATATTCTGGACACTCACATCAAGCTGGGATATCATCGGCTGCTCCCCTCTCCTGTCGAGAGTATTCGATCCCCACTCTGGAGATTTCGCATTGAAGTCCCCAGCAATGAGTAGTTGCCCTTTCTGCATTCTAACACTGTTGCATATGCCTTTTAACGTACTGTCGTAGTAATTAATATTCCCATTGGGCGATAAGTAACAACTATAAACTATGAATGTGTTTACTCGCAGGTACACATAGCCATTCCCTCTCTCGACTGGTCCTACATTGAGTGTTCTGTTGATTCTATTTGCCTCATCCTGTCTCTGGTCTATCCACCATCCGGTCTTGCTGGTCATCTTAACTTTGGGCTCGCTTACAATTACCAAGTTTACCTACTTTGCCGCAGCGGTCGCATAAAGTAGATCTTGCGTTGCCCTGAATTTGTTTACGCTGATTTGGATTTTTTTAAATTGCCCATTTCGGAGTTTGTCTCTCCTTGCGGCCAATAAAATGTACAGCGACGCCTATAATTGCCCTAACGGCTGTTGGCTCAGTAAGAAATAAAATTTAAAAAAACGCTCTTCTGTATGCAGGGCATTTTCCATGTCAGCCTTACGCTCTCTGCTTCCTGCTCCTGCCCATCCTGTCCGGACTCTTGCATGTGACTATCATATGTCCATATCCCCAGCATCTGTGACAATTCTTCAGGTCAACCCTTCCTTGGAGTCTACAGCTGACTCATTCTATTCTTACTTGGTCTCGTTGGGTTAGCTTTTCTGCAATTTCTGTTGGTACAATTATTTTCGCTTCTGGTTTCTTTCGTAGCATGGCCTGAGTGCACGTATTTATATTGCATTTGCACCAATTTCTCCTAGTTTATCATTTATTGCCTGCATTACTTCCTTGGTGGAGGTCGTTCCGCCCATGCCTTTGATATGTAGAATTCTTTCTTTACTCACCTCTCTTACTGTCGCAGTGCTCATTTTGTTCTTAGTAGCTTCTTTAAGTTGGCTAGCAGTTCCCTTTTCTACGGCAATCAGCATGTCTCCTCTCTGGTTTGGCGAACTATCTTCACTTCCACTCCAGCGTTTTTTAGGTTTAATTTCCTCTTAATAGTTTTAAGTAGATCGGCATATGTCATTTCTACTGTCTTTTTGACAATTATTGCTTCTTGTACCCTTCTCTTCTACCGCGCTTCACTTCTAGCATTTTCTGCCTTCTGCTTTTCCGGCTGCTCCATTTCCTGCACTGCTCTCGTTCCAGGGACTGCTTCTCTGTAAGGTACGTATATGGAGACAACTGTATTCGTCCCTGTAAATTCAATTTCTGTCAGCTTTAGCATTTTATCCGTGTCTAAATTCGTTGTTCGGGGCTTGCCTATTTTAGTTCTGTTATTTTTCTCAAAGTAATTCAGCAGCCCTCTATATAGCTTTCTGATCTCAATTTCGACAGCATTTTTAAGCTCTCGGCTATAAATGTAGTTCTCTAGCTCTTTGTCGTTCGCAGCCTCTTCTATTTCTGCGGCTTCCTCTCTCCCTCTACTCTACTCTCTCGTTTGGGCGCTACATGTTTTACACCCGTATGCATAGTGGTTCGCCAGCGGCTCGCCGGCGACTCGCCGGAGTTTCGCTATGAATAGTATGTTGGCGGCAATGTACGTCTATGTCCAATTCGAGGTTGGCAGGTTAGATTTTGTATCAGTGTCTGTCAAAACTGACGGAAAACTTAACCTAATAACCCCGAATTTGACATAGACATACAGTGCCGCCAAAATACTATTCATAATGAAACTCCGGCGAGTCCCCGGCGAGCCGCTGGCGAACGACTATGCATACGGGTGTTAGTCTCCTTCGGTATCCCGACTGGCTCCGCTTGCGTCTACCGTGATATCCTCACAGTGCTGTTATCCATTCTTGCGATCATGTTATCCCTTTCTTGGTCTGTGCATTCGTTGATTTTGACCATCTTGCTTATTAATTTATCCACACAAGAGCTTGTTGGCACAGTCCTTAAGTTTACTGGCCACCTTCTTGATCCCCCTTTTGGTGTTGAAAGTCTTTCCTCCTTTTCCTTTTCTCATCAATCCAGATATCTTCCGGCGAGCTTTCTAGATCCAATACGTTCACAGTTTCTCAATCAGTACCATAGACAGGCGGTTTTGTCACGGAATTATCATTATGGTGGGGCGTACAACTTATGCTGTCCCTTCTCATTGGTGTATTACATTCTCCTTGGTTATCCTATAGAGGTATTTCCGACAGTACTGTCTTTGCCTTGAGAGGTGCTCGAGATAGACTACTTGTGGCTACCTGTATCCGCTCCAACTCCATAGTGGCGACTTAATGTTGGTTGGGTGGAGTGCGCGACAGTCTGTTTCGCCTTTCAAAGGGGTTTTCTGAGGGTTGCTCCTTTCGTCTCCATATTTTCCGTTATTACAATATTGTCGCCTATTATAACAATTATAATGATTAGGGTAGCCAACCCTGCACTGTGTATTAACTCTTCTATGGCTACCAGACAATCTAATTCCGCTTTAACTTAAGGATACACGTTCGTGTAGAACGGCCTGTGATTATCCCCACAGCGGGTTCCGCACCGGTGTGGGGCCAAGCGTCCATAGCAATTTAAGGCGCTTCCTAGAGAGCGCCTCCAGTCTCCAGCCCTTCAAGCTTCGGGGCGGCTGGTCCCTACCATTCCATTCCGGTGACCGGGTTTACGGCGAAGTGGGCACGCTTCAAAAGAGTCATCGACCGGAGGGTTCTCCAAGTCACGTCTCTTCTGACGTCTTGCGCGGTAGAGGTCCATGTTCACAGCAGTGGACGTGAGCCATCATTCGTCCGGGTAGAGTGTCCGTGTTCATAGCGGAGGTTATCATCGGTGATCCATCCAGGTTCCACCGCAAACTCTAGTGGTCGGAATTGGCGTCTCGTGTAGTTTCTGGTCGTGAGCAAGGCCCATTTCCGGTGGACCCCCAAGGCGTCCACTTCCGGCGTTGCCGGCCCGTTAATACGACGGTTGTCGCCTTAGCGGGCTGGTTTCTGGATGAATCCCACTCCAGGTTGCTGATTCTTTGGCAGTGAGTTACCTGAGTTATAGGGTAATTGATCTTTCCATGCGTTATATTTATCCATTTCCTTGTATCTGGAATGACCTACTTGGTCCACTGGACCTTATCTTGCATCTCGCTCTATTTTCTGTGCCACTTTGTGCGGGGTTCTTCTCTTAGGTGTTTATTTCCTTGTGGTCTGTCCCTATGCGCTGCACAACGTTCCTCTCTTAGCAGGTCGATCGGCGGTATGTCTGCGATTACTTGTAATGCTTCCGTCAAGGTCGTTTTGTAAGCATTGCAGATTCTGTGCAGGGTGCTTCTCTGCATCTTCTGCATTAAGTGTTTATAAGGTACTTTTTGTATTATGCATATAGCATAACTGAACCGATTACTGACGCCAACATTCTACGCCTACTACCCCTGGTTCTACCAAAATTGGGGATTAATCTGCCGAGATGCTTTGTTATATTTTCCGCCTTCTTAGCTGCACTCTCAATGTGGTTCGTCATACGCATGTTGTTGTCGAAATATACGCCTAAGTATTTCACTGTTGTGTTGCAGCCCATTTACATCTATAGTTACTTCTCGCAGTGTATTTATTTCTAGCAAAACAACCGCTAGGTTGAGCCAGTCGTAGTTCCTTTTGTGTCATCTTCATGTGTGTTCCAAGTACGGCAGTATTTACTGCTCATTCGTCCACAGACCACTATTGCTAAGTCGCCTGCATGGCCGACTAAATCTATTCCTTGTGGTATATCAAGCTTCAAGATACCATCGTAAAATATGTTGCATAATAGTAGTCCAAGCAGAGAGCCTTGTGGGACACCGCATGTTTCTTCCTTCTCTGATGTTCGTTCTATTTACAATTTTCTATCCGTCAAATAGCTGCATATAATTTGTAGTAAATATGTCAAGATTTCCCTGTCCTTTAGTTCCTGTACTATTAGGTGCCAGGATCACCATGACACAGGACTTCCTTCCCCTTCTGCCTTCTATGTTTGCAAATTTGGCTATATTTTTAACCATCTCCATGGCATCAATGGTGGAGTATCCCTTACGGAAACTAAACTGCCTGTCACATAATCCCTCTTTCTCATCTGGTTCCTCCTGAAATCTCTCGCAGATAAGTCGTGCCATTAGTTTAGCTGCCATATCCAGCCTGCACAGCGGGCGGAATGTTTGTGTCTCATCTGAATTTTTTTGGCTTTTCTAAAAGACTCGTCTGGCCTCTTTCCATGGGTTTGAGAATTTCCTCCTGCTTAGTAGTATATTGTATATTTTTAGGGCGTACTGCGGTTGTCTGTAAATGAAGACCGTGATTATTTCTCCCGGGTACCGCGACCGGTCCTGGAGCTTTCCCGCTTTAATTTTATTAGCAGCTCTTTGCACCTCTCCTTCACTAAACGGTACCGGGTGATCTTCTGTCAAGTTTCTGATTATTTCTTCCTATCTTTGTTTAGGTTTGTTTGAAAACAGCTTGTTCCGTTACTTAGTTTTCGATTTCATAACAAATGTTTCTGTGATCGCTTTTCTGCCTCCATTACTCTCCAATTTCTTACTCTTCTGCTGATGTTTGAGGTACAGAACGTTATACCTATGCAAGAAGACCATGATAGGTGTCTCCCTGTGTTAAGTGTTTGCAGATCGTCTGCAGCTAACCAGTCAGCCATTCTGTCTTCTATGGTAGAGCCCCAAAGCTTTGATTTTGCATTAAATTCACCTCCAATCAGTATTTTCTGACTTCATTGTGTTTGTATAATCTGTTGCAAATTATTTAGTATTATTTTGTACTGGTCATCATTTATGTTTGGTGGGAAATAACAGTTATACAGTGTTATGTCCTCCATGCTTGTGATGCTAAAATCATTCCCATGTCCGCTTTTGGTGACCAGTTGTGTCCTGGTGTAATTCCCGGATAATTTCTTATTGCTGCGTTCTTTTCTTACTATAGAACCATTGTCCCTTCTCAATGTGTTTTATGTTTGGTTCTGACCGCAACAAAATCGATTTGCATTTTCAGCGCAGTCTGCGATAGCAAGTCATCTTCCATTGTTCTCCTGTCCCTTGTGCATTCTGTCTTCATTTGCTCATAGCATAAACAGTTGTGACATTTTATTGGAATTAGTTTCTCATTTATCCTACATATTTGCCAGCCAATATTAATTTTTCCTATCCTAATCAGTTCTTTTGCGTTTCTTTCTGGTAAAGTCCTGTATCGGCCATAGCATCGACCCTTATTGTGTCTTTCATTGTGTTATCCTTTATATTTCTTTTGTAGATTATTTCCATTTCAGGAATATTCTCTACTGCTTCGCTTATCTCTTCCTCTATTTTCCCGTCCACTAGATCCCTAATTACCAACACTGTTTCTGCGCTGTTGCATTTTTCTTAATGCTTTCCATTGCTGCGGCCTTCTTTTCTTTCATGGTTATCCTTAAATTTCCAGTTTTTGTTTTTCTAATATTCCGGATTTGAATCCCAATCTCATGAATTTTTATTTCTCGTCTCATCGTTGTTGATATTTGCAGAGGAGCTAGCCTTTATGTCTGTCTCCGTGTAATCCAATCCCTAGTTTTATCCCGCGCTTTTGTAAGTTGTTGTTACCTTTCCCTGTTAACAGCCCAGGTCATTTCTATATGACTACCTTGTAAGAATTTTCCTCATCCATTTCACGTTTTTTTCAGTAGTGTCGGCGATGACTATTTTGTACCTCCTCTCCTTTCTAGAATATTTCTTAAGTTCCTAAAGATGTTGAACATCCTTTCTTCATTCGTTTCTATATCCAGCCTATGTCCAGCCTTCCCTTTTTGTTTCAATTCCCAGTAGGTAAAGTCTACTTATGGCTTCTATTCCTCCGCATTTGTTATATAACTTTTATTTTCTAGCTACATAATCTTACCATATTCTAGTGATTGTTTTTCTATTAAGGTCTTAATCTGTCGATATTGCTCGGTATACATTCTTATGAGCCCATCTGTTTCCTTTTTATACTCGTCTATAGTGATCACCTTTTCATACCATTCATTGTATATTGTGGGATTATTTTATTCTAGTTTCGTGTTCTTGTATATCCTTTCTTCCCATTCCATCTCCATGATGCTTTTGTGACTTTTATAGTCTATATTTTCGAATAGATTTACACTGTCATCGTCGTTTGTGTAGCTAACCTAACCTAATCTTTTTTTCAGAGGAATGTTGCAGGGGTCGGGCTGCCTAATTAAGTGACTCCTCAGAATTCGCAACAAACTTGAAATCACATAAAGTATTACTTGGAGCCAAAGAGTACAATTGTATTTGGTATTTAATTATGTCAAGAATATTACAAAATAACATATCGGGCATTCTAAGACGGTGTGGTAGGGAGTATCCACTCTACTGCAATACTCACATTCGTCTTGTTCTTGGATCTTTAACCTTTTAAAATAGGACTCAAAGCAACCATGATCTGACAGTATTTGGCTTAAGTAGTAGTTGGTTTCTCCAAATTTCCTGCTGTTCCATGTCAATATATTTGGAATTAGTGCTTTACTCCACATTGCTTTTTCTTGCTGGTTAATCTAGCGTTCTTGCCAGATTCTGAGAGTTTTCTCACTGGCCCCCTTCTTTGTTACTTCCATCCATTTTTCGTATAGAATGACCTTTTCCCGCACTAAGAGATCCATGGGTGGAGATCTCACGATTACCTGTGCCGCTTCCGCAGAGGTGGTTCTATTTGCTGAACAGCATCCTAGGAGCGCTTTCCTCTGTACTTTATCTATTAAATTTAGGTATTTCTATTTCTTTACGGGCTTAGACCATATAAGGGCTCCATATAATATTTTTGAGTAAATCACTGCCAGTAGCATTTCTCTTTTGCCGTGACTGGGCCCCTTAACGTCCTTCATTACCCGCAGCAATGCTTGTGCCGTCTTTTCAGCCATTGTGGCTAAGTTTCGCACATGTTTTGTCATCGTTATGTTTCGAGCTTTGGTTAATTTATTTTTCAGGGATTCCTGGTTCTACAGAAGTGGCCCTAGGGCCGATCCTTGTGGACCTCCGCAGGAAGTGTTCATACTGGCGTCATTTCCTATCGCTACATTTCTGTTTGAAAAAATAATCTTTGATTCGTCTGATCAGGCATGGGCTGATATCTCTTCTCTCCATTTCTCTAATGATACCCTCCCATCTCAGCGAATTGAACGCATTTCTCACGTCAGTTGCAGTCATGGCGCTGTATTGCCTTTTTCCATATTTCCCTTTGTTAGCGCTGTCGCCTACTTCTTTGAGGGCGTGAATAGTTGACCTGCCTGGTCTAAATCTAAATTGAAGATTTGAGAGGTCTTCCTTTTCTTTTATTTCTTTTTCTATCCTATTATATACCATTCCTTCTAATACCTTGGCTGCCGTGTTTATTAGACATACGGGTCTATAGGTTGCGTTGTCATTTCTATGTTTCTTTTTTTGGCTTTTCTGTTAGTATTAGCTTGGCCTTCTTCCAGTCCGCTGGTATTTCTGCACAATTTAGAATTTTATTGTACGTTGTGAGGCATTGGTTCGGGTATGTATCCATTATTGTTTTAAGTGTTTCGGGCGTAATCCCGTTTAATCAAAGTGCTTTTTTCGTGTTGAACCTTTTTGTATCATCTTTTAGTTCTTCTATCGTAAATTGGTTGTAGTCTTTCTCGTTCACTATTGTTGGCGTCCACCGCGGCGTCTAAACAATGGAAAATAATTCTCAGGCTATACCTTCTTGCGTTTCGTCTGTTAATGCTATTTTAGGCTGGAGACGTAGTTTAGTATATATTATTATCGAGGTCTTTGCAGAATTCCTGCCGTGCCGTTCCTTTAGCCTTGGTTATAGTAGTTCTAAGTTTATTGTTGTGTTCTATGTACTCCAATTTCCTTTGTTGTCTTTCATCTGGCGTTTCTAGCGTTGGTACGAGTCAACATTCCTTTCCAGCCCCTTCGTTCTCTGTTCTCTACCTCCCGAGTGACTGTACAATTTATATTGAAGTAGATGTAGTGGTGATCACTTAACGTCTCCTCGGTGCTTACCGTCCAGTTTATTACTTTTCCGTTTAAAGTCGGGGAGTGGAAGGTGATATCGATATACGACGTTTTTTCACCCCTCGGGAAGGTGAGTATATTGACTGTATTTGCCACTTTCCATCCAGTTGAAGCTAATCATTCAGCACAATGCGTCATCTTCTAGCTTCCAGCGTCAATAACCTCTACCTGCGTTCATATATTCTAATAGTCACTTCTGTTGTCTACAAAGTAATTACTGTTTTGGATCATCTTCTTGTTGGGTTGGTTGATAATTGCTAAGTTCGCTTTCAGGTCATCGATTGTTTTGGATGGACCTATCGCCGCACCTCATCTATTTGCATTAATTCAGATAACCTTCGCCAATGTTTTGTGTGGTTTTGTGCGGTTTCCCTTTTTATTTTTCCGTAATGCTATTACCAGTTGTTTGTATTTAGGACCAGCCATAGTTGCTGCTTCATGTTGGTCGCTGTCGCAATCCAAGCAGTACTTTTGTCTGGTGCAATTTTTTGCTATATGTCCTTCTTGGCTACATTTACGGCAATTGCCCTTTAGATCTATGTTTTATTCTCTACAATCCGATTTATGGTGCCCATATCTAAAGCATCTATTGCATCTTGCCGGGGTTAATATTTCGGTTATTCTGCATCGGGTCCATCCTATGCTTATTTTGCCTTTTCCGTATAAGGTAAAATTCAGCTTTTCTTGGGAGTCCAACCGTGGCCGACTGCGTATACCCATGTCTTGGGGTTTTAAGAGTGTGTACCCTAACGTCACTTTTGTTTATTTTCTCTTGTAGCTCCTTTATAATGGTTTCAGCTATATGGTTTCTATCCACTGTTGCATCTATGTCTCTTATTATTATGACTTTCTTTCTTCCGGCATTCTCTATTGCCTTTGTACCGCCATTACAATTTTCCTTGAACAGTCTCTTAACGCTGTTTATTCCCTCTGCTTTATTCTCTGTTATGAGTAGTCGAATAGCTTCATTCGCCTTCTTCTTAATATTATTTACTTTGACCTCAATATATTGAGGCTCTATGTTACTTTTGAACATGTCTAATGATTCATTGCTGTTTCTTTTAATACATATAACTTTCCTCTCCTTACTACGTTGACTCGTTTCTTTATGATATTGTCTTTCATCAGTTGCTCCGGTTTGAAATGTAGAACTGTTTTGGGTATCTTCCATAATCCTCTTGGTGGATAGTATCGTTAATTCGAATTCTACATTCTGCAGCACACATTCCAGCATTTTCCTTATGTTAACTATATTATGATTTTGGTCATTGTGATATACCCTTGCGTTTTACCTTTTTCAGTCAGGATATTTTTTAATTTTTCAAAGGCGATGAACATCATATCATGTTTGCTTTCATTTCCTTGCTACATTCTTTTTGTCTGAGGTTATTTGTGATTACATCTGTTCTGTGGGTGGTTTCGTTTTCTGTTTCCTCACCTACTACTAACAGTGTGTCCCAGATCGAGTGGGATTGCATGGGTAACTACCTTATTATTGAAGTTGGAGATTTGGTTAAATAGGCAATGTTTTGCAGTTTTATATGCTGATTTAGAATCTCTTTGCAAAAGTTTAAAATGTCGAACCAGTCAAAAGTTATTAAAAAAAAACTAAAAACTGTCATTTTCTTGTATGTCAAATATCTTTGTAAATATAAGAGATACGAAAAAAAGTTTTATATAAAAGTCGCTGTTTTCGATGAGACAAATTTAAAATTGGTGTCGAACAAAAATTCAAGATGGCTACTTTTGGGGTACTCGTATCAACTTCCTTAAGTTAAATGGGCGCCATATTGGATTTTTAGGTTACTGAATAGAGTTTCTAATTCTCTTTTCAACGATGTAAAAAACGTATGATTGAATAAAAAATACTAGTAAAATTAATTGTTTTTACATTTTAATCAAGTAGGCTTACATGGATCCAAACAAACAAACAAAATTCATTTAAAAAAAGAAAACTTAATCCTAATAATCACATGAAGTGTTCAAAATGCTGACCATTGTTAGTTAAACATAGTTGACACCGTTTGACGACACTTCCGGTTACTTTACGCAACGTATTTCGATTAATACTAGCACACGCTTCTTGCACTGCTTCGCGCAGTTCCTGAACATTATTGTAGCTGTAATTACTTCCATATACTTTATTCTTTAACGTACCCCACAGAAAAAAGTCAAGAGGCGTTAGATCAGCGGATCTGGCTGGCCATCGAACATTAGTATTGGTGGCAATAACCTTATTGTCAAATCGGTGAATTAAATAATCTACCACGTTTCTTGAATTGTGGGCTGGGCAGCCATCTTGTTGGTACCATAACCCATTTCTGTCTGTCAAAGGTAGATCATCTATGAACTCTTCTAAGGATATTTGGAGAGTTTCTAAATAACGTTGAGCAGTTAAAGTTCCATTGAAGATAACAGGTCCAATTAAATGACTTCCCATTATGCCGCAAAATACATTAAATCCGAATCGAACTTGATTTCGACGTGGAACTAAAACATGTGGATTTTCCTGTGACCAGTAGTGTTCATTGTGTCGATTAAATACTCCGCAGTTAGAAAAGTAAGACTCATCTGTCCATAATTCTTCTTAAAGTATCTTATGCTTTATTTACATGGTTTTACATTGTACTAACTTATATTACAATAATACTTAGAACTAAGTAGAGCCAGTAGAGCCCTAAACCTCAATTGGTTTGTCATGGTGCTGCTACTTCATGGAAGGTGGCGCTGATGGGAAATGTAAATATTTCAGCACGTTGACGATTTCAACCCTTGAAAGGGGTGGAAACATCCTGGGGATAGATTCGGCGGCATCGTGGTGGTATCCCGTTGCCTTCCACGACTATTTTCAGGCACGAAAAACGCTAAAGTACGTGACCCCAGCGAGATTCGAACCTTGCCACCTAGAGGAACGTGGATCAGTATCCCAGCAAGCTAAGCAACTGAGCTACGCTACCCCCTGTCCATAATACTCGACTCGTAAAACTATTATTTCTAGTACTCTCGCGGATAAACCACCTACAAAATGCTACTCTGCGATTATAATCTTCTGGTCGTAAAGTTTGGGCAATACGCAACTTGTAGGGGTGAAACTTGTGCCTTCTTAAAATTCGCGATGTTTTTGATTTAGATACACCAACCTGTGCTTCTATTTCTCGAGTTGAAATGCCTGGATTAGCCGCGACCCAAGCCATTGTTATTAACTCACTGTTGTAATTATGATCTTCTACTAATAAATTGTTTTCCCTAGTTTTAACGGGCTTTTTCAAACTTCCATACCGCTGCATATTCTTGTCCAGTCTTTTAAACGTTTTGATATTTGGTTGTCTTCTTTCCGGAAAATTAGTTAAATAAGTTTGGACAGCAAGATGGGAATTTTTATAACACTTGATAAATGTGCAAAACATATCGTAGCTTTCAGTAATAATTGTAATATTCGCCATAATTTGTAAAGTTTGTAATACGTATAACTTTAGATAATACTTTAGCTTAAGCACCTGCTTTTTGACAGATTGTGATAAACTTTGTTATTGTTTTTCATCATAACTACTTACCTACTTGATTATACATTTAAAAAGTAATGTCACGATGTTTTGTGGTTCAAGCCTACTTGATTAAAATGTAAAAACAATTAATTTTACTGGTATTTTTTATTCAATCATAGGTTATCTTACATCGTTGAAAAGAGAATTAGAAACTCTATTCAGTAACCTAAAAATCCAATATGGCGCCCATTTAACTTAAGGAAGTTGATACGAGTACCTCAAAAGCAGCCATCTTGAATTTTTGTTCGACACCAATTTTAAATTTGTCTTATCGAAAATAGCGACTTTTATATAAAACTTTTTTTCGTATCTCTTATATTTATAAAGATATTTGACATACAAGAAAATGACAGTTTTTAGTTTTTTTTTAATAACTTTTGACTGGTTCGACATTTTGAACTTTTTAAAACGGATTTTAAATCAGCATATGAAACTGAAAAACATTGCCCATTTAACCAAATCTCCAACTTCAAAGATAAGAAAGTTACCCATGCAATCCCACTCGATCTGGGACACACTGTATAGTATTCTCTATATATATATATTATTTCTCCATCTTTTTGTTTCTCATTTTCCAGCACTATGGCTAGTTCTGGGTGGTTCACCTTTAATTTATATAGCAGTATTTCTTTTTTGTCATTCTTCGGGTCTACTATAAATATTTTGTCGGTTCCGATATTTTGTTTAAACGGATTACCAACCGCAAATGTAGTCTTTTTGTAGACCTCTGTGCCATTCTATTTCCATACGTTGTACTTACGTATGGTTAGCGCAATGCTCTGGTAATTCCAAAAGTAAACCGGTTTGTGTGGCCATAGTTTTTGTTTTCTTTTTGCTATTTGTGATGTTTCTGTAGCTATTGTACTTGTTTTCCTATCATTATTATCAGAATTTTTTCCTGTGTTAATTCAGATCTACTTAAATTTTTCTTGATCAACTGTTGGACGTTCTCGGTGTATATCTGGTCCTTACAATAAACCAAATTTCTGTGCCCGAGATTATACCAGCTTTCAATCTGTACTTCCTTATTTAAATTGTCTATACTTCATTTCATGTTTTGTAATATTTCCTTCAAAGTCTTATATTTCCTGCCCGGGCTACCTAACCTAACCTTTTTTTTTAGGAGAAGTCATACAGAAAACACCACCATGCCCGTACCTGGTGGCTTGCCGGATTCTGACTGACTGAAATTCCCCATCTTCGCCACGTTTCATTTGTATCCGGTACCGTTTCACACGAAAAATCTTCGTCAGATACAGGTAGCGATCTCATGTCTCTCTATCGTCTCGCTCTTCCTTTTCTTTCTCACTCATCACTTTTCTTCTAAATGTGTGTAGCTTCTTCCAATTTTTCTCGCTCTCCAACATGCACGCTACTATATTAGGTGCTCCCAACTCCCTATCTAAATCTATCTGAAGACCTCTCCTTTGCCTTTCCCACCTAACCTAACCTAACTTAACTTTTTTATATTTTATTTGTGGTCTCGGCACCTTGAAGAGGCTAACCGAACGACTGGACTTTTTAACCGCCCTAGCCTTTTTTTTTGGTGGGGGGAAAAGCTCATGCTCACCACCGACTCTATCGCGTGCGGTGGTGTGGGACTCCAGCCGTTTTGTGCAAGGTTGACCTACCCACTGAACCCCCCCCCCCCCCCCTCGTCCCCAACTCCGCTGGTATCTCGGAACTGTCGCAAGACTTTACATAGGTGTACCAGCTACCCATCAATCTCCAACAACCGGTAACGCGTAACTGCGCGTTCATATGCCCTTTCTTCTTCCTCCTTCCTCTTCATAATTTTGCTAATGTATTCGTGTATTATTTTCCACTTCTCCTTGCTGGAAAGCATTTCTTCTATGATGTTCCAGCTGTTTACCACGCCCCCATATTCCATTGAAGACGGTATTCTTTCTCTGTACCACCTATCACATTCGAACATCGTGGGGTCTGGGGTGTCTATTTCTCCGCAATATATGCAATTGGCATCTATCGATTTTCCTATTCGGAACGTATATGTTCTGTACGACCCGTGACCCGTCATAAACTGAGTCAAATAATATTCCAGAACCCTGTCTCCGCATTCCGTCCAGACTCTAATGTTGGGAATAAGATCTTTGGTCCGGTCTGTCACGTCGGCTGTATTGTTCCACCTATTTTGCCACTTTTCCATGGACCTATTTTAACTCGTTTCTTTGTCTCTTCCAGGCCTTGTCCTATATAGTTGTATACTGCGGCTCTTTCCTCAGCTAATAGATCTATTGGTATTACGCCTGCCAGCACTTGCAAATCCTTTTTTGATGTGGTCCGGTATGCGGATACAACCCTCAGCAAAGCCCTCCTCGGTGTCCCCACCATCATTTCTTTATATCTGTTTACTTTCATGACCTGTGCGCCAGTGGTGCACCATACAATAGTATGGACTGGGCAGGACCTGCCAATATCTTCCTTTTTTCTGATGAAGGGCCGCCGATAGTAAGCATGATTCTACTCAGGCCTGCAACCACTCTATCTGATTTCTCTGTAACCGTTCTGACATGTTCATTAAACCGTAGCTTATCGTGTCTTTTTGGGACCAATACGCTGTCTGCTACGTGAACTTTATGTTCTCGCGCTTTCTAGGGCCATTAATAACTACTGCCTCCGTTTTATTTGGGGCCAAGGTTTTCCCTCATCCATCTGCATATCATGATGGTCGCCATGTCTGCAACATGACACAGTTCCTCTCCACTGTCTGATTCTCCTATAAGAGCCATATCGTCGGCATATGCAATTGCTTTACAGTTGTCGGACAGATCATGCCTCAGTACGCCTTCTACAATACATTCCATAGAATTGGCCCAAGAAATGAGCCTTGCGGCACCCCAGCCGAAGTAACGAGGCTTCCATGTCCCCTATCTTCAATAGTCCTTCCGCATAGGTAGCTCTCGATGGTGTTAACCAGGTACTGACTAATACCCATTTATTTTAGTCTCGAGATTATCAAACTCCACCTAGCTGTGTTAAAGGCGTTTTTTACATCGAATGTAATTAGCGCAAGCCACTTTTTATCCGACTCTTCCGCAGATGTGACCTGCAACACCGCTTGCAAGGTAAGGTCTACACATTACCCTTTGGCTGTGACGTAACAATTTTCTCTCATTATTTAACAATAAGAATTGCTAAGATCTTAATCTACCTTGGCCACTGCAATATCGCAGCCCACAAGTTCTGCTGTAACGGTTAGGCTCTGACAATTAATAATCTTGGAAATGGATCGTCCGTATGCTGGAGATAAGGTCAGGTTTTATTATCGCTCTGGATTATTCGACAAGGATGTGCTTTGAGATGTAGCCTACTACGTACTGATTGCATATCAGAATAGTTATCGCGTTGATATATTTTATGATTTAATTAATTTACCTTTATAATTGTAAAACCGATTTGCTTGCACCAGGGTTAGTTAAATTATTGTTTGGCTCATATTTGCGTGAATTATCGTTTACTTGAGTTGTCTATTAGTTTAGCTTATAATCGCTTGATCAAGATCAACAGCAGAGCGCGTACGGTAACCGAATCATGATCATGGGTCGAACGCCACCCAGTGTTATGTTTTAAAACTGCTCTTGTTTTCAGGATATGTAATTAGGCTAACCACTTTGCCTAAAACTATTGCGTAGCTAATAGAGCTCGATAACGAAGATCAAAACTGTTGAATTAAATCGATTTTCCAATGAATTGTTGCTAATAAGCACGTTGATATAAATCCAATTATTACAACTTGCTGCGAGCTGTTAGTTTGTGGTTGAACCAATTGTAGTTATAGTCCAAGAGGCTTTAAGCATTTCCCCTATTAAGGCCAGTGCATAAATACCGATTTAATAAATAAACATGTTGGTTGGATTGAGTGTTTGTTTACTTGTTAATAAATAGTGAGATATTTCTTTATGTAGCGAATATGTTGTTTCTCTTTGGTTCCATTTAATTAAGTCTGCTACTGTTATTGCGATTTGGGATTAGCGTTGAGGGTATTGGAATAAATGGTTTTGCGGCATTTAGTTGGTTTTATTTTGGTTCTCTTAGTTTGTGGATTTTGGTATACGGTGCATCAGTAACTCAAGGCTCGAGAATTAAGATTTAGGATCCCAGACTAAGCTTAGCCGAGCCTATTTGTGTTGCCATCAACGGACCATTATTAACAACTTTTGTACAAACATCCGTGATAATCTCTAATACCTTATCCGTGTTCGCACTGATGACTGCTTTTATGATTTCATTTGTTAGCCCATCCGGCCCGGGGGCTTTGTTGTTTTTATGCCTTTTATGGCGTCCTCAAATTCTTCCATTTCCAGGTTTCTAATGTCTTCTTCAGCTTCTATGTGTGTGTAAGATTTTGGGAATAGTCCATCTCCTGTGTGCTTAGGGTTGTTTTTCGTCTTTGACTAAGTTTTTTGGTTGCAATTTTGTAACCATTACCCAACGGGTCTTTATCTATCTCGTTAATTAGTTCTTTCGAGCTATTAACTGAATTTATGTATTCGTTTCTAGCTGTTATATAGTGCGCTTTGGCATCAGCTTTTTCCTGTTCATTAATTTGTGTGCTTTTGTTTTTTCTTGTTACTTCTCTTTTTCTTCTCATGCAGGTTCTCCGTTTCTCGGCTATATCTACATTCCATCAGTATACCGGTTTCTTGTTTTGTCCGAATGTTCACTTTTTAGATGGTTTTCACATTTTCTTTTAATTAGCTCTATGCATTCCTTTGGCATTAATTCCACGCTCATATCTTCCAGCTGTTTTGGGAGTTCTTTTTTTAGAGCTAAGATCTTTCCTTCTTCCAGGTTCCACTTCGACGTTGCTACATCTTTTGTTTTTCCTAGCCTTCCTCTGTTATCTTAAATGTAATGTTATTGTAGAAGATGATATCTTCTCCATCTGTGACTCTCCAGTCCTTGCATTTTTGTGCGATTGTATTGCTAGCTAACCTAATATCTATGTGGCTCCTCTGATTGTCTCTCTCGAAGGTAGGGGAGTTTCAATTGTTTAGTATGACAAAGTCTTCTTTCAGGACCCATTCTAAGATCAAGTCTCCTGTATGTTCTGTTCTGGGTGCTCCCCATGATGCTGATTTTGCATTAAGGTCTCCGGCCATAATTATTTCCCTTAATTTTATCATGTGCTTCAATGTCTTCCCATATTTGTGTGTATTCCTCTATGTCTGTATCGAGGGAGCAGCTGTATATTACGCCTATTGTACTCCGAAACCATGCGCATCCTTCTGCTGCTCTCCTATCGTATACCTGCTGTTTATTCGTGATCCTAAATGTGCATCCTTATTTTTATCCGTGGTCCATATTGGGTTATCTACTATCTTCTTGTTGCGCTCTGCCAGAATTAGTACGTCTGTTTTGTTCCATCACTGTTGCTGCTATCGCGTCATTCGCATTTCTCGCCCTTCCTATGTCAATTTGGAGAATGTTAAGCATTAGGGGAATGCATATGCACTCTTCGTCCTCATCTCCTTAACCAATTTTGGGTACGTCGGGCACATCATAGATTCTGCTTTATGTCCTGTCTTATTGCAGAGGTAGCAGAAGGTCTCCCTGTTGCACTGTCTTTTCTTGTGGCCCGTTTTCCCACAGTTTTGGCAGCACTCTTTCCCCTCTTTTCTTTTGTAAAAATCCTCGTCTGAAGAAAGAATGGCAACTGCTGCAGATGGTTCCTCTTCCTCAAATCAGACCACCAGGGCCTTTTACCGTACGCATCAGAGTCTGTTCAATAACCAAATCAGACCTACCACCTGCCCATGGAGAACCACTTGTATGGCGAAGTATCCCTTCTGAACAAAGTGTTCTAGCACATCTGGATGGTTAGTTGTCAAAGCAAGCATGTCTTGTACATAAAGATACCTACATTTTACATACTGGAAGTGACCATTTGCATGGAAGAAAGGGATCATTCGCTGGGCACAGAGCAAGTGGTAAGTAGCAGGGAGCGGATATATATATTTCGTATGAATTTTATACATTGGTAATACAATAAGAATACATTTACAATATATGTTCTTAATTACAATACAAGATTTATGTTATGCAGCCATGATAGTGCCATTGGTGTTAGTTCATGGATTTCCATCAGGGTACCATTAAACGCGGTGGTGGGACATTCCTGGGTGATATGTTCCACTGTCTGTATTCTTAAGTCGCAGTTCGTACAGGCGGGGGAGTCGATGAAACCCCATCGGTACATCATCTGTCCGCTTCTGCCGTGGCCAGTTCTAATCCGGTTTAGCAGAGTCCATTGCCTTCTGGGAAGATTGAAGCCAGCTATTTTCTTTGTCGGAACGTCTACGAGGTGGGAGTTGTGCACATCTCGTTCTATCCATTTGGTTCTCCATAGCTCTTCAGTGCTGAGGCCGCCATCTCTTAGGATTCTTGCCGTTTGCCATGGCGGTAATCGGGATTTTAATCTTAAACGGTCTTGTGATATTTGGTTGGTGTAGGAGTGGATAGCTAGGAGAGGGTTTTGGCAGCATTTGTCGTATTCTCTTGTTAGCGCTGTTTTACGTCTAAGGGCGGCCGGGACAATATTGCAGAGTACAGGCAGCCATTCTGTTGGAGTTGATTTCACTGTGCCAGATATAAGCCTCATGGTTTGGTTTAGCTGTGTGTCAATTTTGTGAGTGTGTTTGCTGTTAAGCCATAGCGGCGCCCAGTATTCAGCTGTTGAGAACACTAAAGCGAGTGACGATGTCCTAAGCGTATCTGCATTTGCTCCCCACTTAGTGTTGGTGAGTTTCTGGATAATGTTTATCCTTGTTTTCAATTTGGCAGATAGTTTTTCTAGATGATGTTTATAGCTGAGGGTTCTGTCTAGAATTACCCCAAGGTATTTAGGGGTGTCATTGTTCTTCAATCGGGTCCCTTTGAATGAGATATTTAGTTTATAACGTGCTTGTATATTGTGCAGGTGAAAAGTTGAAACTTCGGTCTTATTTGGATTCGGTTGGAGCCCCCATTTGGAAAAATATTTGTCCATGGTTTCTAAGTCTCCGGTAAGTTCCCTTTCTGTTAAAGCGATGTCTCGGTGTTGGGAGCATAAAGCTAAGTCACCAGCGTAAGCGAATTTTTGTGAGCTTGTTTCAGGCATGTCCGATGTGTAGACATTAAAAAGTAGCGGGGCCAGTACGGATCCCTGTGGTAGGCCATTGTTTAATGACCGAAATTTGCTTTTAGTGCCGTTCAGGTGCACTTGAAAAAGGCGGTCGCTCAGAATTGCGTTTAAAACTGTTAGGAGGCTTTTACAGGGGATTACGTTGAAAACTTTCTTTAGAAGGCCCTCTTTCCACACTGTGTCGTACGCAGCAGTTAGGTCTATGAAAGCGGCCGAGGTTTTAAGGTTGCTTTGGAATCCATGTTCAATGTACGAGGTGAGGGCTAGCACCTGGTCACAGCAACTTCTTCCTGGTCTAAACCCAGCCTGCTCCAACGGGATGGCCTCATTTATTATTTGTGATATACGGTTGTAAATGAGTCTTTCTAGTAGTTTGTAGAGTACACTTAGGAGGGCTATGGAACGATAGCTTTCTGGGGCTTTGGGAGGCTTACCAGGCTTTAGTATTGCGATGATTTTACATCTTTTGAAAGTCTGCGGGATAGTGCCAGTAGTGATGATGTTGTCGTAGAAAGAGTTAAGCCAATTTTTAGTTCTTGGTCCGAAATGCACTATGAATTCGGGATAAAGACCGTCTAATCCTGCAGCTTTTCCGCATTTGATGGAATTTATTGCTGCCTCGATTTCTTCTGGTAAGAAAGGTCGCATAAAGGGAAGAGTTTGTTGGTGACTCTTTTTAATATCTATAAGTTCCTTTCTCACTTCCTTTTTTATCTCCTTCTTTATTTTAGGTTTGGATAGGTCTTTGATTCTATTAGCGACTTTATTTGGGTGTGGTGTGGTTTCTTTGAAGTCTGGTAGTTCTTTAGCTTCAAGACGTCCTAGTAGAGCCCATGCACTTCCACTGCTATGCGTGATGTCCAACTTTTCCAGTGCACTTTTCCAGCGCTTTGTTCTTGCGTTGTCTAGGGATTCGATTAGTTCATCTGCTACTTCGGGGTCTTTGTTAGTCATATATTCCTGGTACAGATGTTCGCATTCCTCGTCCCAGCATGGGATATATGTTTTCCGGACTCCTCTGGGAATATGTTTCTTGGCCACTGAGATAATCATTTTTGTGAAGCGGCAATAGTTATTTGCTATTGGTTTAATCCATCTAATATCGTTTTCTAGCTGCTCGGTAAAAGCTGTCCAGTTTGCCTTTTTAAAGTTCCAACGTGGCTTGTTGTTAGAGTTAATTAGAGGAATAGTTATTCCGATAGTGATAAGGACTGGCCTGTGTTGTGAGTAAGGGAAAGTATCTAGTACTTCTCTAACAGTATGTGTTGGTTGTAGGCCTTGGTTACAGGTGACAAAAGATAGATCCGGATTAGAGTCTTGGTTCCATCTAGCAGATCGGAAAGTTCCTTTCTGTTTTGCGTTGAAGATTAGTCGCAGATTATGTTGTTCCATCCAGTTGACAAGTTTTAATCCGTTTTGGTCATTACGGGCATATCTCCATAGGTGATGATGGCTGTTAAAATCGCCAGTATAAACTGTTGGGTGTTGAAATAAAGGAATTGTGGAATCTATCCATTCGGCGTTTGGTGGTTTATATACATTGAGGATAGTATGATTGTCAACTTTGATTGCTAAGATGAATATGTTATTGGAGTGTGAGTTGTGGGTCATAGAGTAGTTCTCTAGGTTGTGTCTAACATAAGTGGCTACGCCATATTGAGGATGGTTGATGGCCGCTGCTAGTTTGTATCCTGGGATCTTTCCACGGGCATTGAGTTGTAAGTAATCGGCTGTGTGCGTCTCTTGGAGCGGAGCGTAGAAAACAGGTGTCTCGCAGACACCACTCTTGATGCCAATTTCACTACTTATCCAACGCATTGCCCTCATATTACAGTGTTTGGACATTAAATATTTTACTTCTATTAAATACTTCAATACTAGTTTACTATGTTTTACGATGTTTTATTTTAAATAAAACTAAATTAGTGAGAATTTTTAAAACTATGTCATTTCGTTATTCCCCTCTAAATTCGAAACTATTAATTGTACAGAAATAACAGAGAGATCAAATTTGTAGGAAATTGTATGTAGTTTAATTTGGAATATAAAGAGTTTTTTAAGCTCATAATTTTCGAGATATTTACGAAAAACTGATAAAAACGACATTTGAACCTCCCTCCCGCACACCCCCACTATCGGGGACTTTTAATATGTTGTTTAGGACACTCTCCCCCACAACTCTGCCAAATTTCAAAACTACACGATTTATTTTTTCTAGTCAGTGTTTTTTGGCCTTTATTGCCTGGACCATAAGCGGCCCAAACAGTAAGAAGTGCAATCGACCTTATTATATGGAGTACCCATATGGCACAAGGCGATGAAGGTAGGAAGATATAAAGAAATGATAATAAGGGAAAAGCTGGTGATTACCGGGACTGTACCTATCGATCTAATGGTGAATGAGCAGAAGAGACTTTACCAACGGAATGACGGCAAAACGACAGAGAGAAAGAGGGAGGGGAAAAACAACATTAACAGTATGGCAGGATGAGTGGAAGCAAACGGTTGAAGTAGCACAGTGGACCAAGGAACTAATACGAAGTATAGGCAACTGGGTAAAGTGCACCCTTGGACAGCTGGACTACTACTTAACAAAAGCGTTGATGGGTCATGGGTCTTCTCAAACCTATGCGAAAAGGATAGGGATAGCGAAGAGTGTGTAGACTGCGGCAGAAGAGACGCCGTGGTGCACACGCTATTCGATTACGGAAGGTGGGAAAGGAGTAGAAAGTGGTCGGAGTCCAAGTCTTACACCCCCTATAACTGCGTATATCTTTATTCCAGGCATCACTCCTACTTTGGATTACGACACTGTCTATCTGGTTAACATTGTTCCCATCAGACACCGCCCATGCAACTTTATGTTTTCTTTTGTGCTGATAAAATGTACCTTTAAATTGATGTCTCTACTCATTGCAATATCCATTAGTAATCTGCCATTTCTATTCGATTCCACATGCATACTGTTGTTGGCTGGTAGGCCGCTTCGCTACACATTTTTATGTTTATAAAATAACTAGTGCCTGAAAACGTTCGTAATGCATTAAGCAGTGAAAGTAGTTCCTAATTTATGAACGCAACTATATTCTCACTTAAATTAGCTGCATTCGCAAGTTTAAAAAAACTTAGTGCCTACTGCCTACTCGATAACGAAAGTTTGGAACACCAGAAAGAACTATTCAGCCTAGTCTACGTCATTCAACTGTTATGTAAACAATCCATTGGTTCCTGAGTTACTGATGTCAGTTTTAGTTCATCCCGGTTGACCGGTCCGGAATTTCGGTTTAACAACTGGTTCGCATTTTGAAAAGAAAATTAATAACCGGTTCGTGCGGCTCCAGCCCAGCACTATGTGTATGTACACATTCGGACCTTGCAAGTTTTAGTTGCGTATAGAAGCCACGATCAGCTAAAATTAATTAGAATATTTAGTAACTTAAAACCCCTGCTGCGAAAGATGAATGAATTTTTAAATACGTCTAAATATAGGCAACCAAATCAACATTTTGCTAAAACTACGTATAGTCAAATGCTCATAATCAAGAATAAAAAAAAATTTAGTGGCTGAGTAAAAAGTTATTATAAGATAATGCCATTAACTGAACTACTGAATCAGATATACAATTTTGAAAGAATGTTCTTCCAGTAAATTTCTGGAATGATCAATCTATATCAGTTTCCAGATTAATACGGTGTGAAAGAATAGTTATTTACTGTAACAGTACAAGATTGATGTTTATGGATGAGGCAACGTAGCAGCCTTGTCTAAAATTTCGCAGAAACTGTGTCTAATTTTTTATTTTTAAATGTCAATGAATAGAAATAATCTGTCACAATGTGACCCACTTCCTTGGTTGCAGTACAAGTTACAGTACAAAGTACTGTAATTTTTCATTGTAATGTTTCATATTATCCTGTATTGTATGTATTTTAAAATTAAAATCTTTATCGCACAATATCGAAACGACATAAAGAGGCTATAAGCCTTTTTAGATAACATTCCATGAATTTGATAGAATAATCAATTACCAACGATTTTAATATTTGGCGCATAAAACTGACTGTTCCCATTTGTACTACCCAACTAATCGAAATTAGGAGTAAGTTTGGAGAAGCTTATCTAATAATATTAACGATCTCCGATAAAACGACTACATTACTACTGAGCTGGAAGGGTCAGTGGCTCAGAAATGCGCATAAAGCGGGGATACCGGGATAGACAGCTCTATTTTTTAAGATTATCTAAAATTTTGTTTAGGATCATGCATGATTATCAGCCTTGTGTTTATCATTCTCACTATAGGGACATAAGCGTCTCCTCTTGGATGAAGTTTAGGCATTGAAACTCCGCTGTTCCCCAAGCCGAATTGGAGAATGGCAGTGAACCACAAGATTTTTCGATGACGGTCAGTTGGTCCACGACAGTTACGAGGTCCGATAATTACGTCAGTCAGTTGATCCACGACTTGAAAAGTAACGGATTAGCAAACTAACACACCGGGGGTTAACTAGTACCTCTTACATGTTATCTTCCAGATACTATTTCCGATACAAAAAGCGTGTTTGTTTGCTGATGATGCTAATTTTATAATCAAAAGCAACAGCTGGGAATCCCTTAAACAGTTAGCAAGATAGTCTATAGACAATAGTATATTATACATCAAGGTAGCGAAGCACAGTATTATAACCTGAGCGCATATTAGATACTGAGCGCGCAGCGCGAAGTATCTAAAGCGCGAAGGTTATAAGACGATTCGCTACCGTGGTGTATATACTATTTTTTGCACTACCAAACGGCTTAATACCTAAATTACCAACAAATTTCGAAAATATTTTAACTGTCAACTTGACAATACAGCTCTTTAAAACGTCAAAATTAAAATAGTCATATTTGGTAACTTAGCAATGTATTAGTTACCACGGTGAAAATTGTTTATTTTACTTTCTCTCCCTTGGTGGAGAATATCAACTTTACGACCTAAAAATAGGCCAATAACGGTGCGTTCTGAGACTAGTAGTGCAAAAAATAAATTGTTGGTGTGGAGAAAATAATCTAATTTTAAATTTCGATAAAACACATTTCATTAACTTTTCTCTTAAATTGTGCTATGTGCAGTGATGAATTCTCGTACAACAATGATGGTTCAACTGATACCTTCAAATGTCTAGGTCTTATTATTGCCACAAAATTATTTTGGGAGGGTCACATAAAAGAACTTGTAAAAAAATAGACAAACCTTGTTACTCATTACGCATTATGTCGAACTATGGCATTGTTTTTTGGAGAGGTTGTGCAGACAGAAATTGGATTTTTATTCTGCAGAAGAAAATTATTCGCTCTATTCAGCACCTTACTTACAGCTACTTGAACATGTTCATCAAAATATAAGATTTTCTGCCACTTTGCTGGCAAACTCTGAGGCAGATCTTTTGAAGATAACGCAACATGGGGGCTGGAAGTCCAACTTGGTAGTGGAAGAATACATAGAAAATTCAATAGAGAATAGGAAAAAAATTGCTCCTGGTATTCTTGGTGAAACAAATTACGTTTCTTGGGTTGCTGCAAATTCTACTAATAATTTGTCCATATCATCAGGGTTAACTAACTGTAAAAATTGTGTTATAAATGTTTATGATTAATGTTGAAGTTGTTTTAATTTTTGTGTTTTTTCATAACAGGTATTGAAATTATTTTTTTTACACCTTGATCCAAAAATTACATGTTCTGTCGCTTTTTAGGGGACTTCCTGCTATCCAAAATAGTTGCTTGGCTCCCTTATTGGTTTCCAATGGCAGCGGGAAGAAATATAATACAGCGGCTCCCGTTGCCATTAGAGATGGGAAGCAAAATTACTAAAAGCAAACCAGTTAGCATTCTGCTTTTTATATATAGATGTTTTTTAATGCAGCTGAATACAAGAGACGGTCTTATCATCAAATGTAAAAGTGTTAAAGAGCATATTTATAATCCTGGAGTAATGTGCCATTCCCTCCCTTGCATGATTACAGCTCGCGCGAACGCTCGAGCATTAATAGCCCAGGATTATTAGATTAAAATTAGGCAAAGATACAAAATGCGTCATAACCAGCTGAATTTTTGTACATTTATTCTATATGTAGTATTGAATCATTACCTGAAACTCCCCATCCCTCCCCCACTTGCGTCCTGAGATATACAGGGTGTTCGGGGGAACTTTTTTACATAATATTATATCGAAAATGGCTATGAAATAATTCTCTTCTATTCTATCGCCCTATCCATTCCAATGGTGGAACATAGAGATGCAATGTCCAATATATTATGGAACAATGCCTTTTCAGATAAACGGGCCGAGCACTCATCAGCCACATCAATCACATATAGTAGCAACCATGCCGATATCAACATATGTTGTTTGCTACACCTGTAACGCATATCTGTCGCTAATGAGTGCCCAGCCCAAATTTAAGATGTTAGGTTATCAGCCCACAAATTGCCGGGATCCAAGTTGATGACCCTTCATCATGTTACATCACTGATATCATAGTTTCTCTCAGACTGCAGACCGATTTGCATGTAACCGTTCCAACTAGGTACTGGAGATGGATCAAGCCAATATCCGGAGATCCATAGGTAATCCAAAAGTACAGCTTACGTAGATAACTTTTCATTTTTTAGTAAATCTACCTCTCGTACATTTACACGTGGCAATCGTTTTCTTGGCGGATTTGTGTATGTTTCTGATGACCGCTCATCATTAACATTTCGCTTCACTCTAACTTCTTCAATTTTTTCGACTTTAGGAGTATCTATTTTTATGCACCCCATATTGTGAAAAGTGTTGTTGCCATCTATGGTACGTATATTAAAATCGGCATTATCAAAAGCAAATTGAACAAATGCCTCCGAGGTATGTTTATTAGTTCTCAAGCCTCTGCACTTCAGAATATGGCACACAAAAACCCAAACTGCACAAAATATCAATTGCGATTCGAGAGGCAAAATGGCGATGTATATATGTAGCAATGTCTAAAAGAATTGGAGATCTAGGAGGACAAGCTGAAATAAGGGCTTCGCTTATACTTTGGCATTTTCTTTGAGCACTTTGAGAATTGCTTTTAGATTGAATGACAATATTGGTGAAATATTGCAAGGGTTGTGGAACAATATCTGTTTTTCCAATGTCACCACCGTCGGCAGAATAAGATGTCAATTCCTATACTTGAGACCGTATGTCTTCCCGTCATATAGCTGCTGCTGCCGATACTATCCTGAGACGCTCTTCAGACTTATCAGAGCATGTCTCTTGATACCAATTTTTTTGGATTATTTTGTCCATAGTTTCACGAAAACAGACGATTGCAGTTTGCCCACTACGGCTGGTGATTATTATATTGTTGCCAAAATGTTTCATAAGTTTTTGTTTCGGGTATTTAGTAGTATATCCATCATTTCCGTCAAGGATTGGAGACATACGATCTTCAAGTTCTGTAAGTGTGTATTGTAGCTTCTGAAACGCGTTTTCTTTTATATTTAATGGAGGGTCAGTACTATGCTCACATGTAACTTGTAAAAATTTTCCATAGGAGTCCTTGTGGTAACGGCCTTCTGCTGCCACTACCTGTCATTCTGTTTTGGACTTATCTTCCCCAGTAATCGTTACGTTTCCCAGCAATAGATTTTAATTTATGGATTAATTCTAATGTTGTTATCTCACAAATTGTACGTCTATATTTCTGAGGAAGCTTTTTTCTTTTTGTCCATGTGCTTCATCCCCGCAAATAATGCACGATGTTTTAAAGTCAATAATAGATACATTTGATAGCGTTGATGTAGTATTTAACTACGGATTAGCAGTACTACATTTTCTGCTTAATTTTATAGACGAGGGCCGAGTATAGTTCTTTCTGCATTGTTCGTGTACACGGGCTATACTAGCTTTTATTAACGTATCAATACCACGATTCACTGTTACAACCGTGCCACTATCAAGTGAAAGATTACACAATAAGCAGTCATCCATTGTTACCTACGACGAGGCAACGCAAGCAAGAAAACAAAAAACTTGGATCACATGTACACCACGCGGTCTGTAAACGCTAGTAGTGGTAGCGGGAAGGGGGGGGGGGTGTTTATACGGTCACACGTGTTAATTAAAATGATGCCAACGGCCAACTGAATGCACATGGAATACACGCGCCTTCAAACCAACAGACTAAACGCAGCAAGCGGAGGTACGAGGTGAGGGAGGGCAGGGGGGCTATATCTAGAGACGCAAGCGGGGGAGGGGTGGGGAATTTTAGTATGTTGTTCGAGACATTATTCTGAACACGTATGCAAATTTTTAGCTGGTTATGAAAGATTTTGTATCTAAATCCTAATACTCCTGGGCTATAAGCTATATCCGCGGGAAGGAGTGATATACTTTCCTATATAGTTAGTTATACAAATAGCAATTTTCAGGCACTGTAGGGAAATGTACTGTATTCCTACATACAAAATCGTATGGAAAAGTGGCACGCCGCTCCTCAGCGGCAGACAAAGTTATTATCTCCGCTGACGAGATAAAGTAATATTTTCGGATTTTGGACATTGTAAATAATTTGTTATAACTTTTGAAGAAAAAATACTATATTTTATTCAGAGAAAAGTGTTTTTATGTGGCTCGGCTGTACTTTTTTGCCTCGCAAACTCGGCATATAAACCGCCCATCCACGTCACATAAAGTATAACTTTTGCTCCTAATAACACTCTACAGTGCGTGTAGAATAGCATGTGCAACAAGTGATAAAGGTGTTTTTCTGAAAAACTACGCTTTTTCAGCTTGATATACAATATACTGTTTCACCACAAGCTAAAAAAAAATATTCCATGTTCTAACTAGTTACAAAAGGTGTGACCTTTCGAAACATCGCTCAATTGTGAAAAGTTACAGTTATAATAAAGTACGTCAGAATTAGCCGGCCATAACCATGCTTTTAAATGTGTTACCGGTTTGTTCGAACAATTTCCCGAATCTAGTGTTTGCCGTATTTTGAGCCTAAATATTAGCATTTTCAAATTCAAACTCATATTTCAGTGGTGTACTCAAAATGTCAGTCCATACGATATTTATTTCGGCTTATTTTATACATTAACGTATTGCAATTCTTTATATTCGTCGAAATTCTATTCTAAATGGGGCTTTGGTCCTGTTTGGGGTAATGTAAGCTATTTCCGCATGCGAAGCGATTGCATTCTCAGAATTTTGTTGTTCAGATAGGCTCAAAACATTCTCGAAGCTTCAGGCAAGATCGCTTAGTCAGGACTTCGTCAGCGCAACGTCTTTGGTATAAGCTAAAGGCAGAACGTAGATAAGTCGCGTCTGCGTGGTCCGCACCGTTAGCCGAAGCTTCACTCAGCAGCCGGCCATAAAATGGTTCGGAGGTGTCGGTGGTTGAATCCGCGACGCTGGCTTCAATTAGCCGGTCGCCGCGTAATGTCGAAATTGTTGCAAGATGTGAAACTACCTCGTCGTCATCAATTCGAGCTCATTGCATAGTGGTTAGAGGTGAACGTTTAGCCGAGTCTTCTGTACCGATTGGAGCTAAGTAACTCCGTTAACACTTATAGTAGATTATATTTGGAATTCTCAACTGTGTGCTAAACCTACCAGTAGAACGAAGACCTGATATCGAAGCGTCGTCTGCTTGTGTGCCCGAGGTTGGTTCAAGTCAAACCTAATCTTGGGGATGTAATACCGGCTCGCATTTGCTCGATTATGGTGGTTTCTAACAGTTTCCTGTCGTTTCCGTTCTGTTCGTGGAATTGGCTTGAGAAGCGGCTTACAGTTGGAACTGTACCAAAACATAGCGTCTGGATTTCCTCAAAAAGGTATTTGTCGATTTAATTGTGTTTGCACAGCCCATAAATTTACAGTGAAGTGTTTTTCCGTCAAGCTATGCTTTTGTTGTTTAAAGTGTAAGATGTCAAACACACACTACCGTTTTAAAGTGAATTCTTAGTCTTATCGTCGAATTTTAATGTTGTTTTGCACTGCAAAGTCAAGTAACTATTGTCGTTGCGTCACTATTTGAGTGATTGTTGATACATTTTGTTTATGTAATGTAGTTCTTTTGCACCAAATTGAAAGTTAATACTGTTTTGAATGTAGCTATGTCAGTTGTTTTTTTTTCTCATTTGTGTGTAGTTTAAACGTTACCATTTAACCTAAATAACACCATTTGCCCATTATTTTTAACTGTAACCAGTAAACATTTTCATGTTCCTTGTTATTCACATATTTAAATTACTTTAATAGAGTTTATTGTTAATTATTTACGTTTTTCATTGGTGTTTACGTGTCTTCTTGTTCTTTTAACGTACAGGAAACCAGAGGGTGTAAGTGAATGTAATGAGAGGTAGATTCAATTCAGTTGTGCCATCGCTACCTCAAGCTGTGCCAAGGTAGAAGTAGAAAGGTGAGGCGCTTACTTCCACATTCAAGAGTGCTTTCACCTGTGTTATTGATTTTGTTGTCCCGATCTAGTCCGAATGTGGTGGCGCACCATTTATTGAACATCATTTATATCTCTTACCGGAGTACAGCCCTAATTCAAAGGTCGTAAAGAACCTGCCGTCTCCACTGAGTTCTTCTAGCTGGAGCAAACCTTTTGTAACAGCTATCGTAACGGAGTTAGGGCCGCGTATTCTAGGTAGTTTTACCGATCTTGTCGTAAAGTTGTATTTGGGCGGTTTCAAGATATTAAATATTTTTTACATATAGGAAAGTAGGCTGGTAACTAAGTCATAGCTGTATCTGTACGATAATATTCCTTTACCGTACATCGCAACTGGTACCATACTGAAACAGCGGTCTCTGTACGGTAATATTCTTTTACCCTACAAGTTGTGTTTATAAATGCTTTGTAGCTTAAAGATAAACTATCTTTCCCTGGAACTTGCAAACTGTTCATGATAATGCCTGTGAGAATGGAACTTTTTACATTGTCGAAGCACTAAAATTATAAATTATATACGTATAATAAGGAGAGTGAAATGAATTTGCTCCACCATGTTTGTGGTGCAAATTTTACCCAGTTTTAGCACAATGTAACTGCAGAATGGTTCTTTTTGTAAAAACTAAATGAATACTTGTATAATTTCATCTGTAACTCAATGAAAGTCCAAAAATGTAACGCATAAGCACGTTGTAAACGTACCCCTCGAAATAAACCGAGTTTCCGTTGAAAATATAATCTTTGAGAGCAGAATTTAAACACACCACATTTACACTACGATGGCTTCACATGCATTCCACGATTCCAGGGCTGCTTGCTTCAATTTAGTAAATGGTTAGCAACGTAACGCTTTTGCACCTTGTAATAGCTGGTAATAGCTTACCACACTAATTTTAACTTTCTTACTGTTTAGGGCAAATTAATTTCCGCAGGAGCAAAAACACACCAATTAGAGTTTGTGTAGAATATGGTGCTTTTAAAGGCTTCCAGGGACTAATTTAAAGCTGCCTAAATTAATTTTAATGTTAAATTTGTTTTCCAATTTAGCAAAAAAGCAATATGAACTATTAAAACGAACATTATGCGACAATACTGTTATTCCTCAGCGTTTTAACGACATACTAATGGTGTATGTCACCTTCGCTAAAGTTTATAGTAAATGTAAGTTTTTAAATTCAAGTTGCTGTGTCGAATAAATGAAACGCAGTGTTGATATAACGTTTTTTTAAAGAAAATCGGATACCACTCTTTGATTGCATGTCAGTGGCGTCCTTTGTCTCTCTTGAGTAGTTTAAACTAATATTAATGATTTAAATTCACAATCCAATTTAGAAATAACAGTGGGCATTATAGATATGAAATTAATACACAATAATTATTGAGGGTTTTTCATGACAAGCCACTGGTGTCCATTACGTTTCTCACATGTAACTAAATTATATTTTAGGTTTTAAATTTAACTAGCTGGTTTAAAGAACAAAACGACATCAAAATGAGGCTTTTGTGATGAAATTGTACGCCGAGTTTACTTTCGGCAGACCGGTGACGTCCTTTACAGGATTTATCAAAATCGAACATTTAAAAGAGGTATTGTTGCCCGTCCGATCATTAACAGATGCGCTCCTCACAGATTACCCATCCTTTTCTGAGATGAAAGTAGCATTTAAAACTGTTATCATGGAAAAATACGTAGTGCACATTGAGACTTCTATGCTCCATTTTCTGCGTTCGGGGCGCAAAAATGTTATGAAAAGCGGAATAATTAGCTTTGGAATATAAGGAATTGAAGGAGCTTACTAGCCAAGTGAAAATTATATTTAGTTGAATTAAATTCATGTTGTGAAGGCGACGATCCAAACAAGTTTTAATATATTGGTTCTTGAAGCAATTGTAAGATATAACCACCAAAGGGTGCATGTCTTACAAGTGGTGACCCCGACGTGTGATATCCATCACTTTCTACCCCCTGGAGCAGGCTGGTCTTGTCCTGCTCAGGCCCATTCCAATCAACTACAGCTAAGTTGTTACGTGTAATTTTACATTTAGATACAGTTAAGGATTGTTTGGATAATTTCTTAGCTTAAATACATTCATATAGTTAGATTCACCTGCATACGTTAGGTGTAGCTTTGGTTGCATACTCATTTTTGCAATTTTTGGGACTTTTGGAAAATCCTTGATTTTTAGGGAATTTTGAGTAACAGTTTTGATAATTGTGTTGATAGTACGATTTCCGGCGACCATTTTTAAGTTTTCCTTTTTGGAGCTGCATGTGATCTTTGGAAATTTTCACTTAAGTGGATTACGTAGTTTCCATTTTTCTTTGAGGAATCTGCCATCCAGAAATAGGAAATTGGTGTTATATTGCTAAAATGAATCCGATTGTATTGGGATAAATATATATTTCTGCAATTTACCTACTCGAGGCCTCCTTACAACTCTGGTATGTTAATTTATGGTTGCCGTTGAACATTTTTTCGATAACGTCTCGTATTTAGGCCTCCTCGTCCTAGTTTGCTGTATCGTTTTCCGATTTTTCGGGATCTAATATGCCTGTGGCATTGATGTTACTTGGCTAAGGCACCTGGAGCAACGATCCCATTCCAGTCCGAGCCCCTCAGCACATGTGGTAGTTCGCATGCAAGGCTTCTCCCCATGGTGACTGCACTCGACTACGTTCCTCACCCGCAAAGTTAGATAAAGGCCCGACTCTTTGGAGGTTATTCAAGCTGGTGGACATCTTAATAGCTATCCCCCATAGCTGTTGATGTAGCGGCCCTTCTGTGCACAATCCAGGTATCTACAACACCTAGTGTTATCTACCTTTTGGTGTTTATTGAATTGAAAATATCGTTCGTTATGGCACTATGATCTTTACTTTATGTATTGTACTTACCTAGGTATATGCTAGCGAAATTCATGCCGTTTTACATGCGGAATATTGTGTAACTTCGTTGTACATCACGTGCAATTACTTTTGTGGAATAGGATAATGTCATTCTATGCATTTAATATCTTTACGTTGGTAGTACTGCTTTAGTCGCGTTCAAGTTTCAAGTACTTGTCAGTGTTTCAAAATTTAAACTATCGCGAGGGTCTCCGGGAGCATGAATTTGACACTTAACATAATATGAGCACCGTAAATACACCATTTTATGTGTATTAGCACTCCCCTAGGCGAAATGGTACCAATTCGAAGAGGTTCGCGACTAGATAGATTATTTACTTAATTAATCAAGCGATTTAGAACTTACTATTCTCCCGCATTCCGGTATCGCTGTTTTTAATATATTTAAGTCACTATCGTAGTTGATACACGGGTACTCGAACGAATTGCGATTATCGTAGTTCCATTTTCGACTTTATTAATATAAAATCTTGTACATTACATACCACTAAGATTACATCTACAAACTATTCCATTTACATACTATTATCACAGAATTGTGTTGCCTTTTCCAAGTATGACACAGAATTTTGAATGTGTACAAACTGTAAATAAATAACTAGGTTATTTCGAGTCTTGGGGCCGGTTGCAGAAAGCAATGTTAAGTCTGGTGTTAGCTAACGTCGCGTTAAAGTGAACAAAATCGCATCAAATTTTGTTTACTAATGTATTAGTTACCATAAACATTTGAGATTTGATTCGTTTTTGTTCACTTTGACGTCGCGTTAGCTAACACCAGACTTAACATTGCTTTCTGCAACCGGCCCTTGGTGTTTTCTGTCTTTTATTATTTTTTTTTGTGAAACAGCTAGTGGTTTAGGAATTTACACGGCCACCTGTAGGTTTTCTGGTTTGGACCGTCTCAAACCAGTGGCGCTTCCGGACAACCCACCCCATCCTGCTCAGGACCTAGCTGGCGAAAATTTGCTACACCACTCGACAATTTCTGAACCGCCGTGCTGTGTAGTAGCTATATTATTATTATTATTTTTTTCCCCTTTTTCTCTTATGTGCGTGTCTTTTCCCCCGTGTAGCAAGGTAAGAAAGTTGGCACCCTGACGTGGGGCCTCGATTGAAGTAGGGAAAGGTCGGCAGTATAAGGGTGAATATATGCAAAGAGAACCAGCTGCTTTAGGGACTTCGTATTCGGCCTTGGTTTAACTTCAGGGATTTGTGTTATTATTTTATTTTGTTTTCTACTCGAATTGGATTTGAAATTTCCTTCGTGTCATTTCTACCCGGATTGGACTTATAACTTCTACGATGGATATAGGTCGACTTCTGAGCGATGAGTTGACGTACGAGTTACTCATACGAGGCTATCCTGTAGGAGACACGGTTGCCGATAAACGAACATCACTACGTGAAGCCATGTATCGGGAACAAGCAGGAACTTTAGATTTTACCTCAGCGATTCATTTTCCAGCAGATCAAGAGCTGCAGAGATGCCAAGATAAGTTACAAGAGCTACGTGTTGCAATTCAAGAATTTGACTACACTAATCGAGACAATGAAGCTTTGAAAATCCGTTCTCGGTTGATCCATGTACAAGTACGTCTTCATCGAGTTAGTGGAACTAATGAGGAGTCAGAAATTAGAAAAACGAGGTTAATCGCTTTCAGCTATGAATTAGCCAGAGCTTTGGATCAGGTCTATTTACAACATTCGACTGCAAGTAACTTTAACGTATCAACACCATCTCGAAATGTCAATAGCACTGTTCAACAACCATCGACTTCTATTATGGATGATCCCATCCCGCCACTGGAAGCTAATGCTGCTTCACTCACTGCTACTCGAGTTGAACAATTAATCGATCATGAAATTAGTCATGCTGGAGTATTTTCCTCCCCCAAATTGGATCAACATGTTACATTTGCATCACGAATTCAACCTAATGCAGAATTCCTGAGCTCCACTTCCCATCCAAGAGAGCAAGTGAACACCATCGTTGAGAACGAAGAAGAACGTCAGTTCTTAATGGAACCGTTAGGCAATTCATACTCGACTATGAAACCTAATCTCCAACCATTTAGCTGTGGGTCCGCTGTACCTGAAAAACTTCGTAAGCTTAATTGGGAAACCATGCCTATACATACCTCTGCCAGTCCTTCGACTTCGGATGGCTATCGTCACAAGAATTATATTCCTGTAAGCAAATGGAACTTGCACTATGATGGAACATCGACTAGCCTGACAAGTTTCCTTGTGAGAGTGGAAGAGTTGCGTATTGCTCGTGGGTTCGACAAGCAACAATTATTCCAAGCTGCCGTAGAGATTTTTACCGGTGATGCCTTACATTGGTACAGGGCCGTTCGACATACTATTTTTACCTGGGATGAATTGGTAGATAAATTGAAAACTACTTTCTTGCCGCATGATTATGAAAACAATTTATGGGACGAGATTCGTCAACGCACTCAACATGCTAGTGAGAAGGTTGCAGTTTATATTGCTATTATGGAAAATCTCTTCAGTAGGCTGCCTAGACGTCCTTCTGAAATTACTCGTGTGCAACATATCAGAAGAAATCTTCAACCTTATTTGTCCACTCAGTTGGCTTTGCACTCTTGTTACACTATTGACGAGTTGATCCGAGTCTGTATGATTTTGGAGGAAGCACAAGTAGCCTCCAAGAAGTTTAAACCTCCACCATTAAATCCTGGACAACTGTTAGAACCTGACTTAGGCGTGCACAGGAGTGGGAAGAAACCTCTTCAGGTCTGCCCTCTGAATGAGCCACCTTCATTAATTGACTTTTCTAGCGAGATTCCACCTACAACATCTCAATCTGTGAATTCAACTTCGGCGTTACCTACTTCAGTGCCAGTTGCAGCCATTACCTGTTGGAATTGTAGAAATACAGGTCACCGAGCAAACCAGTGTACATCTCCCATGACAAGACATTGCTGGAAAGGTGGACATCCTGATGTGACAATCCGCAATTGTCCGAGGTGTTCGGGAAACGGCCAAAGGGCGCAGTAAGGGACCGAGAACTGTGCTCTAGCAATTCTGTGAAGTCGCTCATACAATCCAACGAAGTCAATACTTCTGTCTTAGACTATATCTTCGCCCAGCGAGAAGGGGACGAACGACCATATTTAAATGTGGGCATTATGGGAATACAACTTCAAGGTTTGTTGGATACCGGCGCATCTAGAACAATATTAGGAGGTCCTGGTTGGCAACTGATTCATAGGTTAGGACTAAAGACTTCACCCAGCCGCATTCCGAGTTGTACTGTAGCTAACGACCAATCATGCGCGGTACAAGGTGCAATCATGCTACCTTTTTTTTTTTTTTTTTTTTTTTTTTTATTTGAAGCAAACCAGATCAACATTTTACAATGTTATACATGGTTGGTATAATATAGTAATCTTAATAGTAATGTCTTTGTTGGAAATGACACTGAAGGATTTTATCCTCTAAAAGAGTTTGCTTGATGTAGTAGTGTTCACTGATCCGTGATCTAAGCGATGATGTCTTGCGGTAAGCGTCTTTTCAAGCGGGTGTAAATATTTTTCCGGCCTAGTTGTTGTAGAATGTCTATGTTGCTGTTTTGCATGTTGTCAAAGAAGTTTTTAGTAAGCCTGGATACGAATTGGTCGACTTTGTCCATTGCTAATTCATAGTGAATTTGTTCATTGCGCATATACCAAGGAGCATTAATGGCCAATCGGAGAATTTTATTTTGAAAAGCCTGCATTTTCTTGAAGTTGGTAGCTGAGGTGTTGCACCACACCGGACAGGCGTAAGTGATAACTGGCCTAAGTAGGGTTTTATATAAAAGCAAGACGCATTCACGCCGAAGAGGGGTGTTCCTGTTGATCAATGGATATAGCTGGAGTAGCCTCGCATATCCTTGATTTAATTTTTTGTTGACGTGATTACTCCATGTCAAACGGGTATCCAGATAAACCCCTAGATACTTAACAGCTTCACTGCGTGGGTTCCATGGGATGTCTGTTCCAAGAATTTTGATGTTGGGATGATCGTGGATTCGTCTCAGCGTAAATATTTTTGTTGTGCATTTGGTAGGATTCAGTTTAATGCACCATGTGGTTAACCATTGCGTTAACGTATTAACTGCGGTCTGGAGGCGGTCTATTGTTGTAAGAAGTTCTGCATGTTGGGAAATTACAGCTGTATCGTCCGCGAATAGCGCTATTTCAGTTGGATTGAGACTAGGTATATCATGCGTAAATATATTAAATAGTGTCGGTCCCAGGATGCTACCCTGGGGAACTCCTGCATGTATATTTCGCACTGTAGAGATGGTGCTATTTATGCGTACTATAAATTTCCGATCTTCTAAAAATGAAAAAATAATGGCAACTAGGTATTGAGGGATATTAATGCGTAGCAATTTATATTTCAGGCCTTCTATCCAAACTTTATCAAAAGCTTTGGTGACATCCATAAAGGCAATAACGGTGAATTGTTTATTTTCAAATCCTTTCGAGATAATTTCAGAGATTCGTTGAAGCTGATGTACTGCTGATTGCCCCTGTCGGAATCCAAACTGTACTGGTGGTATTAGCTGTCTTTCGTCTAAGGATATTTTTAATCGTTGTGCGATAACTTTTTCGAGTAATTTGGACAAGGTAGGGAGAAGGCTTATTGGACGATAGTTACTGCAATTCTTTTTGTTTTGACCTTGTTTAGAAAACATAAGAATGTGTGCAAGTTTCCAGGTTGCAGGAAAGTAACCAATTCTCATGCAGGCGTTGAATAAGCTTGCCAGAAATGCAAGTGCTTTGCTGGTTAAGTGTTTTAGAATGATGTTCGATATCAGGTCGTGTCCAGGAGTTTTTTTTAATTGAAGGGCGTGGATGTAAGATTCTAGTTCCTTAGGAGAAGTGGGATCGTCAAAATCAGTAACAATTGGTAAGTGAGTTTCTATATATGATTGAACTGTGTTGGCATGCACTCGATTTTCATCGGCTATTGTTGGTGTAAATACTTTCTCTAGATATTCCGCAAATAACCCACATTTTTCTTCGTCTGTCGTGTATGAGGAGTTATTTTCGGTTAGGGTAGGGATTACGTCATGCTGTCTGGTTATATTTTTCGTAGCTTTCCATAGTTCGAGGCTCGTTGGTTCAATATTCTCTAGATAGTTTCTATAGTTGTTGATTCTGTGTGTGTCAATCTCACGTCTTATTCGATGACTAATATTGTTTAGTTGGTTTTTGATTAGTGGATTCTTACTTCTTTGCCACTCTCTTCTAAGTTTACTTTTTTGTTTAATTAAATCCAGGATGTAAGTCGGGGGGATGTTGGGATTATTAATTTTGCGTTTGCGGTTAGGAATCGTTGCCAGCTGAACGGATTTAGTAATGGCTGTCGTTAAGGCTGTAACTTGATCGTCGATTACTGGAGGACAGTCAATCCTTGGCGGATTGTTTAGCTGAGCGTCGAGTTTCTCCTTAAATAGTTCCCATTTAACGTACCCTTTGATTAATTTAGGTAGCTTGGGTCTGTAAACCGGTGCAGTCGTGAAGGTTATGAGCACGGGTAGGTGGTCAGAATCAAGCTCGGAAATTACATTCTGTTGAATTGGATAAGGGAAATTTTTCGCGACTACGATATCCAAGATATCAGGCTGGTGATCTAATCTATATGGGAAATACGTGAAATCATTAGGTGGTATTATTTGCAGTTGGTGAGTTGTTGCAAAGTTGTTTAACTTAGTTCCACTAGGGTTATTTGCACGGCATCCCCAATAGGTACTTTTGCTGTTGAGATCGCCTATGACAAGTGTTTGCGTTGCGCTATTGAAGATCTTAATGATATCGGTCTCACTTAGGTTTTTGTTGGGTTGCTTATATGTACTGACAATTTTTATTCGGTTATTATTACTCGTGTTGATGTTAATTGAAATTGTTTCGAGACTGTTGGTAATTATGTCCTCAGGTGTGCTATGTTGAATATTTTGCTTTACAATTATAGCTACTCCACCCCATGATGTGGTTGACAGCCTGTCTTTGCGGAAAATATGATAGCCATTTATTTTGAAGATCTCGCCTTCTGAGAGATGAGTCTCGGTTATGCACGCTATATCCACGTTGTATCTTGCCAAAAAAGATATGAACGTTGCTCTTTGTGGTTTTAAGCCATTAGCATTCCAATTAAGGAGTGTTATATTTTGTAGGGAGTGGTGTGAATTATCCATTGAGAAGGTTAGGAAGTATTTGTTCGATTAGGAAGGATTTAATTTGGTTTAAATGGGGAATGATTAAGCGCTTTACGAATTCTAGGATGTTGTCAAGAAGAGAAGAGAAGGTTGAGGTGTCAGCTTGTGTAACTTCGCTATAGAGTTTTTTAGGGGTGGGGTGCTGGGATTGGGTTAATCTGGTTTGTCTGATAGGTGATCGCAATTTTAAAAGCTCTTGGTGGCGTGGGCAACCTCTGTAGCTCGCGGGGTGATTTCCGCCGCAGTTTACGCAGCGAGGGGGTTCATTGATCTGTTTTCGGCATGCATTTGGTAGGTGGTCATCCAAACATTTTATACATTTGGGTTTGGCGGCACAGTAATTCTTGGTGTGTCCAAATTGCTGGCATTTATGACATTGCGGTATGTTATTTGGTTTACGTCTTGCCTCTACGGTAACAATTGCATGAGAAAGTGTTTTAACTTTGTAAATATCGTGTGCAGATTCGCCTGCTGGCAGCAGGACAGCGCATACAGGAATCGGCTGTTTTTCTTTATTTAACAAGCGTGTAACTCTAGTTATGGTTAAGTTTTTTTCTCGCAATTCATTAGTAATTTCCAGTTCGGTGATGGAAATGGGCACATTTTTAATTACAACGGAAACTGGTTTATCGTGAGGATTTTGGAAGGTATGATATTCAATTCCACTATTTATGTAAAATTTTGTGAGTGCACGATAGTCTTCGATAGAGGTGGCATTGATTTTAACATATTTGCTACTGATAGCAGTTGTAAATTCACGATCTTGGGTGATTGACTTTATATCTTTAATTATCTCTTGATGATTATTAACGTTGTGAAGAAAAATGGGTGGTATTCTATTTTTATTTGATGTGGTGTCTGTAGTTTGACTTACTTGTTGTTCGTTGCTGTCTGTTGTTTGTTGAGTCGATAATAGATAATATGGGTTACTTTTTATCAGGTGCTCGGGGTTCCATATGTAGCGTTTGGCTGTTTCTGGTATCGGTGGAGTGAGGTTGTCGGATTTCCTTTTCTGGGGCGAGTTGTTAGTTGAAGTCATGGCTGCTGCCAGCCCCCGGAGGGCTGGGCAGTTAAGATTTAACGAATTTTATGAGCACGTTATATTATGTACACAACTGTGACAATAAGTTAAACGATTGCTGTTAAACGGCAATATCGCGTAGAATGCGCTATAATAATGCGACCGCACGGCTCGACCGCTGGAGGTCGAATAATCATGCTACCTATACAACTGGAAGATCGGGTCGAGACTATTAACTTACTGGTTGTGCCGGAACTCTCCCATCAGCTAATTTTGGGCATTGACTTTTGGCACAAAATGGGAATTATCCCCGATTTAAATACAGGTTGCTGGACGTTTTCTAAAGAGCCAACATTGCCGAACATCAATGCCGTGGTGGCTAAACAATTTTTGACTGCACCGCAACAGGAGAAGCTAAGTCAGCTCACCGAAAAATATTTTAATCAAATGTAAGGCAACATCGGGTGTACTACCTTGATTGAACACCAAATCATCACCGACTCTGAACCAATTAGGCAACGAGCTTATAGGGTTTCTCCCGCCATTCAAGCGAAAATTGACGAAGAGGTTCAGAAGATGCTTCGTGATGATATCGTTGAGCCTTCCACTTCAGCTTGGTCTTCGCCAGTACTTATGGTGCCGAAGAAAGATGGAATCTACAGATTTTGTATTGACTTTAGGAAACTCAATAAGGTCACACGTAAGGATGCTTACCCAATACCATTTGTGTCAACGATCTTGGACCGGTTACGCAATGCAAAATATTTAAGCACCTTGGATGTAAAGTCAGCTTATTTTCAGGTACCTGTAGCCGAGAGCTCAAGGCCTTTAACAGCGTTTTCTATTCCAGGAAGGGGCCTCTATCAGTTTAAACGCATGCCTTTCGGTTTGTCCAATTCCCGGCTACTTGGCAACGATTAATTGACGGCGTCCTAGGTCTCGAATTGGAGCCGCACGTCTTTGTTTACTTAGACGATGTGATCATCGTTACCGAAGATTTCAATCAGCATCTTCGAGTCCTGGAAGAGACGTTATCCAGGTTAAGTAGAGCAGGGCTAACTTTATCCCAAGATAAATGTCACCTTTGTCGTCCTGAGTTGCGATATCTAGGGTTTGTGGTAGATGAGCTAGGCCTTCATGTTGATCCAGACAAGGTGAAAGCTATTCTGGAGATACCGTTACCTAAGAACATCTCTGAGGTTCAAGAATAATTGGAACAGCATCTTGGTATCGGCGTTTTATTCCAGGGTTTTCATCAGTCATTGCTCCTTTAACAGCTCTCCTTCACAAACATAAGAAGTGGCACTGGACAGAAGATTGTGAAACATCGGTACAATTCTTAAAAGGTTGTCTATCATCCGCACCTATACTTAGCTGTCCTAATTTTTCTATTCCTTTTATTGTGCAAACTGATGCCTCCGCCTATGGCCTTGGTGCAGTGCTGTCTCAGCAGGACAAAGATGGTGAACACGTCGTGTGCTACATTAGTCGATCATTGTCCCGTGCTGAACAAAAGTATTCTACAACAGAGAGAGAGTGCCTTGCTGTAATTTGGGCATGTGAAAAATTAAGACCTTACCTTGAGGGGTATAAATTCACGGTAATCACAGACCATTACTCCCTGGTCTGGTTAAACAATTTAACGAACCCAAGTGGAAGAATAACCAGATGGATTCTGCGATTGCAGCAATTTGACTTTGAAGTGGTGCACCGCAAAGGCAAAGATCATGTTGTGCCAGACTTGCTATCTCGTTCGGTTCCTGAGATAAATCCTGTTGCTGTACCGTCAGCAGAACGTCCCATAACTGACCGTTGGTACTGTCGAATGCGACAGCGGGTCCAGAAAAACCCATTGCGTTTTCCTCAATGGAGGGTAACCGACAACAAGCTCTACAAACATATTTCCGTTAATTATCCAGAGCTTCGTCAACCTGGTGACGTCTGGAAAATGGTAGTTCCGAAGCAAGCTCGTCGAGCCATCATCCAAGAAAATCACGACTCGACTAAGGCCTGTCATGCGGGTGTTTATAAGACGTATGAACGTCTGAAAGCCCATTACTTTTGGCCGAAAATGCGTGCTGATGTTAGCCGATACATCCGTTCATGTCGAATTTGTTTAACTACTAAACCAGCTGTTCGACCGCCTCCAGGTTTAATGGGCAATAGGCCAGATGTCCGGAGACCGTGGCAGATGATCAGCGTAGATCTTTGTGGACCTTTACCGAGATCTTCTCGAGGTTATGCACATATATTAGTCGTTTCAGATTATTTCAGCAAATATGCCCTCTTTTTCCCTCTCCGAAGTGCGACCGCTCCTGCTGTTACCCGTCTGATTGAAGAACAAGTCTTCCTTGTCTATAGTTGCCCGCAATTTCTCATTTGCGATAATGGGGTTCAATTTCGCTCGAGAGAATTTACCAACCTCTGCAAGAACTATGACGTTACTATTGGTTTCACAGCAAACTATCATCCGCAAGCAAACCCCGTGGAGAGAGTCAACCGTGTTCTGAAAACCATGTTGAGCTCTTACGTTGCTGACAATCATCGACAATGGGATCAGTTGCTCCCGAAGGTTGGTTGCGCTATTCGGACGGCAATTCACGAGACCACTGCTGTGACTCCTTTCTTTGCTAACTTTGGACGAGAGCACATCATTTCTGGCAAGGAGTACCGACCGCAAGGACCTGCAGAAGAAACTCGAGTTCACCAGAGAGAGGTTTTGAAAAACTCTTTTCGAACATTAGGAAGAGATTAGCAGCAGCTCATACTAAAGCGAAACAACGTCTTACGTCGGAGACCAGTTGATTATCAGATCGGTTCTAAGGTCTTTCGGAGAAACTACGTTCTGTCAGATGCAGCTAAACAATTTACTGCGAAGTTAGCTCCCAAGTTTATTGGACCTTTCACAGTTATGAAGAAGCTATCTCCTGTCACCTATGAGTTGGCTGATGAGTCTGGTAAATCCAGGGGAGTGTGGCATGTGAAGGACATTAAAGAACACCCTCCTGATGAAGAGTAGATTGTGGTTGTCTTTTGTTGTCGACTTTCGCTGTTGTCTACCGTTTTCTTTTTGGTTTTCTTTTTGGATTAGCATGGGTTAATGCTTTGGCTTAGGCCTTGACGAAGGTCAGATTAGTGTGTTGACCGTGATTTAGGCTCCTTTTTGGGTTTAGTTTGGTTGGAGCTTTACCGTATTTTTTTTTCTTTGGGTGGATGGTTGGGCTGCTTGAAGGGAGGACTCGCTGTTGGGGAACTTTATCATCTCGTTCTTTCCCCCTCCTTGTGGGACAGTGACGTTCCATCATACAGGAGTGAGACATTTTTGCAGTCTCATTTCCGGTGTTCTGCCAGCTGGTCACTGTGGATGGTGTTTCAGTGTGTAGTCGATCCTGGGCTGCACACTTTCCTTGACTAGTAGGGTGTAGGGTTTTTATTCTGTCTTCATGGAGTATGGTTACCTATGATCGCGGTGTATTCTACGGGGTCCCGCGCCTGGTACCTGTTTTCTGTGGTGACTTCAAAATTTTTCGGCTATTTCCCACTTAGAAATTTTCAGTTAGCTTTTCTTTATACCACCCTACGTCGACTGACTGACGTGACATCGGACTAAACCTTTCTCATCCTTCTTCTGTGTTGTCCCCTATTCTTTTCTGGAGCTTTTGATCCCATTCCCCTTTCCTGCTATTCTGTTTGGTTTTTCTTCTTCTTGTTAGATCGTTTTTCCAGTGGACGTTGTCTCGAATTGGGCTTGGATCAGTTCATCCACCGGCGCGCCTTTTACACCCAGCAGCGACGGATGTTCTGGTGTCCTTTTCGGAGCGGCATTCATTGTAAGAGCTATTTATCCCTTCCTTCTGTTCGTTGGTTTTGCTGTTGTTCTTTTTATTTGTGTGGGTTCGAGCTTAGATTGTTGAAATTTATTTTGGATACCCCTTTGAGGTTTTCGATGTGTAGCTGATGTTGTCGGGTTGCCTTCAGCTGTACGTTTTGTGTTTATTTATGTTGGGGTATCCTTTCGCGCATGCGGATTCTTGTTTCACAAGCGAATCTCGTTCCTGGTTTACGTTTTGTTTTCTTTTGGACGTGATTGGTGATTGAGGACGGTTTCTTTTGCGCTTTTGTAGTGTCAACTTTTGTTGGATTCATGAGCCGACTCTTTTGCTAAACCACGGTCCTTTTTCTGAATTCTATCTTTAACATTCCTTTGTAATTTCCCTTTTTCCTTTCGACTTCTATTTTGCGATTCTTTTAGACTGCTTATCCTTTTCTAAATTATTTGGTACTGCCGTAGTTGTACGTGGTGATCTTTCTTTTGTGTTTGGGGTTTGTTGGATATCATCGTGATACCTGTAAAATTTCGAAGCTTCATTATGGTGCAGGCATATGTTCTACGTCGGTAAATTCGGGGAATTTACCTATTTTTAAGAGAGCGGAGAGTTTGTTACGTGTAATTTTACATTTAGATACAGTTAAGGATTGTTTGGATAATTTCTTAGCTTAAATACATTCATATAGTTAGATTCACCTGCATACGTTAGGTGTAGCTTTGGTTGCATACTCATTTTTGCAATTTTTGGGACTTTTGGAAAATCCTTGATTTTTAGGGAATTTTGAGTAACAGTTTTGATAATTGTTTTGATAGTACGATTTCCGGCGACCATTTTTAAGTTTTCCTTTTTGGAGCTGCATGTGATCTTTGGAAATTTTCACTTAAGTGGATTACGTAGTTTTCATTTTTCTTTGAGGAATCTGCCATCCAGAAATAGGAAATTGGTGTTATATTGCTAAAATGAATCCGATTGTATTGGGATAAATATATATTTCTGCAATTTACCTACTCGAGGCCTCCTTACAACTCTGGTATGTTAATTTATGGTTGCCGTTGAACATTTTTTCGATAACGTCTCGTATTTAGGCCTCCTCGTCCTAGTTTGCTGTATCGTTTTCCGATTTTTCGGGATCTAATATGCCTCTGGCATTGATGTTACTTGGCTAAGGCACCTGGAGCAACGATCTCATTCCAGTCCGAGCCCCTCAGCACATAGGGTAGTTCGCATGCAAGGCTTCTCCCCATGGTGACTGCACTCGACTACGTTTCTCACCCGCAAAGTTAGATAAAGGCCCGACTCTTTGGAGGTTATTCAAGCTGGTGGACATCTTAATAGCTATCCCCCATAGCTGTTGATGTAGCGGCCCTTCTGTGCACAATCCAGGTATCTACAACACCTAGTGTTATCTACCTTTTGGTGTTTATTGAACTGAAAATATCGTTCGTTATGGCACTATGATCTTTACTTTATGTATTGTACTTACCTAGGTATATGCTAGCGAAATTCATGCCGTTTTACATGCGGAATATTGTGTAACTTCGTTGTACATCACGTGCAATTACTTTTGTGGAATAGGATAATGTCATTCTATGCATTTAATATCTTTACGTTGGTAGTACTGCTTTAGTCGCGTTCAAGTTTCAAGTACTTGTCAGTGTTTCAAAATTTAAACTATTGCGAGGGTCTCCGGGAGCATGAATTTGACACTTAACATAATATGAGCACCGTAAATACACCATTTTATGTGTATTAGCACTCCCCTAGGCGAAATGGTACCAATTCGAAGAGGTTCGCGACTAGATAGATTATTTACTTAATTAATCAAGCGATTTAGAACTTACTATTCTCCCGCATTCCGGTATCGCTGTTTTTAATATATTTAAGTCACTATCGTAGTTGATACACGGGTACTCGAACGAATTGCGATTATCGTAGTTCCATTTTCGACTTTATTAATATAAAATCTTGTACATTACATACCACTAAGATTACATCTACAAACTATTCCATTTACATACTATTATCACAGAATTGTGTTGCCTTTTCCAAGTATGACACAGAATTTTGAATGTGTACAAACTGTAAATAAATAACTAGGTTATTTCGAGTCTTGGTGTTTTCTGTCTTTTATTATTTTTTTTTGTGAAACAGCTAGTGGTTTAGGAATTTACACGGCCACCTGTAGGTTTTCTGGTTTGGACCGTCTCAAACCAGTGGCGCTTCCGGACAACCCACCCCATCCTGCTCAGGACCTAGCTGGCGAAAATTTGCTACACCACTCGACAATTTCTGAACCGTCGTGCTGTGTAGTAGCTATATTATTTTTTTTCCCTTTTTCTCTTATGTGCGTGTCTTTTCCCCCGTGTAGCAAGGTAAGAAAGTGCACCCATTTATAACCCTATAAATGTCACTTGCATTTCAACTCACCAAAATTATCGTATAATAAACATCGATAGGTCATTTCTGACACTCCCACGGGGATTTCCGTGCTGTTCTCATATCGTTGCTAACTCCACAGTCTTCGAATAGTGGTTTTTTTTCTAATTGACAATTGACACAATTGACATTTCACAACGCTCGCGCTCCTGCGCCTTCAAGGCAACCTCGTTTGTGCACACATCTCGCAAATAATGCGACAAAGTGCCATTAACCATAACCTTCTCCAAACAAAACAAATGATCTTCCAATCTTCCTAAAGCATTCACTTGCACCACCCACGGTTTAATATACCGATGGGGCTACAATTATATATAACAGCAATGAGATAACATGAACAAGAAAATAACTCGCATTGCTTGAGTAAAAAAGAGATAAAACATAGAAGCAAATATTCGAGAAGGCTTGACGCTTAATTTAATTATGACATTTGTCAACCAAACATGCCTACTAAAATAATTTTTTCGTATGGCCATCTCTTTCTTACTCAAGCAATCTATTTTGTTATTCATGTTATCTCATTGCTGTTATATACCGGGTGTCCATTCTCAAAGTCGAACATAGGCAATTAACATTAGTGCAGTCACTCGTTCGTTATTGAAATAATTCATTTTTCTGTGGATAATTTTAACAGACGTTGACAGAAAATACCTGATTTACGTCAAATAACTACCAATTTTTTTGACAAATGCTATCGAACTTGAAAAGCAAGGCATGGCATATTTAAAAATTCCCAAGTTTTAAATTAGTATTTTAAAATAAAAATCGCATCTTGAATATTATTATTGGTATCATGTGATGCGTAATAATTTTATCTTTTCATTGATACCATTACCTTCCCTGTAAGTTGAATTGGCGAGCAGGAATCAGCAAAAATGTTCAATACAATGTTAATCGCCTATGTTCGACTTTGAGAACGGACACCGGGTATAATTATGGCCCCATCCGTACGTATATATATAGAGGTTGGTTTAGAGATGAACTACGGTAATGATGGTTTTTCTCGTTTTTCACAGTTTAATGTGTTACATCTGTCTACTGGGTTGTCATAGAGGCGCACACCTATCTAATGGGAAATGAAAATATGTTTCCTTACAAAGGAGATGATAACCATGTAGAGTTACACAAGTTATAAAATGTCGTTGCTTTTGTTTAGCACCTTTCCAGACTTGTGACATAAAAGCTGGCCCATCCGTAAATCTGTCGATCACGAAGTTTAGATTCTTTTCTTCTCTTATTTCCTTGTATTCGTCAACTACTGTAGGATTCATATCTTGAAATTTCTCAATAATGTCTTCCCCCATACTGTTCACATCTGCCAGGTGGAAAGTGAATGTACCTTTTTAAGAAAACGTTCTTTAATTTTGTCTAGCTTCAGTAGGTATTTTGTGGATAGCAATGAACATATGGATTTAAAGCTATAAGTTACTGATGGCCGTATTTTGATGTTACATAGCTTAATGGCAGTGCTCAGTTTTAGATTTTGTAGGTGTTTTAACACGTTGACCGCCGTATAAGTAAAAATTTTTCGAATATCTGGGGCCACAACGTTTTTGCTTATACATGTCAAAAATGTTATAAATAAGGTATAAAATGTCTTAAATTTAGTCTAGAGCCGGGCCAACACATAGGTTTTGTTTCCCAGGCCATACTCCTTAATCTCTCATAAGAATACGACTATAGTGCAGCGCAAATGTGAGCTGCGTGGCCTAGAGTGAAAGTAACATGCGAAACACATGTGAGTGGCGTGGCCCATATATTAAGGAGCCATGCGATGCACTCGTGCTTCACATGGCGGTCAACGTGTTAAAAACCCGATTATTTGAGCCATTTTCTTGTATTTCATGTGCTCCGTTAAGGTCAACCTTGGCTGAAGTGTAATACCTAGATATTCATACTCATTAGTAAAGTAAATTCGTTGATTGCGTATAAATAATTCATCATTTCTTTGATATTTGCCTCCTCTTCTAAATTTCACCACCTTACTTTTTGTAGGTTTATATTCAGCTTATTTATTTCGCACCAAGAATTCAGGTAATTCAAACTTGTGAGGATAATCCAAGGTTTGTTTTCCGATTCAAGGAGCATGTGCGTTAGTTTGGTATCTTCGTACGTACTTTTCTTGTTTTTGATAAGTTGTTTGTATTCTTTACGTGCGGCTGCGTACTCGTTATGGTTATAGTTTTTCAGGAACTGTAGACATATTGCTTTCATATTCTTACACTCTGTGTCGAACCATGGCTTATAACTTTTCTTTTTATTATGAGTATCAGCTGATTCTGCAATTATTTGTGCAAGGGTTTCAGTTTCTATTATGTCATCGCCTTTAAGCGCACTTAAATTTGAATGATCTATAAACTTCTCGATATTGATTGATCTTCGAATGTTGATTTGGTTTTCCTGTCTTCTCACAACTGCTTGCTTGATTCTGAACGTTGTAATTACTCTTTGATGTTTTCGAATGGGGTTATGTAGCACTGATGTATTAATTACACTCTTCTTAACTCTAAAGTTGAAAAAGGTAAGGTCGATATTGCTCTTCCCATTGTGTGCAACGTATGTATACTGTTCGTGTGGCGAGGCGAGCTCGAATCCTAAATAACCCATTTCAATATATATGGAAACACTGTTATTAACTATAACAGTATAACTCATATCGTTTAATCTCTAACAAGATGAACTTTTCTCAAAATTCTCTGTAGCATGTGCTATCTGTTTATCTACAAACTTGCACAGCCTTCTTCCGTTTTCGTTGTTTCCATATCCATGGCCCTTGTTGACCAAATGCGTTCAGCGCCCGCAACCGTCTCTCGTTTATCACAGCCATTCGTAGCCTGCATTGGTCGAACGCGTACAGTAGCCACTTTCGCGGCCTGCTCCTGTTGCTTGCGCGTATCCAAGGCCTATGTTGACCGGATGCGTGCAACAACCACTTCCGCGGCCTGCTGTCGGTATATATTCACGTCCATGGTCTACGCTGCCAAGACACATGCACCGACTGCTTCCGCACCATTTTTTCCTTGTAATGTACATTCACATGTAAATATACATAGCCTTCTCCTGGAAAATCTATTTTTCTCTTGCATGTTTTGCTATTTTGTTTCTCAGCCGCAATCTGCTCTTGTTGCCCACGTGCCCCACGTGCAGCAAACCCTTGTGCTCGGCTACTTATTGACCCTTGTACATTCAGAAAGTGGCGTTCGCAACCTGCTACCGCTGCCCACGTACATCCATGCGCTATTCTAGCCTCGACATCGCAGCCACTCGTGGTCGATCCCGTATCGTCCCCAGACACGCCTCATCCGGTTACTATGATACAACCTGCACACATGCAACCTCAATACATCGGTCTCTTGTCGGAGGGCGCATACACAGCAACACTTCTGCAGTTGCTAACATACTTAAGTTTTCTTAAGTTTGGTAACACAAATAACTACATGTCACTAGAAGACATTGCTGGGAGAATCAGTTTTATTCGGCTGATCCCACATACTTTTTATATCAACAAAGCTTCCACGCTTCCATGCGTTTATTTGTTTGTTGCTTATAATTTTGTTACTTTTTCATGAGTACGCTTGCCGCGTTTTTTCTTTTCAGCTTTCATCTCTGAAGTAGAAGGAGACGCTGGATCAACTACTCAGACTCGTATAACCAGTGACAGTGTATGTGTATTGTTTGGTTATTTGTTATTTATTGTTACCTTTTATTATTGTTATGATTTATTGTCATTATCATCGATTATTGTTATTAGTTTTTAGGGATAGTTGAAAATATCCAGGAGGATTTGTATAATTCTGCTACTTTCATACGGGGTTATATTAGTTTTCCTACCGGGCCTCGCTCCCTCCTGTTCTACTTTTTGGGGCCCGGGAGTGGTGTAGTGGATCCAGTCGTCTATGTTCATGTTGTGAAGACGACGATCCAAACAAATTTATAAACAAGTTTTGATATATTGGTTCTTGAAGCAAGACGTGTTTTCTTGACCTCTATAAGTAAGCGTATATTGTAAGACCTAGCCACCAAAGGGTGCATATCTTGTAGTACCTACAGTATTACTACTGATAATACGAAATATTATTTAGTTATTGTACTTCCTTACTCCTAAAGCTTTTTTACCCTTATAGGTGTAAGGTTGGTGTGATGCTTTAACTCATTGTTTTGATGTTCTTTTCCGCATTTCGCTCTATGGTTTTCTGTTTGCCACAAAATGTCACACTTCTTCCCATTCAATATCTCCTTTCTCCATTACTTTTTTTCACTTCCGCGCTTGTTCTTTGTCGTGCTTTGTTATTTTGCTTGCTTATATTTTCAGCAGTATGATCACAATTTCTCAACTCTTGTCGGAAAGATTTTTATTTTAGAAGCATTAATTTCTTATAGCCCAGTTACATTAGGCATCTGCCGAAACCTTTATTTTGACATTGCAAATAATGCCTCAAATGTCCCCATCGATATCGCGCTTGCGTTTTCAGTTATTCAAGGTCAAAGGTCACAAAAATAAGATTTTGCAAATATCTCGCTTCCTATGGGTCATATGACTGTTTTAGTTATTACAAAAAATGAAATCTAGAACCAACCATTCAGTAAATAAAACACTCTCTAGTTTAGCAGCAAGGCGCACAACCCATTATGTAATATTCAATACCTGAATCATTACTTTTACCAGCAGCAGAAAGTTATGACTAATAAAAAATGTAGTTATTAGAGCATGTATGTAATATTCTAGACATGGTGGTGTATGTCCCCCTTGTAAAGCAGAGGTAATTGTAAATTTGCAATAACTTTATTAGTGAAACGCCTATTAAAATCAGCCATCCAAAAAAATTATCCCCTTTTGCATTTTAATTCTGAGCCACAGCCGTCGGGATCGGTGTGTTTTTCTCCGTCAGTTTAAATCTTGTTCCCGAGCAGTTCAGACGCTTCGTTTATTCGTTATTATCCAATTAATCATCGCAAGTTTTCTTCCTCAAACCTGGTATAGGAAAAATAGGATCAAAGACATACTGTTGTTCTAGCATAAATTAGTTTCCTAATTCTAAAAAACCATCTATTGATTTTACATGCCATCACTGGGTGCGACCCAGCATCTCCACTGTTTAACAAAGGAAAAATAAAAGTTCTTAAAATGTTCGAGAAACGCCCAGCTTGTAGCAATCGGCAGCAGTTTTTAAGTAGGAAAATTTTCCAGTAGAGACCATTTTGCAGAATGAAGTACGCATTCTTCTGACAATGTACGGAGCTCCTCAATCAGAAGTGACTTAACACCGCTGTCAAATTGTCGTCCCTTTCACCGACTGCCGCAGCCGCTCACCAACATCTGAGTCGAGTGTATTATCAAGTACTGAATTGGCTCAGTATTGATTTAAATCCTGAACAGTGGGGGTGGACGGTCAATAATGATATTTTGGAGCCCATTAAGACACTGCCCCAGATGTACTTCTAAACACCATCTTTTTTAATTGCACTGAAGGATGTAACACAAATTGCGGGTGCAGACAAGTTAGACTGTCCTGTTCAATACTTTGTGGCGATTATCATGGTCAGTCATGTCTCAACGCAAATGTCGATAGTGCTAGGGAAGACTCAAAAGAAAATATTCAAAATGAAGAATATAATGAGATTAATTTTGTTGATCTCATCACAGAAACTATTACAGAAGCAGAAGAAAATGGCAAGGAAGAAGTTAACTAAGAGAGGACGAGCTGTAGAACGTAGTAAAACAAGGAAAAACATGGATTAGGCCTACTAAGGAACCATGTAAAAAATCGCTCCTGCAAAACTTAGCAGTGTTTATTTACTGAATGGTTGGTTGTACGTAAAAAATCTATAAAACCTTTTTTGTAGAGAATGTCTTAGCCTTCATATTTTTTAATAACTAAAAAAGTTATACTACCCATAGAAAACGAAAAATTTGCGAAACACTTATTTCTGTGACCTTTGGACCTTGAATAACTGAAAACGCAAGTGCTATATCGATGGGGATTTTTGAGACATTATTTGTAATGTCAAAATAAAGGTGTATCCAAAATTTCAGCTCACTTGGATTTATTCGGCAGGCGAATCCTAATCCGCTTGGAGTATTAGCAATTAAACGAGAACAAATCGACGAAGACAAGAGCGCATAGCTCGTAGCAAGGTTTTGCTTCTAGAAAAAGCTAGTTGAAGAAGAATCAGTTGTAAAAATAAGCGTGTAGAACTTTCACTTGTTATTTGTCGAGATTTTAGTTGTAGAACTGGTGTCCCCTCTTTCTAATAGTTAACGTTGGATTACTTACTAAATCGTACACATACGAATTGTGATTTTGTATAAGCATGCATTTTCATTGTTGATTTATGCATGATAAAATATAAAAAGAATTTTGAAAGACGTGATTGAGTTTTATTTAAAAAAAAATCATTTATTAATTAGTCGCGTGGTTTAGAAGAAAATGTTCGTTTGTAGAAAAGCTGATTTTAGTAATAAAAAGCAGAATATTAACGAGACCTCGGAGCCCCACGTTGGAAACCGATGCGCGCTTAGCTTTAAAAATCGATAGACAGAACAAGTTTTTGGACGGAGCTCTGTGGATTAGTGTTTAGTACGTCTATTTAGCATTCGGGAGGTAGTGAGTTGGATTCTCGTGACCGTCTGCTCTAATTCAGGTTTTTAGGTGGTTTTCCTGAGTCAGCAGAGTACCTTCTTTCAGGCGAATGCCGGAGCAGTACTCCTCCATCTTTCCTGACCTTTCTTCCATTCTCCACCCCTTCTTTCTCTCCCTCATCCTGAATATCCGCTATTGGCTGAAGAGGGAAGCAAGGCTCCTATAGCAGCCCGACCGCAGTTGGGGGGAATTGAACTGACCTTGAACCGAATCTATGGACGATTAATATCCAGCACAACGATATTTTCTTAAAAGGGAGGCTTCAAGCCTTTATTTGGTACCCTTTTCAATTAACTTTCTCATGACGGACGCGATTCACTAAAAATGATAATAATTCTGTATCAATGATACTGTATCCAACGATTGTCCTTGCATTTTTCTTTCTTATAATGTGAAGAAATGAGCGCTTCTTTTCCTTTCACGACAGAAAAAAAAACCACAATTCGCGTTTCGTGTTCATCTCGAAACAACCTCTCGTTTAAGGCATGACTCGTTTTCCTTCCTTATGACAGAGGTCATATTCGAACCGGATCTTAGGCTATAAGGTCCGTCATTTAGCTGGAATACTAAAAATTAGTGTTGGCAGTGTAAAAGTCACCATCCGCAAGCTCAAGTTTAGCAAAGTTAGAGCACGATGGGTTCCCAAAGAGATCTCGTAAAAGAAGAGGGGGAAATGTATTGAGATTTGTGAAAAACTCTTCCAGTGTTTCCAAAATGAGGGAGATGGTTTTTTATCGAGAATTATAATGATTGATGAAACATTATCATCATTATACCCCATGATGTATGGAATGGCGCCATTCAGATTGACTGCCACCGAAAAAAGTGTCAACCGTTTGGTGAGAAAGTAATGGCAATAGGGTTTTGGTATGCTACAGGTCCAATTTTGGACGATATTTTGACGGAAAGGAAAACAATAAATGCGAGGTACCATGCTACACTCCTCCAAAAATGGAGAAAGTAGGTAATGTCCAAAAGGATGGTACGTTTACGAAATGGTGTTATTCTTTTACATAATAACGCCCGTCTCCACGGGCCTCTGTTTGATAAGAGCTACACTGGCTAGATTAGGATGGGAAACGTTACCAAATGCTCCTTATGGTCCGGATTTGTCCCCTCCTAACTACCTCTTGTTCAGATCACTTGGGAGGCAAGAAATTTAACTCTAATGAGCAGGTGATGTAAACGGCAGAAAATTGGTTGCGCACGAAAACCAGTATTTTTGTTGCAGGAATCCGCAAGTTACTGGAGCGATCAAATAAGTATTTTTTAAAATAGGGACATTGTATTGAAAAATAGTAGAGAAATGTGACATTATTATCGTTTCTAAAATACAGAGTTCAGATCAATTCTAAATACCCCTCGTAGAAGGGTATTTACAGAAGTAGAGGCAATGTGGTTGCAACTTTCGATACGCACTTTAGGCTGCAAGATGAAATTGTGCTCCGGTGTCTTTCCACACCCTTTTCTTTGTAGCAGTATTCTTAATCTTTCTGAAATATATTATTATGTAAGTTAATAGCAATTTAATATCGCAGTTTTAAAAAAAAATCTACAGCATAAGCTACAATAAAATGTATCTCATAATTTAACAAGTCATCTACTTCTGTTTTGAGTATACCTAATGTGATTTACCTGAATTCGTTGCATAGTTCCATCAAAACGACAGATTTAAAGAAAATTTTCTGGCTTTTTGATGACGAACTTCTATACAATAATTGAATTGATTATTACCATTCAATTTTTAAACGTCCTATATAAGCGAATTTTAAATGAACTACTTTATTCTGGGATTCTCGATTTGAATTTATACAATCGGGCATTCTAAGAGAGAAACGAGTAGCGCTAGACAAACCTTCGAAATGCTTTCTTTCGTCAATCTCAAAGGGATTGGTTTACACAAAGGGAAACCTCGATTCTTAGGATTTTAATAACTATGTATCCTCACTCGAAATAGGCTTCCTAGTTTTAAATTTATTATTCCCAAGATTTCTAAGTGATGAAACATAGCGCATAAAAAATTAAGTAGTGAATAAAAATAAGGATAATCTCTGCACACGGGTTCGGCCAGCTGGAATAACTTGGGCGTCGACAAGACGCATTAATTGTAAAAAAGCGATAGCGTTTTGTTGAATCTTGAAAGCGATGTATCCAAGCCACTTGTACATTGAATATACGCATAGTGCATGTACATCAAATATGTATAGTTCTTTCCGGTCAGAAAGTGCCAAGTCTAGGTCGGCGTTGTATCGCTTGCGGAATGTCATCGTGAAAAGATACAGTTACCAGTCACGTGTGTATCGGTAACCATCTGTCTGTCCGGTGTAGATTACGATGTGAAAGGTATTCCTCCTCAGAGTTCTTCTATTACCATTACAAAAACCTAAACAAAGTGCGTATCCGCATATTCTTCATTTGCATACCTCAAAGGCATGTTTTAAAACTACAAATCAAAAGTTAAATTGATTTATAAGCTACAGTAACAACGTTTGGCAATTCCTTCTAAAGCACACTTAGAATTTCTTAAGCAATCAAAGTCGTTACTTATGGAATATATAAAATGTGTCTTTATCTAAGAACGGAATCCAATAATGGATGATGGCTTGTTACATGAACACAATATGCAATCCGTCAGATACTCTACTACCTAAAATTCGTCAGACTAATACGGGTAATGATCATTTCCTCTTCAGCAGGCAAATGTGTTCAAGTTGCCAATGCACAGGTGCTAATTATTATCGATGTTCTCTGTGGAACGAACACGCTGACCTTATTTCCCAGATCGAGTCGATTTTCTTTCGATTCGCTGGACTTTCAAATTTAGAACGTAACTGTCGTCGAGTTTCTTACCAGAGTTTTATACATGTTCCGTCACTTAATTAACGGTTTCTGAATTCTAAGGATCCTAGTTACTGTAAATTTATATCGAAATAAAATATATTGTTCCCGTATAAATTATACTGCTTTTGTGAACAATTGGGGAAAAACCAAATATTTTGTTGATAGATATTAAATTTTATTTGTTTAAAATTACATATTTCCATATCATGCTCTAATACTACACGGCTCAGAAAACGCTGTGTAGTAAATCTGAGCTGTTTTAAATACAACTTAAGGGCGCACCTCTGCTTCTTGATTTTTTTGGTGGAAAAGTAATTATTTAAGATCCACTTAAGTCTCACCACTTAGTTTAATGCGAAGGTATTTTCTATTTAAGGGGCAGTTTACTGAGATTTAACCGTAACAATCTAAAGTTTTGTTTTCTAGAGAGAATGAGGTAATGTATAAGTGGAGGATTGAAAATTTTAGTAGCTACCATAATTAACGTTATTAATAACCAAACAGGCTTGAGCGATATTAAATTTTATTGAAGCTGAATAGAATTTTTAGATATTATCATCGTTTCGTAATGATTATGTAATTTGAAGAGAATTCGTAGTTTAGCAATTATATATTCTATACCTTCACGTATAGTGATATTAATGATTATGAATTATATTTTTATCAATCTAAATTGCCCTATTTATGATTTGAATATCAATAATTATTCTTTGTACTAGCTCCTGAAAATCAGGGGTGGATTCCTTATCGAGATTGCTTATTGTGAAATCTGATGTTCTGATTTTTTTATTTTGTTTATGTCAAAAATAACTTTTGTCAAATATATTAAACAGATTTGAAAATTAAATGACAAATACCATATCGTTTCATTGCCACACAACAATATCAACCAGTAAGTAATTCTTTAATAACAAATTCACCTTTTTCGTCTTTATTTTCTTATTTCAGTGCTTACCTTACTACTTAATGTCACCCACCTTTCACTTGAACTTACTAATGTCCTGGATGTCAAACAAGATGCTCCACTCTGCCTACGACTCCAACCTCCTCAGTCCCCAAACACAACGAAACGCAATGACAGACAAGATGGGGATACAAGCTCTTCCACAGTATGGAACCAAACAGACCCTAGTTTTGGCCTCCTAACTCCAACACTGTATCCACCAATTTCCCGAAACGTGCTTCCTCTATCGATGCTCCTTCCTTTGAAATCTCCTTTAGCACCAACAGCTCGACGTAATCCAATTCAGTTATTATACAATGTCAAATGGAATTCTCTAATAAACTTCACTTAGTACTTTACTCCAGTTTTTTCTCATTTGTAGATTAATTCTGCTTTTCAATTAGTTTTTCACCACATACTTGTAAACTTCCTTAGTTTTAATTCTCTTCTTCTTAGATTAAATTTCATTTCCATATTACCACGCCAATTTAGTTTTACACTTAACCCCTTTTAATATCCAAACATTACTTTTAAAAATAGGGTTTATTTTATACTTTTAATTACACCAAAATTATATACTGCTACATTTTTTCAAATTTGTTATCTCCATAATTAAAAACAAAGTCCTTAGCGATGTGATTTTATACTTTTAACACTCGATATACTTATTTTTTAATTTCTACCTACTATTTATAATAATTTATTTCAATTAAGTATTTGTCATTCCCTTCAAACATCATATTTTTAAATATTACATTATATTTGAATCCATCTGTTTCTCAAATAACCATGTTCCACTCAATTATAGATTTTATATTCTTTTCTAATTGCATAATAATTATTCATATTCCCAATTCATATTAAAATTGATGCTGATTATTTTTAACTATTGTAATCCGTTAATCCCATTTTAATATTGCAATATATTTATTTTCGTAATGTTACGTCAAGTATACGTATACAAAGTTTGCTCAGAAACACGAACCAATAATACATAAACGAATATGCGATTAAAGGACTTATAAATATAATTTTGTGAAAACCACATTGGAATATTTCAGGTTAGCAATGAATGAACAATAAATTATATTTTTTAAAGATTTTATTGCACTTTAAATAATAACAAAAATGTACATTCGGGAGAAAACCAATGATAGTTTAATTAATTTGTTATCAAGTTAAGGTGATTATTCAACTCACCACCTTCGTGTTAACTATTAACCAATCATAATTTAGTCTTTTTGTTATCTGCACCAGTTAGCGTGAACTATATTGACAGTTTTCACTAGTGAATATAATCGACACTTTTCACTAGTGGTCTAGCGAATATTTTGAACAAATGTGATTTTTATTAGAAAAAGTCAATATTGGTGTTCTGTTACTGTAGAAATTGCTTAGTTGGTTGCTAGATTTACTGAAAACTAATTTGAAAGTTTCGTTCATTGCATAGTCCCTCAAATATCATTCTTAGTCATAGTTAAGTACAATATTTTTGCGGTGGTATCACTATTCATGACCATTGCGCTTAGGTTCGATTAGGACAAGTCCTAATCCTAAGCGCAATGGACATGATACCACAGCAAAAATATTCGACATAACTTTGACTAATCATGGTATTACAAGTGAAAATCGCAAGGCAGAGTTCAGATGTCAAGTACATACCTATACAAGACCCTGGTCTTCCACTTAAACCTTGGTACAAATTAATCAGAAACATACAACGAAATTAATCTAAACTAAATAAATTAAAAGAATAAAAAGTATTTGCGCTGTACGTACAAAGAAAGGACAAATAAGATAAATTGAGTAAGTCGGTAATGACGCTGCCTCAGGCCGACGCAGAAAACATCTCACTCAAAACAAGGTTCACCGCTACTCCTGGTGCTTTATATTTCTTGAAGTACGGGATTATAAATATTTTTATCTTCGTAGGAAACTTTTGATATGTTATAGCGAAAAGATATTTTAAAAAGGACTGTTTCATGAAGAGGCGGCGTTATTATTAGGTTTAAGTTGCGTACTTTTAGCTCATGAACATCAGTTCAAAATGATATTTTGTTAAACAGATGACAGGATTCTTTAGTATAAATAATTTTGTGATAATGACTAATTTTAACCTATTATTCATGTTTAACCATTTGAGTTCTATTAATTCGTGGGATATGCGGTCGTGTTTACGAATACCGTAAGCAAAAGTTTACAACGCGTTAAATTTGTTTTATCTTCTCCAGTGGGATAAGTAACGCATTACGTCACTCATTTGACACTATTTCAGTTAGGTAATGAAGCTTATTACACCACTCAGTTATGTAATGGTTTCATTACGCAACTGAGTTGTGTAATGACTTCATTACGTAACTGAAATAGTGTCAAATGAATGACATAATGACATTTGCCTACTAAAATATTTTTGAAAATGACAGATCTGACATTTCTCTTAATGCGCTTTTTTCAATTTTAGGCAGTCGTAGATAAAATTTTGTACAATACATGTGTGATAATGCATCATTAATATACTTGTGTGCTTACATACACGTATATTAATGATGCTGTTATCCCACTTGTATAGTAAATAACTATTAAACCATCATGATCAAGGAATAGGCCATACAGAACAAAATAATAAGGAAAATGTGACAAGACCAACGATTCACACAGTATAGCTTTGGTTTTAGTTATTAAATAGCGTCTATGATGATAAAGAAGTTTTAAACTAATATAAGGCTTGCGTATGTTATTATTCATATGATGACAAAATCTTAGAGTAGAGTCAAATAAAACACCCACATTTTTGTAACAGTCTACAACAGGTATATCGACGCCATTTATAGAGAACTTAATAGTATCTTTGAGGTTTCCCATTTCTGTGTTACAGCCAAAAAGTATAATATCTCATCCCATCCCCGTCCCCGTCCCTTTCCCCGTTCCTTTTCCCGTTCCCGTCCCGTCCCGTCCCCTCCCGTCCCGTCCCCTCCCCTCCTATCCCATCCCTTTCCGTCCAGTCCCGTCCCGTGCCGTCCTGTCCCTTCCCGTCCAGTCCAGTCCCGTCCCGTCCCCCCGTCCCCCCTCCCATCCCATCCCTTCTCTTCCCGTCCTGTCCCCGTCCCTTTCCCCGTTCCTTTTTCCGTCCCCGTCCCGTCCCGTCCCCTCCCCTCCCATCCCATCCCTTCCCGACCATGTCTGTCCCGTCCCGTGCCGTCCTGTCCCGTCCCCTCCTTTCCCGTCCCGTCTCGTCCAGTTCCGTCCCGTCTCCCCCCATCCCCCCTCCCATCCCACACCCTTCCCTTCCCGTCCCGTCCCGTCCCGTTCCCTCTCCGCCTCTGCCATCCCATCCCGTCCAGTCCCGTCCCGTCGCGTCCCTTCCCTTCCCGTCCCTTCCCGTCATCTCCTATTTTCACCTTCAGGGGACAAATTTCCAAAAACTTTGAATGACTTAGTTCAAAATTTGTTCTTACAAAATTCCAACCTCTTTTTTACCCCTTTAGGGGTTGAATTTTTAAAAATCCTTTCTTAGCGGATGCCTACTCCCTATTAGAAATCTGCCCGCCAAATTTCAAATGCTATTTTCGCAATCAACGTCCCAAAAAACCTCAACAACGACACCCATATCGATTTTTAGGCTTATTTACCCCATTTCACTCCCTAAGGGGTTGATTTTTCGAAAACCACGAAATACGTGTTTGCTTATTTGTTTTTAGGAGTACTCCTGCGAAGTTTCAAGTCGAAATGTTTATTTAACATTATTTTTCCATACAAAATTCGAACCCACATTTTACCCCTTTAGGGGTTGAATTTCGAAATATCCTTCCTTACTCCTTTTATACATCATAAAGGGAACCTCTGTGCTAAATTTCAGCTTCCAATGGTTTGGGCTGGGCGTTGATGAGTGATTGAGTGAGTCAGGACTTTCGGTTTTCTATATACAGGGTGTTTCATTAATAATTGGATATATTTTAACTGTACAATCCTGGGCTGAAAATATTAATATTTAACCCAAATCACTTAGATAAATTGTGATTATAACAAAATGGTTCTTTTCAGAACCACAATTTGTTAATATGTTGAATGCATCTATGTATTCGTTTCAAGAAATTTCAATAAATAACATGTTTTTTTGTTAATACGGAAGTTTCATTTGCGTAATAAATGTAATCTTATGACAAAAAACACCGACATAATTAATACACATTAAAATCAGAATAACTGTTCAGCTTTATGTTTAACTTTAAATATCTCGAAAAATAATGACTTTATCGTTACGAAGGAAGAGTATGTTATTTGCATAGAAAGTATTGGAGAATCGAGAAATTGTGCTAAAATGGTAATTCCGCCAGTGGCGTAGAATTTGGGAAGGGTCAGCCAATCACTTTCCCTTGTCGTACGCCTCCGGTAGTAGTAAAAAACGTTTATATAACATAATTTAGCATGGTTTTCAGTGTCTACATTTCCTGCCAAATATGATACGGATACGTCAAATAGTTTTAAAGTAATGGGGAAAAATCATTTTTAAATGTTTAAATAAAACACCCTATATCTCAGTAAGGAGCCACATTTTATCGAAGTAACTTGGGTTAAATATTAATATTTTGAGCCCAGGATTCTACAGTTAAAATATTTCCAATTATTAATGAAACACCCTGTATAGATAGATATAAGATTGTAGCTGTTGGTTCAAATTAATAAATGGTTTGACTAAGTGAATTTTATTAAACTTATTAACGACCTAGTAGTTATTGTTTATTTGCCCATTAGTATCAGATCTTCACAGAGTGTTCAACATATTTTACTTGTTAACAGTGATCACATCGTAGTTAAGAGAGTTATGTTACTTTGGACAGTATACAGATTTGTACTACAAAATATCTAGCTGTCAGTTTGAACTATCAAATACGTTTTTGGTATTTCTTTAACTTCTCTATGATTCTAGGTTCTACATATATTGCTTATAAAAAGTGATCAAACATGCATGAAGCAGTTATTTAAAAATATTGATATTATACTCCAAACTATTGTTAACAATTACTTGTGCATACACCGAATCCCTATCCTTAACCTAGCTAAAATTGACGTTTGCATTCTGTAACAAATAAAGCAATGTTCTCAACCAACTTTAACATCCCTCGTTATTTGCATTTTAGTAACATTGCTGAAGATACAAGCGCGATCTTTATTAAAATCATTCCATCTAATGACTGGTGTAAAGGACGCAACAGTTTCTTGGAGAAAGCTTTGAATAAACATTTGTGCTGCGATGCCACACCTACAACAGTAACTAATTTGCTTTACAGAAACTTGGAATCTTATTAAACGCGAACCGTATTGTGAGTCATACACTTCGAAAGTGCAACAGCTTAATCTAAGCGAAAGGCCTGTTGCGTTTTGGCTTTGGGAAATGTATTGAATTTGCATTTGAATTACAAAAAATCGTTAATAAAGAGGTGAAATATTGACATGCAATGTCATTCCTAAAAAAAAAGTATAGATCTATGTAGAATGGAATGGTGATCATACAAATTCATGCAATTTAAATACTCCCTTCCTGTAAATATACATGGCACGCAGCAAGTTTGTATTCAATGTAGCCTCAACATAAGAAGTAGAAAATATATCGATACAATAGTCAAGCAAAGTGGCACACTATAAATAATATTTTAAAGACAAACTCAGATAGGAAAGCATAATTCGTTATTATAAATCAAAGCTATTTTAATATTACAGTGTGGAAATGACGCTTGGATGAGAAATACAATAAGAAAAGGATAACAGTATATTACATAGTAAGATACTAAAGTGCATTTTTTAATCCCAGGTTTATTATAATAACCACATAAAGGATTAATGCAGTGTATCCTCGTGTTATAGGTATGCGCTATTTTATACACGACCTAACAACTTGTAGCCATTGTTTCATTATTTTCGCCAATGTTTAAGATGTATCTCTCAAACATATAACTGAAAATCGGTTCGAAGGAATTCCTGGGGTTCCATAAGATGCAGAAGAAGCTGTAGCGAAGCTAGTGGTCGATTCATTACCCTCAACATCACAAAATATATCCGAAAAGATTAGAAGGAATTGTGCTCATTATGTTTCCGTGAAAAGCCCCGCCTAGAAAGGACTTCGCTTGGACACGAGCCCCAGAATCAAGAAACCCTGGCCGACGTTTCCAGCAGCCCTGGCCGACATCCGCTCTCACGAGCCTCGGCTAATGATACCCTCGGTCAGGACGCTTGCCACCGCCGCTAACTCCTCCTATACCATCCCCCAACGGCCCCAGATACTTGCCTAAAGAGATGCCCCCACCTAACAACTCACAATACCAATACTATCTATATTTCATTCCCTTTAGGTTTCGTCTATAAATACTATACATATTAATTTTAGCTTTTAAAATAAACACACTTTAAACCAATCGCTATCCTTCAACAGGAGCTCCACCTCAACGACCATACTTCGTAACACCCTCTACCCTGAGCTAAACCGGTGAATGGACTTAAAAACTCAATTCTTAACACCGGTCACGGCTTATGCACGTGAGGTCTTCGCCTAAATATGTTAAGGTATAATTGTCCTATGAAAATAGTGAAATAAATATTTAAATAGTTAGCTATGAAATTTTAGGAGGCATATGTATTATTAAATCAACACCAAAATATTATAACGTGACGAGACACTAATGACAGTGACATTTGCTAAATTGTAATTATTACCAAATTCTGTTACATATAGAAAAGGATTTAAATTTGTCAGAAAAATGAATCCATCTTTCGGAAGATGCGAAGTTCATAGTGAAAAATGTGTATAATTCTATTTTAGAAAAAAAATGTAAGAATCCTTTGACGTTAACTGAAGAATTAACAAAAGTTCTACTCTAGCTAATACAGCTAATACAGAATACCAGAAGAAGGTGTACGAAAGCTAGGAGAAGATCACTTAGATCCAACAGAAGATACGGTACCGACGCTGCCACCGCACGAGAAGCCGATGAAGAATACCGCAAACTCATAAACAAGTCAAAGAAGAAGCACTGGAAGGAGCTATGCCGGAAACTAGAAGAAGACGTGTGGGGTAACGGCTACATAATTGCCGTAAAAGGACTAGACAAGCTAAGACTGCCCTATAACCCGACAGCAGAAAAGAAGCTGGAGTGGTGCAGGCAGCTTTTTCCCGAGACTGAAGCTAGAAGACTACGTTGGACTCATATACCCATCGAGAGAGCACCTATTTTCAGCGTAGAAGAACTTGAAGTGGCGGCACCAATAATAAACGTCAAGAAGGCACCAGGCCTGGACAAAATCCCATCGGAGGCAGTGAAGGCGGTTGTCAAGGCGGCACCAGAAGCAGTACAGGAGTAATAAACAGACTGCTACAAGACCAAAACTTCCCAAATAGCTGGAAGGAGGCAGCGGTGGTCCTTGCATGGAAGGGCAAGGATATGGAACTGGCCTCCTCCTACCGACCTATTTGTTTAATAAGTGCAATGGGTAAACTGTATAAAAAATGATCAAGAATCGATTAGAACCTGAGATAAAGAACGGAATAACTGAATAACTAAATTTTACCCCCTCCATATCACCGAAACTGTTGGCCGCAGAAAATAATAATAATAATAATAATAATGTTTATTTTACCACGTTATATATAGACATATATTTGTAGCAAGTCAAAAGAATTAACACACTGAATATTTTAAAAATATATGAAGTTACATAAATGGTGTATCCATATACTCTTTCATTGAATAAAAACATAAAGGAGAAAGGAGGACTCCCTCCTAACCAATACGGTTTTCGTAAAGGGCGATCAACGGTCCCGGCAATTGAGAAATAAGTAATCACCGCAAAAAATTCAGAAAGAACGTGGGTGGCAATAGTGGCAGTGGACATAAAAAACGCTTTTAATACCGCCAACTGGGATGACATACTTGACAAAATGGAGGAAAGAAGAATCGATACATGGCTGGTAAACATAATTGACAGCTATCTGAGCTACCGAACGATATGGATCGATAATAAGACAGAAATGAAGATAAGCACAGGGGTGCCGCAGGGTTCTGTCTTGGGCCCCACATTGTGGAACATCCTGTATAACGAACTGCTGGAAATACAATTGTTAGCAGGGGTATCCACAATCGCATTTGCGGACGATCTAGCAATAGTAATAGAAGCGGACGACAAGGATGAACTGCAATACAGGGCAAACGAGTCCATAAGGATAATAACAGGATGGATGAATAAGCACCATCTAAAAATAGCTTCTCAGAAGACCGAGGCAGTGGTACTCAAAGGCCCGAGGAATAGAAATGACATCAGGTTTACGATCGGGGGGGGGTCGACATAGAAACTGCCAATCAGATTAGATATTTAGGTGTCGTAATCGACGACAAGTTGATATACTGGTTACACAAAAGGCGGAAAAGAGCATAGCGGCACTATCAAAACTAATGCCAAATGTTGGCGGCCCCAGCAATATTAAGCGAAGGATTCTTTATGGTGTTACGCAGTCAGTACTACTGTATGGAGCACCAGTGTGGACTAGTGTCTTTAAAATAAAAAGACACGAAGAGGCTATGGTAAGAGCCCAAAGAAGAGCGCTACTTAGAGTGGGAAGTGCCTACCGAACGGTGTCAGCCATTGCTATACAGCTAATTACCGGAATACCTCCTATAACGCTGCTGGCTGAGGAGAGAACAAGACTATACCGAAGACAGGATGGAAACATGAGAGAGTCAAGGGAAATAGAAAGAATATTGCGAAATGGCAGGAAGAATGGGATGAACCAGGTGGAAAATGCCTCTGGACTAAAAGGCTAATAAAAAACCTTAAAATCTGGGTGGAATGTAAACACAGAGAAACGGATTACTTTCTAACACAATTCCTATTGGGTGATGGAACATTCAGGAACTATACAATGAGAATAAAAAAGACAGAGGACAGTATATGTATATAATGTGGACAGGGTGACTCGGCGGAGCACACGATACTTGAGTGTGACCGCTGGATTGTACATAGAGAACAGCTGCTAACGACAATAGACAGAGCAATAGATGCCGATAACGTGGTCGAAACAATGCTGAGCGGGAAAGAACATTGGAAAGCAATACAGCGGTACATCAAAAAAGTGCTGTCTCTGAAGGAACAAGAAGAAAGAACAAGAGAAATGCAGGAATAGAAGACAATTAAACCGAAGAGTACGATTATTATAAGTGTCAACCCTGGGTACCGAAGAATGCGCAAGCGATACCGGCGCCTACGAGGCGAAAAGGCAGGGGTTTTTAGTCGGTGAGAATCCGACACTATGAATGTACCGGCATTCATGTCTATTAAGATTTTCCCCTGCCTAACCAAAAAAAAAAGTTAGGTTAGGTAAGGTTACGTTAGGTTAGGTTAGGTTAGGTTAGGTAAGGTAAGGTTAGGTTATGTCAGGTTAGGTTAGGTTATGTTAGGTTAGGGTAGGGTAGGATAGGTTAGGGTAGGATAGGTTAGGTTAGGTTAGGTTAGGTAAGGTTAGGTTAGGTGGCGCGCAGTGTGACTTGTTATTAAGCCCCAGAGTGTTTTCCACGAAGAAAATTTTTTTTCACGCTTTGCAATAAATTTTCAGTCGGATGGTTATTTTCGTATATATTTTGCTTATGGCTGGGGGGCGTTTCTCAAAAATTTTATTTTGCTGTATCTCAGTAACCATTGGTTTAGGTTAGGTTAGGTAAGGTTAGGTTAGGTAAGGTTAGGTTAGGTTAGGTAAGGTTAGGTTATGTAAGGTTAGGTTAGGTAAAGTTAGATTAAGTTAGGGTAGGTAAGGTTAGGTTAGGTAAGGTAAGGTAAGGTAAGGTAAGGTTAGGCTAGATTAGGTTAGGTTAGGTTAGATTAGGTTAGATTAGGTAAGGTTACGTTAGGTTAGGTTAGGTGAGGTTAGGTTAGGTAAGGTTAGGTTAGGTTAGGTTAGGTTAGGGTAGGATAGGTTAGGTTAGGTTAGGTTAGGTTAGGCTAGGTTAGGTTAGGTAAGGTTAGGTGAGGTGGCGCGCAATGTGACTTGTAATTAGCCTTCGGTGAGGTACGCTGCGCGGCACCCCGCCGATGGCCTCAGTGTTTTCCTCGAAGAAATTTTTTTTCACGCTTCGCAATTAATTTTCAGGCGTATGGTTTTTTATTTTCGTATATATGTTGCTTATGGCTGGGGGGCGTTTTTCAAAAAAATTATAGTGCTGTATCTCAGTAACCATTGGTTTAGGTTAGGTTAGGTTAGGTTAGTTTGGGTAAGGTTAGGTTAGGTAAGGTTAGGTTAGGTAAGGTTAGGTTAGGTTAGGTTAGGATAGGTAAGATTAGGTTAGATTAGGTAAGGTAAGGTAAGATAAGGTTAGGTCAGGGTAGGTTAGGTTGGGTTAGGTTAGGTTAGGTTAGGTTAAATGCCATAGAGTGGGATACCTAGCTAGCGACTGCAAGGAAGGAAAAGAAGGGAGCGGGCTGTGCCACAACTGTGGAGAAACAGGGCACAAAATCGGCGTTTGCAAAAACATAGCGTTCTGTTATCTATTTAAAGAGCCCGGGCACAAGACCGAATCGACAAAATTCCCGTTCTACTCGACGCTTATACAACAGGAGATAGAGGGGAGAGCGGTTAACCCAAAATGTATAAAGTTCTTCAATCTAGGGCGGGCGAGGGCAGCTCACGACGTTGCTTATGCAACGGCCCTCGAAAACAAAATAGATATCGTTATTATCTCGGAACCGAACGCAAATATTTCAAAGAAATTCGGCTAGATCATTGATGAAAGCGAGGTAGTTGCAATACAGCTCATTAACAGAATTATCCAAATTAAAGGACATATAGTCAGGAAGGGATATGTCAGCATTGACTTCAATAAATGGAGCCTGGTATGTGGTTATAGATCGCCAAACATGCCAATTGATAAGTTCCGAGATAGATTAGATAGTATAATGTTACATGGAAGAAGCCTAAACAGGGACATCATAATAGTGGGGGACTTAAACTCAAGTCACCATTGTGGGGTTCCCCTAGTAGCGACCGCAGGGGGGAATACATGGCCGAGTGGATAAACGAATTAAATTTAACAATTCTGAACAACAGAGAACCCACCTTTCAACGAGGAAACAGCCTAAGTCATATAGACCTAACTGTCGCAACAGCGAAAATCGCAAAACACGTAAGCGATTGGAGGACAATAGATGGAGAACTTTTCACGCACCACCTTCATATAATCTACAATATAGCGAATGGGGAAGGAAAAAGCGCAATACAGAACCGTAAGAAGGTAACACTAAACAAGCAGGTCGAACTGCAGAAAAACCTCGATGTACGAAACCGCAGCACTGCTGAAACTTATACCAACGACCTACATAAGGCGGTAAAGGCAAGCACGAGGTGCTATACACAAATAAAAGGTAATACCCCATACTGGTGGAATGACACCATTGCCACCAAAAAGGAAATATGTAACAGAACAAGACGGAGGCTACTAAGACACAGCAGGACAATTGGGTAGGGTGATAGGATCACCCTAGAGAGCAAAAATTAGTACAAAGAAGCAAAGAGGGAATACCGGAACTCAATACACAGATCTAAAAAGGAACACTGCGAAAGACTCTGTACAGATCTAGAGGAGTATATATGGGGGGACGGCTACAGAATAGCGGTTAAAGGCTTAGAACAGGAAAAAATACCATACAACCCCCCACTGGAGAAGAAGATCGAATGGTGCAGGGAGCTATTCTCGACTGGGCAAGCCAGGAGTCATTGGGCAAATAGAGCAAGAGGTGACGAAGTACCGCCTATCACGCAGCAAGGGCTGAAAACAGCGGCCGACATTATTAAGTTAGGGAAGGCCGCAGGACCGGATAGAATCTCCCTGGAGGCGCTCAAGGTGGCAATAGACAGTTCCCCTCACGTAATACTTCAAGTATTAAATGAAATAATGGCCAACCAGAGGTTCCCCAGAATATGGAAGGAGGCGGGGGTAGTTCTGATCTGGAAGAGAAAGGACATGAATAGGGCCTCCTCTTATAGACCAATCTGTTTGCTTTGCACTCTAGCAAAGCTATACGAAAAGGTCATTAAAAATAGACTTAAGCGGGAAATAGAGGAGAAAGGTGGGTTCTCACCAGACCAGTACGGATTCCGTAAGGGACGCTCAACCATACAGGCAGTCGAAAGCGTGGTTGCAAAGGTAAAACACTCGGAAAAGAGATGGGTTGTGCTGGTTGCTCTTGACATTAAGAACGCTTTTAATTCAGCTTCGTGGTGGCACATCATAAATAAGCTAGACGATAAAGGGATTGCACCTTATCTGATTAATATAGGTAGCTACCTAAGCGACCGAGTTATAATAATAGATAATAAAGAAAAAATTTATATAAATGCAGGCGTACCACAGGGATCGCTGCTAGGACCGACGTTATGGAACATCTTATACGATGACCTGTTAAGAGTTTATATAGAAACAGGAGTCAGTAGAATAGCCTTTGCAGACGATCTGGCACTACTAATTCAGGCTACCAACTTGGACGAAGTAATCCATAAGGGCAACGAGGCACTAAGAACCCTAGAAGAATGGATGAACAACCATGGACTTGAGATCGCACCGGAAAAGACCAAAGCCATAGTATTAAAGGGACCCAGAAATAGAGCTACAATCAAGTTTTGATGTAAGGGGAGTAGAAGTGGGATGCGACAAGCAACTAAAGTATCTCGGAATAGTCATGGACGATGGCATGATCGCTGGCCCGCATGTCAAGTATGTAGCCGGAAAAGCCGAAAGTAAAATAGCGGCACTTACAAGAATAATGCCGAATGTGGGAGGCCCAAGTGAGTTAAAACGGAAGCTATTGTATGGAGTAATCCAATCCGTTATCCTGTATGGAGCACCCATATGGAGTGGAGCGATGAGGATAAAGAGACACCGAAACATGCTAATAAGCATACAAAGAAGAGCTCTGCTAAAGATTGCCAGTGGATATCGGACGATCTCGGCAAGAGCCATACAGGTAATAGCTGGAATACCCCCAATCACGCTCTTGGTGGAGGAGAGGCAGCGGTTCTACAATAGACCAGATGCCAAAACGAAAGAAGCAAAGCAGGAAGAAAGAGACCACACCCTGAGGAGATGGCAGGAAGAATGGGAGAGGGCCGATCAAAGCGGGAAGTGGACAAAGAAGCTAGTTAAAAACGTGAGAGATTGGATAAACTGCAGACACAGGAAACTAAATTACTTCCTAACGCAGTTCCTCTCAGGGCACGGAACTGTCGGCGTCTACACCCAGAGGATCAAGAAGACAGAACCAAGCGAATGTGTGTACTGCCAACATGAGGACACGGAAGAGCACACAATATTCCAGTGCGACAGATGGCTACCTTATAGGATGGAGATGCAACTTGACATCGGGATGAAAATAAATGAAGGAAATGCTATAGATATTATGACGAGCAGCAAAAGAGCCTGGCAAAGCGTACACCGTTATATCAGGAAGGTTATCGCTCAGAAGGAGAAAGAAGAGAGAGCCAGACAAGCGCAAGATGAATAGGGAAGAATGGGACTAACAGTGAATTAGTTGGTGGCAACAGACAGTACTCTTCGGCGCTGATGTAAATTACGATGTGATGATCCCAGTGCTCTCTAGCGAAATGGGGGAGGTTTTTAGTCAGTAAGAATCTGACACTACTCGGCAGTACGGGCTGACGAGTGTCTTTCTGAAGATTTTCCTCCACCACGAAAAAAAAAGTTACGTTAGGTTAGGTTAGGTAAGGTTAGGTTAGGTTAGGTTAGGTTAGGTTAGGTTAGGTTAGGTTAGGTTAGGTTAGGTTAGGTTAGGTTAGGTTAGGTTAGGTTGGGAGAGGTTAGGTTAGGTTAGGTTGACGAGTGTCTTTCTGAAGATTTTCCTCCAGCACGACAAAAAAAAGTTACGTTAGGTTAGGTTAGGTAAGGTTAGGTTAGGTTAGGTTAGGTTAGGTTAGGATAGGTTAGGTTAGGTTAGGTTAGGTTAGGTTAGGTTAGATTAAGTAAGGTTAGGTTAGGTTAGGTGGCGTGTCGTGTGATTTGTTATTAGCCTTCGGTGAGGTACGCTGAGCGACGCCTCGCCGAAGGCCCCAGAGTGTTTTCCACGAGAAAAATTTTATAAAAAAAAACTTTATAGTGCTGTATCTCAGTAACCATTGGTCTGCTTCGAATGTCCCCAGCAGCAATATTGTTCAGCTCGACGAGACGCGTCGAATGGTGTATAGCACATGTCGATCGGAGTGGTCGCTAAACTAGATTCTTACCAGGGATACCCCGTTCGCATTCCGCTATGGTTCGATCTACGGTCCTAGCTGATATATCTTGGTTTCGAAAACACTGACTATTTTAGCTTTAACCATTTGCCCAACTTTCTTTTTTTTTACATAATTCTACCGTTTTCCAATATACTGCTTTGGATGTTTGCGTATTCCTCAAAGCTGTTGTGGAGATGCTGTAGAATAAATACTTTTTTTAAATGGAAACCCTAAATTTTTATTATGAATTTGGACAGAGCATGGCATTCTAGAACCAAATACGCTAAAAAAGTATGATACTGTATTTTGAAATTTTCGAGAAAATCGTACGGTTACCCGATCCCCTCAGTACTAAAATTTTAATTCGTTCTTTTTCACTCAAATATTGCGACATTATTTATTTACTTTAGAGCACACAACAAAAATAGATAAACAAACTATGAAGAGCTGCCATAATTTTAGGGCTAACTCATTGTTTCATGGCTACTTGATTTTTATTAGATTTTCGGTTTAATACTTTAAAAGGGATTTTCTCGAAAAGTTCAAAATATAGGATCATACTTTTAAAGCGTATTTGGTCTTAGAATTTCATGCTCTATCAAAATTCATGATAAAAAGTTAGGGTTTCCATTTAAAAAAAGATATCGTGAACGTCATAACTTTCAAACAGAAGGCAATCTAAAAGTGATAATTACAATAAAATATGTATTTTTTTAAATAAAAATTGACGTGTTCGAGGATTTCTTTCAAAAATATTTGATAAAAGTTCTATTTCGATAGTTCCAGACTTTACACTTGCACTGTATATACAATTCTTTGAATGTTGTTTTTCGTTGAACGGTTTAGTTTTTGTAAGAACTGAACACAAGGTATTCATCGTTTTGAATACCGTCCTAACATTGCATCTATATCCAATTCATCTAATTTTGTCAGATATGCCTGAAATATAAGGCATAGTTAGAGTATTATATTTTTGAGTGTCATTTCTTTGTATGTGTGTAGCATTGTTTCGTGTATTGAAAATGTTCCGAACAAGAGTCTTTGGATAGCCATTATTTTGTAAAACATTAATAATAAATTCTTTATCTGTTTTTAAAATTTTATCATTAGAGTAAACCACTTTGGCTCTGTGGTAGAGACTTCTTACAACACCTGTCTGTATGTTTTTGTGATGGTTGGAGTTAAAATGTAAGTACCTATTAGTGTTCGTTTTCTTACGGTATACTGATGCCTCCAAAGTATTTATTGTGCATGTGATTAGTGTATCAAGAAAAGGTAAATGTTTTTCTCTGTTTCTAATGCGAATTTGATGGAGGTTTCTTTACTGTTAAGATGTTCAAGAAATTTGTCCACCTTATAAATGTATAAAACATGTTACTGATATTGAACATTCTTATTCATGCAACGTAGAATATTCCCCATTAATAATAAATGTTAATGATAAAGGCGAACCCTCAGACTATGTGGAATACAGTGATAGTAACAACTAACCTATTTTTAATATAATTTTGTGTTTTTTAAATGTTTATTACTCTTTTACTATGCATTAGTTTTATGGGACAACCTGTTGCATAACAATTAACGTATGTAACATAAGTTTTGAGAATTTTTTAAAATCTAATAATACAAACTATAATTGTTTTATTTAAATTTATACTACACAAACCTATTCATTTAAGATTTAACATTAATTATAATTCCCTCAGGTTGGTCATATGGGATACCTGAAATCTTCGGCCTAATCTTCTCATTGAAACTTCCTATTAAATTTTTTGCAAATTCAATCAAGTTCTGAAACCTTGGATGATTCAAAACTCGAGAGTGGCCCGTTTTGGAAAGACGCATACACGGCAAACCTTCCTCACAATCCCTAATGCCACAGAAATATTCTGTTTTCTATAAATGGCGACAATGTCACGTTTGGGCGTATGCCCAACCAGGGTTGTAAATACCTTTATTCGCAACCATATATGTAATGTTAACATTACTGACCTCATTTGAGTGTGGGAAGTCGTACATTTCCGCCCGCTACTTCCTGCACTCACTTCCCGCACTCGAGTGCGGGAAGTCAGTGCGGGAAGTACATTCCCGACCGCTGTGTAGGTAGGGACACTGGGAATCTCGTTCATCCATTCATGCGCGTGACAACCTGTCGTATCATAATGTAATAATTTTTCCAATAATTATTGTTTAGAATAAAGTGGTTGCGAATAAAATAGTATACATACCACGGTGAAAAGTTTCATTCCTGTCTCGAGATAAAGTTGACCTCGACGCTACGCGTCTCGGTTAACTACTTAATCTCTCAACAGGAATGAAACACTTTCCACCTCGGTATGTAATATACTATTTCTCAATTCCAGCTTGTAAGACATTTTGCAATACCTTCTAAGCACAAATATATTGTCAAACTATAGAGAACATTTGACAGATACCCCATATCCAATGGTAAGTTGATTGCTTTATTTTTAATAGAAAAAAATAATACGAAACTTTTTCTCAAAACTTTTGTTACATACGTTATATAGTACCCAGTGCCATTGTAATACTTTCTCTATGTTTTGTATTTAATCAGTTTTTAATAATAAAAGAATGTTTATAATAACCAAGACAAAATAACAGAACAAAATATTTAAAGTTAGGTTCTCTTTGTCATTAGTCCTTTGTCACGTTATAATATTTTCGTTTTCTGATGTAATAAAACACATGCCTCCTAAAATTTTATAGTCAACTATCAACATATTTATTTCACTATTTACATAGGAGAACTAATCAAATATCTTACAATTGGTAATAAATTGAAACAGTGAAAGAAAACAATCAGTAATGCCCATGTTAGATATTCTTTAATAAGTAGCTTAATACCCTTTAAACGTGTCTTAAAATCGTAAACATGTTTTTGTTTCGATACGAAAATAACTTGATTATAATAGACCGGGGTGTATCACCAGATGGTCGACGCACTCGATGGGGGGGGGGGGGGAGTTCGATATCATCTAACGAGATGCAGTTGGGATCCAAGTGCCTGATTAAATGTTCAATCACTAGTACATTTGTATTCTCATTCCTGTTTCCCGGGCTACCAAAGAAACGCAAATTATTACGACGGGTATATTGTTCAAGAGTCCAACTTGCTAATTTACTTGTTTTACAGCATTTTTGTTTACTGCAATAGAATTGATACCGTTCCAACTCTCTTTCCAGGACTCAATTTTATCATTAATTTCAGCCATGATTTTTGCAGAGGCAGCTGTTGATATGCGTGCAATCAGCAATTCCATCGACTTTTCATCAAGGGTAACCGATTCTAGTTTCTCGTAGCTCCTATTAGACCGTAAACAAGATTTGCCACCCGTAATTTTGCGAAGCTAAGGGGTGTCCAAAATTGCGGCTCGCGCGTTGCGATAAGCACTTCGCATATAAAAACGAAAATCAGTCTTTATTGCCTATTGACAGCTATTTGACAACCAAACAATGATTAGTTATTGATGGGTCACTTATTGCACCAATAATTATCCAGATTAGAACTCTATTAACCACAAAACTAGCTATTGAAATTCTGAGCGCAGCCACAACTACACACTCGTCACCGCAGTGTTGATTTCGAAAAATGAGAAATAACAATTAATTAATTAATAATTATTATAATATTTACCAATTTTCTGTGCCATATGCGAGTCTCACTGACTTCGAATAATGTAAGCTCCTTTGGTATTCAAAGCTTTCGAGTTGAGATCAGAATCAGAGATGAGAACTTTGCTTTAGTTCAGATTCGGCATTGCTGGTAGACAGTTTTGATCTGAATTCCCCCCTGTTTTAATGTGATTGAATAAAACAAACAGTTTTTACAAACCCGTTTCAATTTATTTTATATTCCGATCATGGACCATTAGTTTGGCTTCAAAATTTAAAAGAACCTAATTCTAAATTAACCAGATGGGCCCTCAAATTAGACAAATTTAATTTTGAAATCAAAGATTTGTCCGAAAAGAGTAATAAAGTAGCTGATGCACTCTCTCAAATAGAAATCCATTCATTGGCAATAGATGAAGGGATTATGACTGACATCTATAATATATTGAATGGCGCAAACAGTATAGACACCCCAAATCCAAATCAACAATCGTCTAATGAAAGACTTTACACACCTGACTTCAACGCCTTTGACATACCCCTTATTCAATCCACCATCAAATTCAGCCTTAGGTAATTCATCAATACGTTCTAACGACGAAAACAATTCCTTAACAGACACTATTTATAACCAATTAGAATCAACACCCGCGATTGACATATGCGTAAAACATTTACAGTTTTTTGCTAAAAAAATTTAATTTATAGAAACTACTTTACAAAAGGAATGTTAAAATTACAACTTTTGATAAGGACAACCACATATCTGTGTTTTTAAATCAGCACAACAAAGAAACTAAATTTTATGAGTTAATGATAAAAGCACAGTGTTCTAAACACAATATTATTTTCACTTTGCAAACGCTAAATTAAATCGAGATTTCTCTCAATATATTATTTCAATATTTATCGAAAATACTCTGAAATGTCACCGCTGTATGGCGCAAATCACCTACGTTACCGACCCTGAGTCAAGAAAAAAAATATTAAAAATTACCATTTAGGCGAAACTAATCACCGCGGAATAAATGAATCATGTGAATACCTTTAGAAATCAATGTAAAAGGACATTGAAAATTTTATTAACAGCTGCGAAACCTGTAAACGGCAAAAGTATAAGTAACACATTCTTAAACAACCGCCACAGGTGACACCTGCATATAATAGACCTTTTTATATACTTCACATGGATATTTTTCAAATGAATAATAACAATATTCAACTATAATGGACTCCGTTTCCAAATTTGCACAAACCTATTCTTTACGATCCAGCAATATGATATACTTCACGGACCGATTATTTTATTTCATTACTACATATACCCTGCCTCGAATTTCTGTGTTGGATAATAAATTTAATAAAGATCCATTTAAAAACTTTGCAAAATTACATCAAATCATGGTTCACGTAACTACCCTATGTAATCACATGTCAAACTCCCCTGTAGAAAGATTACATTCTAAAGTATGATCAATAGTATATTACTCTACAAGTTCAGAAAAACCACGTTTCTAACGCGTTGAGTCGTATTTTATCGCGTTTCATAAGGAATGTAAAATATTAAATTTTTACATACAAGTGACACTAACTGTCAAAACATAACCAAGATGAGCATAACTCATTCCTATGTACTAAAGCATAATAAGCAGCTTCAGTCGATGTTATGCGTGTGGTAGTACTGAAGTGTGTTGTTGGTCACACTGTAAGTATATGTCAAATTCCAGGTTAGCACGTTAGGTTTCGCGTCAATCTATGTCAAAACTGACGCAAAACCTAACCTACTAACCTCAAATTTGACATAGACTTACAGTGTCACCAACATCACACTTCAGTACTGCCAAATGTAAAACGAATCGCCGTTGCTAGGGATAAAAGTGTTGCTAATGATAAAAGTACCACAGTTATTATCGATTTTGAATGAAGAAATGTGGTACATTTCCAAACGAAATGCGATAAAAATTATTTCCATTTAGTATGGCTATGGAATAGTTCCTAATTTATGAATGTTTATATTTAAATGTCAAACTTCACATTTGATTCTTAAGTGACTTAAGTTGCATTCATAAATTAGGAACTATTCCGTAGCCATACTAGATGGAAATAATTTCTGATCATACTACACTTTAATCGAACAGTACCGACTTTTAGGAAATGTTCAATAAAACCGCAAAATCCCCTTACGCAATCTTGGCTTACGATCATACATTACACTCTAACTTTCAAGTCCCGCAAACCCCACATTTTCAAAATTAACGATAATAGTATATGTTTGGAGAACGGTAACCCTTAACGTTCGACGAGCTTATAACATTTTTGCACTATCGGAATTAAAATTATACAAAAAAATATAAATTATTTACTGAGAAATTAATACGAGCGAAATACATCGAAATAATCGAACGATAATGTGTTACAGGATTAAATGCTCAGATCGACATTGATCATATCTACGGTCCAAAATCGGGTACAAACTACAGGGTTCGCCGGCTTTACCAGAAAACACAGATCTTAATGTGTTGGAACAGATTTTGTTGCTCCGGTTACTCGCGCTTAGCTCAGTCGGGAAGGCGTGGTTCGAGAGTACAAAGAAAAACCGGCGGCACTTACCCTGATGGATTGCTTAAGATAGATGCCTAGAGCGCCACTTGTTTCTAGATAGGGAATGGCAAACGTGTTAGAAACAAGAACACACACGTAGCCTATGGGGAGGTCCTCCAAGTCCACGGTTGTCCTCGCCGCGCTGTCCAAGCCTCCACCGAGTCTTCAGATAGAACACCAAGAGTGGCCATAAACAAATGACTTACCTTAAGGCCCACCCTTGCTAAAGAGTAACAAAAGAACACTAATACTGGCCCAAATTCTGGGGCTTGCTTGCTCATAAGACATGCTTTAGCTTTACAACTGCAGTTACACCTGGCCTTTGCCCAAACTAAATTACTTAGGAACCCAGAAGGGGTTCAGAACTCGACAAATAAACCGACTGACTTTAACAGATTTATTATTGAATGAGTTAAATTTACAAACAAGTTTACACTGAAATAATCGCCCGGAGGCGAGTTTAAATTTAATAAAAAGAAAGGCACACCCTACTTGAACATGAAAGGGACTCCCAAGCAAAGTTACCTTAATGTCTAACTATGTTATTACAAAATACAAAACAAGATATCCAGGGTAAAGCCCCGGATGTCAACAAGCAAATCAAATTCTAAAATTCGGCGAGCGTACGCAACGTTTTGATCACTGGGGTTGCACAGTAAAAATTACGGACGCCACTTATCTCGGCACACAAAACATATCGCACATACAATAAATACCTGGAGCTGTAAGCATGTTGGGGTAGCGATGAGGTCCTCGGCGGAAGCTTGGCAAGGCTGCTGCAGGGGAATCCAACTTGGGAGAGAGAGAGGGTCGACGACAGGGCTAGCGAAGATGACTTTAGTTTCCGGGGTGGCCCAGCGAACGTAATCGGAATTTGCAACTGCAATAATCCTCGAACGACACGAGTACACAAGCGGAGATGATCAAACGACGTTAAAACTATATGCGCACTAATGGCAAATTATGCGTCCCTCTGTACTTAGAGAGCGGACAACAAAACGATACGGTAAACGACGTTTTCCCCAATAAAACGTTTCGCGGGCCTTTCTCCATAACTTCACGACCGCCCCGGCGTTCTTTCTGCACCTCCGGCTATGAAGACTGTCGCCGAACTGCACTCAAAATTTAATTACGTGATGATGACAAAGTTCGCATAACTTGAATACGAAACTACACAGCCCCCGGCTCCGAGGGCCGGGGTGCAATTTCACAATCCACCTTTGTTTTGTATCAAGGCTCGCTACTGATTGATTCCAAAATGCACGAGAACTTGGTGACTGTCCATCGAAAGAAAGTTTGGAGTTCCAAAATTAATAATCCCCTATGCATAATCATCAAGGGCTTATCGAATGTTGCTTCCCTTTGGCCAAAGCTTGGCGCAAAGCGTAGATAGAAAAACAAACAGCAAAAGCCTTCGGCGGCTGAGGTCATATCTGACTTAGCAAAATTCGGGGGGAAGTCCCGGTTAACAAAGCACAAAGAAAACGGTTCCCACACACTTGCCATGCCACGCACGGAAGTCCACGGGCGTAAATATCAAATTACAAGAACAACAAAAAGCAATACGTAGAACTTTAAAGTGTTAGTACGCATTATCGACAATAAGAAATCAAAGAATAAGCTCAAATTTACAATTCAGCGAAATATAACCTAAACGAAAATTACTGCAAGAAACTACGCCGTCCCAATAAAATGCTTCTAAAGGAATTTTACAGGTTACGAGCATCTGAACGCTGGCTGAAATGAATTCGAAAGTCACTAGTACAGGGCCGAATCCAGTGAAATTTTAGGTAGAACGAAAGAGGTCTGAACAAAATTAAAGTCCCATTACAAATGCACACATCACTAGGTAACCAATTTGTTATTTGTCAAATAAAATTTCATAAAATTATGCATGTAAGACTAATTTTGGTTGTTTCTTTAAAAAGTAAGTCGGTAAGAATGTTTGCTTGTGAGTTTTTAGATCGGTAAGGATATTTGCTGTTCAGCACAGTCTGTGTTGCAAAGTACGTAGCGTCAAATTGTTTTAAAATTTTAAATTATGATTTTCGCGTGACTTGTGTTGAAAGACCTTTGTTAAACTTAAACGATTGCAGCTTTTGACTTCGTCTCACGTTCAACACTTATTATACAAATAGCTATTGTAAAGTAAATGTATTCAAATACAGTTAAATGTAAAATTTGGCTAGTAAATGCATAAATTTTCACATCCGATTTAGTAAAATTTTGCACATAATAAAACACGAGAATATGATACTTTTTGCTAATATCTCTCAATTAACACCCTCTAACTACAGCGATTTTAACAATTGCAATATCAATACTACTCACAAGTGATTACCATTACCACTAGTGAGTTTTAGTTTACGCAACAATGTTTAAAGTCATATGCTCTCTGATATCACTTGACAACCGAAAAAGTTAAAAGAAACAGGTAATGTGATTTCAAACAAAATGTTGGTATCGATGCTTCCTTTGAGCTCCTTAAATGTTGACTCATAGTCAATTAAAGACAATATCGACCAGCTTCTTTTTAGAACATTTTGCATGATCCTCGTCTAGAAATCTGAAGATAATTCCTCTATTTCACAGAGAAAGTTGTCCATCAGATGCCCCAAAGGCTTAATTTTATAAACATACTCTTTAAGTTTACTGTGTAAAAAAGTATGGAGCGGTTACACATTGTGTTTTGGAAAAAATTACAAGAAAAGACATCTTGTATATGGATGTGAAATGCTTGATTAATAATGAAACTTGCCTACTCGTGCTGCACAACTGTCAACGTAAAATTAATTTGACCTATCTGAAATCAAAATGGCGGTCACTTCAAATCGAATACATTAATATGTTTCTCTTATAATAAACGCCAGCAAACGTTATTATTATATAGCAATTGTTTAAATATCTATTCGTTGAAAATATGGAAAGTTGCAGCAGACAATTTTTATTTATATGAAGTAATTTTAACGATACTAACTTCATGTACTTAATTGTTAACCATTTTACACATCTCAGTGATTATGGTATACGAGTGTCTCAAAAGCATACCGACAAACTTCGTGGAGGTAAAGACACCAAGTATAGCTATCAACATATCTAGGAATGTTATGAGTATCATAACTGCCGCAGATGTTGTATTGAAATCCGAGCTCGCAGAGCCAAGATTTTAAAACATCTAAGGCTGTTATGATTCATAACAACCGTGATTTGTTCAATAGTTTATCGGTTGCCATGTAGGGTAATGGTTGCCATGTACGGTAATGGACTATTACGGTACAGATCAGTTATGATTTAGTTACCAGCCTACTTTTGTATATTGTTCTGTTTAGTAATAGCTCCACATTTGAACTAATCATATAATTTATGTAGTGACTATTTTACTTTGAGCTTGCCCTTAATTAATGCAATGCACCATATTAGAAACCTAGAATTACTTTCAAATCAGTTATTTCAATTAAGTACTCTTATTCAGGGTGGTTCGCCAAATCTAGATCTCTATTAGTTGAAGTTTACATTTTTATTTTAATTCTTGACTATTTAATGACATCAAATGTCAACCCGACTTCTACATTTACTCAAACCAGGTATTGAAAAATCTATTTTTACATTGACATAACTATCAATTAACTCACCAAAATAAGTACTGTTTTGTATTTTACTCTTTCTTTTATTGTTCGTTATTCAAAATACTTTGACATTAATTCAAATCAAATCAAATCAAATCAAATACGTATATTAAACAAAATATATACAGATAATTATTTACAAAACAATTTAATATTATTAATATAAGTCCGTGGGGTTGATCCGTTCTAGGCTTTTGGCCTCTTCAGCCCTGGGGTCTTCCTTCCTTCTTATGGGTTGTTGGTTCTGCTTCTGGTCCTGATGTTGGGGTTGTTGCTTCTTCCTCGGTGGCCGGTATCTGTAATGATAATAAAAAATTGTGTAGTATTGGCTGTGAGTTGGGGGTATACTGAAAGGAAAAGAAAAATTGTTCACCTCATTGACAGTGGAGTGTCTTCCACAGTATCAATTAGGATTCCAGGGAGGTCAGGGTACAGAGAGGACAGGAGGGCAGTAGGGGGGTGTGAGAGTTTCCTCTGGGGTTTTCTAGGAACACGGTTTACTGGAACGCCGTCACGGTTTAGGGGTTTGTGGGAGGTCGTGAGGGTTTCGTTGGCGATGGGAATGCCTTGTAGGAGAGTGCGCTTGATGTAGTTCTGCTGGAGGTGGGTTAGGCGGTCGCATATTGAAGTGGTTTGGGTGTCGATGTGGACTAGGTTGCTGGGGTGTTCTCTGTGAAGACGGAATATGCGACGAAGAATTTGCCTTTCGCATGCTGCGATTTGATGGAGGAAATGTGGTTTGATAGTGGCGAGAAGGGGGGCTCGGTATTCAATGACGGGGCGAATGAAGGAGTTGTAGGTGTGGAGGAGGGTTCTGGAGTCGCAGCCGTGGAAGCGGCCTTGAATGCGCCGAAGAAGATTTGAACGGTTTCGGACTTTTTTTAGGGTTTCTCGGATGTCGAGGTTTAGGGAGCAGGTTCTTGCGAAGGTGATCCCCAGGTAACGGGCTTGGTTTGAAAGGGGGATTGCTTGGTTGTGGATAGAAATATTTATGTCGGCTGGATCCAGTCTGGGGTTTCGGGAGGAGTTTGGATGTCGAAAAAGGATGGCGGTTGATTTGGCGCCGTTGAGTTTGATCCTCCACTTGCTGGTCCACCTGGAGATGTGGTCGAGGGCAACTTGCATTTCGCGGGATGCGGAAAGGGAGGTTTTTTGAGAGGTCCAAATGGCGGTATCATCCGCGAAGAAACGGGTTTTGGCTCTGGTGGGGTTTGTGACTGGGAAGTCGTGGGCGTATACTGTGTATAGAAGGGGCGAAAGTATGGATCCCTGAGGGACACCTGAGAGGAGGTTGATGGGGTGGGAGTGGGAATCGGCCACTTTGACTCTGCATGTGCGGTTAGTGAGAAATGAATCTATGAGTTTGACGAAGTGTGGGCTGAGATTTAGGGAAAGAAGTTTTTGGACGAGACCGTCGTGCCAGACTTTATCGAAAGCCCGCTCTATGTCCAAGAAGACGGCGAGCGTGCATCGGTTCAGGTTGGCACTTTTGGTGGTGTCGGTGTGGAGTTCGAAGGTGGGGTTCATAGTGGATCGGTGGGGGCGAAAACCAAATTGTTCTTGGGGAAGGACATTGTTCGATTCGAGGGTTTCTCGGAGGCGGGAAGCGATGATTTTCTCGAGGGTTTTGCCGAGGATGTTTAGAAGAGATATGGGCCGATATGATAGGGGATTGTGGGGGTCTTTGCCGGGTTTGTTAATCATGATGGTGGTAGATTCTTTCCAGGCTGTGGGGAAGTAAGAAATCTGGAGGCAGGAGTTGTAAATTGTGGCGATGGCTTCTATGACTGGGTCTGGGATTTTTTTAAGTAGAAGTGACTTAAGTTGGTCGGGGCCTGGGGCTTTGGAATTTTTGAGGCGCTTGAAGTGGGATTTGACCTCATTCAGGCTGGTGGGTTCCATTATGGGTTCTGGGTTTGGGGGGGGGGGGGGCGGCAGGGGGTTCATGCGGAATTGGGCAGTGGCGTGAGCAGTTCGGATTCGGAATGGCTCGTTGAAAATTGGGTCATTCGGGACTTGGTGAATGTTTCGGAGAGTTTCGGCGAAGCAGTTTGCCTTATCTTGGGGATTATTGAAGATGATGTTATTTGACGTGAGGTGGTGGTTGACGCGGGTCTTTTGGCCTGTGAGAGTTTGGAACTTATTCCAGAAAAGTTTGCCTTGGCGATAGTCAAGGGATTGGCAAGTTTGGGTCCAGGAGTTTAGGCGAAAAAGATTAATGTCTCGGCGGATTTGGGCGTTTAGCCTGTTGAAAGTCGTTTTGAAGATGGGCAAGCCGGTTCGGGAGAAATCGTGGTACGCTCGGCGTTTTTGGCGGATCAAGCTTAGAATGTATGGGGGGAGAGGTCGTTTATGTTTAGGAATGCGTTTAATGGGGATATGAAGTGTTTTAGCTTGATCGATGACAGAAGTTAGTTGGGATATTTTGTTATCGATGTCTTCCGGGATTTGGGTGGGGTTTATGGGAGGGAGATTTTGGGCGATAAAATCTTGGAAGTTATCCCAGTCGGCGTTTGGATAATCAAAAATGGTGATGTAATCAGACGGAGGTTGACGGCCTGGGAAATTGAAGTTTGATATGACCGGAAGGTGGTCGGAGGTAATGGTGGTGCCGATGGTGGAATCAGGGTTTGTGAAGGGCGATAGCTGATCCGAAACGAGGATGTGGTCAACTATTGAGCAGCCGTTGTGGGTGATGCAGGTTGGGAGGACGTTGCGGAGACGTGAAATAGGGAGATTGTTTAAGATGTTGACTAGGGATCTGCCGTTTCTGTTGGAGATTGTGTCACCGAAGTCGGTGTGGCGTGAATTGAAGTCGCCTAGGATTATTGAATGATTGTGCTGGGAAACGTAATCGAGCAAGTCTGCGGATACGTGTGAGTTGGGTGGGTTGTAATAACAAACTATTAAGATTTGGAGGTTGTTTATATGGAGATTTGCTGCAACTGCTTCGAGGTGAGCTAGGTGAGGGGGGAGAGGGTGGGCTGTGGAGGCAAGCTGGCTTGAAATTAACAGGGATGTGCCATACAGATGTCCGTGGTTAGGGGGGGCTTTCTGGTAGGTATGGTAGCCTGTGATTTTGAGGGTGGGTCTGAAGCGGGTTTCTGTGATGGCGAGGATGGAGATGTTGTCATTGAATAGAAGGTTCTTGACGGAGAGGAGTTTGCGGCGTACGCCGCAGGCGTTGACGGTTCCAAAGAAAAGGTCGTGCGCCATTAAGGAGAGCCGGGGGCAGAAAAAAAAATGGAAGTTGGAGGGAGGGCGATTTAATTAAAAGTAAAAACGACTTTATTACCGGAATGGGATATACGGAGAAAACGGGCTAGGCAGGCATGGGCGGACTGCTCAAGGGTGGTTTGAATCTTCTGCTTTTGCAGGGGGAAAAGATCGAAGAGGGTTTTGGTGAGGAAACGGATGAATTGTCTCACCGATAGAAAAGGTTCGTGGGTTTCGTCCATGTCGGAGTTTTCGGGATCGAGGCTGGGTTCGATGATTTTGGTCGGGACAACAGGGGTTTCGGGGGTAATGGTTTGGGGTTTTGGGAAGTTAGGGCATTGGTGAGACCAGGCTGGGTGGTTTCCTTTACAGAAGGGGCAGCTGGGGGTTTCGCTGGGGCATTTTCCGGGGGAGTGGGTGTTTGGGCAGGTGGGGCACACAGGTTTGCTTCTGCAATCGGAGAGGGAGTGCCCGAAGGCAAAACATTTGGTGCACTGGAGAGGTATAGGGGAGGGGGGGTGGGAGGGCTCGCAAGGGTGTTTGCGGCCGAAAAGTTGGAGGCCATTGATGAGGAGCTCGTCAATGGTGGCCTTATCCGTGGAGATTATTCGGAGTAAAGGAGTGGGGCGATTTGTGGCTTTGGACGTGATTCTCCAGCACTTGAAAATTTGGAGTTGGGAGCACTGGAGTTTGACGTCTTCAGGTGCGATGTCCTGGTCGACGTCTCGGGCGACAATAGAAAAGGTGGGTGGCTTTTTGGGTTGTTGGGTGGGGGAGGCCTTTCGGGATAAGGGACAAACTTCAAGAGTTTTGCTGTTGGTGGCGGTGCGGAGTTTGGACTGGGTGACTCCATTGAGGGGTTGCTCGGTGATGAGGAGGGCGGTTTTGTTGTAGTTCACTACAAGGGTTTTGATGCCCTTGAAGCCGTGGGAGATCAGGAGGGAGTAGAAGGATTTTTGGGTAGCGTAACTATCTGGGATGTTTTTAATGGAATATCTGAAGGAATCGGGCTGGGAGGTACTAGAAGAGACGGAGGATTGACGGGCGCGGGAAGTTGTTGGGGATGTGGGGGGTTCGAGGGGAGGAAGTGACAAGAGGGACGGTATTGGTTTATTCTCACCCGTTTTTTTTATGGGTTTACGGCGGTGTTGGCGGCGGGGGCGGCGGCTGCGGCAACGTCGGCGGCGGCGGCGGCGGCGGCGGCGGCATTGGCGGCGACGGCGGCAGCGGCGACCTCGGCGGCGGCGGTAGCGGTGGAGCGGGTGGCAACTCGAGGTGGAGCCTGGAGATGCTTCCCTGCCATCTTAACGGATTGATGGCGCACGAAGATTCTGCTGGCACGTCTGCTTCCTGTCGCTGCGCTGGCTCGAATGATCTGATATTAATTACTAACACAAACCTTATCATTTCTTCAGCTCACACTGCCAATATTTAAATACCACTGCTCCTATCCTCAAGAGATCCCGATGTTCACCTTATGCAACACCTACAGCTTATTCCTGCCAACCAACTCCAAACGTCTGCAGAATCCGGTATCGCTCCCCTCCTCAAACGTCACCTTCACGCCAATAGACTCCTGGTAAGTTTCAGCTTTATAAATGAATCTGATCTTATCTTGTTTATTCCTTAGAATCCTTAGATAGTCCTCTGCACTCAGCAACCCCCACAGAAGCTGTCCAACTCCAGCTGGTACTCCTACTAACCTCCTTCTAGATGAATGACCTCACTTCCATACAACCACCAATGTAACCAATGAATATTTAATTATGTGTCACCTTCACCAATAAATCCAATTTCCTCCAATTCAGTAGTTCTCTGGTTCTTTGTATTAGACAATCTCTTCAGTGATTGTTTAATTTTAAATAAATTATTTCATTTTTATTTCTTCACTTCGTAGATTTGTTAATAACCTTTAAATTTGTATACTACCAAATAACTATACAAATAAAGCAACTTTTATTGATCAAAATTAAACATTTCAAGATTATTTGTACATTTTTTACCAGTTTGTTTTTACAACTGACTAAACAAAATTTTAATTTCTATTAGATACAATGATTCTTGACCTCTTATAAATTTTAAATATTCTATTATTACATACTATCAATTCTTATTATTATAACAAATACATTTGTCAATTGTAACCTTGGCTTGAAACTTATTAAAATTAACTGCAACCATCAAAGTTTGAATACTCAATTGCTATTTATACCTCAAATTACCTTACTCATTGTCTTACTTAATTTTATCATTCTTATTGAACTTTACACCGAATCTTTATTAAACCCTTTATCCTGCAACCGATAAAATATTTTTTTTAATAAGTTTGCAGGTAAGCCGTTTTGCCCTTGAGCAAATTAATTTGTTTGTTTATAATTTCAACTGCATTGACATAAACAATAATAAAAACCGATTGTTCATTTATCCGAAGTTGATCGCGCAAAGGTGGATTGGAAGACGGGGTCGTATAGCTTGGCCTGCGCGATTTGCCAGAGTTAATTCTCCCAACTTTTATTTTGGGGTTTTGTGAAGTTTTTGATATACCAGACTCCCGTACTTGGAGAGAAAGATCTTCTAGTAAGGGTCATGACCGATTACGCACATGTGCAAGTTATTCCAGAAATGTCCCGTAGGATCTGTGAATTTATGATTCAACATTTTGCAGCAACTGCTGTAAATTCGAATAATTTACTCTACTATCAAACGGCTTATTTTTGAACACGAGTATATACTACTATGAACTAAGGCCCCCACAACTACTTTACTTTAATAAAAGAAATATGATCGGAAAAGCGTGCTCCTAAATTCACGTACTGCAATAAGAATACTGCTGCCCGTGCACGATCTCAGGCTTATTAAAAATACAAATATTTTACTGCAAAATGGAACGATTTTGGTGCCCTTATATTTTAATTATCTGCAATAAATTGGGCTGCTCCGGTGAACATAGAACTCCGTCTCATGGGTTAGGTCCCTAAATTAGAAATACTGAGTAGAGCAAAGTAATTTTAAGTAGCTCCAATCCAACTACGATTCCTTACTTGTGAACGTACCAATCTGACGTAGCTAACCTCAAAAATTGACATGAAACACGAAGCAGCGCACCCTCGTACAAATCGCAATAATTGATTTAAATCGATGCCAAAATCAGCAAAATACCACAGGTACGGCAACAATTATCTCGCATAGCAACAGTACTAACGGCTTTTGTTCTATTGTGACGTACAAGTGACACAAACTATTATTTGTTTCAGTTTTCAAACGAATGGACAATTTTCCTATAAATGTCTACAAATGCTAATGACGCCACATCGATTTCTGAATTCTGGGATGCTCTGGACAATCGGGAACTGCGAGTTCCTCACAGGCCTCAGCAATACAAACAGGCTCAGGACGATGGAATTTGTGCAAATACCTGGTTTGTAGAAGCTCTCGATGCAGCTCACACGTCTCAGAGAACCCCAACTCGTTTTCTTCGCTGCTAACTGCCTGGTAACTCGGATCTCTGCCTAAAGTTTTGCGCGGAGGACCCCTCTAGGCGATGATGGCACCAAACTTAGCTCCGACTGGCTCCAGCAGGCGGTATCAACTTCCAAACGTAGCCCTTACTCGGATCGCCACTTGCCTGGTTTTGTTGAAGACACATATTCACCAAATACAGCACTTTAGGACTGAAAACTGGTTCTAATTGTGCCCAACACTTTAGTGGTTAAATAAAACCAACACTTTTACTAAAATGGATGTTTTATTAACAAATTCAAACTTTTTATGGGAGCTGATGTGAATCAATCTTAACAGCTTGGGCCATTTTTAAGCTCTATTGTGTGGTTGTTAAACAAAAGAAAATCTGGTATCTTAGCAACATCTCACCACTATTTTTTAAAAGAATATAAGGTTTGATACATAAAATTAACTTATACAATAAGGTTTTGATAACATTTTAAATTCTTACTAGCTAAATAAATGTTTTTCTTAGGTTAGAATGCACTACACTTAATACTCTTCTATTTCACTGTGTTATGTTCTGTAGTTTATTATTCACGTAAAAATGTCCTTCGTTTTATTTCTTTGCTATTCATAGGTTGCTCTTTTGCAACATTTTTTTGTCGGTTACTTCTTGCAACGTTTCTAATCCTCGTACTGCATTGCTATACCCTTCAGTTACTTTGCCATTCTGGTCCTAACTTTCTGACCACTATAATGCTCATACTTTGTACTTATGCAAACCATTTCGTACAATAACAAACATAATATTGCAAACGTTAATGCTACAATCGTCAGCTACAATATAACTGCGTTCGCACTTCCAAAACCTCGTCAAATCTAAGCCCAAGAACGTAACCCTTTTGAACTAGCATTTCATGTTACCGTTGCCTCAAACTGTGAAACTCGGCTGCACCCACCAGTGCCTTTATTTCAATAAAAGTATGCTAAGCTTGCACTAATTAAAATATTTAATTCTGTGCCTCTGTTTGACTTTTAATGCATTCTAGTTCAATTGACTATCAGAATTGTTGAGAGCACAAAACCATCTCAATATACAAAAATTATTTGTTTTGGTGGCCCCTATAATCCCGCGAACATTGTCGCTATGTTTTTGGGACAACCTATATATACATTTTTCTAATACAAGTTTTTAATATTGCAACAATTTATGTGTTACTTTGTATTAGCAATTTATTAAACGATATAAAATATGTAACGAAAACGACAAAAGTAAATGTTAATGTAAGTGTAATCAACACTTAGCAGTCGACAAAGTAATAAATTCTCGTTGTTAGTGTTTATCTGTGTTTCGTTTATTTCAGAGTAATTCCAGTGCCCACCTCAAGCGTATTCCTGAAAAACGCTCGTTGGCTAAAACAGTGATTTATGTTTCGTTCACACGGAAGCAACAATTTATTCTGAATGTTATCTAAATTAAACAGTGTCACTACAGTTGGTAGTAAGATATAACGTTGTGGAAACAGTTTCCGCATTACTTTACTAGAAATCTTGACTTATTATTACAAAGAAATCCAAAATAACATGAGAAGTATAAACTTGCATGCCGAAAGTATTAGAATATTAAATTGATAAATTTGTCATTTGAATGGTTCGAACATCATTTAGACATAATTTTAATTAAGTAGGTTTAAAGACTGAATAAAAGTTTTTGAAGTAGTTGCTTTCCTAGTTGACTGCCTATTGAACTATATCTAGTTATATCTAGTTTTTATACCTATAGGCTCCAAACAACGAATTTATTTTACGAATACCTAAAAAAACGTCTCATGTGAGTTATTAAGATCATGTGAAATATTTGCGATAAAAAGATAGAATCCCGAATAAATGCTAGAACTACATGAAGGTCGGCACCGAGGCTCAAAGTGAGGCGACTGTTTGTGTCTGAGCCGTGGCTCATGCCGTTTGCCTTTGAAGTGTCTGTCTTTTTTATGCGTTCATTTGAAACTGCAGACATCATTATCCTTTGTACGAGTATAACCAACTAGAAAACACAATAACAAACAAAATCCTTTAAGCGGCGAACTCGCCCTCTATTATATATCTCTGGCATTCATCCCTGTATAACTTTAAATGCAGGGTGCTCATAGCTTACTAGCGTTTTCGAGTTATTTTAAATCGAAAACCTGAAACGTATTAATGGAAATAAATGTAAAACAGAACGTAAATTAAAAATTAAATTATTTTGCAAAATTGCTTTCCGAAAGCTTTGAATAAGACCACATCGTAAAATTAACCGGGGAATGAACAAATGCAATCTCTCTCTCTCTGGTTGTTTTTCCTCGTATAGGCCATTCAGTAAACACAAAACCATTTAAATTATTTTGAAGTTGGCATTTACGTAAAATTTTTGTGCTAGGGATTCTGTATTTTGTTTTGCAAAGGTTTCCACACCTGCATAAAGGCGACTTTGAATTTAAAAATGAAAATTAATAAATGTCATTATTTCAGTGTCAAAGTACATATTATTCTGGGAATTCTTGCCTGAACTTTTATAAAATGTAGTAACAGTACCTATTGATAAATGCTACATCAATAGTATCCAACACAGTATTTGTTTAACATTCTTAAAAGTAGTTATGACAGATACCAATTAAATGTCACACTCCTAACCTATTTGTTTGAGTAACTTTTTGTAAGTACATTCCTAGAAAAAAGATGCATTTTGGGAGTACACTCATGAAATTTTAGAAATCAAAGGCCACTTTGTGTTTTTATGTTTAGTGAACAGACTATAGTTGAGAAGTCGTGATTGATATAGCAGTTATTACTCTATTAGTTAATTAGTTCTTTTGATCATATCCTAGCATTTCGCTCGGTCTTCTGCATTTCTTATATTCTGTTCTAAAGCGGCTCCTGTGGCATGTGCTATCTGATCAATCCATCGTTTTGGTGATCTGCCACGTAATCGTTTTCCTTCCACTTTTCCTTGTACTATCATTGTTTGCATATTATTGTTGTTTCGTGTTACATGGCCAAAATACTGTAGTATTCTTCTTTGGATGATGGTGTCTAGTCTGGCTGGTATTTTTATTTCCCCTATGATGCTTTCATTGGTGCGGTGGGCAGTCCACGGTATTCGAAGCATCCTTCTCCAGCACCACATTTCGAACGCGTTGATTTTCTTTTTGTTTAACTGTTTTAAGGTTCGTGAGTCTGATGCATATAATGCAATGGGAAAAACCAATGTTTGCATTATCTTGATTTTGGTGGTGTTGGTGATATTCTTATCTTTCCATATTCTGTTTGGCTTTGATGTTACAGATCTCCCTAGGTTTATTCTTCTGTTGATCTCTTCTGTGCAATCTCCAGCGTTACTTATAAACGACCCTATGTAGTTGAATTTTTCTACAATTTCAATGTCTTGAAACCGTTGTGTATTTTGCGGATTATCCGTTCTTTGAATCACCATGATTTTTGTTTTGTCTTTGTTTAGCTTGAACCCGAACTTTACACTTTTTTTTCCGTTCTCTGTAATAGTTCTTGCAATTCTGTCCTATTTTTTGCTATTAAGGTCGTATCATCTGCATATCGTAAGTTAGATATTCTCTTGCCTTCGATATTGATGCCACCATTCCAGTTATCGAGTACCCTTCTCATTATAGCTTCTCCAAAGGTATTGAACAGTAAAGGAGATAGTACACATCCTTGTCCTATGTCTTTTTCCAGTGGGAATTTGTAATTGCTTTGTTGTGTACCCTTACTGTTGCTGTTCCATTTTCGTATAATTGTTTAATTAAAATTATTAGATGTGCCGGTACACCCATCTCCAGTAGGGTTCCCCATAATTTAGGCCAATGCCTTGCTATAGTCAATAAAGCATAGGAAGGCAGTTGTGTTGAATTCCCTGGTTTTTTCTATAAGCTGGCGTAGATTCAGTATTTTGTAGATTCAGTAGATTGTTCCATTGGCATTTGTCTATCTAGGAAATTTCGTCTCGTGGATTTTGTATAGCAATATTTTGCTTGTACGTGTTATAAGGGCCATGGCGCGGTAATTTTCACATTTTCTAGTAGATCCTTTTTTGTGAAAAGTTATGAGGGTAGAATTTGTCCAATCGGTGTGCCACTGACCAGTTACCCATATGGTATTACAGAGTTTCGTTAAGATGAGTATGCCTCTCCTTCCCAGCGTTTTTAGCATTTCGGCATTTATTCCGTCTTCTCCTGGGGATTTGTTCTTACGGAGTTTTCTAATAGCGTGCTCTACTTCTGATTCTAATATGTTTGGTTCTTTCTGTACTACCTATGGTAATTTCAGATAGGTTGAAAGCTGTGGTTATAGCTTTGCTTTCTTTATATAATTTTTTGCAGTATTCTTCCCACCGAGTAATTATTCCATGTCGTGTATTGTTTCACCATCTTCGTTGTCTATGGCCCATGTTTTGGTCCAAACTCTCTGGTTATTTGATTGATTTTCCGGAAGAGGTCTTTACTATTATTAGTGATATTATGTTATTCTATTTCTGTGCATATGTTATCTAAATATTCATTCTTGACCTTTCTGCACTTTCTTTGTATGTCTTTATTGAGTTGTTGATATTAGAGTCGAGCTTGTTCAGTTGTGATGCCTTTTTGTTTTAGTTGTTTGATTTCTTGGACTAGTTTCAAGGTGGCGTCTTTCATCCATTGTTTTTTAGGATGCTAATTTGTATTATTTTTTATGTGATCGATTATAGTCTCTTTTTTAGCATTATTTAAGGTAGTTTTTATCGTATTCCATTTTTTGTCAGCTTTATTTGTGTTGGTTGTAGCTTTGCGTTGATTTCTTGTTCAAAAGTTGTTATCATTTGTTTACTTAGTTTTGTTTGACACGTTGGTGGTTGTATACTTTTCTTCAGATGGATTTTTAGATCAGTGATTAATAATTGATGATCCAGGATAGGTTTTGCTGTCATGGGCCGAGGTTCTCCATCTTGTGTTGATGAGAGCATAATCAATTTGGTTTCGATATCTATCACCCGGTAATTTCCATGTATATAGCATCCTTATGTGATGTTGGAAGAGAGTATTAAGGATGTGAGTTTGTTTTCTATGCAAAACTGTAGGAGTTTCTCGCCGCTCTCATTTCTTTTGCCAATCCCATATTGACCTACATATAGTTTAAGATTGCCATCGTACGACTGGCCTATCTTACCATTAAAATCGCCTTGTATTATAGATATTTCCCTTTTTGGTATGTGCCTAAGGGTTTCTTCAAGTTGTTCGTAAAAAGCCTTGATGATTATAATACGACCGCATCGTAAAATTAATCGGAGAATGAACAAATGCAATAAAAAGGCCACAAAAATTACATTATATGAAATGCCTAAGAAATCAAGAATAACCATCCCCTCGGTTGCCAGTTCCGACTTTACTGCGAAGTGCAACGCACACACCCTTGAAGCGAAGCTTTTATGAATCCATGTTCATCGAAGCCTTATGACTTAAAATAATCCGAAGAACACCCCCACCCCCGTAAGCTATAAACAATCTATTGCAAGAAATCGTGTGTAGACAACCGCAAGATCTGGACTTTATAAAAAAAGTTATACCTTTATTTGGTTTTCCTACTTTAGATGATTAAAATGTAGTGTTTATTTATTTAATGGTGCATAACATTGTGTTTAATATATTGACAAATATTATTTATACTGATAGATATTTCACCTTGAAAAGTTCTTAAAGCGCTATGCTGTTGAACTTTAGGCTATATGAAACAAATGATGTTATAAAGCAGAGGTCGACCAGAGATAAATTGATTACTAGCAGTTTCTCTGCGATATTCTAGAAAGCTTCGAAACCGCCACTTTCAAAGTTTATCGAAGCCCTTAAGTATTCTCGAGTTGTGGAAGGAAAGGACTGAAGAACCGCAACAGTAATGTGAGCTAATCGACATAATATGATACATATAAAAATTTACTAATACTGTAATAGTTAATTTTAATTTTAATAACATAATAACGAGTGTCTCAAGACTTTCGTTATCGAGCACATCAAACACGAAGTTTTTAGTTTCTCCACGAAAACAATTTTAAAATATTTTCCATTAAATATTGCAGGTACAGGAGTAGAAGATGTTAAATTATTAGTTTGTGTTTAACCCTTTCTATAAGCAGTCATACCTTTCAAATGATATTCATAGTCAAACCCCCTGCAAATTTAAATAACAGAAAAATACGTGAAAAAGTTGCTTTTGTGCATTATATTTGAATATTTTCACCATCCTTCTCCACACCGCTGATTAAAATCGAACTACAACCGGAAATAATTGAAGTATGGTAGTGGCTTAATTAAAGTCGGTGTATTTAAAAAATTTAAATTTTACACATGCGCAAATTCAGTTTAAACGTTTTTAGAGCTCGTAAATTAGTTATATGTATATTTGGTAATCAAAATGTATGTTTGGTAAACGCTCTGCAAAATTACACTTTAACAGGCTCGTTTGAGTCCACAAAATGCTATTTTAGCGAACTAGCGGAATAGTACCTTAATGGATTTTTTCTACTCCTGTAACTAAAATGCCATTTAACATACTAACATACACGTCGCTAAGTGACCTTTTAATCATGCCTTCATAACCTATAACTAAAGAGCCTCTTAGTCATGAGCTGAAGTTGGCAACGATGTTTTAGTCATGAGGTGAAGTTAGGTTCAAATAGTATTTGCTTTATTAGCCACAGCCAAAACTAAAATCAAGTTAGTTTTCAATCGTCACTTTGACGTTTGTCAAGCATAATTTAACCTAATATAATAAATGTCAAAATTTTAATGAAATAATATGATGTTAAATTCTCTAAATTTTTGGTCGTAGAAAAAGTATAGTATGCAACTCGTTTTATAAACTTATTAGTCACTCATTTTATTAAATACTCGCTCCGCTGCGCTTCGCTCGTGATTAATAAGACTCGTGACTAAAATGACGTTTCTAAAACTTGATACATAATATACTATTAGAGGACTGAGTTGAGTATTTTAATGGGTTTTAGCGGAGTGAAAGGTAACTTAGCAACATATAAGAAACGTTAATTGAATTGAAAGTAGTTTATATTTTTCTGATTTGATACCAAAACATCATGTATGCATCACGTACGCAAATAGTTTTAGGAGACTCCAGCGATTCGTCCCCTAAAACTCTATTTTGCGTTCTTGATACATAATATACTATTATAATATTATACTATTATCCACTTTTGTATTTTAATGTGGTTATTAAAGCACTTCAAACAGTGCTTTAATGGTGTCTATTAAGGCACTGTTTTTGCATTGTTCTTTTCATATGAAAATCGTAGAAACAGCCTCTTTTATTTCAGATGACTGACAGATTGTCAAAATGCAAAGTTTCTGACTATTTTTCTGCAAAGTATAACGATGTCAAACTCGACCTTTGGTCCCGTTTAACAGACCACGTCGCGTGTCTAAAACACTTCAAGTTAGCAACTTGTATCATAAATAGCTATTTACTTTGAAAACTGCAAAATATTTCACCAACTGTATCGTAGTTAAAATACAAACTACATTAAAATATTTAAGTATTTAAAGTACAAAAAACATTTATATTTCAAAAACAAGTAGTTTTCTGCTGCCTCATTCGACAGTAAGCTATTACAACAGATGTTTGGAAGACGAAAGTGAACATTTACAAAAATGAGTGGTGTATTGCATTCTTTGTTTGTTTAAAGCGTTTCTATAAAAATTTTTCTTGTATGCGTACAGTGTTTCTGAGAATACCATTAAGGTTACTAGCGAAAATTTCTCTTCGAATAATTTTTTACGTTTTTTTAGAAACGACAAGGTAGTAGAAAACAATAGCATACTCTTACCTGTAATTTTACATTTAGATCCTGTCAAGAATTGTTTCGTATAATTTTTCGCTTAAATACATTCAGATGCTGTTTAGAGCTATAGATTGGCCTGCAGTTCCTAGGTGTAGATTTGGTTGCATACTCGTTTTTGGTTTTTTCGATGATTTTGAAAAACCTTGATATTTAGGGGATTATAGTAAAGTTTGCAAAATACATTGATAATACGATTTCCGGCAGCCATTTTATGAGACTGATTTCGTGAGATTATTTTTACTTCTGGAGCTGCATGTGATTTTTGGAATTTTCACTTTATGTGGATCACGTAATTCCAATATTATTAGTGAAATCTGTTGATCAGCCATAGGAAATGTGTTATATTACTGAAATGAAGCCAGTTATACTGGGATAATTATGTATTTCTGCAAATTACTAACTCGAGGCCATCCAACATCTCTGTTATGTTATTTGTGGTTCGTTCGAACGTCGAATTCAGATATCGTGTGTTTTCAGGCCTCTTTCTTAGTCTCCGACTAGCACTGCTGTTTCGTTTTCCGAGTTTTCGGGTTCAATTATGCCGGTGGCATTTATGTTGCTCCCTGCCCCTTGGGGATATCAGCCCCCACGCCGCTCTGAGCAACTCCAATTCAGGTGGTAGTCTTCGCATGCGCGGCTTCTCACCAGTGCGACAGCCAAGAGGTTTTTCCCCAGTGCAAGAACCTGTTGCCCTCGAGGTTATTCCATCGAGTGGACAGCATCTCCGTGTAGATACCCTGCATGGCTGTTCTGTCGATGCCGCTGTGCCCTATTGTGCATCATCAGGTACCTTCTAGTGATTAAGTAAACTGAAATACCATTCGTGTTATTGTTATGAGATTTTATGAGTCGTGTGTTACCTTTCATGCCGGTGATATTCCTACCGTTTGTTATACTGTGGGAAACTCTGTGTAACTACGATGTGCACCATGTGGAATAGGTCATTGACAAATTATAAGTACATTTAATATATTCTTCGATTGGCAATGCTGCCTTTCTTTTTGCAGTTTGGTTGCGTTCAAGTAACTCAACATTTTGAAATTTAACAGAAACCTTTTGCGAGGGTTTTCGGGAGCTTGAATTTTGCATTTAATACCTTGTGAGCGCTGAATATACACAATTTTTAGTATAATAACACCTAGACGAAATGGTACCAATTCGGATAGATCGCGATTAGGTAAAAGCGATTTTATAAGAACTTGAGATCTCCCGTATTCCGTTTTCGCAGTTAATGTTTAAGTTACTACCGTACAGTTGAGATACGTGTACACGAGCGAATTGCTAGCTAAGATCGTAGAGTTCTGTTTCTGACAGAAAATCCTTGTACATTTTATAAGTAAAAACTAAAATTACATCTACTATTCCATTTACAAACATATTATTCTATCACAGATTTGTGTTGCCTTTTTCAAGCTTGGTGCAGAGTTTTGTATGTGTACATACTGTAAATAAATGATTAGATTATTTCAAGCTATGTGTTTTTTGCCTTTTATTATTTTTATGAAACAGTTGAGTGGTTTAGGAACTTACACGGCCACCTGTAGGTCTTCTGGTTTGGACCGTCTCGAACCAGGGGCGCTGCCAGACAACCGCATTCCTACTCAGGAACTAGCTGGCGAAAATTTGCTACACTACTAGACAACCGCCGCGCTGTGAAGTATATATATATATATATAGTATATAGTATATATAGTATCAATTTCTTCTTTTTTAGTGTCATATACTATTTAATAATTCTTATCAAGGAGCACCTTACGTACAATAACAACATGCTGCTGAAAAAAGTGAAGGAACAAGCACGCAATGCAATATTGGCTATTGCGTCAATCTTCTGAAACGGAAAATTATTTGTGAGAAGAGATGAAAACAAGCCAGCCACTAGAATCGTCACCAAGGAGGACACCACATAGAAAATGTCAGCACATAGAAGTAATAATAATACTAGTAGTAACCCGTGAGAGTTTGTCAGTTCCTCTAAAATGCACGTCCCCTTGCCGACAGGGCGATGTTAGTTGGCGCTGTTCCTACCAGTTGAAGGGCAGGAGAAAATAAAATACTCCGCGTGATCCGGAGTGCTAGCACCTCTTCTGGCTGAGACTACATAAACGCTCTGAATACGAGAAGAAAAACATATTAAGGTGCGCCCAGACCGTAGGACCTGGATAAAACCCATCGAGAGCCAACGACCACGAGCAATAAAAACGGACAACGAAACCAATAGCACAATAGAACTATAGCCAATATTCGAAATACTTCAAATTGTACCCAGAAGAAGATCTTATTTCAAACTGGCCTATCTGAAGCAACACCTTCATTGTCCAATCAAATTCAAAGAAAATCAATGCAGAAATGGACAATAGAGCAGTATACGAATATCATGTGGTGTTTTTATTATGCTGAGAAGCTGGACAAGAAAAAAATCATACATCATTTTCCCAATCTAGAACTCTAATACCCTAGCTATCTAACGGCGATTCAAAGTTGATAAGAAAACGCTCACCAACAACGAACTTGAACAAATCAAGGATGTTAAAAAAAGCTTCAAATGGAAGCCCCATTTTCACCCAATACACCAGAGCACACTAAAACAATAAGGGAGGGCAACGAAGAAGTTGGACTGGAACAAATAGATATTTAGTTTATTATGCTAGCATAAGAAAAACAGGTTTCAGAGGGATTGAATTTGAAGCTTGAGTAACAGAAAGATTTAAGATGGCTAATATAATATAAGCAATATGATAGCTTTGAGCATATTTGAAGTCGGACCAAATGTAAGTAAAGAATGCAAAAGGTTGGTTATGTGCATAATGAATACGAGTGTAGAGTTTTTAATAAACGTACTGGCCAGTGAAAAGCAAGCAAGCTGAAAGGTAGATGGAATTTAAAGCAAGATAAGATAGAATTTGCAAAGAGCAATGCAGAAGGAATGCAACTGAAATGAAGAATAATTAGTGACGTGGTTAAAATTGAACTCAAGCGCCAGTGCAATTTAAAACTAAGTGTTCATAGCAGAGCAGGGATAGATAACATTTTATGTGACAAGAAAGGACAACTTACTGAACATAATTGCCTGGAGGCTGTATCAGGTGTCTGTTACTTGCACTGGTTCTTGTCCCCAACGTTTTGAGCACAAATGGTGAGACTGCACCCTTGTTTTAAGACAATATAGTCAATTTCACTCAAAGGGACTAGGATATTTGTGACTACCCTGAAAAGTAGCCTCACGTTTCATAAGTTTAGGCTTGGAAGGGTAGCATCGCTGTAAATGAACCAAACTATAATAGTCGATTGATATATTACACAAATAAAAGTTCTATTCATACAAACATAATTGCTTAGTTACCACGATTTCAAAGTGCAAAGAATATTTACAGTGACGATATAACATTTCATAATATGTGTCAGCATTATGCGAGTTTATTTCCGCAAGTATGTTAAGCTGAACTCTGATTAGTAGGTCGTGCATTAACGCAATATGCTTACATACAGTTGCGGCATTTAAACTTCGTGCATATGAAATCAGAAATGCATTTTTAACCTATGTACTGGATTTCCTAAATTTTCGAACTAAAATGTAGTCTGTTTAATTCGAGATTAAACATTACAGTTAGCTAATATTATTAGAATAATAAATAGCTATTTCTGTGACATCAGAAGTAGAAGCAACTTGAGGGATTCAACTGATGGATAAATCCTTGATAGATTCGACATTGGCTAGATAAGTTGTTATTTGCTGCTTATTTTTCCTTCTTTTTTACAAATGTCAAGATTGTTTAATTCCTTTCTAAATGATTGCTAGTTATTTGATGGATACTGCTTTTGTAGATAATTCTTATATGATAGCGTTGTGAAGTTACGCAGTTACTTGTAATATTCGAAGTCTTTTCTATCACTTGTTTTATATCTTCTAAAAGCACGATATTTAAACGACATAAGCAATTTAATTTCACTGGTTAGCCAACAGAGCAAAAGGTTCTGTAAATCTGTAAGTTTTCATTGGTGCATGAATATATAACAAAATATTCATGTCTATTAAAAAAAATTAACTTATCATCAATAGTTTCTAAGTCAAATATATTTATACATCGTATCAATCTTCGGTGATTGTAAAATTGCTGATAGTCAAAGTGTTTACAATCTCTATAGGTTCTAGTACGTGATTGGTATTTGGAGCATTCGGTCTGAATATTACAGTTAAAACGTTCGTGATCTGGCACGTTATGTAAACTGACTACTTTGATATCACTGATCAGATTTGGGGTGTCTGTAATTACTCTATCAATAATGTCTCAATAGATGAAATACGGATTGGTTCCTTAAATAATTGCTCCATACCCAAACCATCCAGACAAGATTTAAATGTTCAACTCCAGGATTCTCACAATTCAGCATATTAATTAAATATTCAAATCTCTTAGACATAACATCATCGGATCGTAGTAAAACTAAAGATACTCGAACTCTTTAATAAATTATGCCGAGGAGGTCTAACCGCTTAAAACAATACTAAAATTACTCCCAATCTTTATAGTTACCCACAATCGCTCAGTTTCAAGTTCAAGTGTAATAATTGTGAATTTGAAGTTGCTTTTCAAATAAATAACTAGACCTCCACCCCTGCCCGAATGATCCTTCTTTATTAGCTGATAACCATCAAATAGCTATTTCTCTTTCCAGCCATGTCACCGTCATCGTTACAGAATGGTAATCATAATTTAGAACACGACTTTTGAAAGAACCAAAGTTAGTGCAGTGTAGTGAGCGAACGTTTAGATGGGCAATTTTCATTAGGTACCTAAAAACAAAATACCATTACACATAAATTCATAGCAAGCACAGAACCAACATGAATTAAAACAAATATTCAGACATTTTGGTAGTAGATTTAGTCTACACATATTAAATTAAATACGAAAGCCTATAATATACAAAATACAAAGGAAAAAAAACTAATACTGTTAGTACTGATGAGCAATTAGCCGTGGTACGTAGATACAGATACACAGAAATTTTCTTTAGGTCATTCATCGTTTTGATAACTCTGTTCTGGTTTTCGCAATTAACTATTAGGATCTCGTCTAAAGCCTATACATTTTTGGCTCCAAATTTTTTGATAGCTTCCAAAACGAAAGAATGTCGCAGGAGAAGTAAATGAAATTAATTACGTAGAAGCGGCTAACCCAGCAAATTGATGAGAGGGCGCTATTATAAATACGATTTTCGTTCCCGAGATAGGTAGTAAATCACAAGCTGGAACCCACTAAATTGAAAACTCCAGAATTAAAAGCTTTTAATCTAAACTTGCGTGTATTTTATATAAATATTAACAGCGTGCGGTTGAAAATAACTCAGTTTCCTGAAATCGTATATGTATCATATACTCATTGTATTGTTGATGAAATTAAATTGTTAAGACTAAATTCATACACGCTTGTTGAAAGTTATATGCGGTGGTGTGGCAATGGTTATGCCTGATGACATTTACTTTATGAGTAAGTACATTTTTTTAATATACCTATACCGAAATAATTGTAGACAGAATTACTATTAAAATCATATGTGTAGTTATATAAATAGCCGGCATCTCAGATAGTTGTGTTTAGGGCCAATCTGGAGCGCATTCTCTCAACTTTCAACTTTTGCAAATGCCCATTGTCTATTTACGGCTATTTTACCATAATTTTCGATCAGAAGATTATTGATAGATATGCTTTAGATGTCTTGGACATAGTGCCATTTTGCTTGCGTAAGCATGACTATACGTTTATCAGAGGTTCTTCTAAAACTGGTATAGATAACGTTTTTGCTTATTCTGATTCCTTTTACTATATTGTACGTCCGTGTAATTTCTTCAATCAATTTTCGCAGTGTGTCTTTTATTGTGAATAGGGATGTTTTTACTGATAATAATTCCAACATATTCATTTACAAGGCGATATCATTTCCATCGAAATGTTGAATGTGATATACTCTGCAAACGTTGCCGATGGCAAATTTACTCCGATTATTATTCATAAATATATAGATTTAAAGGGCGTTCCCTCCAAATGTATATCCCTACATTCTTGTAACTCTAAACGCAGTGAACCTTGGATAACTGCAGATGTTATCACGTTATCAGGGATGGAGCGATGCTCACCAGTACGTATAAGGAATGTCTAATAGATAATTATTCTTAGATTCTATCTTAATATAAAGCCCTGCTTAATAATCAGAACAATGTGATCTTGCAAACGGATCTAAAGCCACGCAGTGTATCAATTAAGAATCAAGCTCCACTAAAAAATGGAACTCCCGACAAGTTTCGTTGATTCCTTTAGACAGTTGCCATGAAGCGGCTAGTGCTATTGACATTTTATTTGTAAATTTTACTTTATTGCCGAGATATCCTCAATTCTCTTGCGATAGCCCTACAATCGGAGCCAGTATCTTCACGAAAAATGATAAGAGTTCTTAAAGATGTTTCTATAAAGAGTTATGCTGGTATTGATGATGATCCCTTTTCTTCGATTAAAATTGTTGTTTATTTCATTGCTCATGTACTTACCGAATTAATTAGTGACTCATTTCCTAAAGATGTTTTTCCAACTACCTAGCCAGGTTAGCCCTAGTCAGTAGTCAAAACAATTTTTGGAAAATCTGTAAAGGGGTTTACGTGAAACTTTCCTCGAAAGTGTGGTCACACTATGATGTTAGCGTCACCCGAAATTAGCATTGCTACGTATAATAATGAGTTCAAATTTGGAGACCGTTAAACACGCCGCAATCAAGTATCAATCTCTCGTGTACGCGGACTTCAGATAAATGAAACCGACTCAGCGATGCGCGATGGCATATAGAGCATAGTTCCGCGCAATCCTTCTCCAATTTCCCTAGAAAATAGTCCAGATAAGGAAGCCCAGAAAGGTATATAACCAGGATGGTTGACCTGCTGAAGGAACTTCGATCCAACGACTCCATCTGGCCAGCACCTTCTTAACCCTCTGGGCTTGTTACCTGTAGTAAAATACTGCTACGAAAAACGAAATATAACCATTTTAGACAATTAGCACTATCATAATCTATAACTATTATTAGTATGGAATAAATATTATCATTACATGATAATGCAACCAAATAATGGTGCAATAAACGAAACCTATTGCAAGTATAAATCTGCAAAGAATCGTGCAAAATATCATTATTACAAAGGAAAAAATTCAGAAATATTTAAACATAGTTGGTAACCCCAGAAGTCCCTTCTCATAAACTGACACAAATAATACTCGAAACTGTCAAACCATTTTATAATCATTTTATTATAATCCGTATATCTCTAAGCGAGAATATAAAATCAGAAAAGAACGACACACAGCCGTGATTAGCCTATAAATACAGCACGTTTCTACTTAGTCCTATATCCACTAATACCTATTGGTATTTTGGATACCTAGAAACAGCACTTCTCTTCCTGATACAACTATTTAATAATATCTTTTTAAAAAGCTGTCTCCCTGGCTGTTGAAAGCCGTAGTAATTCTATTGCATAAAGTGGGCGGAATTAAAAATATTAATAATTGTAGACCAATTTCTTTAATATGCAGAGTGTCTCGCAACTCCACTAAAGCTTCAGGTAGCAGGCTACGGTAACGTATGAGAACTCTGAAATTATCAACATAAACTCTCTACAGTGTCTAGTTTCCTCATACGACGCATTAAAAGAAGCTGAAATTTAACAACACTGTTAGGTTAAATTTGTGTACTGAATGTACTTAACAATTAGGCCGTTTGGAAGTGACACATTTAAATGCCCTAATAAGTATTATTAAAACTAGATAGAAAAATAATGCACAAAGTAGAGATGGGCGCGTGAGTGAATTTTCGCTCACGTCACGCACGTTTCACGCTTGCTTTAAACAATCACGTTCACGCACGTTCACGCTCACGTTCACTCACGTTCACGGCGTGACACGCCACTCACGACGTGACACGCAGCTTTTATTTCAAAATTTAAATTCAGGTGGAACAGAATGTTTAAATTTAAAACCAATGAAAAAACCCTAAAGAGAACTAAAAATATGTTTTGCACCTGACATAATTTACGTGATATGTTGCAATCAGAATAGTTGACATAAAAAGAAAAAAATGAAAGTTGACTAGGTACAATAACTTCGACAAGGGATAAATACTGATTTCTGGCAAATATATTTCTTGCAGCTGTCTTCAAAGACATTACTTTTAATACTAAAAGCTGCCATTGGAATTGACGTTTCCCTTATTGGTATGAGTACAGAAGGTATATGTTGCTAGGCAACACACATTAATTCGTAGGTTTGAAAGTACTTTTACGTACAAGGATCAACATTTTCAGCGTTAAAGCGAGTATACAAAAAATCATTACTTTTCTTAGAATAAGTTTATCTACACAAGTACACAATAAATTGGTTTAAAAATATTATCTACACATCTACACAATACATTTTTGGTTTAATAATAAAACGTAATTAACAGTTTCAGCGTTAGCCGAGTATAAAAACAAACCATTACTTTTATTAGAATAATAAGTTCATCTACACATTAAAATGTTGATTTAAAAATAATATGTAATCAACATTTTCAGCGTTACGTCGAATTCTGCGCTCTTCTAAAATTTGCCCAGCTGTAGAAAATACTCTTTCGCTTGTAGCGGAACTTGCCGGTATGTTTAAAATTTCTCAAGTTTTTTTAACAGTGGCGTATTTACACTGTTTTTCCAAAATCCTAAAGTCATCTACATTTCCGAATTTACTAATTTAGTTTTGTTTCGACATCATCCTAATTACATGTGTCATCGTCAGAGCTATCTCTAAGTGTATAAAGATGAGAATCTGATGCTGATGTACCAGTTTTGAGTCGTTTGCTATGTATTTCATCATTATCATCTATAGTTTTATTTGCATTATAATCTTCTCTTTTATGTGAAGGTATGAACTTTAAGGATTTATAATTAGGGTCCAAAAATAAAGCCACATAATGTAACTTGTTTGGCACAATTTGTGATTTAATGAATTTAAAAGTTGCTGCACCCTGCAGTTTTTTATTCGTTACTAAATATTTAACGTGAAATTAACGTGAAACGTGAATCACGCCTTGGAAATTTTTACTCACGTTCACTCACGTTCACGTCACGATTTTCAAATATTAGTCACGTTCACGACGTGACACGCCGTGACACGACGTGACACGACTGTTTTCACGTCACGCGCCCATCCCTAGCACAAAGTAACATTTATATTTATAAAATTAAGTAATAAGCAAAAATAATTCTCAATCAATTCTTTGGCTCAAAAAACATTACATTATACACAATAGTAGAATGTTGAACACGATTCAGCATTCTGGGACTAGTGGTGGCGGCTGCTTCATGAATTCTATCGGTAAGGACTTCTTTAAGTTTGGACAGGAGTAACATAAACCAACTTCTTCAAGTGCCCCCACAGGAAAAAGTCCCAAGGTCTTAAATCCGGACTTCTCGCTGGCCAAGCTCTGGGATCTCCACGACCAATCCATTTGCCAGGGTAATGGTTCAACCACCATTGATCGCCTCAATAACGTCAATTAATTTTATAGAATCTATATTTAATACATCTAGTAAGTATAAATCACTCCCTAAGATATTATCATCATTATCCGAATTCGTATCATAAATAGAAGCAATACCCCTTCAGCAATATTCACGTTTCCTGAGAATTGTTGATCATTCAGTCTAAATTCCTGAGTGGAGGTGTCATTAGATTTTTTACTCTTCATAAAATTCCAGAACATGTTCGGTTGGTTAAGTACAATACTATCTTCAACGTTTTTTATATAACTTTTATAACAGTTGTCAATATCTTTCTTTACCTCCGATCTTAATATTTTAAATTCTGATAAAAAATATGCATTTCTCTGCTTGTTCTTACGAAAGTATTCCTTTAGTTTTATTTTTTCTATTACATCACGCATGAACCAATGTGGATAGCTCTTTTTATTAATGTTAATTTTTGGAATACATAGGTGAAAAATTTCAATCAGACGCTCGTAAAACATGTCGACGGCTTCATTTACGTCCTTACATAATAGTAACCCTTGCCAATTACAATCATTCAACAGACTGTACATTAGCAGGAAATCCGCCCTTTTAAAGTTATACTTACAAGGGATATCCAACCATTCTTCACCCTTGAGATTAACACTATCTGAGTTATAACTAAGCAATAATGCCGGATGATTATCATCTTCTTCTTAGGGTACCATGGCCGTTTAACGGTCGTTGGTTAACATCATGTTGGCTACCATGTTGAGAATAATAGTCTTGTTGGCCGCTGCTCGGAACAACTGTATTGTAGTTTGTCCGTACCATTTCCAGTTTTTCAACCAGGAAGTTCTTCTTGCACCAGGTGCACGTTTACCTTCTATTTTTCCTTCTATAATTAAATGCAACAGTTCATATTTTTCAGGATGTCGCATAACGTGGCCAAAATATTCAAGTTTCCTTTTCTTCACTGTTTTTACTATTTCTAGTTCCTTGTTCATTATATCGAGGACTCTGTTGTTAGTGACTCTATCCACCCAGCTGATTCTCAATAATCGCCGATACACCCACATCTCGAAGGCGTTTATGCTTTTTAATGTAGCTTCCGTGAGTGTCCATGCCTCCATTCCATAAAGCAATACTGGTAAGACATAACAGCGAACCATTCTCATTCTCAGTTTTAATAATAGATCGCGGCTGCATAATACATTTTTGAACTTGATAAAGGATGCCCTGGCTTTTTCTATTCGGACCTTTATTTCTACCGATGGGTCCCATTGGTCATTGATAATACTTCCGAGATAAAAGAGTTTATTGGTCTTCACAAGCCTTGTACCATTGATGGTGATGCCATTGTTTGTAATGTTGGTTCGCTTACTTATAACCATATATGATTATCATCAAGAGGGTCTAAAGGAGTATTTTCGTTATTCACTAGCAGATTTGAATTACAAAAAACCAAGTCAGACGTTCTGTCATTGCAATTTGGAATATTATTACAAGATTTAATATCCAAAGGGTCGAAACATTCTCCAATTTTTTTACATGTTTTAGTACTCCCAAAAAAATGATAACGACTCCCATTTACTTCAGGTAAACTAAAATCCCCTGCTATTAAAACATCGCTGTTATGATATAATTATAATGAGTTTCAAATAAATTCAAATACGATATATCACAATAAACCTTGGATTGAGGTTCAAAATATACAGTACTAAGTAAAAGATACCTACCTCTAAGTTGAATTTGAATCCACAGAGAACTATTTCCCGACGGAAACGGTAAAAGGACCGGGTAGAATTTCTTCTGCACGGCAATCAATCCCCTCTCACATTACCAGTCACATTTGCATCCCTATCACATCTGTAGACGTATCTATCATCAAAGATTTCCTTATTAAATATGCCGTCGTGTAGTCAAGTTTCGGTTAATACAATGATGTCATACGATTCGGCTAAAGCATTCTTGTATATTAGCTTTAATTTTGTCCTTAATCCTCTTACATTCTGGTAATATATGCTTAATTTCATACAAGGTAAGTATAAGTGAAATGAAATTTCAGAACAATATGCATATAACTAGTTAACTTAATTTAATTATTTAACTTGCAATTATTCGAAGTATAAATGAGCACAAAAATAGCGACGCTTTTAGATGACATCCGGCTGTACCTAGTTTCTCGTGACTAGCAACTTATCCAAATCGTGTAATGTTACATGCAGTCTGCATGGCACATTTATTCATATAAAATATATCCAGATAGTTAATTTAAAAAGTTTATGTACAATCGATATGTTGTGAATAGTTACGGGTAACCAAAGAGAAGTAAATAAACAATATTATAAAAAAGTTCAATTTGAAATTCGACTCGAGACGGTCATATTAAAACCGATGGTGGTTCAATCCCAACCAATTGGTATTTTTATTTGAATTTAAGTAAAAGATCATTACACAGAAAGTATCTGGTAATGACACAAATTAAATTCAACAAATCAAACCGTCTATCAAGTCGACATAATTGAAGTGTTTGCAATATCATATTGAAGTTATATTACAAAGTAAATAACTTACAATATACTTAACGTAGAGCCAGTGTTTACGTGAGTGTTGTGCATTCAATTGAGAAGTGCTATCTAGGAGATAGCAACATATCCAAAGAGCTTTTTGGAAGGGGATTGGAGATTTCAACCAGTCAGTTACTGTTAGCTGTCCTGCTTCGTTTGCAGAGGAATTCTATAGGTTGCTGATCAGGTTACGCTAAAGCGACGCTAAGGTCAGTGTTTGTTTCATAACTTTTCGAACAACTTTTGGGAATACTTCAACAATATTTAAATTGTGTGTTTAATATTAAGGAAATTGTATTTAGAACTAAGAATTATTATTATTTATCTAAATTCTTTTCGTGTTCTGAGTACTCGGCGAGTTTAGGCCATTATATTTTGAAATTATAACCTTTTTGATTTAATTTAAGATTGGGAATTGTAAATTAGGGATTTTGGGTTTTAAATATTTATTAAAAGTTATATAAAACAAACTGACTATCCTTACGTCATTGATAAGTCAATAAGCATATATGAATGTCGTTAAGATATTTAAAATATCAGTAAAGACCTGGAAGTAACTGTAAAATTACTTTATATATTAATCAGATATTTGAACAAGCAGTAATACTTGTTATTAAGAAGCACCATTCAGCTGAGGGTAAGGAGTATTTCTTTAGCTTTACTGACTAGCCGGAGCAAATATTTAAATAATTAGAAAGATATAACTGAACAATATTTGTATGTCAAATATTGACGTTTGTGAGGTAAGTTATATATTAAATTTATCATATAAATATTTCAATTGACGTACCAAGTGGGACGTTATACTTCAATTGACGCGTCAACGTGGGGCTCGATAGGGCTTATATAACAAGGAAACTTTTTAGTTTATGAATTTAAGGTCAGGTTTTAAAAAACCAGCAAGAAACCTTAATAAAATGGAGGTAATTAGATTAGAACAAGGTGACAAGGTAACAAATATGGAAGTCAATCCAATAGTAGAGGCTAGTACATCAAGGGTTAATACAGGGAATAGTATCAGTGAAAATAACATGTTAAAATTAATGCAACAAATGATGACTCAAATGTCAACTGATATAAAAGGGGAAATGTCAACTAATAGTCAGAAAATTTTAAACAGATTGGATGTCTGTATTTCTAAAATGTCAACGAAGGTGGACATAGTTGATACCAGTTTGGGTATGTTTAGGTGTGAGAAGGAGAATATTGGAGCTGAAGTACAGGAACATTTGGAGGTACAATTGAGTGAGGTAGTGGAGCCTGTTGAGAATGAAATGCAAGTGAATGGTTTCAAAGTAGGAAAAATTAAGGGGGAATTAGATTTTGAAGGTAAAATTGACAACTGTCAAAGCGATGTCAGTATTCAGACGGGTACATTAAATGCTAAAGTAATGAATGTGAGTGAGGAATGGGGGAATAGAACGAATGATAGCAAAGTTCGTTTTACTGGGGGAATTATTGTGCTGGAAAACGGGGATAAGCTAGGTGTTGGTGCTAAAAAGTTTATTCTTGACAGTTCTGAATTGGAGAATGATATCTTTGGGAGCCAGAATTGGACGAAAACAGATGTTGTTTCGTATTTGCGAGGTGTGTACCAATGTGACAAGAGCAGAAAGGTGTCTTTTTATGTGTATGGTTGTCAGATGAATGTTAATGACAAGGAAGTGGTTTGGGCTAGTTTAGAAGCCAGTAAGTTTTTTGAAATCGATACCTGGAAGGAAGTAAAGTTGGTACTTAGGATAACTTGTTCGATAAGAGAAAATGCAGAAGCTAGAGTGTGGAACCACCATAAACGAGTCAAACTAAGACACTGAAGTCCTCGGATAATCACATAAATTTTGAGTAGTTTATTTTTGGCCAATGTGATGAAATTCAACTTTAGGGTTTATTAATTTTGGGGATCGTTTGGATTAATTTTGTTTAGTTAATTGGGGTTTTTAACAAGTAAAGTACTTACTCGTGATATTTCACTTAAATAGGTTAATGTATTTGTTTTGTTGTAGATATGTAAATAGTTCATTGTAGGGTCCTAGCGTAGTTTCTTTCCATGGGTACTTTGTAATAATTTTTTTTTGATACTTAACCTCAAAACTTTTAATCGTCAATAGTTTTGCGGTAAATCAAAGCGATTTTCCTCGGCTTTAAGCGTGTTCATGTTGCCGTAAACCCGGATAACAGCATGGAATTGTAGAATTAACCAATCGAAGCTTAGTTGAGTAGATGTTGGAGGTTCTGAATGTGTTTCACAGAATGTGATTTACGAATAAGAAGAATTATGAACTGTATCCGATGTGGTGCAGTATTTGAAAGGCTTCTGTTTAGAATAACGGAAGATCTAAATGATTAGTATCCTATGTGGTGCTATTTAAGAAAAAATATGAACTGTATCCGATGTGGTGCAGTATTTAAAAGACTTCTGTTTAGAAGAACAGGGGATCTATTTATGGATCAGTATCCAATGTGGTGCTGATTATTAATTAATAACTGTGTCTTATGCGATACAGTATTGTGAGACTTTTGGTTTCATATAGCAGAAATGATATGCCAATAAAAAAAAAAGTAATACCAATAAACTTAAATAACTTATTGGCGTAAATGGGGTTAACGTATCTTATATTAATTTTAATAATGTAGTTAGGAATCATGTTCAATCATTGACATTAGAAAGAACAATAAAAAAGTTTTTCTTGTTATATGAAGGACCTTACGAAGTCGTAAAAGAAATAGGCGAAAACGCTTATGTATTAAATTATCCAGGTCAAAATAAATATAAATATACACAAAATGTAATTAATTTGAAAAAATACCACACAAAAACGTTCAATAATGATGTACCAAATGATGTGATTGTATCTAATGTCAAAGTCAAAAATAATATTGATTGGAAAGAGGTTATGTCTTGGTATAAAAGTCAATTAATTCTTTATGTCATTGTATAACTGTCAATGAATTAATCCAATGGTGGGTTGATTAGTGATTAAAGTTATACGTTAATTATTTAACAATTATTAGTTTGCAATGGTTATAGTTATTAGAATGGAGATTTAACAATTTTAAACAAAAAGCTCTTTGCGATCTTTTGCTCTAAAATTGGAGGGAATAACTGTAATGTTACATGCAGTCTGCATGGCACATTTATTCATATAAAATATATCCAGATAGTTAATTTAAAAAGTTTATGTACAATCGATATGTTGTGAATAGTTACGGGTAACCAAAGAGAAGTAAATAAACAATATTATAAAAAAATTCAATTTGAAATTCGACTCGAGACGGTCATATTAAAACCGATGGTGGTTCAATCCCAACCAATTGGTATTTTTATTTGAATTTAAGTAAAAGATCATTACACAGAAAGTATCTGGTAATGACACAAATTAAATTCAACAAATCAAACCGTCTATCAAGTCGACATAATTGAAGTGTTTGCAATATCATATTGAAGTTATATTACAAAGTAAATAACTTACAATATACTTAACGTAGAGCCAGTGTTTACGTGAGTGTTGTGCATTCAATTGAGAAGTGCTATCTAGGAGATAGCAACATATCCAAAGAGCTTTTTGGAAGGGGATTGGAGATTTCAACCAGTCAGTTACTGTTAGCTGTCCTGCTTCGTTTGCAGAGGAATTCTATAGGTTGCTGATCAGGTTACGCTAAAGCGACGCTAAGGTCAGTGTTTGTTTCATAACTTTTCGAACAACTTTTGGGAATACTTCAAGAATATTTAAATTGTGTGTTTAATATTAAGGAAATTGTATTTAGAACTAAGAATTATTATTATTTATCTAAATTCTTTTCGTGTTCTGAGTACTCGGCGAGTTTAGGCCATTATATTTTGAAATTATAACCTTTTTGATTTAATTTAAGATTGGGAATTGTAAATTAGGGATTTTGGGTTTTAAATATTTATTAAAAGTTATATAAAACAAACTGACTATCCTTACGTCATTGATAAGTCAATAAGCATATATGAATGTCGTTAAGATATTTAAAATATCAGTAAAGACCTGGAAGTAACTGTAAAATTACTTTATATATTAATCAGATATTTGAACAAGCAGTAATACTTGTTATTAAGAAGCACCATTCAGCTGAGGGTAAGGAGTATTTCTTTAGCTTTACTGACTAGCCGGAGCAAATATTTAAATAATTAGAAAGATATAACTGAACAATATTTGTATGTCAAATATTGACGTTTGTGAGGTAAGTTATATATTAAATTTATCATATAAATATTTCAATTGACGTACCAAGTGGGACGTTATACTTCAATCGGTACCCTTGTATATCTTCACGATACGTCCATTCTCCTTGATTGTTACAGCCATTGTGTGTCCAGACATTTTTATGTGGAAAATGAGTAGCTGCCTTTTTAAATAAATTTGCCCTTTCTTTGGTGAGGTCCTCCTTAATCGAAATGCCTGTTGCTTTCAAAATCAACTTTTTTTCAAAGACCATCTGATGAATTCTTCGACTTAAAAAATTCACTAACACAGCGCGTGGACGATAGTGCGCCCCATCTAAACCTGGAGATTGACCTTTTTCGTATTGCAATATTCTGCCAACGTGGTGCGAAACTTCAATGTCATGCAGAGAAACATTTAGTTTAATTTTACTGTTAAACAAATCTATTAATAATTCATCCGTATGGTCCTTCTGGTTTTCAGCCAAACCAAATATACGTAATGATGACCTTTGGGAGTATTGTTCAAGCCGATCGACCTCTGATAACAACACACAATTCTCTTCTTCTAGCTCAATAACTCGTTGATTTATATCGTCGATTTTTTATTTAGTGTTGATATAACTCTGTTGAAGCTCTTCCTCGCAGATGCCGCAACTTCTTTGGCTATCAATTTAATAAAATTCCCCATCTGCCATTAAGTTTTTCACTACTTCTTTGACGATATCTTGAAGATCTTCCTCCCACAACTGGGACTGAGACCTTGTTCCTCCAACCATGATAATATTTAATTTATACAATACTCCACTTGATCTCTAGCTTACAATCAGCAAGAAACCCGGACACAGCACAGAATACGCCTACTCGCGACTAGCTCCAAACATTTAATGATTTTTCAACAAATATTTAGCTGAAAATATCCTTAACAGCTGAATACATGTGAATGTTTGTTTCTTTTTTATTTGTTGTTTATATCAGGTCACCATAAATATGCATTGTTGTCATGTTTCTTTTAACAAAATTTCTTATCTTTTAACACCATTTTCAAAACGAAATACGAATAGTTAAAAGAAATTGGTCAATAATTTTTATATTCAATGTATTTCCTAGTGACAAAATTGGCGTTTTAATTAGGTTTTCTGTATAGTTGCTTATAATTAGCTGAGCTAACAACATTAACCACACCCTACAAGAGCACTAAATTACACACGACGATTTTTTTTGCAGCTTTGTGTTCATCTTTCATGATAAAAAAAAGGTTATGTGAAGTTTTAGTGGGAGTTGCGGTACACCCTGTATTGTTTAACAAAACCTCATATGAAAATACCACTAACAAACTCTAAACCACACAACTATTTAACAACGGCTAAATACGTATTTCGACAGCTAAGCTATTCTCTTCTGTGGCCTTGAAGAGAGAGACTAACCCGACAAAGTTAGCCGAAGATATGTTCTTCACCAAATCACAAGTAAAAGTCTCAACACCCACTGGTGGTATGTGAAGAACATATTTTCAGCTAACTTTGTCGGGTTAGTCTCTCTCTTCAAGGCCACTGAAGATGACAGCTTAGCTGTCGAAATACGTGCTTGTTAAATATGTCTGTGCTTAGGGGTTCTAACGAATTGTATCAGATTCAAACGACGCTCCAGGAGTGTTTTAGTTAACTTATTCTAGAATTATTTCTTTTCTATAGCAATTAAAAAAAAAATAAATCCACAATTTTGTGTTTTCGCTAACAAAAGTACAGACGACGCAGTTGATTTGCTAGTATCCAATATTTACACTACCTTGCGTGGCTCGAGTTCCTGTGTTATTGTGTCAAAAACTATAACTTGCGGTGTACCCCATCGTGATGCTGCTTTATTTTGTATCAGTGACCCAATAACGTTCCCAATCTTGAGGGTAGTAACTTATGCTGATGGCGTCGTATTGATCAGCGAAGGAGACTCATGGGACTGGGTGAGGACGGCAGCAGCAATGGCTTTGGTTATTACAAAAAAACTGGTTAATAGCCAATGCTTTATCGTTAAATCATGATAAATTTCTTTTGCTATATTCAGTATATACGGCAATAAACAACCTACTTTTACTGAAATAAATATACATAACAAACTTTAGAACATGACGAATTGCAACTGTCATGATAAAATTAAAAAAAAAAACTAATAACTAATACATTTTCCGATTACGATCTAATATCAACAGAAACATTAAAAACTGTGGAAGTTAGAATCACCAGTTCGAAATATTTAGGTATAGTTTTTGATCAATATTATGAGAATTCGAAAAAATGTGTCCTACCCATGCAACCGACAGAAACTATGAACGGAAAATTAAATCGTTTTTCTTACAGTAATATTTCGAGTTTAATATTGACTAAAATAACTTTCGTGTGAACTATCCTTTGTAACTTCGATATGAGACAAAAAAAGTTGTGGTTATGGTTTCGATATACAGTACGTTCCATGAGTACTGTTTATTATCAAATGATTACTGATAGCAAAATTGTTAAAATATCACAGCACTTATGTGTAAGTGACAGTGTGGAAATTTTATAGTTATATATTATAGAAAATTTGTTTATCTTTCTGCTAATATCAAAAAATGTGTATTGTACTTGTGAATAAATATACTAAACACAGTAATTGTGACCTATGTTTCAATTAACAATAATATTTTGGAAGTTGAGGTTAACTAATAAAGATATTCAAACTATCTTCCCCCGGCAGCAACGCACTTTGCGAAGTTATTAAGGACGCACCCTTCATAAAGTTTAGGGATTAGTCCTTCTACAAACATCGATAATTTTCTGCTGTAAATCCTCCAGATTAGTTGGCTCAGTATTGTAAACTACTGATTTAAAATGACCCCAGAAGGAATCATCTAGAGGGTCAAATCAAGTGAATGTAGTGACCACCTAATTGGTTCAGTGGCTCTAGTTTTTATCTAATTAAGTTGTTATAACAAGTGCTGGTGCGCCATCTTGCTGTAAATACATTTGTTGCCGATTACGTAGGGGAACGTCACATAGAATATCACTAATAACATTTTCTAGTAAATTTAAATAACGTTGAAGCTATCGTTTCTGCCTTATATATTTTTATTCTCATGACAGCACTGTCCTGTAATGACAATTATGACGATTCACTATACCATTATTGTGGAATCGCGATTCACCTGACCATAACATTTTCGAGAGGAAATCATTATCGTTTATATGAACTATCACGTCGGCAATAAACAAAAAACGCCTCTCACATTCTGCAAGTAGTAATCCTTGGACAAGATGTATGTTAAAGGACCGTAAACAGTTTTGTTTTAAGATGCTGTGAACAAAACTCCATGAAATTTTTCTTACAGATTCATGTGGATTCACATTAACATATGCCAATACCTTCACTCGTTACATGATTTTATGACACGGTTTTTTATGCGATGGTAATCATGGCTTAATTTTTGTTCCAGCCTTTCGATTATTTTTCTCAAGTGTCTTCTTTCAGGATAAAGTTTACATGCTTCACGAAAGTGTTTTTATATTGCCCATACATCAGAAGTGTATCAACATACTCATAACTTGAATAGAGTTCAATCCTTTTAAATAAAATCTTATCGTACATTCAACGGTTACTAACAGATAGTTCGCTTTACATAAATGACAGTTGTGAATATGTTATAAAGCAAATGCTGTTACAAGGCAATCAGTGCATTATTGATTTAACAAGAAAACAATTAAAACGATTAATCGATAAGTACAGGGTCCGGCAGAATGACGTATCCATTTTCAAACTTAATTCATTTTATAATATAATGTATGTATAGTCTGTACCCTCATTTACCTTGCGGTGTAGAGGCTGGTATATAATGCGATATACATTCAAATCAAGTCGCCATGCTTTCGCGATAAATGGAAATTTAAGAAAGTTGTCAAAGTGTTTGCGAGAAATGTCAGTTTAGCTGTGAATATAGAGCATTGGTCAAATATTCAACTTTCTTTTGCGGTTGAAGCTTATTTTAAAAATAACAATTCTGTTGTAACCATCCAGCGTTTATTTCGTCATTACTTTCATTTAAATCCACAAGATGCAGTTCCTAGTCGAATAACAATTAAAAGTGAGTACACAAGTTTCGCACTACTGCCTCATGTGCCAAAGAAAAAGCAAAGGGAGCAAACTCGTTCTGTACGCATACTTGAAAACGCTGAAAGGGTAAGAGCAGCTTCAAGAGTGCCAGCAGCGAGAAGGAGGTCACTTGACTGATGTAATGTTTAAAAAATAAAATATCCGTGTTTCCTGAAGAACCTTTTGTTTGATTTTTGAATAAAAATTTAGCCGTTAACAAAAACAACTCAATTTAAAATGGATACTTCATTCTGCCGGACCTTGTATTAACAGCCTGTGCTATGTATATTTAACCCTACCATGTAAGAGACATTACGTTTAATAATTTATACTACTCATATTTATGTTGGCTGCCTTCAATTTTTAAATAGGAATTAATATATATTAGATTCACCTCAATTCAGACTTTCTTCCCACTGCGGTTTTGGGCCCTCATTTTTTTCCAAGGCTGATTTAAATAGTTATTCATAATTTGGAAGCGCTCAGCTAATTCATATTAATTCTGACTTACAGATTCCTTAACCTTTCACAGTGGGATTTCTACAAAATTGCCATGTGAAAACTGCCAGTGCCATAAAAATAGTGCAACCGTTGTTAGGAAAGCAAATACAGCAAATTTCAGTGAAGCAATTGGAAGGCGAATAGCAGAAAATTAGATCTCATATTGAAGTAAGTAGCGTTTCCGATATTTCCAGAGACGAATCTGGATGAATGAGCTCTCGATAAAGCGACTGAGGGTATCTTAGCGACGAAGTTTGCAAAGGGGCTAAGGGTATTAAAATCTCAATTACCTAGAAAAGTTGGGAGAGTTGTGACACTAATTTCAAAATGTATTTTCGTATTGTCATGACTTGTAGAGCCGTGTTTAAAATTAAATTTCCGTAACCTTCTGTGACTAAGATTGCCACATGTCTTCTATATTAGTTACTGGGCGTACATGTCTTGTATAAAATAATATCCCGAGGATAGTAGGTTTGTTGCCTTTTAAAGCATACCTTATGGATACAAGAAGGCAAATATACTGTAAGCATAATTTTATTTCATACATTATGGATTGCAAATTTCAAACCCGTAAAGTCTTACGTAAGGATTTAATACATTTCATAAATAAACCTTCTATTGGTAGACGCGATCTGTTAGTTTTCATTTAATAGCCTTTCCCAATTTTTTTTTAAAATGACAGACATCTAGTTGAACCCCCCCCCGGTAAAATCACCGTAAAGGTGGATAATACTATGATTAATGGATTTTTTTGTTTAATTTGATCGCCTGAACACATTATCCAAATATTGGGGTTTTGTCCCCAACCGCCCTGTAAAAATTTCCATCACTTTTCTGAAATGATAAAAAATAGGCAGGACAAAGAATCACCAAGGTTGTTAGTTTTGAACGAAAAGAATCCATGTTAACGTTTTAATACATCCGGAAAGAAGTAAAGTACATTACAGCAGAGCCTGTTCACTAAGACAAAGCTAATTTAAACTGGAAGCCGCCCTGAACTAAGTTCCCGTTTAATACTGCTAACCCTCCGCAATTCATCCTATCAGCTCGGCTGTCCACCTTAATATTGGGGATTTATTATCAAGATCTACTACTCTAAATTCGCCGACTTCTGTAGAAGTACGGCCACCTTGGTCTGGCTCTTTACCACGACCGGACGTTCGTGGGTAAGGATAAGGTAAATTTCTGTTGCTAGATCCTATTATGATGAAAATAAAGCCTGTCTTTCGTGTTATTTTCACATACCATACTTCGGATGAGAAGGTCAAATGTAAAAATTAATGTATTCACATTTTATCTTTGTCTCATATATATTGATAAGGTTTAGGCTCCTCTTTGTGTTGCCTATAAGTTTATGTTTATAATTTAATTTTAGTCAATTTAAATTGCCCTATTTATTTAATTTGGATATTCAAAATTATTTATGCTAGCTCCTGTAGATACTCGACTGAAAATGTAAGTGGATTCCTTTTATCTAGATTGCTTATTCTGAAATATGATGTTCCGATATTCATTATGACAATTTAAAACTTCTGTCAAATAGTACGTCAAACTATTTCTGAAAATTCAATTACAAATGCTTGATCGTTACATTTGTTATATGAGAATATCAAATAGTAAGTGCTTCCTTAATTAAAATTAATTCACTTTAGTCTTTATTTTATTTCACTTCTTATGTAATACCTGGATTCACCCACATTTCATCCAACTTAGCACTCTTATGCTGGAACCAATTCTGCAACCTGTCACTCCACAACTGCTCTGCTCGAAACCTCGGTGAAGGCCTAAACTGTCCACCAAACTGCCAAAAATGTACAGAATCCGGATCCGAATTAACCCAGGAACCTAGTTTGCTCCATGAATCTGCCTACACAGCTCCACCACAGCAAAAATCCAAACAGACCTCGTGACGTTACTTTAATAATAAATCCAATTCATTCATTTGAATTCCGTTACAGATTAGCACCAATTATCCAGACCAGAAAGCAGCCTCACAAATACGCTCACTATATCAACGACTTTCCTGTGATCTTCTTTTGTAAATTGTTACTTGTTATCCAATTCAATCAATGCCAAATGTCAAATGCAATCCCATAATAAATCCAATTTAGAAGCTCCCTCCTTTTATTTGCTTTTATAGATTATAAATGTTTTAGTTTAGTCTTCTCACCACATTTTTTATCTTCCTCCATATAGTCTGCATACCTTCCGTTCTATTAACACTTTATATTATAACCTTTTTTTAACACCACGCAAATTTTATCTTAAAGTTTTAACCCTTCCACATGCAAAAAATGTTTTTTAAACTTTTAAAAGGGTTTATTTATTAATTTCTTATTACAAAAATTGGTTACTACCTACTGCGTTCAATAGTCTGTTCCGAAAAAGTATTTGTCATCATTTTCCAATTTCATTTTAGATATTAAATTAAGTTAGAATTCTTCTGTTTCTCAATCAGTTTCATATTATTAAATCATAAATTCTATTTTCTTTATTAAAGCATCTTAATAATTTTAATATCCAATCTACATCTAAATTGGTCTTTATAGTTTTTTATTACTGTAATCTTTTGATATTATTAATCGGATTTGTTAGACTCTTGTACTAACATCATAACAACATTTATCAACAAAGAGATTGTATTCTTCATTTTCAGCTTATCCCTCACATAAACTAACTTTTACTTAGAATTTAAGTTTAATATACGCCATGCCATACAACACTGGTATTGTATGTCTCAAGATTTGACATATCCAGCTTGACCAATAAAGCACTTAACGATCGAATATCAAAGAACATTGTACTTATAAACCTATAAAAATAAAAAAACGTTGAATGCCACAAATATTATTTGTCTAAATAAAGTGTGCGGTTATTGTTTCTATAGTAACCAAATACAAAATAATTTTCTAACAGTGCTAAGGCAGCGTACATACATCAAACAAGTAGAGACGCTCATGCCAAATGTTGAAACCTGTCTAGAGTGCCTGGGACAGTAACTCGGGGGGTATTTCTAAGCTTGACTATCAGATGGCAGCACAAAGTTCTACCAATCAGAGCAATTACTGGCTCTGCTACCAATCATATGTGATCAAGTAGTGGCGCAATCTGTTGGTAATATCGGAAAGTACCCCCCAAGAGCAGTTCAAGGTCATCCAAATCGGTATTTTGACATCAAAGGAACCGACAGTGAGTGTCTCTTTTTGTTTGATTTATGTACGCTGGCTAAGGCCGTTACAGAACAGAATATGCATTTTATTAATATATAAACTACAATCACGCACTTCATTTAATCAAACAATATTATACAGCTTCAACAAAATTACATTTTTATAAATAAATTTTATCCGCAAACGTCATAAAAGTGACAACTTATGTGTCTTTGTTGACAAGGTAAATGTGTCACTTTATCTGATTAAGTAGATAAAATAGCAACTTTTGCGTACTTTATGTGCCTAATCACATAAAATCGTTGCTCTCTTTCTTTCTTTCTATGTTTGTTCGCTATCTCCTCGAAGATACTGGACCGATTAAATTGTATGATGGCTTCTAATTTTTAGACTTAGATCGTAGGCCGGTTTTTATTTTCAAAAAGAGTACGAAAAAGTTTTAATTTAATTAAATCCTTCAAGCAGCGGAGCGGAGCATCTGTCGCCGTGGGTTATGGTGTGACAGCTGCTGTGGCCGTGTGCTATTAGCTCGGGTGATTCAGTATGTTTATATATCATTATAGTAGTTGTTTAAACAACCGAGGTTGGCGCAGGGGTAGAGTGCTCACCTGTCACGCGGGTGGCCCGGGTTCGATTCCCGGTTGATGCATTTTTTTTTTAAATTTATATTAATGAAATTTAGCTGAATACGTTTGCGGATAAATAGTATATGTTATTCGGAGTAAAAGTGACTTTATGTGGCTTAGCTGAATTATTTGCCTCACTAACGTTCGGCTAAATAAACTTCAGCTTCGCCACATAAAGTATCACTTTTACTCCTAATAACGTAATCTACTATTATAGTGCTTTAATTTCCTTATTGGAACATGCCTATAGAAATAGAAAACGTGAAGCTTTGGGCCCTTGTATTTTTACATTTTTCTCTGGCTGTTCTAAGGCATTTGCCGATGTTGTATAGTACTATACTATTATCTGGCTCACCTTTATGTTTGTCAGTAGATCTGTTAAAATATGAATTACAAATGTCGAACATTATTTACAGAATTTTTGAATAATGATTTCGGACTCCAAGTTAAACTGCATCAATACAGGGTGTTTCGTAATAAACGTGCAATATTTCGGGATGTCATAGAAGATATCATTTTGCGTTCAATTTGGTAATGAACAGGTTGTTAAATGTAAAATTAGTAAATTGCTACGGGTTTTATAAAAGAGATCAGTTTGAGTCGAATTTATTAATAAACAGGTTCTACCGTATAAAATTAATAAAATGGATGTAACTACTCGTAAATACGTATTCTACTCTAAACTAACCCGTTGCTATTTAATAATTAATATACAGGATCCGGCAACGATGTGGGGGTGGAAGACATTTATAAAACTATGAGAGCTCCACGAATATTGTGTATATCAAAGTTGTAGATACGGAAGATGTGCACATTACTAAAATAGTTTTGATTATACAGGGTGGCTCAAAAGGTGTGGCGAATCAAACTTACCTGTAATGTAATGCCGTATATTTGGGTAGCTTAAAAGTTTCACATTGAGATTCTCGTAATTTTGATATCAAGTTGTATAGGTCTAACGTCAACTGTTTTGGAGATATTGACGATTTCATATAAAAAAATGCTGAACTTCAGGCGGCTGCTGTAATCAACAGAAAACTATTAAATGAAGGAAAACGTTATAAAAAATTATGATTTTCGTGAACTACCTTTCAGGTGTAAAATTGTGGATCTGGGTATTAATGGTGCTCACCATTTGCAAATTTAATGATTTCGATTTATTTAATTGAACGCCCTGTATATAATAATAATAATAATAATAATAATAATAATAATAATAATAATAATAATAATAATAATAATAGCAGTAGTAGTCTTTATTGCACATAATAAAATACATAGTACTACACACTCAAAAAAATTATAATGAAGTGCAAGGGCGAAGTTGAGATTGGCTCTTGCAAAGAACCATCTGTTCCTCCACTTACCTCAAAAAAAACATATGTTTGAAAAACCCTATTAATGCGCTTTCTTTCCATATGCTACTTCATGCCTCTGTTAAACTGTTTTCAGATATTCGTGTTTGAATATTAAAAACAACTTAAGCCCCATAAGTTGCTTTACTTCAAGGGATAACAAACAACGGCCGTTAAAATAATGATTATTGGGTTACTTCTTCCAAAACCTTCAGTGAGCTAGAGCTCCATCGAACTGAGCCCACATATCTCTCCTGACAAGTAGCGGTACTTCCTCCAATAATCCCGGTAAATCATTGTTCAAAAAATTGACAACATTTTCGGCATTTAATCGACGAGGCAAAATGTGTGGCCCTATTAGTCTATTTATGATAATTCCAGCCCATACATTGACGCTGAATCTAAACTGGTGATTTGTTTGATGGAAGACATGACGGTTTTCATCGGCCCAGTGGTGCATATTATGCACATTAAACATTTCGTTACGGGTAAATGTGGCTTCATCCGCCCATAAAATGTTTTCAATAAAAGCCGGGTTGACTGCGTGTTGCCGTAATAACCATCTGCAAAACACCATCCGTCGCGGATAATCTTCCGGAAGCAACCCATGGACTCGCTGGAAGTGGAACGGATGTAGGAGATTTTCTCTTAACACTCGATGTACAGCAGTATGGCTAATATTAAGTCTTCGAGCTACAGAACGGGTAATTTGTCGAGGTTCGTCTTCAAATACCTGTAAGATGTTTTCTTCTATTTCAGGTTGTAATACATGTCGTGGTCGCCCTCCACCAACTCCCTGCATATGTTCCATTCTCCCTGTTTCTCTTAAGCGGCGATCTAGTCTTTCAATAACATGAGCATTATGATGTCTCCTGTTTACATAACGTTCGGCATATACATTTTAAGCTCGGTGAAAATTACCGCCACATTCGCCTAATATCAAATACATATCTGCGTATTCAGGAAAACTGTATGCCATGTTTTTTCCCAAAACCAAAAACACAAAACTGAAGAATAAAACAAGGAACAAAGTAAGTTAGAACAATAATAACAGGGAATAACTAATAAATAATGAGTGAAGCAGGTTTTACGAAAAGAAAAGTGAATTTTACAAGTGTCAAAAATGACATTAAGACACATGAAATTTTTATTGTTACATTTTAAAAATAAACCCACCTTATAATGCATAGTTGCAACATCTAAAACTATAATACGCGAAGATTTTGCATTCTGAAATATTAAATTATACGTAAACTAATTACCAAAATGTTATAATTTATATTTGATTACTTATTTTAATTGTTGAATTATGTGTTTTTGATACTATTTAAATCTATTTCTCAACCATAGTCGAAAAAAAATTCAAAGTTTGAGCATTAATAACTCCCTAACCAAAGAGTTAACACTAAAATTGTATTCCAGTTGTTTGCTTGTTTTTCAACGTAGAATTGCGTGGTGTAATTATTAGCCGCATGTTTTAATACACCCTGTATAATGACAAAATAAAATTATCAGATTATGACAATCAAAATTTTAAGGAAGTGAATAAATTGAAATGTTTAGCAAACTGGTTGGCGACACGATGCCACGGAAGTAAGCAGTTTTAGTGGTTTATCTCGTACAGGTAGTTCTTCCAATTTTTCAAATTGTAATACATTGCACCTCCGTAACGGATAACAATCTGAGACTTGTACATATATCACCAAGATCTCAAAATGGCCTCATCTACAGCATCCCAAAACCGTGCATGCTAATTACCAAACATTCTGTATACATACACATATGTACAGTTGCGGCCAATAAAAGATGGAACAACTCTTATAACAGACTTTTGTCTAATTCTAGCTGCTTAAACTTATTAATATGTCATATTGCAGCATTGAATATTTGACATATGACAATTCCAAATTAGGAATAATACGACAAAGTAGTTATGCCGCATATAAATGCAGTGACGAAAGGTGGAATAATCGCGAAAATAGACCTAACAGTCCCATTTTTTTTTGCCGCAACTGTACATATAGCACTGCAGTGTACTAAAGGTTTTATTCTACTTTATACTAGAAATTAATTGACTTTTAAATATACATTTTTAGTTTACTTACTGAAGAATACATGTTGTATTCAAATATTTATGAAAATATTAAAAAAGAGGGAATAAAATAACAATTCGCTTTATTACGGTAGTTCTACATCAAAATTTTATTTTTAGAAGTTTCGCCGCAGGGAGGAATGTTATAATAAGCATCGATCCCTTGTCATTGAATGATAACCAAATTCCAAGTGAAAGCTCGAAAATGGATAAAAGAAATTAGGCCCCCATTTAATGCAATAAAATCACGTATTCTCGTGGGCTATTCAGGGTAAAAGCGCTTTAATATTTTGGGCAGCAACAGACAAGTACCAATATAAATGAATCCTTTTATTCAAGTGAGAGCTTTTTAAAATTTTTCACCTAATTACAAATATAAGCAACAGTAGTAAATACATGCCCAAATAAAAGTACTCAGTAATTAAAAAAATATATCTAGCTTTGCAAAGATGTAAACATACGTTTCCAACCAGCAAATTTTACAAATTTATAAAAATGTCGCGGCATACTAAGATTATTACATTTTTTGAATTTTATTTTGCTGAAACTAGTTTACTGATGGCCGTAGTAATTAATATTTCAGAGAGAAATATTACATACCTGTATATAATTCTAATGGATAAACTTAAATTAAACTGAAATATTTGTGTTTATGAGGATACACTGCATGTTCGAAATTAACGAGGATTACTTAAATTGAAGTCATCAACCAAAATCTGGCAAGAAAACATAATTCGGTACTTAGAAACATGACGATTGCACCATATACTTTGGCCTTAAAACACAAAGCATTTCTAAAGGGTCCAAATTAGCAATTTTTATTAGCCATTGCAGCACCTTACTGCAGCGGTCCACCATGTTGTCATAGTTCCGCACGTACACAGATATTACAGCTCTAAGTAAAAAAATGTACACTTATCCCTTGAATCTTCCTTTGAATGTGGATCTATACCCCAAAAATTAAAGAACAATGTTAGATTCTGCTTGATTTTATTCACATAGTCTGTTGTCAGTCTCGATACTGTCTGTTAGTATTTTACGAGGTAGGTACCATGAAAATAGAACTGACAACACTGCTAATGTGTTATAACTGATATCCAGCTCTACCACTGCTTCATTATTCCAAAACCAAATATCTGCAATGCATGGCATAAAATGCAATCATGACCTACCGAGGTAATATAATCGTCGGTATAACTTCCTTTTTATTCCTGAATTGAGTGGCATGGATGACCCCTTACATAAGTGGAAAACTACTACTTCGCGCTGTCTCCTTATATTAAGTAGATGGAGAACGTCTCAGAAATCTCAGAACACCAAAAAACTATTTGGCGCTCACTCGAGATTTGCGACATATAGGAAGCCAAATTTCATAAAATGGTCGAGGGATAAAATGTCATTAAGGACACTTAGATGACACATCAAAAACTATAACTAACCTAACCATCAATAACGACACACTGTGAAGTGCATAGCCATGCGAGAATTTTGAAATGTGTCAAGATCCTTTCGTTTTAAGGGATTTTTAATATAGCGTATTATATGAATCCCTTTAATAAATGCTTGTACCTCGTAGCAAGAACAAATTAAAAATATATTTGTCTTGACACTTTATTGATTAATATGCACGGGCCATACATCAATGGAAAGTTCTGGGAGAGTAAAAAATTTTAGCTGTGGATACCTTTTTTGTAACGTCAATGATTTCAGAGTTATGAGGGTTTGAAAAGTTTTAAATTCAAACTTTGGTTCTTCTCCTCATAGTCGGACGGTGGAGAATAGATCTAGTATCACGAAAGAGCGCGAAATCCATCGTCGTTATACCTACTAGATTAACATCTCATATAGTGCCTAACAGAAACCCTACAAACAGTAGCCGCATACAAGAAACGAAATGAATTTACTTCTGCAGTTGCTTTGGTGGTTCCGAGTACACTCTTTAAGTTAAGTCTATTTGATTTCGAAAACTTTCACGGCCATTGTCATTAAGTAACAAACGACTTGCGGGATTGGACCGTGTCATTATTGAGGTCAAATAACTCAACGTTTTGCCCACTTTCGTAAGGAGCTTCCTCAGGAGGAAAAGTAAAAGAGCACGATAACTCAACGTGTGACGGACCTCCCATATGCATTTCCATTGATGAACATTAAGGGTTGTTTCCTTGGTACATTTAAATATCTATAAACACCCTGATGGTGGTTTACGTACTACCAAATGTTATAGCAGAAGCTGCTCGTCACAAAAAATACTCTTCAAGCTGGAAACACAATAAAAGTAGTGCACCTATTCTAATCATCAAAGGTCAAAATTTCCATATTTTATTAGTCAAATCAGGTTTGTTATTATCTGCCAAGTGAAAGGATTTATACCCTGTTTACACCATTTGTGATTCTGTACAGGCTTTTTTACGATGTAGGGCACAATTGGTAACACAAAAATTACCAGTGTCACAGGAAAATTTAACAGTTCCTGATTCTTGATTCATCAAGTGAATTAAAGTGGTTAAAAATAACAGAACTGATCGCTCTAGTACAGCAAAATGTTACGAATGTGTTTCCTACAGTTGCAGTACTTTTTAAAAGTTACAAAATGTCAATATCATTTTGTCATTAGCAACCTTTTGTGACTAAATATTTGGTACACCATTTAAAATATTTACATTCAAGGCCTGCTTAGAATCACAAATGGAGTGAATGGGTTATACAACTGTCTAAGGATCTGTTCTCAAAATGTCAATAAAACAGTTCAAATATTTTAAGTGAAGATTGGTCTTTGTTGATGAGCTTATTTGAACTAGAAAATTGTCCCTTATTTCTAAATTTCCTTGAATCCACCTTACCGACAGTATTGATCATTAGGTTTTTAAAATGGAACCACCGGAGGAGTACTCATACCTAGTCAAAGACTTTGTGGTTCCCTCTGTGAATATTCGTCGAGAATTTCATTAGCAAAGGCCTCAATTCGTTTATCATTTATGTACATTTCCTTCTGTTTGTGCCCTAAGTTCTGATCCTGGTAAATTGGCTTGCAAACCAACGCCACCCTAATCACCTGCATGTTTATTCGTTAAGAGACTGTCTAGACTGTATGTCTGCTTTAAAAAAGATCTGTCATTTGTCAAAACCAACGCCTTCAACCATTACCATTTGAATGTATTAAACATTCCTTAAAACGCAACGCCAACTGCATCCATACTGACAAGTCCCTATAAGGCTGCTCCATTTGTTGGTTTTGCTATCGCAATTACAGATTCATCCACTATATTGCATTCTCTACTGGTAGTATAACACTAACCTTACTGTATATTATTTTTAATATTTTTCTGCTTAATTAAGGCTTGTTTGTATTTGGAAGCAATTTTTTACTTTTGTACACTTTTTTAAACAACTACACTAACACTGGAGAATTGCAACAGCTGTATAATAACAATTTCTATCGGATTTTAATTAATCCCTCTGTCAAAATTGCAATTTTTATTATTATTGTACTCCATTTCGTTTCTTTATGCTATCGATTATGATTATCTGATGGTTTAACTTAGTCTATTAATAAAAACTTATATTTAATGAAGCCTTCAAATAAATTTATCTCGCAAAATCTTTAATGTAATCCACACAAGCTTAGACCATTATAAAGGCAAAGCTAATGGCAACGATATTTTATGATGACAATGAAATTGGGCTCGTCTATTATTTGAGATGGGTGCACATGTGCACTGATGCAAAAAATATAAATATATATTCGATTAGAAATGATGATTAGTAATCCAGGAAGTACACATCCTTTTTAAATTGCCAGAAATAATATCTTCATTGTGTGGGAATTAGTAAATCAAATACAAATTATTACTATGTGAAGTATTTCTCGTGAAATCGAAGTCTCAAGTCTTTAATAACAAAAACAACATGAAAATATTACATTTCACTTTTTATTTTTAAACTTCAAGGCTTGACCTATATCTCGAATAATATTAGAATTTCAACTACATTATTTTCAACGCTATTAAAAGCACACGTTTTTCGTTTCACAGGGGCATTTAATTGCTGACATTTTTACACTCACCTGTTTTGTATCGCCCAAAAAGCAGTCGCCAGAGCGATTTCAGCTAGTTGCGTACTAATTGGCTGTCATTGACGAATTGTATCTCTCGTGACCAGTTACGTATGTGAAATAAGTAGTTGAAACGTTAGCCATTTTTATTGTGCGATTCTACGAAAGCAAAGTTGACAAGACATAAAATAATAATTTTCTGTGTCCAGAGAGTTATGTTTTGTGGCGGTCTCCTTTATGTTGGAAATTTTATTCAAATTTCCACAAACCAGATCAAAATGTTTACAGCATTCAGTAGGTTGAACAGTTATATTAATAATTGAAAGGTTTCGCAACAGAAAGAAATGTAAACGTCTGTCCGTTTATTTTATCGGAATGAGCTAGGTTTCTGTTACAGTTTTAGGTTACTGTAGTACAAGAATTCCATAAGCGAATTAAAATTATTAAAAGGGGTCAGTATTGTGCTAGAAATATTCTCGCAGCTTGTTAGCTGTAACAATCGTCAATATTTTCAAATATCGCAACGCATGCAGTTCTTTAAATGAAGTAATTACTAAATACCATGAGCGCCAACAAGTCTTTAAATTACAGAAATATTCAGGTAGGTGGAGTCCTTATAAACTCAAATAATCGCAGCAAGCAGTATAACACATTTAATTAGCAATAACGTCACGTAAAATATAGCCAGTACATAAAGTTTTACACGCAAACAAGTATTCGAGATGTCAGAACATTCATTAAACAAAGCTGCATAAAATATCCAGTCCAATAGTTCTTAACAGCGTTAACTGCGCGAAAGGCGCACTCCCAAATATAGCGATAACATACTAGTCATACTACACAAATCAATAACCAATCAAACGTTAAACAATTACAATGTGAAATTGCATACTAAGAACAGATTTAATTCTACATTAATACACCTAGAGCTTGTAGTACGAATATCATTAACTAACATAACCTGGTGAACCCTGAAGGGATTCCGTCAAGAACGTCGGCATAAATGATCAAAAGTCAAGTCAAAACGTACCAATCGAAAGGCATCACTGAATCTTTGAAAAAGCTACGGCAGTTCCTCGATACTTAGCTCAGAGGGGCAATGGTTAAATATCTGTACCAAATCTCAGACGAATGTAGCCTTCGGACAGTGACAACAAACTAAGCGGGTCGTCCGAGTGGGTCAAGGGTCGCTCAAAATCACCAGCAATGAACATACGCCCTCCAATCACTGGTCGCTTTACGCGAACTCCGGGCCCACACTTGCAAACTTAAAGCTTCCCAAACCAGGCAGAATCGGTGCCTTAGAGGTTCTAGGAAAGAGCTAGAAACGCAAGACTCAATTAGCTAAAATGCAATACATTATCAAAATCGAAAATGATGTAACCAAGCTCACCCCAAAATCAGGCTTTTCCGGGGAACGATCATTAAATGCACCATGCTAATTTAGTGCCACGTACGAAAAGGAAAACGGAACGATATTCAGGTCCCAACAAAACGATTCGTTATCGCAAAAGGCGAAGCAAAAGGTGCCTGCGCCATAAGATAAGCGATTGGAAAATAGGACAAAACAAAACGAACGGCTTCAAACACCTGATACGCTTGAAGACAATGCAGATTACCAACTATCAGCGCAATATGCGAGCGGCTGATTAGGCTACGTTCATAGGAAGACCACGTTAAAATACAGTAACGTTTATACGACCACAGATTATGCACAAAATAAATTGTAACGCTAATTAATGCTTTTCACACAACGCCCAACACCTCTAAACGAGTTGAAGGCCGGACACTGAGTAAGCTCCGGTCTCAAATGCAAGGGCAAAATGAGAAGGCGCACGCACCGCTTAAGATCGTTTCCTTTCTGGCTTATAGTGACCATGCGAAAGACGTTGCGCTAATAAAATCCTGACGAAGCGGATGCCTGTGCCCCTGCGAGAAGTTTTGGCCTGTCTGAATGACCAAATTCTGGGAATCCAATGAAACACATGCAATGCTTTGCATGCCATAACAAAGCTTGAATTTATAAAACCAGCGTACGGAGAATTGAATTTCAACGAATATAAATGAACTGCAAAGCGTTAATATTTAATTAAGTGGAAAGAAGGTTCGTACAGAGTAAAGTTTTGAGTCTTCACCAATACACTACGAATTTGGGCTTTACTTATGCGGAAAATACAGGAACGTACTAATTTTGAAGAATTGTCCTTACAGACTTGCTCCTACATTTCGGGTTATTGGCTATTTTCTCCCGTATGTTCGCTTTTAAGACTTAAGAAAAAGTCCAACGCTGTCAAATCTGGTGATCTTGGTGGATATGATATGGATTGTGTTCTGTGGCGCCATCCTATTGGTATCACACGTCCTCCACACCAAACTACTCTATTTGTAGTCGCAAAAAATTCCTCAACATCGATTTATATCATAGTAATAATTGCCTTTGTCGTCTTCAAAAAATAAGGCCCAAATAACTTACAGTCACTTTTGGCTGGTGTAGCGGTAACTTGTGAATAATTCTTGGGTTTTCACTGCCCCTCAAGTAATGGTTTTGTTTATGAACAGCTCCATTCAAGCAGAAATGGTCTTCGTCGTTCATTAAGACTTTTTTCGAAAAATATAAAATGTTATTTTCAGGGTTTCCACAATTTTCACACGTTCTAATAGTGTATTTAGTAGTTATATCCCTAGTTCATTATGTATATTCGAGTATTTCTCGAGAATGCGAAGCGTTCGTGAGAAATGCTTAAATTATACAGAATGCACACGGGGACTATTGCAAGACTACTCCTCGAAGGAATTTCATCCTTTTTATACCATATTATTCCTTTTTAAAGAGTTTCAGTTTTCTTTTTGAAATTTCTTGTATACCTACCTGGTTTGGTGTTCTTCCGGCAAATACTCGAATATGCACTAGTGCAAATACCCGGGTATTGCACTTGTGCAAAATATTCGCCGTATTCAACACTGATTGGTTCAAATTTTGAAAATTGATTGATGGATTGGTTTATATTATCTGAGGGGAATAGTCATGGAAAATTTCCCATATGTCTATGGAGGTAAAAAGGAATACCCCTTACGTTAGAACGATTTCTGAGACAATGTGAGATTGTGCCACTTTGAGCGTAATAAATTATCTTTGGTCAAAGTTATAACAACTAAAATTGTGAACAGTTAATTAAGTAGACTTATGAGATGTTATTTTTTAGTTATTATGAAATTATTATTGTAAATCATAAGTTGTACTTTGAGTTCTTTTGTATATTAGAATTTCTATTTATTTAAATATTATTATATTATTATTGTTCGATCTTAGGGATATCTGTAAATGTCATTCATACTGTAAAATGTTACAACATTTGACAAAATCGTTATGTCTGTTTGTCCTACAGTTGAATTGTGACCGATTGCGCTGATGTTTTGAACAGTTGTAGTTTTCCAGCCAGCAATCATATTCCTTAGGTTAGCTCTGGGTTTTGGAATATTTTTTTGTGGAGTGTGTCAAATGAGCCTGACAAACACCCCCTAAAACATATATTTCAGTTAAAACGTTGTACAAGATTACAAAAATAATGCTAATAGATGCAAGTGGCGGCGTAGAAGATGATTTTAATATTTATTTATGCCCATGATGTGCCTAAATGTTGTAAACAGTAATATTTAGATTATTGTCATCTGTCAAACTGAAGGAAGCCTGTAATTTCTACAGTTTCATTCAGAATGACTTAAAATGAATTCAATATGGGTTAAAAATACGATGCATGTTGCGATAGTGTTACTTAAATATTAAAATAGAAGCTAATAATTGGGTAATTCTACAGTTAAGGTATAAATGAAAGGAATTTGGACATGCGACGTGTTAAAACGATGCTTGCAACCGATCTAGTGATGGTAATTTCACGTCAATTAAGTCTGTTTAGTTAAGTTAGAAAATAATTTCTTGCTGTATAATTTAGAATCAATTTTAGTGGTAGGGTAATTTAGCAGCCAATCTGATTACTGTGATAACATTTGTTTCAAAACAAATTACAGTTACTATGTTAGCCTTCCCAGAGCCTAGCTCACCCTCTTTCCATATTTTGCCAATGTAAGTTAACGTGCTATTTTGCATTTAAAAAACAAATGATTAAGCTGTTTTTATAAAATGTTGGGTTAACAGCTAAAACGGGAAAATAATTAAATGGTTTTGACGCTTAACTCTATTTATTTTACTTAGGAGCTGTCAATCGAAAGCAGGAAGATTAAAGTTCAATAATTGCAGCAAGCTGCGGAAATCTATGAGGTGGCAATGCCTTTTTGTTATCAGCAAAAAGTAAGCAAATGTAATGGTAGCAACGAGACAACTTGTGTAGAGCTACGCTTATCCAAATCAGGTGTCCAACGAAAAAGATAAAATGGCTAATACACAGTTGGCGAGCGATGGTTGCGATTCTTAGCGGGCGAGCAAGAGGTTTTTAGTATGTCATGTCTGCAGCGACGATATTTAAGCAGTCATATTCAGGCGTGAGTAGTAAATAGTGGAAAAGTGTGTGTTAACGGGTGAACAAGCAAGGTCGGGTTCCATTTATGCTTTTAAAATTTACTTATGAGTTATTTTCTGTCAATTTTTGGTATGTATGTATGTATAATCGATAACCTCGTTTTACCTTGCGGTGTAGAGGCTGGTGCTTTATGCTTTTAAGTTAAATAACTAGCTGTGTATTTTAGTGAAACCACGATAAAGTTGGACACTTTCAAGCCCTGAGATAAATTTCAATTCAAATGAAAATATTTTGCAGTAGTGCACAAGTAACCTTGTGCTAATTGGTTTAGAGTGATAAACCTCATACTACTAAGTTAATTTTTTTAATTAATTTCATCGTAGTATATTATGCATATATTATGTAAACACACAGCAAAGGTAAAATATTAAAACGAAATGCTGCATGGGTAAAGTTTTGCTAAGTGTGGATTGCAACTGCACCTTCGTACCGGGACCTCTCGTAGGTCGTGCTCGTACAGTCGCGTAACACCCGCGTTTAGTGGCATTGCTGTGGTCTCTTCTTTATTTGTAGAATAATAATTGATAAATGAAATAATGGGATAATTATAGACGATAAATAGTCAGTACATTATATTTTCAACGTTCGATAAAATTTGAACACGAGTGGGTGTACAGTTGGGCCAGCAGTTTGCGCGCCAAACAATCCTTGTTATGCAAAGGTGGCTGATGCTCCGCGCTACGAAGAAACTGCGGTTCTTGAACTTTTGCGGGACTGTAGACCTGTAGTTGAATTTAAATTTTATTTTAGCGGGTGTTACTAAATTACGTTTGGCGGTTGCAATAGCTGCGTTGCTTGCTTGTGGATGTGTGCAAATATGGTCCGTGTTTATGATTAATTTAGAGTGTACAGAAGGTGTTAATTTTCAGTAAAATGGCTACTTATAATGTTTGCTTTAATACTCTACCGCCAGAACAAGGCTATGTAGTTTGTGGAGGCTGTAAAAATGAACTTCCTAATTTTTGCATCGGAATATTAAAATCAAATTATAGAAAGCTTAACAGCGATGCCTGCGAAAAGTAAAGGTATTGCCAGTGTACATAATCCTGGCAATTTTCGAAAATTACTGACCCCAGAATGCTGCATTTAATCACTACTACTGTTGAAGATGTAGTTAGCGAAGAAAATAAGGTGCTTTCTAATAAAAAATAATGCTTTTCAAAAGTTTCTTGATTATTATACGAACAAATTAACAAAAAATGTTGCAGGAGAGAAACAATAAAGTTGAAGAATGTTGAAATAGGGTCGATGTTTTCCGATTCCTTTTCACCATGTATCAGTTGTGTTTCAGTTCATCTCAGATGCTTTTCCCTCTTGTCAACACTTGTCAATATTGAAAAATGGGAATTGCATTTGACAAATACTGAAACACAATTGATACATGGTGAAAAGCAATCGAAAAACAATCGGAAATAATATGAAATTAAAAAATAGTTGATGGATGTCACAGGTTGAAGTTCAACGCTCAGCAACTCCAGGATCCTAGAACCATTGTCGTTAGTAGTTAGTCGAATTCATAAGGAGCAATTCTTCCAGTAAAAAAATCAAGTCTAATTTTTCTACAAGAGATTTGCATACTACTTGACATAGAAAATAATTTTTTGTGAATTTAAAAAATTAATAGTATAACATATCTGTGGATTCTGAATTGAGAAAATTATTATGGTAAAGGTGACTCCAGTCGTGTGTATGTAATTAATTCTATCTCTAACTTTAATATTGTGCATTAAGTAAAACAACAGTTATTTAAAGTTAATATAATTGTTGATCAAAACATTAAATGTAATTCTTTTAAAGTGAAATTGATTGCGATTAAAAATCAATGTAATATTAGATCCTGGTCCAAAATTCAGCATCGCCGGTGTATTGTGTTATCCGACGATGTTGAGGTGCCATGGCAGCTCTTGTATTCTTTTATTAGGATTTTGTTAAATATTTTTCACTTTCCTGTTTTGTAGGAAATCTTGAAAAGTAGGATAATAATTGAATTGAATAGACTAAAGCAACCTCTAAAATGTGTGTATTTACGTATTGCTTCGAGAACTAATAGGGGAGCCAATAATTTAGCATTAAAAATTTAACGAGAGTTCCTATATTCCGTAGTTAGCGTATATGGAATAACTACGTTCCTACACATAATTACGAGCATACGTACTGCTTTCCCAAAAATAATTCACATGCCATAACAGTTTGGATATCGGCAAGTCACCGGATACAACAATGTGTTTTCTACGAGTTTGCGAAAGATTACCATTTTCTGCGCTATGGCAGAGAATTACTCCTAATTTGAAAAAAAATAATTTGTTATAGCAACAAGTTAGTATTTTATTGTAAATCATAAAGTCTGTATATATTCTGTTGAAAAATTTAAAAACACGAACGTTTACTCTTTGATAATTACTATCACCAACGCTGTCTAGTAGATAATTTTCTAAAAATTTGTTAAAACGTTACTCTTTTTAACCCCCATGCATTATTTATTCTCTGGTCTACAATAAGAACAATAAGTAAATTGTTTGACTAAAGTAGAATCATGTCGACAATCACTTGAGGGAAACAAACACCCACTGATGTTTCTTCCCACTATAATATTGTGAGTTAATTGACATCAAATTTTACTCAACACATGTTTTTACGTTTTACTGCACTAGTTACACTATTCGAAAATGTATGTTGGATGCCGGCTTTTCAGTCTGCGAACACTCCTGCTATTGTCCAATAAGTTAACCGCTATGTTCGGCAAAATTCTAAGTAGGACTAAGGTACCTGGTACTCTGCATGCCTAGACCTTGTTCATGGGGTTGGCAAAAAAAGCCTATGAAGGCCTACTTGCTAGACTCGCTAGAGTCTCCCCAAAAATACTACACACTACACACACTAACCGCTATGTAGTTTGAATGAGATTCTAATATTTTTTGGTGTTGCTTCGAGTAAGCTTGTACTCTTCTTTGACTGTTAGTATATCTAGATCTTCATGTAGTATTGTGTTTGTGATATACCATGGCGATCCCGTTATTATCTTAGGAGCTGGGATTGTTACCTTTGTATAATTGCAATATTTGAGTGGCTGGCTGTGCCCCAGAACTATAACCCGTATATTCATTTGGGTTTCAAGATGGTTTTGTAGCTAAAAAGCCGATATTTGAAGCAAAAACCAAATCCCCACAGATGGACGTTAGTTTGTTATAGTAGAAAGCGACTCGTAACAATAATTGATCTGGCTAGCTTAACACGAAACAGGGCGGTTTGAGATACCTGAAATGCTCTTGTTTGTTACTTCAAAATAAGGGTAGGTCCACAATGCTAATTAAGTCACACGCCAGAAAATTATCTAATTAAACTCCCGGTCTTCAAGACTTACCTTTGTCTTCAGCTATTAATTTCGCTATATAAATACGTTCTGCATATCTGTCTTACAAAAAAATGGACAAAATATTTAAAACGCTATAATGAGCACACCAAGTTAGACGAAATTCTTGTTCAGTAACAAAGAGGTAAGCTTTTTCTATGTGACGCCATGAAATATAGGCTATGAAGTGGTTTAGTTGAAATTTATAAGCAACGGCAAATAAGGCGTCCAAATTCTCTGAATGCGCTACCAATACTTAAATACAGCAGTACACCATTTGAGACGGCAACAAGACGAACATGAACCGGAAACACCACAAAAAAACACTTCAAAAACTACAGTAAGTCAGCAGACACAAGCCAACCAAATGCTTTTTATATGGAAAATGCGGATTTTACTACGACTACGATATCTCAAAACTATGAAGGGAAAGCAGTGTCCAGCAGCGCTGTGTATATGGAATGGTCAAGATAGATGGAGAGGCATCGTCGCCAGGTCAGACAGAGAGAGAGAGAGAGGAGCCTAGCCGTCGGGAGGGCACCTGGAGCGCCGGCGGCATTGAAACGTAGGCAGCTGGGGGAACCTCGTAGTCGTGTTGTATTTGATCCGATATCAAATCGATCTTCGGGGCCGGCGGTAAAGACGATATGGTAGAAAAGGTCGGAAACCCAAAAGTGTATATGCATAGCACAACTGGTAAATCCAAATAAACCGATCGCCTTACGGTCGGTAATGTTATGCTTGCAAATACCACGCCCACCAAACCACATCAGTGAATGACGTGGAGAGAGAAAAATACAGCGGCCGAGTTCAGTGACAAATTTCAAAATTGCAGATGATCGATCCCTGCTCGTATGGAGTTTAGGAGAATTTCAATTGAAAGTATCAGCGTTCTAAGCAAGCTGGCGTCACATTCTCGCTGCCGCCTAAAGCTACAGTGGCGCCATAAGTTAAAATGGACCTAAGAAATTGTAATTTTAAGGTGAATAGTTTGTTAATTGTCAAGTTTGTCAGTCTGTGTACCTTATAAAAATTTATGTATGAAAATTAAAGTTCTGATTAAAGAACGATGAACAAATGTGTTGTCCATCTAGTTATTACACCATAAAGTGAGCAGTCTGTATTTAATAATATCAAAAAATAACTTTGATGAATTCTATTTTTAAAGTTGAAATAAAAACAACAAGAAACATGGGAACAGATGCCGGATATATTGTTATTGCGTATAGTGATTATACCATTCGTCTTAATCTTCGTCATTATTTTGATTGCTGTCGGAAATTCCTGATATCGTATGCCTCATCATCAAGATCGGAAAGATTTACAAGCACTTTTAGAGTATTATTATTATTATCTACTGGAGTTGCCCATAAAACATGTGAGCAATCGAAAATAAGATCAAGCTTGTCGTTGAAAATTTAAACACATGTTGATTATTAATTCACGCTGTTGATGTTCTAGAATGAAATGCACATACATAACCTAATCTATTGCATAACCGTCACCGTCTGCCATGTCAAAATTATATTTGAAAATTAACATACGTAAAAACCAACACTAACAACAATGTTACATCTGCTATATCAATCATTTCGATTATACAAACTTTTTGGTTCTTGATTAAACATGTGTAAAATTTGATCATTTAAACAACTCGAAACTTCTTCTATTATAATAAATGTCATATTTAAAATACAACGTAAGAAATAATAAAGCAGATGACAAAGCCAAGCTTGATTTCGTTTTCATTTGCTCACATGTTATTCTAGCCAATCGTTTTTTATTAATTCTTCGCAATGGGCAATAGTGTGTTGCTACATTTCAGGAGTGTAAATAGATAATGCCTTTACTAATGCATTTGTAACACGGTCTTTATCTTAATTGCAGATTACACTTGAAATTTAAAAAAATCAAATTTAACTCAAATACCGAAAATTTTAAATCAGTTTTTAATTAGTCTGCAACTTAAGCCATGCTAATTTTTTAATTTCTTCGTAACATCGTCCAATAAATGTTTCCATACCTGCCGTTAACAAATTTATAGTTTTTCTGAGCATATTTAGAAACAAATAATAAAAGTTGGCGTTTAAAACGTAAAACAATTTGAACGAACTTGAGTTTTATTTTGAATCAAATAAATGTCGTAATCAGAAATTTATCATAATTTGCAGTGTTACCAATGCAGCATTAAAAAATAACTGTCTAGGGGTTTTTTATTTTAGAACCTAACCCAACAGGTACAAATATTTGACTGCTGTCGAATAATTTTGTACAGGAAGATATTTTCATCACAATTATTCTTATAAGAAGGAGGATCGTTCTTCTTCTTCTAAGTGCATTCTTCTACCTAAGATTAGCGGCAGCTCTGGAGAGAGTCCCTATATTTTGTCCATACTGCAGTAGCTCCACTTTGAGCTAGCCCTTAATTAATTTCTTTTTCAAATAAATTATGTTAAATTTTACTTTTAACTAATTATTTCAATTGAGTACTCTTATCAGGGTGGTTCGCCAATCTAGTTATCTATTAGTTGAAGTTTAAATTCTATATAAATCCTTGGCTACTGAATGACATTAACTGTAAACTTGACTTCTACATTTAATCAAACCAGGTACTGAGAATTATCCTTTACATTGACATATCTATTAATGAATTCATCAAAGTAAGTATTGTATTATGTTTATTTTCACTGTTTCGATATACTGTTTCTTTTATTGTTTATTATTCAAAATGCTTTTATATGAATTATCAACACTTTAAAGTTCTCCGGCTTTCACTGAAAATATCCAAACACCAACAGCTCCCAACGTCCACAGCTCCCGATGTTCACAATCTGCAACGCCTACCGCTGATTCCTCCAATATTCACAACTATGATGGTCCGTCAACCTTCAAACCGCATCTAACCTGTCAATAACTCCTATTGTTTGTATAATCTAGTCCTGGTCCCTTTATCAATGTCACCGTCACTCCAATTGATTCCTGGTAAGTTTCAGTATTATAGATGATCCCAATCTAACCTTTATTCCTCAGATAGTACTCTGTATCCTGCAACACCCACATAACCATCCAAATCAAGCAGTTAATTCCGACAGCTTCCTTTTAAATGTTTGACCCGTCTTCCATGCAACCACCGTCACCAATGAATCCTAATTATATCTTGCATGTATCAATAAATCCAAATCCCTTCAAATAATGTAATCATCTATATTATTTATTTCCAATTCACTGTATTGCACAATATCTTCACCGATTGTATGGTTTTATTAATTCCAGGTTATATTTTCATATTTTCACCACGTAGATTTGTTAATAGTTCCTTTATTTTGTATTTTACCAAACAATTATACAAAATAAGGCATAATTTCAAACTTTTTATTCTCAAAATTAGTTATTTCAAAATTCGATATACATTTTCTATGAGTTTGTTTATTTAACTCACTAAACAAATTTTTATATCTCTCGTAGTTACAATTCTTCTTGCCTTCTTAAAAATATTAACGTCCTATTATTACATGCTACAATACTTTATTATTATTGCAAGCACATTTCTCAATTGTAACCTTGGCTTGAAACCGTATTAAAATTGAACTCAACCATAAAAATTGAATACTCAATTGCTATTTACTTATCAAATTACCTTACTCATTGTCTCAATTAATTTTCATTATTCATTTTGAAATTAACACCCAATCTTATCTAAACACCTCACATTTTGATTGTAATAATCTTCCAAATTTATCAATTTTATATTTTTATTTTGCAACTACCCTTAGTGTATCATAACAATATTATTCTCAGACTCTTAAGCCTCGAAGTTTTCCTTCTACCTGGACGTCTTTTTCCTTCGATTTTCTCTTGCATTACAACTTGAAGGATTCTATACTTTCCGTTTCTCATCACGTGGGCGAAGTATTCTAATTTTCAGAATTTAACCTTGCGTAAGGTCTTTGTTTGTTTACCAATTCTATCCAGTACTTCGGTGTTTCTTACTCTCTCGATCTAAGATATTTTAAGTTCCTTCTATATACCCTCATTTCAAAAGCCTCCAACTTGCTACTTCAATCCTTTTTAACGTTCATCCTTCCAGACCGTACAGAAGAACGGAGAACAACATAACATTTTGCCATTCGAACTCTTAGTTTAAGATTTATGTTGCGATTGCTGAGTACTAGCGTCAATTTGCAGAATACACTACGAATGATCTCTATCCTTACTTTGATCTCCTGGGTAATATTCCATTTGTCGTTTACCCAACAGCCGAGGTATTTATACTGATGCACTTGTTCGATAGTCTTAGTACCAAGTAGAATTTGTGGGTTGTTGTTTGGTGGTGTTTTAGAGATGATGTATCTGGTGTTGGAAATGTTCATGATAATAGTTTATCAGGTGGAGAATTTTTATGCCTATTACTACGTAAAAATGAATTTTGTTTAACATTATGCCTACTGTATCGACGGCCAGACTTGCATCATCTAAATAACATTTCTTTATTTAACAAACTTCGTCAAATTCTCCATGAACATAGAAACATAATTATCACAGAAGATTTCAATTTTCCTGATATTAATTGGCTTAATTTTTCATCCCACCCTGTGCCTGAAGACTCGTAGAAACTAATAGAACTACTGGATGACTCGTATTTGGAGCAAATAATCACTGAACCCACTCGTCTGAAAATGGGCCAACGACCATCCCTATTAGGTTTAATAATTACTTCTTTTCCGGATCTGGTTATCAATTTAAAATACCTACCACCGATAGAAAAATCAGACCATGCCACCATCTGCTTTAACATTCAAGCAACTTATAATCACAAAAAAAAATAACCGAGGATAGAGCATTTACTGATTTTGATAGACTAAAACACTCGTTAACTGACATCAACTGGAATAATCTACTAACACGACCTACAGTTGAAGAAAACTGGAAAATATTCTGTGACAAACTTCAATTTATCACATTCCAGAATTGCACTAGGCGTACTGAAACAGTTTTTTCTTTAAAATGTTGGATTTCAAGTTATATCCAAAAACTAATTGGCTGTAAAAAGGCCCTAAGGAAAAAATATAAAAGTTTGCGAAGGCAAGTGGACTACTCATCGCGCTTTCTCTAATCAAGTAATTCTGAAGATTAGTCGTGCAAGGAAGTCATACGAACAGAAAATAGCACAGCAGCAATCCAAAGAAATTCTATAAACACGTCAGAAACGGTATAAATAACAAAATATCTTTGACCGAGGGGTATTCCGCGGGGGAATTTTGGTGTACTAGCTCCAGGGATTAGTAGGGTATTAGGAGAATTAGAGGAATTAGTTGGGGAATTAGTATAATTAGTTGGAGAATAAGGGGATTGGTTGAAGAATCAGGGTAATTGCTTGAGGAATTAGGGGAGTTCTTTAAGGAATTAGGGGAATTGGTTAAGGAATTAGAGGAATTATTTTAGGAATTAGGGAGGAATATGAGAAAGTACAGCGCAGCGCAGGCAACTCTACACATAGCCCTGCATCTTTAGCAACGAATGTAAACGTCTCCCACACTTCAGTACTCCTCTACACGCTTTCCTTAGGGTAAGTAAGTGCATTGTTAAATTGGTTCAGTGATTCGCACGTGTACCTATTATTCTAATTAAATAGAATCTGTTCGTTATTACCATTTTCAAGGCTGTAGCTCTCTTAGAACGGATTTCGAACATATGTTTACTGCAACTTTTGTCTAATTTTGATGGGTATTATCACCCCTTGAAGTTTATTAACCTCTTTTCAAACATCCTGTATATAGATTTTTGAGGGCTATACGATTTCGCATAAAATACTTCCGGTGCCCCTGAAAATAATGCGTTACTTAATTTTTTAGTTGAGCGACCCTGATTTTTTTACAATACAATTCTACATTTAAAAAGGTATTTGAAACTTATTTTTAACCTTTTCAATCTATATTTTTGTTGTTATATTTTTAAATGTATACATTGAACTTAGTTCGTATGTATGGATGCATTATCAGTAACCTCTTTGTACTTACTGGTTTAAAGGCTGGTGCTTTGTACGCATGCGTCTGGCGGTGCAGTGCTCCACTTGGCCGAGTTATAAAGTTGGAGCTCTGTTTTTGTGCTTTCGTAGCAACCATTGATTGTGTCAGGTGTGTATCTTGGTGATGTGTCGACCTTGTTACTCTGTCTCTTAGGCCTGTGGTTCTAAGTAGAGCACAGTGAATTTGGTGACCAAATGTCAATGGTCTCAGCTACGGCGCCTTGATGTCAATTTGACGTATCTGTTAATTAACAGAGTGTGGACACAAATAGCTTCCTCCTTTCTTCAATCGCATAGTACATTAATGATTGTCACATTGGCATTACTTTTCAATTGATATATCTATAAACGTTTCCGAAAATACATATTAGAAAGTATTTTAGCGTATTGTATTTAAAAAAACTATTTGCTATGCACTACATTTCAGGATCTGCGTGATGGAAAAGTGATGGGCCTTAGCGTGTACAAATAAATTAGGCGGAATTGTTGTCATGTTCGTTTAACCAATAATGAATTTATTTTATACGCGAATCACGATGAAACATAACCTACAATTAAGTTATTTTTACTAAAACTGAACAAAAAGAAAAAGTATATATTCTATTATTCAAAAGTACTTTAGAGTGAGAGGGGACAATGATCTGTCCGTACCTTGGTAAGGAAAAATACATCAAATTGACGTCAAGTCGCTCTAGTCTCACCGCACTTGATATCAACCGCCAAGATGGAAAAATTACGCCCACCGTGGATTCGAATGGAGGACTTGCTTATGCCAGCCTAAAGCTCTACCAACTGCTCTATTCGGCTTATCATTTTATTTATTTACTGAAAATAAACTTTTACTAAACTATTTCTTACTTTTCTATTATTGCTATGAATAGGGATTTCCAATCAGAAGTATTTAATTTAAAACCTATATTTATTGAGAAATAGTGGTAGGTATACAAACAATGTGTAGTTTGAAAATAATTGAAGGCGTTTCCACAGAGTGAGGGCGCTGTGGCTTACTTTAACATGTGCACTATATTGAGTCGTCTTCTTTGGGTCCCAATACAAAATTGAGTACTAGATTATATCACATCTGGTATGTTGTATTTTTACTAGAATATGGAAAGCCAGTATTAGAGGTAGCGTAGACTACCAAACAAGATACAACTCTGGTCCAACAATTGCTACCTTTGTATTGAGCTGAACAGATACGCCTTGATTAAACTTATATTGAATGTCAAAGGCAGTAAACTAAAACCTAATATGTTTTGTCTTGTGACTTCATCAAACACGTCGATCTCTATTTAAGGCTGTCAGATCAATCACCTCCACTTATTCCACAGTAATAAATTTTAGTATAAAGAACATGCTGAATCACATTGAGAGATTAAAAACAATGAATGATACGAGTACCACCAACGATTTATGGAGACAAGGGAAGACAAAAGGTTTAAAAATAAAAGAAACAAAATATACTAACTGAAGAAAAAAATACTTACTTTGGATATAAAACCAGAAGTCAAAAAAACTCTTCAGAAGGCTTTAGCTTATAGAAAACAACTTGGTATCGATGCAAAAGACAATGATTGGAAATACATACATGTTCCTTATCTGCAATTTCATCAGAATTCTGAATTTACAAAGGACAACACGATAGGCAAGAGCAAGAACGACGCTGCGGGCGAGAACGAAGTCGAAAATGAAGAAAACGAAATTGACAGAGATCCAGTAAATACAAATCTAAATAATGGGGATGATATGGTTTTGGAATTAATTGTTGATGAAAGCAATTCAACTTAAACTTCTTTTGAAACAATTACTTTGAAAGACTTCTCCGAAAAAGTGGGTAGTCAACGTTTATTTGAAAAACCATCATATGTAAAAGTCATTGTTGATAATAAGTCGTCAATAATTACCAAATAATTTATGCTGTTGGCTTTGAATCGATCAAACGCAAGAGTTAGTGTCAATCGATTGAAGCGATTTATCGGCGCTTCTGAAACACCCCATAAGAAAGCGAAGAAAAGGCAGCTGACCTCAACGTCTAAAATCACCAACAAGAAGCAACAGAAAAGGAATAAAACAAATGACACTGACTCAGAAGAACATATATGGCACTCGACGATTCCGATTCGGTTGATAGTTTGGAAGAATTTTTTCAGTCCAGATCTAAAGACCTCTTAGGCAAAACAGGACTGGAAATTAAATTAGATAGAATAGAACTATTACGCAGTTTTCAACGACCAGCCATTTTTTATTGGTCAAATAATTTAAGATAGTGGAGACGAGCAATACAAAATAAAGTTTTGAAAAGCCCAGCTCATCTCTTTTATTTGGCATCGAAAGGAAGACGTTGATAATACACATAAAGGTTTAATCTTCTACGGTCCTCTCAATCTAATTGGAATCGGGCCATTCGAATTAAAAAAGTTGGACCTCCTCAATATTAACCGTAGATATACACTCTCACGCTGTATTTTATGTAAATAAAATGTTCATTTTTCATGGGGTATTATTGCAAACATTTCCATAATTTCTAATTACCTTCAAGATTTTGTTTTAACAATCATGTAGTTTAATGTAGAAGTAGTATTTTGAGAACTGGGTCGACGTTTTGACAATCTTATTTCTCCATCCGCAAGGTTAATTACATAAACAAACAAAACATTATTAATAAAAAATATGGAGTTATAACTACGCTCGCTGAGTGTACATTTAAGCGATTATATGACTGGTGTTTAGCGGTTTTGGGAATGACCCATACTTAGTCTGTATGTATAGACTTAACAATCTTGGTTTGCTTATCTTCGGAATCCTGAGAATGACGAAATAAAATTGTCGAAACTTCGACCACATAGAAAACATAGAAATCGGTTTACTTCTAAATCCTTTCCGCTATTTCCAACATACATCTTCTAGATCTAATTATCTTGCTTATAATTTTTTTTATTTAATTGAAGAGTAGATATTAATATTGTCACTTTGGCGTTATTATCCTAGAACTATATAGAATATTATCTTAGTATTATACTAAGGGTGTTACTAGTTATGGATGTGGAGATTTAGGGGAATTACTAATAAATTAGTAGAGAATTAGAAAATTATAAGGGAATTAGGGGAATTAGTAGGAAATTAGAGGAATTAGCAGAATTACTAGGGAATTAGCATGGAATTAGAGGAATTACTAACAATTTTGGGAATTAGTGTACATAATATTTTTTCGTGGAATACCCCTCGTGTTTGACACAACTTCGAGATGCCAACAATATAATTCAAAGTGATGCTGACGCTGTAGCTTCCATTTTTTCTGATACTTTTAGTGAAGCTTTTACGGTTAAAAGTGTAGCGCCGTCTCCTGAAGTTCGTTATCAGCCCCATGTTCATGATAAGATTACCGACGTGAATTTCACCGAAGAATCTATTCTCAATAAACTTGTTAAGCTCGACATTACTACATTACCAAAACTAGACGGTATATCTTCCAGCCTGCTCAAGACATGTGCCTCGGAACTAAGTTATCCTCTGAGCATACTTATGAATCAAACTTTTGCAACGGAAACCTTACCAAAAATTTGGAAAATTGCGTTCGTAAGACCTATATTCAAGAAAGGTGATAAGTTTGACGCCCGCAACTACATACGTCTATTTCCCATTATTGCAAAAATAATGGAATCCATTATTTAGATGATATTTGATGAAACTTCCATCATCTGCAAATCCCCATTCTTCTTTAGCAGAAAGATTCGCGAAGCCATTGAGATTTGCAAACACCCTAATAATCTCAATCGGGACAAAGGCTTTCCCCTTCCTTCTATGTGGAAAGTGCTAATTCCTAAGCCCCGCCCTCCGCCACTGAACCGCGACGGCATTTGCTGAATCGCGACGGCGCTTGCCTATAAATTCTCGCTTTTCTTCTTCCGATAGTCAGTCGAGTTTCGCCTCTGACGTGGTTCACACGTTGAGTTACCGTGCTCTTTTGCTTTTTTCCTCCTGATGAAGCCCCTTACGAAAGTGGGCGAAAAGTTGAGTTCTTCGATCTCAATCATGACACGGTCCAATCCCGGAAGTCGTTTGTTACTTAATGGAATCCATTATTGTTGAAAAGATGCAGGAGTTTCTCTTGCATAATAAGGTCATACCAACCAAATCAGTAGTAACAAATCTGTTGTATTGTGTTAGCGATTTGACTCTGAGCTTAAACAAAGGTGACTGCGTGAACATAATTTACTTGGACTTTAGTTGTGCTTTTGATAAAGTGCTAAAAAATCGATTGCTTACAAAATTAAATCATGTTGGCATACGTGAACAATTGCTAAACTGGATTAAATCCTTTCTGACTGGACGCCAATTTACTATTAAAGTCAGTACTTCAACTAGTGTCATGAAACCAGTAGAGACTGGCGTACCTCAGGGATCTGTCCGTAGACCGCTTCTTTTTATTATCTACACATCGAACATTTCTTATCACCACGTTCTTTCTAAGTTGACGATACTAAAATATACAACAACCCCGTAACAAGCTTCCACACTATCCAAAAAGACCTCAACCGCATTCTTAATTGGACGGAAGAATGGTTTCTCCCTCTTGACGTTTCTAAATGTGTAGTTATTCATTTAGGGAAACATAACGCTAGGCATACATATAAAATAAATAACAACGTGCTAAGCAGCAGAGACCGTTATTGTGATCTCAAACACTAAGTTATATCTAGTTTCCAAAGCATTTGAACATACTAATTGTACTTCATTTAAAAAACTTTGAAAGTTATACGTACGTTCGATCTTAGAATTTACTAACTCCGTGTGGTACCCTGTATTACTGCGCGACCGTGACCGAGTCGAAAATGTACAGCGACGTGCTTCAAGATTACCTTTTGCCCAAAAGAGACACTCGTACGAAGAAAGACTAGCTATCCTGCACTTACCAACGCTACTATCTCGTCAGCAGCGAAGCGGTCTAATAACTGTCTAGAAGGCGTTTCACAATGACGAATCTCCAATTCGTCATCTTTTCGAACTTGCAGCATCTACACACCTACGGGGTCACGAGTGGAAGCTAAGAAAGGAGCCCTGCATAACAACCTAGCGGCAATTCTTCCTTACAAATAGAGTGTAGTAGTTCCTGTCAGTGATGTCAACAAGTTCAAGTCGCTTATTGACGAATTATTAAGTACTTAATATCAATTTTGTTTTGTTTTATTTTATTTTTATTTTATTACTGTATAAATTTAGGTCATTCTGTATATGTTTTCAATCGCACACATTGTATTAATTTTTGAGCAATGATAGATTTACTCTCTGCTCTGTATCATGTCTAATAATAATAATAATAATAATGTTGAGACCCATGTATTTGCGTTATATACTTTGGACAGCAGAGCTTATAGGCTTTCATAGAGTCTGACAATAAAAGAATACGTCAAACGAGCAGCAACGAAATTCTTTGAAAACATTCAACTAAGTGTCGGTGCCAATCACTATCAACTCGGACGGCGAGCTTGACATACTCGGTAAAAAAAAAGACTTCCACAGGACCTCCTTCTTAGCTCACATGATCCAAATAGTGACAATTAGTGACAGTTTTAACATTGTTTACCCAGCGTAGGTGCACATAATTATGTAAATAATGTATATAACATAATCTATTCTGACAATATTTATGTAAGTACATATATATGTAGGTACCGGGAGACTGCTATTGACGTTCCCCCTAATGTTAAATAATTTTTAGAAGGACTATGTAGAACATGCTTTTATATGTTGGTCTAGTCAAATAAATCATTCGACACAAAAAAAAGTCGGTTAGTAAGGCAGTATCCGCATACCATGTTACATGTTGCATGGTTTCTGTACGCATAGGTATATACTCCATACGGCATTAAAAATAGACATTTCCTTTAAATACCATGATGTTGAATGTTCTTCAACATAGAATTAACAGTGTTTTATTGAACAACATACACCGCCGTCCTTTTGAAGTGGATCACTTAAAGAAACTGGTTTCGACGACTTTTTCATAACAAAATGTAGTTTCTGTTAGTGCTGGTAAGCGAGTTAACCATTATTTTAAAAGTTTCAAGTAACCGCATGCCCTTTTTAATTAAATATTACTTTTATATGTACGTGATAAGTTAACAATGCATATCTTGTAGTAAATATGCTTGAAGGTGCTAGTGTGTTTTGTATGTTGTCTGATAAACTGATCAGTTATTAATCATTGCTGCTTTGAAGAATGCCACTACGTTAATAAGCCTTTAGTACTAGTTTTGTTTTGCTGACCTATCGCGTACTTATTAAAAATGATATCACATAAAAATTACAAGTGACTACATATGTTATTTTTTTATTAAGTGCCCGAAATTAATGATTTGGAAGCTTGAGAATGTTACTTCTTTTGAGTCAAAAAAGTCATTCGAATGTAATATTGTTCCTACAGGAATGCTTCTCTTTAATGGCAATAATTTAGAAACCTTTTTTGCATTTATAATGCTCTAGCCCTGTTAGTGGACTCGATGTTTTCATGCTTTGGTATTTTTCGTAGAAGGTATACCTTGAGTTTTGTTTTAGATTCTTTTTATGCTGTACTGCACTGTCTTGTCAATTAATTAGGGATTTTGTTCCTGGGAATTAAAAGGGACCCTTCGCTTTGTATCCAGCGGCTGTGATTAATTCACTTTGTATTTTCAAACATCTGTAGGCCTACTTTCAGGCACAAAGGAGACTGTGCATCTGAAATGTGGTACTTTATAATAAATGCCGAATTTTTAAATTTCTGTTAGTTATTATTTCTGTAATCGCAATATTTGCATAGGCGCTTGAAACAACCAATACTATTATAGGGTCTCTCCTGTCGCGTATCAGGCGATTTCAAACGTACAATTTAGGCTCATTAAGGACTAAGATTAGCAGATCGTGTTTTTTATGTATTGTGATAGTTGTAGATCATGCCTGTCGATTTATTGTTAAAAAATTTATTACTAGATAGGAAGGTATTTTGGGTGGAAAAACTATCTAATTATCAAAAGTACAAGGGTGAAATAAATCAGAAAATAAAACAGAACAGCTATACAATAATAAAGTTCTAAAAATTTATTAAAATGGTTATCTTTGGTTTAAAATGAATCGTTATTGAAGTTAGTAATTTATAATTAAAAGGTAAATAATTAGAACAAGCTATAAGTTAGTCTGAAATAACATGAAAGTTATAAGCTGAATTAATATTGAAATAAGTTACTTGGAATTTGTCAGATTAGTTAAGAAAATATACTGTATGTAGTTAAAAGTAATCCAACCTGTTAGTTTTAAAACATTGTATTAAAATTGAGAATTGCTATAGTGAATTTTATTATTAAGCATAACTGTAACGTTTCGCCAGCGGGAACGCGTTTTTCTGAATTAAAATTAATTCGCGCGTTCTTTCCTACCGATTTCTACGTTTGAATTTTTAGAACGCCCGACCATCGATAAAAATACGTTATCGAAGAGGCGCGGTCCCCGCTTGCGCCGTTCTCCCACTCAGAATGTCCGAAGTGGTTGCTAGATGCACGAGGCACGAAGAGAGGACATAAAAACTGCTTCACGATCGTTCCACGAGAGATTCCCTCAGAGATTCTCTCCGGCATTCTCAGCATTCACTCCAGTATCCACCCAGTCCCAGATCATCCCCAATCCTGTCCGTCCCGTCCGATTTTAAAGAGAATTCTTCCCTCACACTTTGAAATCCTGCATCCTGAGTTTTCCTGTAGCTAAGTCGAACCGAAGACTCCAAACTAGTAGCCCTTGTTTCTAGCTAAAACCCGAACGATTCCTCGTCCTGAAAGCCAGTTCCTGGAGGCGACGACCTTTATCGAGGACTGCTTCGCTGGTTTGCCCTGTTAATATTATAACCTGAATTCAGCCTAAATTTTTAGCCCAAGCTCCATCAACAAATAGTTGTAACAATTTCCTGGAAGACATGTTAGAGGCGACGACTCGTTCACGAAGCCGTCTCGTAATAATTAAGCCAGCTAAATAGCGTAACTATATCGGACCTGGCCGTGTCAGATTACATATTATTGTGGCCCGGCACATCGCTAATCTTAGAGGCCGTTTAAAGTTGCTTTTAATATTTGTTGACTACAGAGATTTACTCACCGATCAACCAAGATCCTACAGCATCCCCGGAGGGCATGCGCTGTGCGGACGTCTTCCCGACGTCCGCTCTCGACTCGAAGCTGAGCCCTAGGTGGAATCCACCGTCGACTTCTCATTGTTTCACACCCCGCACAAATACAACACCAACTTCACAGGGGGCTTGCCGAATCTCCCGCACGACCCGGTGTTGTAAGTAAATAACCCTGACATAGCCGAATTAACCTATATTTGCAGTTACACGTGCCTTTGACATTGTGACCGAAATTCAAGTTTAACGGTTGGCATCCCCGGAACTAATTTCGACTCCCCGATTTCCTGATCAGTGGCGTCCCGTCGATCTACCAGGGCTCAAATTGTAGGGCCACAAACGCACGGATGTATAACGGGTTGCAGTGACGCTAGGTTTTCGCAACAGGACGTCTCGTATAATTACCAATTTTATTGTGAAATACATTTTATTTTGTTCTATTGGATAAAGCCTATGTTTGTAAGTAGATTTTGAACTATAATTAAACTGTCTAAAATTATCCTGGTGTTTTTTTGCTGGTCTCATAGTGTATATCTGTCTGAACCAAATTAACTCCGACTGAGAGAGCTACCCGATGGTGATTAATTAATGCAACGCCCTTATTCGCAGAAGGGCGGAATGTTACATAACAACTTACTTTTATTTCTAAAATGTGAATATAATTATTCTGTATCGATTTAAATTAACAAAGTAAACCCTTTATAACTAAAAGTTTATTATTGAATGGATATACAAGGGTGCAAAGGACAAAGTTAGTTTGAAATGAGTGGAATAATTGATAATTTAGAATGAGACATATTTTAACAAGAAGAAGGGGAGCAATTAGTTAATAAAGGAAGAACTACGAATATTGGAATTGGTGAGATGAGTCCGTTCTAACTGGAGTGACTGGAAGATCTGCGATATTCCTGTCAATACGCAGATATCTGTAACTAATTAGAATGGGTATGTTGGCATAAAGTTATTAATGAATTAATAATAACCTTGAACTGGGATTGCTGGTTCGAGTTCATACAGTCGCCGTTAAGGTGAGGACATCTGTGAATTGGATTTTTAATTGTGCTTGCTGTCACAAACTTATCATTCGGGTCGATGTTTGTGGAATGGAATTGAAGGATTGGATTCCATGCTGGTTGCTGTAAAAAGGACGACATCTTAGAATTGCAGTTGTATGCAATACAAAGGATTTACCGTCTAGGAGAGCTGGATGGCTGTTACACCGTGGACTCTAATTGATGTGGGGTTCCTGGTTGAAGATGCAAATACATGTGACAAATTAGGTTGGTTATATTTGTGCTGTTTTCTACAGGGGAATTGGATCCATTCAAGAAGGGGACGATAACTAGGTATATGTAATTAATAAGCATTGATTAATATTAACAGTAGAATAATGAGTTGCATACATAAATACTTAATCTTGTTGGAACTGATATGTATTGGTTAAATGTAAATTCAACTTAAGTGTCATATTAATAATTTGACAGCCACAGTTGAAAGATCTAAAATCTGAAACAACTTGTCAATAACCAAACATTTTGTACAATTATTTTGATAGATTTTTCTAACGCAAGTATCCACCTGAGATAAGATGTTTGTTATAACCTGAGCTAGTCGAAGAAATAAATGATTTGATTAAATAAATTGGAATTAGGGCATATATTTTATTTAAAGTATTTTTGGAGTGAATTGATAGGGTAGTTTAGCGGTCTAGTAACTATTATTATAGTATTGGCTTACAAAGTAGAGTCGGTACTACAACAGTACATTTGCTCGCTTAAATCATTAATTTGTTCATTTTCACTCATTTTCTTAACTGCTAATAATTTGTATTCACTTTGATTTCCTCCATCCTCCATCTAAAAAAATACTCTAAATAAATGTATTGGTGTGGAGAATACACCACTGATGGCTAGCTTAATAAATGCAAATGAGATTGAGTTATGGTATTAAAAATAATAATTATTATTGTTAGCTAAATACAAAAGCAGAGATAGAATCGATTAAATTAGCAGAAGTTGTGACTTACAATGACTCTTATTAACTTACGTATAATTATGTAGCACCCAAAGTTGGGAAAAGCCCTATGGCTATACTAGTGAGCGAAATATTTGATTTGCGGTGCTTTCCGAGCTGGAATTCTATTGTTTGCAAATCAATTTGAGTGCCTTCGTCCATAAAATTTTACATTTTAAGCAATCTGAGTATGGTAGGCTTGGTACACCGTAAGAAGTCTTAAGGTTCGTTGAGGATCAGAAAGACATTTCACACAAACTAACGTTAATGAACAAGTGAGATTATGCGCGACACAAAAATTTATGAAACACTGTGTGTGAAGTTAAAACAAACACAATACCATTTAATTAAGTTTACTGTAGTTCAAATACACCAATTGTTACAATAGAAATACCTGTCTATAGAGGGTCCGGCAACGATACGAGGGTGGAAGGTATTTCGAAAACTATGAGAGTTACATAAATATTGTGTATATAAAAGTTTCGCTGGTGCACATTACCAAAATAGTTTTGATTATACAGGGTGGCTCAAAAAAGTGTGGCGAGTAAAACCTGCTTTTTTAAAATGGAATGCCCTATATTTGGGTAACTAAAGAGTTTTACATTGAAATACTACTCATTTTGTAAAATTTTGGATGTCCGTATTAATGCTATACAGGGTGCTCAACATTTGTAAATTTAATAATTTCGATTTTGTTCAAATAGAACGCCCTGTATATTTTTGTATTTTTGAAAGGCCCCTTTAATGAACTTTCATTTGGTATTTTACTTCATAGTTGCAAATTCAACTATTTTTGAGATATGCATGTTTGAACATAAAAACATAAAAAAACAATTTAAGTTCATAAGATGCTCTATTTCAAGGGATAACAAACAAACGCCGTTAAAATAATGATTTAAACACTTGAGCTCTAAAAAAACACAAAATCAAGTTTAGAAAATATAAATCCAGTAATTGTTAATACGGGAGATAATAAACAGGAAGAAATGATAAATGCAGGAATAAACTAATTGCAAGGTCAAATAAAATCAGATTTAAAAAACAAAGGCCAATACACCAAAATTCTATACGTAATAACATTAAATGTGCGAATAGTTTTCATCCCCTGCTCTGAGTATTAAAGCTATACAGAGAACTCATAGTCTACAAATGTAATTATTTTGATTTGTTTAAATGAAACACCCTGTATATCTCTGTATTTTTGAAACGGACTTTTAATGAGCTTTTTTCTGACATTTCATTTCCTAGCCCTACATTCAATCGCTTTACAGATTACTTTTTTCCTGCTCTTTTTCGTTTTTCCGCATTCGTTATCTCTAGTTTTGAGTAATGGTTGGGTTATTGTTTTATAAACTTGGTTTTATCTTTTGCTTAGAAAGCTCAAGTGTTTAAACCATAATTTTAACGGCGGTTATTTGTTATGCTTTTAAATAAAGCTTCTTAAGGCCTTTAAATTACTTTATTTCATTGTGGAACCATAATGTTGTTTATTGGCCCTCGACAGAAGGCGTAAAATGGCTTTTATAGCCCTAGGGCCTATAAAGTTGCTAAGCACTATAACAAGCACCAACAATGTAGTATAGCAACACCAACAATCTGCATAGAAACCATAGCACACCAAAAATGCACAGCGCCAGCACAACGACGACTCAGTAGTCTGTAGCCAAAATACTGAATCCTGGAATTTTGTCCTTTTGAGGACTAAAATGAAATAAAACGTTGTATGTACGACGCGCCTAATCACGATTATAGCTGTCGGGAAATTTAAAGCTCTCCGCTTCGCGTCGAGCTTTAAACATTCCCTCGTGCTATAATCTATTGATTACGCCCTTAATACATAAATAACTATTCTATGTGCAAACACGAACATCTCAAAAACAGTTGGATTTGCAGGTATGAAGTAACACATCAAATGAGAGCTCATTAAAAGGGCTATTCATAAATAGCAAAATATACAGCGCGTTCTATTTGAAACAATCTAAATCATTAAATTTATATCGTTGCCGGACCCTGTATGCGAAACTTAATTTTATATATTTCCTATCTTAGAATTTTCATTATATTCATTCCCACACGACTGTTACAATTGCGATGGGCTTAAACTGCATACAATTGTAGCTGGTCGTCCAGCAAGGATCATTCTTATAGTAGATGTGAGTTTTTATGCTATTTTAGTTGGGTTGCATCCACTGATGTTGGCCGAACACCTGGAAATTACAATTTTATTAAAATTAAGTGTTAGACCGGGCAATACATGCAGTATTATGTAATCTTGAAAATGAGTCTTAACACTGCAAATTGCGAAAAATGAATGGGGAACCATGTCAAATAGATTTAGACTTATTCAATAAGTAATTTAGCTTAGATTTGTGTGTAATTAGAGTTATAAGCAGATAATAAAGTGGTTTTCACGTTGATAATGTTTGTTTAGTATTATAAAGGTAAACTTAAGAAATATCAGCAAAAATAAGGTTGGATATAGTTCAAATGAGATGTCAACTTAATGCTTAAAACGAACACATTTTGAATTTGTCCATAGATTTTAGTTATAAGATACGTTTTAAGAATTATATGAGAACTTAGGAATTTTTTACATTTTAATAATAGTAGAGGGGAAGAATTTAGAAGCTGGGGCCGATTCATTTAGCCAAATCTAATGTAGTAAATACAAAGTTTGTTGATATTGCTAGGCAACGGAATTTGTTTCTATTTAGTCTATAAGTACGTGTGCAATTAAATTTATATGGGGAAACAATAAAAGCGAAGATATGATTACTGCACGCATTTTTTCTTAAGTTAAATAATCACTAGCTATTATTATCACCAATTGAATACTTCCATTTGAAGAAATTACAATAAAAGCTTATTACTGTGAAAGTTATTCACTTGTGTTGTTACTGAGTGAGGTAACAGCCACCATAAATAAAAGCAGGTTTGAAGTGATTCATTCAGAGGAATTTGGGTTCTGTTCCGGCGACAACCTAAAAAATAAATAACCCTAAACTACGTCGAATAAGTAAAAAATAGTCCCGTGAGTCTTGTCATTTTCATGGAAGCAGAGCAAAACAGCTGAGGTGCAAGTTGGAGTTGCAAAAATGTAGAATTGTAGAACGATAGGGCGAGCAACAGGTGACAGGTAGCCATTTTGGAGTCTATTAAGCTAAAATTATCAGATTTTCTGACACATCAGTGCGGTTGCCATAAAGTTCGCACCAAGGTATTATAAAGTGGGTGAATTTTTGTAAAATAACATCTTAGAGTTCATGCCGTTCAATTAAATTTCAAATTAATTAGAAACGGGAGGAAGCCACGATTCAATTTTTATTGAAAAGCGCTGAAATCTTCTATTTATATTTGTTTGTGCAAGTATTTACTTGTTTAAACTTCAAAGTTCAATTTAAGGTGTCTCATGCGTAAAAATATGTGTTTCTCTAAGCCGTGTAACCGAGTGCTAAAAATAATACGTTACAAATAAAGTAAAACGCCATTTTACGTTATAATACCGGGTGGCCATAAATATCTGATATCACATTACCTTTGGAATCAACACCGCTTTATTAAAGTGATGAATCCAACTAAACTAAATGTCATTAATGTCATCACAATTAAAATTCCTATCTGTCAAAAATTATTACAGATTGCAATAAGTAATGGAGTTAGACCAGGAGATTTTTATAATCGAGTCGTAGGCTAAACTGCAGAATCAGGGGCACACTCCCCTCCTCTTATTGCATTTTATTACTTTACATAGGTACCAATACTTATCGTAATTGAAATATAATGCTAACCAACATTTATAAGTAGCTAATTCCATGGCTACCGGGATCTCAGATATTTATGGCCACCCGGTATATGGAAACTTTATATCATTGAAAAGTATTTTGGCTAACAAACTATTACAGCACATTTTAAAACCTTTTGTCTTCGAAGCAACTGCTTGATAATCAAATATAATTCTATACCCGTTAACAAACTTGTAAAAAGCAGAGACCTGGAGATAGTAGGAATCTAAGGATCATTAACATCATAATCTAATTTTAATTACTTTTGTAATCGTTATCTAATTTACGGAAAATCAATTGTAGCATGTGGTGCAGGACACTACTAGCAAGTTTTTGTGAAATTATAAATCTTTAATACATACATATTGGGTAAAATAAACCTGGGTGGGACTTTAAACTACGTAATTGTTTCCTCGTAAACTAAAAGGTATACATCGAAATATCCAATGTCGAATTTTAAAGAATTTATACCGGGTGGTTGGTCGTACCTCTGATCATAGCAATTTACATGGCTTATCACGGTTATGCATATTCCTGCTCACCATTTTTATGGAAAAAAATGGTAGTGGTACTAAATTAAAGAGAATAATTTTCCGTGTCGTTTAGTATTAAAAATGTATTAGGTAATGCTAATTGTGCATAAAAATATTAATTTTAAAATTTAGATATTCGCAAATATGGGCGGCCGCACTTCCCAAATATGAGTGGCCGCTTGTAAAAAACAAAAGCTATCTGTTGACAACTCAGATAATTGTGTCGCTTAAAATGGATAATTTACTCTAACGAGGAAAGGTGTTCATTATTTATGAAAACTTAGCATTCTTAACAGAAACATTTTCAATTACGTTAGAGGTTGATTGTGCACTATCTACCGGTACGGCTGCTGACTTCACTACTATGTTGTTTTTTAAAGCCAATTCGGCAATTTACTTCCCTCGAATTAGCATTTTAATAAACTATTTATAAGCTTTTTAAGTAACAGCACTTTTAACCGACTTTTGACATTTAGAAGTAACCATAACCTCAAAAATTTCCACAAAAATAAAGTGCGTTGGTACTATTCTGCAAAATTATTGGAATGAAACTCAAGAGCAATTTGCAGAAGCGTACTAGGTAATTTAGTACCTTTCTGCAAAATAGTTGAACACTATTAGCAAAACGTCACTTGGTCCCCAAAGCTACCATCAGGTTTAGAGTATACATAGTTACTGCCACTATTATTGCTACAGTTCTATTTGCTGTACTAGGACTCGAAGGTTCCTATAAATATACCTAGAAAATCACCTGGATCGAATGTGTACCGGTATTTCATGTACCGGTACTTTTGTATACGATACTGCCTCGAACCGATACTTTTAAATCGATACGATACGATACCATTGTACCGGTACTTTTTGGTGTATCGAACATTCCTAGCCTACATTAGTCCATCTTCATTAACGCCAACTATTTGCCATCTACCAAGGAAAACCATTTTTATAGATCATTTGTAACAGAAAATTTCAAGTGGGACCAGCATTTGGGAACCTCGGGACACATGAAAATGAAAAATTGCTCTCAAAATCCAGTTCAGCAACTTCTTGGCGATGCGGCACGTTATAATTCTGCACAAGATGCATTTTCAAGACAGTTGTGCAATCTTTATCTGGGTTGTAACATTCCGCTACATAAATTGGATAAACTGATATTTCAACAATTTTTGAAGTTATACTGTAAAGCTGGAGATTTGGCAAATGAGCCTAGTTCTTCTATTTAAAAAAAATATGTGGTTTTGAATTATCAAACTGTACGAGACATAATTAGAAAACAGATTGTGAATGGGCCTATATAGATTTCAGTAGATGAAACAATCGATTCGAAAGGGCGCTCTATTGCCAATTTAATAGTGGGGCTACTAAAAGATGATCAAGATAATCCAGGGGGTGCATTTCTAGTTAGCGTAAAGAAGTTACAAAGAGCCAACAATGTAACAATAACCAGATTTATTAATGAGTCAGTAGTTAGTTTGCTTTTACCGGAGCTAGTACCAACCAATAAAATATTATTAATGGTTACCGATGCGGCCCGTATATAATTAAATCTGGAAATAAGTTGAAAATATTTAAGATCAACGGAAAATGTCTAAATAATGTCAAGTATGCAGATGATATGTTGGTGGCTAAGGACGAGGACCAGTTACAAACGATAATCCAACAACGAAATGAACAATCCAAACAAGTGGGATTGCAGATGAACGTTTCAAAAACGAAAGTAATGACAAATACAGAAGAACATCTAAATATAACCATAGATAACCAGACATTAGAACAAGTAAACGAATACATATATTTAGGCCTACGTAATACGTATAAATTGAATAAAGAAAACCAGGAAGCAGAAATCACAAGGGGGCGAAAATTAGGATGGGCCGCGTTCGGTTAACTAAGCCACATATTAAAAAACATAAAAATCCCGCAACACCTTAGAACACCTATGGAGCCCAGACATGGACGCTGACCAAGCGTAATATGGAAAGATTAGCGGTGACACAAAGGGCAATGGAAAGACAAATACTGAACATAACCTTAAATGATAGAAAACGAAACAGCTGAATAACAGAAAGAACGAACGTTAAAGGCATAAGAAAACAAGTGGCACAATTAAAATGGCAGTTTGCCGGCCACAACGCAAGATATAGTGATGAAAGATGGAACTCGCAAATAACAAATTGGCGCCCCTGGCGCTGGAGAAGAGAGAGCGAGGATGACCCCAGATGAGATGGGAGGACGACGTGAAAAAACACGCGGGCTGGATGTGGAAAAGAAGAGCCCAAGATAGAAGACAATGGAAGGAAATTGGGGAAACCTACATCCAGAAATGGATCGAATAAAGGTCGATGATGAGTCTTTTTGAATCTATTTCAAGGCACCCCCACAGCAATGATTAAACCGACCTAAGTACGTGGTTGCAATGTTATTTACTACTCAGCATGAAAACCTTACGGATAGCTATTGAAAATTATAATGTAAACAACATATTTAAAAACATTCCATATATGAACTGCAAACTGGAATATTTTCAACTGCATACATAATAAAGAGCTCAACTTTCTACCTTTCTGCATTTGTAGCTTGTATAACTGTATGGCACTAAGAGTGGCAAATTGTATTTGTAACGTATAGTAGTCACCATTCAGAATTTTCATTTAAAATCAGATTGTGGCTACACGTCAATGCAGTAATTTAGATAAATCTGTATGACAAGTTGCAGTAGTATTGACGTGGATATGAGAACTTTTCTGTTAAATATAACTCGGATCCCGTTGGAGTTTTTCCTTGGAATACCTGTAACGCGTTTAGTGTAACTGCCAATATGTTTCCGTTCAAAGAGTGATTTAGGTAGGATTTTAAAACCGCAGTGGGAAGTGCTTCAGTGGAAAACCCAAGACAGGTTCACTGGAGGATTCTGTTTCTCTGTTTTAGTGGTTACCCAGTTCCTATGTAATAAATCAACCCCTACAATTTTATTTACAAAGTATCCCTGCTTATTTAATTCAACATGAAAGATAAATTGAGCCCTTCGACTATTCAGGATAAAGGTAAATGAAGTGTGGTATCCTTAATTATTTAATGTGGATTGAAGGAAAATGTAATTACTTGCATGGGGAATGTTTGCTCTACATTTAAATATACAGTAGACTGGAAGCATGTATATTTTATCGACTGGTATAAATATGTTGCCTAGTTCAAAAACACTTGGAATACATTTTATCCTGATTTTACTTGCATATTCTTTATTAAAATGGTGTAAATTAGAACCACATAATTTATCTATGCTCTAGCGGAAACGCTATGACGTTGCCTAAAAGCAGAATGTAAACAATACAATCAACTGGCTTTTTTACATCTAAAAGTAATCGTCTGATATGTGTTAAATAAATCTGTCACACAGTTTTGTATGGTTTTGTATATAAAAAGTTCAACTGGCTATTTGATTGAACTAAATCGAAAATACTTAATTATTTGGAAAAAAAAATGTCAAATGTCACCGTATTATGAAATATTGTACTCTCCGAACATTATCGGAACGACGCAAAATACAGGCTGGAGGGTGGACTTAATAACTTTACGGCCCTTACTACTTAAGACTGCAACCCAATGTACACATGTCATGGCAACACAGATAGGTACTCAGTATTTATCTAAAGGACGTATTGATCACAAATTACTAATGATTTGTGCTATTGCTGGGCCATTATGACATTAAAGCAATTGACAGTTAAGTCCAACAGCTGAAGATTTACATGGCAGGGCCGTGTTTAACAACATCGCACCATCGCACTTGTGAATCGGGGAAATATCTCATTCTTACTATGAAAGTCAGGGTTCTCCAATGCACCCATGGCATTAGACGAGGTTCTTACATAGCTCAGTAGTATGACTTAAATCGTAAAATTTAAGTGAAGTTAAGAAACAGAAAATACCGACATGATTTTAGTATATGATGAATTCCGTAGAAATGGAAATGCAGCTTAATTTTTGGCATAGTGCACCATGTGAAAACTTGTGCTTGAACTCTTAATATCTGTTTCTCAGTTAATTGTTTTATTGCGAATATAATGTCGATGCAGGAGCGTTCTGGAATCAAACCGTGCTGTTCTTCGTTTTACTGGTGTTGGATTGTATTTTATATTAGATGGTATCCATTATTTTTTCCTAAAAGTGAGCCCTATATACAGACTTGTATTATGTCTCTTCTTTTTTTATAAAAATATGCTACGTAGCCCATTATCCAGTACTTTGGGGTCTTTATTTATTCCATGCATGGATTTGTCAGTTGCATGAGGCGGTTTGTTAATCCAGGCCCACCACATTTTATTAACTCTTTTGGAACTTTTCCTGGGTCGGTAGTTCACCTGTTTTTCTTTGATTTATTCTCCTTGGTTTACACTCCAGATATAACAGCGTCATCACTTTCACCTCTGTAACAGATAATATCTTCCTCTATTTTAGTTTCTGTGAAAATATTCTAATGTTTAACCCATCCTTTCATGGTAATTCTGTTATACTATATACTATTAGTCTGTATTGACCTCTGTAGATTGTGATCTTCAAATTAGGCTAATGAGTTCATTACATTTTCTCTGCCAATGTAAGTTTTTTTTTTATTTGCATGTTTAGTAGTCATCGTACTTCTTTATCCTTATATATAAATGCGTGTTGCGCCTGAGTGCTTGGAAAATTAGGTTCAAATCCCTCCCACTGCGATATTTTCTTGTTTGAGAATTAGTGGAAGTCGCATTACTAAGCGCTTTCTTTTACTGGTTTGGTATAATTAGAAACATTAAGTTTTATATATATAAAGGATTTTTACAGTTGTCACTGTCTTCCTTCTCTCAACCTTCCTCTCCAATCTTCTCGGTTGTTCCATTCACCTTCTTGAAGCCCTCGGTTCTCCATGGCTTCATCTACTTCGTTGCGCCATGATCTCCGTGGCCTTCCTTGTTTCCGTCTTCCCATACGACACCATTCTGTCATCTTTATTATCCATCTGTGCTCTTCCGCCCTTCTAACGTGTCCGTACCACAACAATCGCTTTTCTTCTATGTATGTGTTGGCGTCTTTTTCCCTTCCCATGTTTCTCCGTATCTCTTCATTCGACACTCTATCCAGTCTGGTTAGCCTGCAGCATCTCCTCCAAAACTCCATTTCCGTTGCTACTATCTTTCCTTTGTTTTTCTTGTTGGTAACCCATACTTCTGCCCCGTAGGTCATTATACTCTGTACCATTGTATTGTAAATTCGGATATTGGTGTTCTTGGTTATATCTCTATTCCATAAGATCGAGTTAAGTTGTCTTATGCAACTTCTAGTTAGCGCCAGTCTGTTTTTAATTTCGTCCTCTGTCGTTGCCTCTTTTTTCACTGTAAACCCCATGTACTTAAATTTACCTGTTCCTTTAATTTCTAAGTTTTCTTCTATTTCTAAATCTTTAATATTTTCTTCTACTGTCGCTAGATATTCTGTTTCTCCAAAGTTAATTTCTAATCCGACCTTAGTATATTCTTCTTTAAGCTTTCGTACCATGTAACTCAGATCCTCCTCATCATATCTTGTGCTATCACAACTTGGTCATCTGCGAAGCTTAATGTATAAATATGGTAATCTCTGACGGGTACTCCCATCCCTTCGCATTTTCTTTTCCAGTTGCATAGCGCTTGTTCTATAAATATTTTAAATAATGTGGGTGACGTTCATAAATTTCCTTCCGATTTTTACCGCTGTACTGTTGTTTTTATACATGTTTTTTACTGCTTTGATTAGATTTTGGGGTATTCCGATCTTCGACATGGATTTCCAGAGTTCTTTTCGTGGTACCGTATCATATGCTTTTTTTAGATCGATGAATGCCATGTGTATTGGTCTGTTTTTTGCTTTCTTATTTTCTAATAATTGCTGCATTGTGTAAATATTGTCAATGGTTGATCTTCCTGCTGTAAACCCTGCCTGTTCCTCGCTAACTTGTATTTGGTTTTCTATCTTATTCCGTATTACTTTTCCATATATTCTTCCCATCGTTGCTATCACACTTATACCTCTATAGTTTTCGCATTTTTTACGGTCTCTTTTCTTATAAATTGATGTTATATATGACTGCTCTCATCCATGGGTATTTGTTGTCCATTAATAACTTCTTGAAACATTCTCTGCATGAGTCGAAATAATTTGTTTGTACCATATTTTATTAGCTCCGGTACGATTCCGCCTGGTCCTGCAGCTTTACCATTTTTTATTTTTCTGATTGCTTTTTTAATGTCTTCCATTGACACGTCAATCAGGGCTTCTTCTACTTCTCCCACTTCTGGAGTATCGTCCTTTCCCTCTTCTTCCGTTTTTTTCCGTCAATAATTCCTTATAGTAATTTTGCCATTCTTTCTCTCTAATGTATGTTATGTGGGCTTCTTCTCTTCTGTTTGATTTCAGTGCTTTTATTGTTCTCCACGACTCGGAGCTTCTTGTTCCTCCTATATACTGTTCTATATTTTTACATGCTCCATTCCACTGTTCATTTTTTCCTGTTACTATTAGTCTTTTAACTTTTCTATTTTTTTCTCTATAGTTTTGTAGGTCTGCCTCTGATTTTGTACTCAACCATTTTCCGTACAATTTTTTCTTTTCATTCATCGTTTCTTGATTCAGTTTCCGTTCATATTTCTGTTCGTATGTTCCCTCTGCCCTTTCGAAACCAAACTCTATTAATTTCATATCTAGTCTATTTTGGTATAGTTCTTTAATGGTTTCGTCCTTTAGGAAATCTAATTTATATTCTATTACTTTTTCTACTTCAATATCTGTTTCTATCTCCTTATCCTTTTCCTTCCTACCTTTCTTTCCATACCATGGCAGTTCCATCGTTGCTATTAATAGTTTGTGGTCCGTACCACATTCCGCGCCTCTTTTATGTTAATGGTGGACTTTTTCTTTATAATTATGTAGTCGATAATTGATTTTAATCTCCGTGTCTCTTTGGTCCAGGCATACTTATGTATGTCTTTGTGTCGGTAAAACCCATTGGTGATTCTGAGTCCATACCATTCGCATAGTTCTGTTTTCTCTCCCCATTGTCATTCAATGTGTCTTCTCTGTATTATCCTACGGTGTCGTCATTCTCTCTTTTCCCCGTTCTTCCATTTAGGTCTCCTGCTACTATAATTTCTTGTGATTGTTTAATTTTTTCTATTTCTTTCTTCAGAATTGTTGTGTAATCATCTTTAATTGCTATGTGATTGTCTTCTGTAGGCCCATATGTTCCCAGAATCACCATTGACCTACCGTATATTCTAATTTCCATCTTTATTAATCTTTCATTTATTGGCTCCCAGTTCTCTATTGCCTTTCTAAATTTCCTCTTTATTAAGATTCCTACCCCTGCCTTAGCCCTCTGCTCGTTATTTACTCCTCTGCAACAGTGTATGATTCCATCGATGTTCTCTATCCCATTTCCCTTTTTCTTTGTTTCACTGATAACTAGAATGTCGAGATTCGTCTTTTTAAACTCTTGTATTACTTCGATATCTTTGCTTCTCCATCCCTGAATATTCCAAATCCCTATGGTAATTTTTCTCCTTCCTTTCTTCTTTCGTCGTTCATCTTTGTGGCTGAGATTTTCAACTGTTAGGTTCTGAGATCTCGTAGCAGAGTTGCCCCCCCCCTCCCCCCCCGTATCCATTGGGGCTCCCTCTTTGTGAGGTGTGGATTACCACCCGGGGAATTTTCCGTTGGTTTTTCATTTCATTTCTCTTAGCCTTCTTTTTTCCGTGTGTTAGGTTGCTTATGCCTAACGCCACAACCCCCTCCTGGAGGACGTAAGATTCAGCCGCCCACTATGGGTCCGACGCTGTTCGGAGCCGCCCATTCTGAGTCAGACGCTGCTGCCAGTTTTGGTCCGCCCCGGGTTTTTTATTTCCCCGGTACCCACCATATCTGGTGAGCATTCCCCTCTCCGCCACCCGGGGAGGCGCCCGATGGGGGACTGGCAACCCCACACAAGTTATTTGAAGCTATTTTGAATATTTTTAACCGTTAATCAATTTGGCAACCGTAGTTTTCCTTGCGGTGCTTTCTGTATTAACGACGTTAAAAGCATTTTCTTCTGTGGGTAACTTTTTTATTTATAATTCAATTTTAAAAATGAGAAAATTATTTTAATTACAAGAAGACCACATATGTGCCGAGCTCAAAAACTAGTGATTACTATAATTGTGTGCTGTTTTACTCATTAGTAATTTGTTGCGCAGTTCTTTTTTTTTCTCGTAAAAGGTTGTTCAGACTCTCAGTCTACCATATTTGGTTTTTATCGTATTTTTCTCTAATTAGATCTTGGTGTTCTATCTCATTATCACTATATGATTCCACTTGGTGAGTATATGTTTTAACCTCCTGACATACATATTTCTTACAATTTCAACAAATAATACATGTGTCGTTGTTAATTTTTTTAAATAGTTTAATAAGTTTATTTGCAAAACCAACAAATTACAGATAATAATATATTGTTACACATAGGCTTTGCCCATAAAGTTACCTTGTGTGTGGGTGAACAATCAATTTTATCAGAATAATATAGTCTGTGCACACATCAATGTAAATTATATACCAATAGATAATATAACTGTAATAAATACCAATACGGACTGTAGAACCCGGAATTAATTGCATTCTCATCACTTATTAGTCAAGAAGGTATATGATTATCACCGTTGCAATGTACATTATCAAAAGCGAGTGGGAGTGGTATAATCTATGCAAACAAATAAATGTCTATATCAGGTGCAAAACTATTTTGAAATAAATTGTCTGTTCTGTGCGATTAGCTCAAAGCGAAAGCTAAATGTAAAATAAAGACAAGAGGCTGTGGAGATTTGCGGCTATCATTACTTTTATGTTATTTTCACATAATTGTATAACAGCAAATATATTACAACTTCTGAAGATCATTCATGTAATATAAGGTTGGTTTGGTATTATTAACATTAATTACAACTCTCCCATCTACGGTCCAGACATTTTCGGCTTGAAATTTTGCGGTTGCTGCTTTTAAACAGTTGGCACGAGTTTTTGTAAGATTTTCTTTAATAACGATCCGAGATCCTTTTAGCTGCTTTTTGACCTTATATATTAGATTTTTGTAATGGTAGCTTATGAACTTTACTATTATTGGTCGGGGGTGGTTATTTTCTGTTCTACCCATTCTGTGACAGCGATCAATATGTTCGAGTAGAAATGGAACTTTCAGATTATCATTAAACAGTTTTAATACACACACACACTTATAGCTTCACTAGCTGAAACCCGCGGCATATGCCGCATTTAAAATATACGACGAATCTAATAACTTTTATGTCTTACCAGTACCTTATTAGCTCTTAACAACTTCGATACGCGGGCATAAAAAGGATGATTATGCTCTAGGGCATTAAGGGTTGCTATAGTTTTAAATAGATTAATACAATACAAACACGAAGTTGACATTTGTCATTTTATTTATTTTCATTTACAATGAAAGAACAATTATTAAATGTACCAGTAATAGAAACACTTTTCCCGTTTAATTGTAAGGTTGCGGTATTTGATATTGAAGACCCTCCAGCTAGAAGTTTGGCGACTTTATTTTTGGATGCGATACTGTCTTCTAAATATCCTTCCACAACGCTCGAACTCCTCCAGCCGCCATGTCTTTTTAATGTAGTCATACTGGCTCCTGCGTCCGCTAGTAAGGTGGCTGATGTTCTTCGCAAACAATGACCTGTGTATTGGTCGGCATCTTTCAAATTTAAATATTTAGCTATGGTAGCAGGAATCTTTCCAAATGTATTTTTTCCAACAACCTGAGCACAACAGCGGCCGTTTCTATAATTTGCGAAGTACCTCCGTAAGCCTTGTGGTCGCAACGATCCATATTTTCTTATCAGCTTCAAAGAACCCATTGTTTCGTCATCAATAATGGTAAAAATACGTTTCTTGTCGGTTTTTGTTTCGGGTATGGTCACAACAATGACTTCACCCCTGTCGTCTATATGATTAATTAACATATTCACTAATTCTTCCCGCCTGCAACCTCCAAACACCCCAAATAACAGCGCCACTTTCATCATCAGAAACGTTTCGTTTGGTGCTTCCTGAATAAACTTTATCACCTCCTCTCGAGTTAAAACCTTCGATTTTTTTGGTTCATATCCTTTAGATCTTTGTTTTAAAAAAGCTACTAACTTGGGGTATTTTCCAATGTCAATATTTTGGTTCAGTAGTACTGTTTTCTTGAGCATAGAAAACTTTGTCCAGAGCGAGTTTGCAGCAAACTTTCCAGACTGTAAATAAGTAAACAAATTACCATAATGATAATAACAGTGTGAGACATACCAATTCTTCAAAATATCCCAACAAAACTGTTTCATTAATGAGTGCAACACCATTGTCTACCATCCATTCTTGAAATTTGTCAAATTCCACTTCGTACAATCCTTTTGACTTTCGGGGTAATATATTTTCCGTTGCTCTCGCTGCTCTTTCGAGAATTTCTTTGGGAATTTCAATAATTTCTCCGTTATTCATCATTTTGTATTTCGTTCTGTCAGCGTTTTGTGCAAAACAAACTTTTGGTTGTTTAGATACTTTCCCTAGTTACCAAATTCACAGACCACTCGTCACGATAAACTTCAATCATATCAATATTAAATTATTGTTCTCCAAGGTATAGAACTGGGGGTAAGACATAAAATATTGTATGTACCACGGGCATTACTTGATGTCTATGCCCTCTGGCGACTTAAAAACTCTCGGGCCTAGCGGCCCTCGACCTTTTAAACTCGTCGCCCTCGCGCATAAACATCATAATAATGCCCTTAATTCATAAATAACTATTGTTGCACTAAAGAAAGTTTTAAAAGCACGTTACAGATTGGAAATATTTGGATAGCCTCCAGGCCACTTTCTTCCTACATATTGGATAAACCGATACTGCTGAATTGAATAGTGTCTTCTTTTTACTTCCTTTTACGATAAAGGAAGTATTGGATTCACCCCAAAAATTCGAAATTGAGTTTTCAACAGATCTTCACGTTTTAGGGTCCCCTGATCCCAAAAAACATATTTTTTTTCATTGGTCTGTGTGTCTGTCTGTCTGTGTGTCTGTCTGGCTGTGTGTCTGTCTGACTGTGAACAGAATATCTCAAAAACGAAAAGAGGTATGGCGTTGAAACTTCATATATAAGTTTTGTGTACTATGTAGATGAGACAGTAAGCTTTTGAAGAAAATCGCATAACCGGAAGTAGGTGTTTACTCTTGTGATTTTTCAGTTTTTTTCGATTTTTTCAAAAACGGCTCTAACGATTTTTTTCAAACTTTACATTTTTATTACATTTTTAATGTGCATTGACGTGAAATAGGTGATTTTCCAGTTGAAAACTTCTAAAGTGGGTTTCTTTTGTTTTTTTTTTATTTTTTTTATTAACTCCTATTTTAAATGGAACACCCGGTATATTATTACATTTTTGAATTCTGCTTAAGATTTTAGAGAAAATTTGTCTCTTCAACTAACGCTCTATTTTGTACCGTTTTTGTAGAATTCGTAATTTTTGAAAATTTTTGACAAATGCTTAAAAATTAAAAATTAAATTTTTGACTAATTATATGATCACTGTAAAAGGAAGTTGTGTGAGTGTATCACATCAGATTTTTTCTGTTCAGTATTAAATGCCTAGAGAAATAATAAACCGTTGGTATAGAATGAAATGTCCCTAAGACAGAAAGAGAACTGAATGTCAGCGCCTCTAGTGGCCGGGAAGTTCATTTTGGCGGGAAATTGAAAATACATTTCTGGTAATATTTTACTATACTGTTTATTGAAATTTGATATTTGATAACCTAGCATGAGACAATCAGTGATAATCATAGAAATCCATAAATCATCGTATTGGTCCATGCTGGTTTATCAAGATAGTTTTCACATGGCAGCTTTGGTTTTCACTTCCTTGGGTACTGATATTAACAATTTGTGACCAAGGTATAATTACTCGACGCTATTCTTGGGCTAACAGTCAACAAAAGAAAAAAAACGACATAATATAATAGTTGATTTATTGTCCAACAAAAAAATCTCCATTTATAGGACACTTAACAACTACAAAAATAATTACATAATTTGGTGCACAAATAATAGGTATAAATATATAAATTTAGGCATAACAAGTTTGGCTCCAATGAGGAAGTCATCGCAGCTACGGAGGCGTTTTTGGAGGGACAACCGTCCCACTTCTATTTGGAGGGGTTAAGAAAACTGGAGAAGCGTTGTGCTAAATGTGTTAGCTTGAGGGGGGAGTACGTTGAATAAAATGTTTCATATTTCGCTAGCACGTTTCTTTCTATTTAAAGCCTGGAACTTTTCAGCACATCCTCGTACTAGATAAGCTGCCTTAAAGCAGCATATTTTATCGTAGGTAAACTAAGGTCAAGAGTTTCCCAACATTTTGAGGTAAGCTGTATTTTGTCTCAAACTGTTGCAAATTTACCTGTTTGTAATATTGGTGTTTGAGGACGAGGTGTTATACTCTCTGCCTCAGTGTTCAATACTGCACCTGGTGTAATACAAGCAAACTCCATAGTTTCCCCAGGATGCTCTAATCGAAGTACTGCCGTAGGCCTTGCCCCTAGCTGGGGCTCAAGAATTTCACCCTGCGGGATGCTATGTGAATATTCTCGTTCGATCTGGGGCATAACTGCTAGGAAAAAATAGCATGCCACATTCAGCTACTTAAAAAAATAACCTTAACTCACCTGGCATACTGGTTGAAAAATCTGCAGTAAGATGTTGTGCCACTTCTATCAGGGATGAACTTTGTTGCTCTGCAACTACCCCAAAAAACTACCTACATGCGTTATGTATACAGCTACCTAACTGGAAAAAATAGTTTTGGTAACGCTGTTCTTTTTACAACATTATTTGGGCCAAAATCTTCTTTGACAAAATGTTTGTCGCATACCCGAAAGTTATCGTAAACATAGTTTTTATTGCGGGTAAAAAGCTTTCTGTTACCAATTGCATGCAACAACTTGGAGTATAATTTAGGGTTTTTTTCAGGATGTATAAATCGATGTCGACCGTGGTTCCTCTCAGGGATGCAGTTTGGCACGCAGCAGTTAATTTTAACCATTTTAAATTGGTTAAGAACCTGGAGAAATAATAAACCAAGTCTTATTTCTCTAGGGGTAAGAATAATGACTGACAGGAGAGCGATGTCCGGTAAATAATATAGATCACTGCAAGGCAAACTCTACAAGTGGCGCCATCTGATCGGCCGGGAAGTGCGGCTCTTTGAGCAACTATGACTGTCCTCACTTTTACCCATACTGTTTTCACTCTATACCAACGGTTTATTATTTCTCTAGGATTAAATGCTAATTATTGTTACAATGCTATAAATCCAGTTAGTGGAAATGTCACTGGGACAGTTTCTAAAAACTAAATTCCTGGAATTTGCTGATCTCTAAAAGCACTATATTTAGACAAACCTACAATTTTCTGAAAATAGGGACAATTAAGTACTTATCTGCTTTTGGAATATCCCAAATATAAAGGAAATATTATGTTTTATTGTTATGATGGATAATTTGTATACGTATTTAAGTGTCTAATTCCTATTCCAAAAACTCAGGTAATCAACCCCACTTGTAAAACAACCTGATATCAGCAACATTATTGCTTAAAGTTCTTGGTGTTCAGTCGCTTTTGTAATTTTGTCTTGGTATATTGTTTATTTGGCTTGGTGTCTTGTTCTTATAAGTGGTGTGTGAATCAACATTAGGGCGACCACCCGTCCCGATTTACCCGGGACAGTCCCGTGTTTGATGACCAATGTTCCGGTCCCGAGTTGGTATCGCCCGGGACATAACATTTCCCGATAGAGGGTAAATTTATTTCCCCCCTTTATTTCATGTATTACGACTTCGTTTCGTCAGCAAAAGCAATAGCTGACAAAATTTTTTAGCTCTTTGAAAAAGCACAATCTTCCAAGTAATAGAATATCAGCATTGTCTGCAGATAATGCAGCCGTAAATTTTGGAAAACAGAACTCCGTCTTTAAAATACTATCTCTCGAAAATGATAAACTCTTAGCTGCACATTGTCCAAGATTTTAAGAGTTTTACTTCCTCTTACGAAAGGAAGTATTGGGTTCACCCCAAAAATTCGAAATTGAGTTTTCCACAGATTTAAAGTCCCCTGAACCCAAAATACATATTTTTGTTCATTGGTCTGTCATTCTGTCTGTGTATGTGTGTCTGTCTGTCTGTGAACAGAATATCTCAAAAACGAAAAGAGGTATGGCGTTGAAACTTCATAAATAAGTTTTGTGTACTATCTAGATGCGACAGCAAGCTTTTGAAGAAAATTTTTCAAAAACAACTCTTAAAACGATTTTTTTTCAAACTTTACATGTTTATTACATTTTTAATTTATATTGATGAAAGATAGGTGATTTTCCAGTTGAATACCTCCAACGATTTTTTTTAAACTTTACATTTTTACTACATTTTTAATGTGTATTGATGTGAAATAGGTGATTTTCCAGTTGAATACTTCTAAAGTGGGTTTCTTTTGTTTTTTTTTGCTATTTTTTTTATTAACTCCCATTTTAAATAAAACACCCGGTATATTATTACATTTTTGAATTCACCTTAAAATTCTAGAGAAAATTTGTCTCTTCAACTAACGCTCTATTTTGTACCGTTTTTGTAGTATTTGTAATTTTTGACAAATGGCTAAAAATTAAAAATGAAATTTTTGACTAATTATAAGAACACTGTAAAAGGAAGTTGTGTGAGTGTATCACACCAGATTTTTATGCTTGGAGTTGCGTCGCGTGGTATTGTTTTGTTTGTTGATTTAGCGTTTTTAAAGTTATTTTAACAGTTTTAAGTGTAGTTAATAGTGGTTAGTAGTGTTAGAAATATTATATAGTGACATTATTGTTTAAGAACTAAGGTGTTGTTATTGAAGAAAGAGATTATTAGTGGGTAGGTATTCTCCAGCATACATGGCCAACTTCTATTTTAAATAAACGCAATTTTTTGAAAGGGGAAGAAAATGGAGCTGAGCAATTATTATTTAACCCTCGAGGAAGCACACCGAGATAGATACATGTCGAAAATATCAACAATTGAAGTTGATCCTTACTTAATCGCATTAGAAGATTGCTCGACCGAGATTGAAAGTTTCCCGAAAGTTTTTTATCCGGATTTATTTAATTATTTAGTGTACGCCAAAAGTGCATATACATGTGAACAAATGAAAGCCTACAAAAGTCTCGAGGCATATAATCAGGCAGCTTGTGGCTGGGTAAAGATTTGCGTGAAAACCTTTGGGTGTTGCGTGCTTGTATTAGGAAACGTAAGAATTTAATATATTATAATGATAATTATGTACTTAACTATATTGTTTGTTGTAGGTGTTGCACTCTCAACGTCTAAGAGAGAAGTTGCTATTGCCGTGGATAATTGCGAAGAAGGACGGTGAAATTGTGTCTGCGCATTGCGACTGAGTTGCTGGGCTTGGTGAAAGCTGTACACATGTGGCAGCAGTGCTATTTTGTCTAGAGGAAGCTGTGAGGAAGTTGGAGCAAGTTAGTTGCACGGGTAAAACGGCATATTGGATGCCCCCAACAAATAAGCCTGCCGATCCAAGTCGTGGGGTGGACTTGGACTTTGCAACTGCAAAAAAGAAGAAAGTTGGGCACGATCAACCTCTGCGATGTAGAGACAAGGAGAGAACAGTTGTACCCTCAATGACTGAAGATGAGAAATTCGATTTACTTCGAAATTTGGCAAACACTTCTCAAGGTTCGGTACTGCATACCGTCACGAAGCCCTTTTCTGAGCGGATTTATGCTGAAATTGAATACAAGAAAAAAATTACGATTATGGTACATTATAAGGAGGAGCACGAGAACAAAACATTACGTGAACTGCAAGAAATAGGTAATTATAGTTAAATACATTTTTTGTCTGTAATTTAATTAAATTTAATGAGAATAACATTTACCTAATGTAACAATTTTCAGGTTTGTCCGCAGATCTGTCGGTACCCAACCTAGACTGCAGAAATATTGAAAAGGAAACACGACTGCAGTCCAAATCAAGAGCTTGGTTTTTGTATCGAGCTGGAAGAGTGACAGCTTCTAAATTTAAAAGCTGTTGCAGGACCTCCGTGGATAAGCCATCCATGTCAGTAATCAAGTCCATCTGCTATCCCTCTCAATATAAATTAAAGGTGAAGGCCCTAGAGTATGGATGCGAACATGAGGTGCAAGCCGTTGCTGATTTTACTAAAAAAATGCAGGAGACGCATGAAAATTTTGGAGCGGACAAGATGGGTTTGTTCATAAATTCCAATTACCCATATTTTGGTGCATCTCCAGATGCAGTTGTACAATGCGATTGTTGTGGTATGGGTCTTCTCGAGGTGAAATGCCTATATTGTGCAAGACATAGTGGTGTAATTGAATTGATGGAAGAGAAAAAGAATTTTTTTTTGAAGTTTAAGGATGGTGAAGTGACAGTTTCAGAAGACCATGCCTATTATTATCAGGTGCAAATGCAACTTGCTCTTACGAAAGTAGACTATTGCTATTTACTTGCGTGGAGTAAGGAAAACTGTACTTTCACCAAAATCCAATTCAACAGCGTATTTTGGGAACGTGAAAGCGAAAAAGCAAAAAATCTGTTTTTTAAAGTACTTTTTCCTGAGGTACTGGGAAAGTATTTTACAAAAGCGGAAACAAAAGCAGACGAAGCAGAAGTAGAAAAGCAGGACAATGACTGGGAAGATGCAAGATGTCCTGTAGAGTTATATGATGAAGTTGTTCTAACAACATCAGAGGACGAAACAAATGGTGCTGCAGAATTGCTACAAGCCGATCCAAATAAAGTTTTGTATTGTGTGTGTCGGCAAGAAGACGATGAGAAAACGCCAATGATAGGGTGCGACTCCGGGTTCTGCAAAATCGAATGGTACCATTTGAGTTGCCTAGGTTTAAAAACAACACCTGATAATAATCCGTGGATTTGCAAGTTTTGCAAATAAACATTTATAACTCTTTCTGTAGGTTTAACATACAGATTTTATGAAATGTAATGCTTTTTTGTGAGCTAAGTAATATGTAAGGTATTATAATAGCTATTATATTAGTATTTATTTGTTGGAATTAAATAAAAATAATTTGCTTTTAACAGTTTTTTATTTGAAATATTTAGTCAAGTGGAACAATTCCAGGACACAAATTTAATAATACTGAACAAACCACTACTATTTTATCAATAAATGCAAAATCATCGTCCCCCTTTTTCAGGGCTACTAAAGGGAAAATTTCGTGCAATATTTTAAATTTTAATTTCAAAAGCCCTATCACTCTCTCGATGTGAATTCGTACGCTTGCTAATTTCCTTGTCGATTCTACCTCTAGAGCATTCAACTGTTTTCTTTTTTTTTAAAAAGCAGGGCACTGTACTTCTGCACAATAGATTTTAACTGAATCTTCTATGGCAAAACCTCGATCAGCTACGACTAAGTCGCCCGGCATTAATTTGTCGAGAAAGCCACAGGTTTCAGCGGAGTAATGCCTATTAAAAATTTCATCGTGTGATGGTGCTTATGAGACCAAGTTTTTGCAGCTGCCTCTAGATTTGAGGGTTTCTCAATAAAAACCTCGAAACAATCAATTATCACTGTAGTGCGTAACTTTAAAACATTTTTAAATGAACTGGGCATGTTCATTTGTATATCCTCTCTGCTTGGCCATTGTATAAAACACTTTAGTCTGCAATAAAGAATTTCGACAACCCTTTCAAATGTTTGTGCCGCTGTTGTACGGTGGCACTGAAATCTATTGCCCAGATCAGTAAACGCTAAATTTAGCCTTAATTTCATTAAACCTAACACTAATTGTTGAAATTTTGTCAAACTGCCTTGTCCTGAAAGGTAAGGCTCTACTACTTTATAGACATTTTCTAAATATACATATTCAGGAAATCCTGTATAATATAATGTATTACTATCACTATTTTTGAAATAGTCCTGGTCCAACTTATATTTTTTTAATTCCTCCCTTAACGAATCAATTTCTTCATTTGCTTTACGAAGCCCAAATTGAAGCTGTTCGTAGGTGATCTCCGCTGGAACATCAACATCCATACTTTCTTCTACGTCTTCTGGTGGATTAATAGGTATTTGTTTAGTCTGTAATCAATTAAAACTGTAATACCTACTTTCAAATATAAAAAGTATAGCATTCAGATTCAGTACTAACATGCACAAAATCGAGCACTAAAATCAATCGATACATACCTTAGCATCACGATCTTTCAGTCTTTTAAATCTAACTGTTGATTTCACCTGGAGGGATGTTGTGTGGCCCATACATTTTGTGGGTACCCAATCGGGGTTGTCTTGGTCAAACAAAGAAGCCGGTTTTTCTGAAGAGGAAGTCATTTAAATTACAAATTCGAAATTTTTCGCTACTACTTACTATTTCTTACCAGAATGAAAATGGAGTGAACATACACGACCTTATTTAAGTTTTGATTCTGTCAAATCGTCTCTCTTGATTGCAGCAATCCATTTTTTTCTCCGTAACTGCAAGAGTTTGGAAACTTTTCTGCCACTGGTGAAAATTGAAGGAATTCTGTAAAAAATATCAAATCATAATAAAGAAAACAATACAAATCGTGAAATAAACTATTTAATTTATATACTTATTTACCTAAAGAAACGAATCAATGGTGCATCCCTGGCTGCATTACTACCACACTTTACCACCATACAGAACGAAGGCATTTTAAAAACTGAACAAATAAACACTTATGGCAATAAAAATATTTAAATAATCCTTTGGCAGCCAATTCTAATTAAAAAACTAAATATTTTTGCAAGTACAGCACTCCGAAACTACGGTTACCGTAATGTTTACATTACAATTTTAGGTTATTTTACCTCCAACCTCGAATTGTGGTCACGTGATGCACGACGCCTTTTCTTCCTAGAGGTAGTAAAGTCCACTTGCAAAAAGTTTCTAACCATATTTTTGTACAAAGCTCTGAATTTAGGTTATTTGCAGATTTAATATTTATGTGTACATAGTACAAACATTCCTGTGTAATGTAAAAAATGTGTGTAGGCCCTAACAAGAGCATTAATTGTTCTCTCCTTCCATATTACTGGCTCTTAGAAAATATCAAGACCACGCCCACAATACCTAACTGCACATAGACCAGGAGTTGATATGTTTGACCTTGGGAAGTGTTCTGCTTTATTATAGAGTTATGATGATCACTACGAAACATTATTCTCTCCAATTCTGAAACGGGCCTTGACCGGCTATGCAGCCTAGATCCATAATAATTAATCTCCTTCAAGAGTATAGTCAATTTGTGCTTTTATGTATTAACGTACGTTTTCTGCAAGATTCGCCAGAAACCAGTCAACTGTGAAATGCGCAGGCGAGGAATGACTTATTCAGTTGGCGGATGTAAATGGGGTTCAGCCGTCTTGGTTCCGCTGAAAGTGGGCTAATCGCAAAGTGCAACTTATTGCGTGGGGTTCAAACCTTGCTTTGCCTTCAAGAGCTGGTGCTCTTAGCGAGGTCTCATTGGGGTGTTGCGTGCCTAAGAAATGCAAGCCACAAAGCTGACAACATCTTCAACCTGAACAGTGCCGGTTTAAGGTACTTTAGCGCCCGGTGCTAATCGTAACCGCTGCCCCTACCTATATTTTTATAAATTAGTAATTTAAACTATCTGAAATTATATTTTTATATTATGTTTAAAAAGAAGGGTTCCAAAATCCGAAATGATTTATTATAAATATCTTTACAGTATACATCAGTGAAAAATAAAATAATAAAAAACAACAAAAACTAGAATAAATAAGAAAATACACCCACAAAATAAAAAGCTAATATTTGGTTTTTATTTACAACAATAAGATAAGAAAAAAGAAATAAAAAAAATAACATTCTTAAACATTGGCTTTCTATTTGTGTTTTCTACAATATCTTAATATCATTAATATACTAGGAACTGAGTTAAAATTAAATATATAAAACATAAAAATGAATATTACGTTTAAAACTAATAAAAAAACACAAACTAACTTTGGTTTTTAAAATCAACTAAAAAGTCAAAATTAATTAATAGGCAACACAAAACAACAAAGCCAATGCCCAATATTACAATACATTGACATGTCTGACTACTAATAATATACTAGGAACTATATTAGGAAGGAATTTTGGAAATTAAGATGATCACATATAAGTACAATCACATTCATAATAAAATACAGAAGAGGAGTTTCACTCAGTTTTACAAGAGTCACTTTCTTGCTTTTAAATTTGAAAAGGTTTGGATTAGCTAGTTAGTGAGTACGGTTTTTAAAATGTCTAAATTTACTGATAATATGGCCAAAGAATTTAATTTTTCTTGTGCAATTGAATTTCGAAGATAGGTTTTAACCCGCTTCAGCGTGGAAAATGAACGCTCCCCACTAGCATTCCTAACCATTATAGAAAAAAAATACGAAGGCACACATGAATATATTAATTTATTTTCATGTAACAATTTAACTAAATCTTTGGGAGATTAAACATCTTTTGTACACTTGGATATACGATTAATTTCAAACTGAAGATTATCTGGATTATCAAGACTTGGAAGATGTTCCCATTTTCTCTCTAGGTCTTACTCTTAAAATAACTTTGGTATTTGGTTGCCTATTTCTTTTAGTGCTAAGCTATTCCTTTGTAGTCATATTGACCAAACTCGTTTCGTCGATATTGAAAGTACTGGGCCAATTTATAACGCTAACAATCGTTTTTAATACGTTAACCCAATGTTCCTATACAGAGTTAATTCCTTTTTCAAGTTTCTTATAAATTCTTTGAGTAGTTAAAATCGCGAGGTATATATTCTCAGATTGTTGAAGTGCTCAAAGGGTTTTCGTGTTCATCAAACCTGTGTTACTTTATGTGCCTCGCCTGGATTTGCCTGACTCGCTTACGCTCGTCAGTCAAACGCGTCCAGTCTCGCAGTCCGGTCCGATCGGGTCACAAAGTATCACTTTTACCTCTTAAATAATGAAACACTGCATGCCGTGTTAAACCGACAAAAGTACAAGGCTTAATTCAACTGTTTACTATTTTCGGATTTTTCTAAACAAACTTCCCATTGATTTTAATAGGAACATTATCTAACAACACAATTACTTATTATGCCTATTGATTGTGTTTTTTAAAACTACGAACACAAGTACTACATTTCATTTAATAATGAGGGTTTATTACTGCCTTGCTGAATGGGACCCACAGTCGCCCACAGACTCCGTTTAAACACACCCTTACAAATCGAGGCTTTGATGCTTTGGTTGACATCACGCTTGTATTTGACAACTGTGAACTTTTTGTGTGTGACCTGTCTCGTGTTTGGTTTTGTGGTGCTTCGTCTTCTAGCAGTTATTAAATTCGTCCTAAATTTTAAATGCGGCAGACGCCGTGGGCTACAGCTAGTAATATACTATTATGCGGCCTGCTTAGGTCTACCAGACGTCGGGAGATGAGCCGGACATGATAATATGCTTACTTCGTCGTCGTGCCAACTTTATTAAGTGCGAGTCTGAGTATGTAATAGAACTATCGTAGTATCGTATGTGACCGCTAATATCGTATGTGACCGCTAGAGTTATTACACTAGCGCGCTCTGCGTGCCGCCCAAGAAAAATTTACCGCCCGGTTCTACAGCACCCAATAGCACCCATGTAAAACCGGCACTGAACCTGAAGCTGCAGAACCTCCAGAAGGTGGTACTCTTTCGTAAGCAACGATAAGGAGTCATCCACAGCTAGGAAATATAGTAAATCTGTATATTGAGAAACTGGGCATAATTAAGAGAAGAAGGTCTTAGGTCAGTTTGAAGTTAGTGCAATTAAAAGAAATTCCTCCATATTTCGTCACCTTTTTTTGTTGTGCAGCTGGAAAGATCGAAAAGTCTTGTGACGTCAAACACCCGCTTGGGTTTTGGATCGCATTTACGAAACCCGGTGGCATTTCACCGGTGAAATGCCGATTCAGGGTCGGCCTTCTGATAGAGCGGCTCCATGGAGATTTAAGATTCGCGTATAAGACAATTCGTTTTGTTTTCTTTTATTGTTATTTAAATATAAATGTATGTCAGGTATGATGTACACACTAACTGTCATACTATTAAATGCTAGCAGTTCTATGCTATCTTGCTCATAGTACTAAATGGTATCAGCTACCGTTTGTATTAGCAATGGCCCTGTGTTCTTTCATTTGATTTTTTTATATATTTGTATGTCTTTAAAGCCAAAACATATGTGTAAAACATTTATTGTAAACATATTAACTTTTACTGGAGTGGAAATGTGGAGTATCTAGTTTCAGATCTTGAGGTTGGTGGATGGGTTGCCACAACGTCGTTTTATTGATTATACCACTCCCTCCAACATCAACCAATTAAAAACGACAAAATGCATAGTTACACATGCACTAAGTTTTGATAATGTACAGTCGTGTGCAAATAAATCTGGGACAATGGTTTTTTCATATGTAGGTTTAGTTGGAAATTGAAGAATATCTCCATAGATTTTCTGCTACCAGAAAGAGCTACATTTTCATTTACTTGTCAAAGTGTAATGTAACTCTTTCTAATAGTAGGAAATCCATGGAAATATGCTTCAAATATTAACTCAATTTACATATGAAAAAACCATTGTCCCAGATTTATTTGCACACGACTGTACATTGCAATTGAATATCACATACCTTCTTGATTAATAGGTGATAATTACACGCCTTCACAAACATCACGTTACTGCTGTCAGTACAATTGTCATAACAACCACATTAACTGTACTTTTAATATTTAAAATACACTATTCAAATTTTGTTTATTGACCCGTGATATAATCTAGCCGAATGCAACTCGTGTCTGCTCGATTATCAAATCATTTCTGTTTCCACTCGATATATTGTTTTAGGCAATCACGCTCGTCCTTCGGACTCGCGTAATTGCCAAACAATATATCTCGTGAAAACAGAAATGAATGAAATGATTATTTGATATCAAGAACCCACTAGTTGCATTATATATGATTATCTCTAACCTCGACTGAGAATCAAAGGTAAGAGGTCTCTTTTTATCAACCGAGCTAACTGGAAACAACGAGGCAAATAATTATTCAAATACCTACTAAGGTGTGAGACGTCTTTTTCAATACGATTTGTAACATTGTAACTGTGGGTTCGAACCATAGTAAGATTAAACAAGCCGCGTTACAAGTCTAACATAGTAGTGAAGGAGTAATTGAAAATATTTATATTACCAGACGGTGTTCAGTAAATACGCACTAGTAACAATTTAAACTACATATACTTTACATTTAATACAGTACAGCGATATTCAAAATTACCAGCAACAGCTTCAGTTTTAGTTTCAGGAATGTGTAAACGAACAATGCCGTTTTCGACAGAAATTATTGTACCAGCACGTAACACATTAGATTGGTAAATCTAAAAATTATTGGTATTATTATTGTAACTTTAAGTAAAGGAGTTCAATGGTAGCGAGTGGTAACATACAGGTTACGGACTTACTCTCGATCCATTGTTAATTGTACAGATTGTTATAATTTATTATTAGTATTATTACTGGGTTCAGTCCCCTTAAATTATATGGAAAATTCAACTATTCCTCCTATGGTGTATACGTACTTACAGTAACGAAAGGGATGCGCTGAGTGGCAATAGCATTATCTTTATACAAAAACAATGGTAATAAATTAAATTATCAAATCAAATTAATTCAATCATTTTAGAGGCTGGAGTATATTTACTTTGAAAATCAGTTTAATTGAAAATGAAGCTTTCGAGTTGGTTATTTATGATTTACTTTTTTTTTAATTTACGTAAATATAGAACAGCCACATTCTAGAGATAAAGATATGAAATATGAAAGTGACGTGGAAGTTGCCTACATTTTTCCCATAAGGAGCAAACCAGAAATTTTCCTATCTGCCTGTCTTAATATTCAGACCTTACGGAACACTAATTTAGTATTTAGAGTTGAATAGAAATCTTCACTTACCATTTGAACTGCTTTATTCTGATGTTGGTCATATTTCATTCACACACATTTTAATACCAATTTTGGATTCTTAACGTATGTGTATACAGGTTTAAACTGAAAGGCAAAAAGAGAGATGTCCTCAATCATTAACGCGTATAGATTTATATGGAATAAAATAATTGTTGCGGAAATATCTCATAAAACTGATATTTCTTCAAATTTACCCTATCGTACTGATAGTGTTGTTGGATAAGATATATTTCTTATTTTTATAAGTTACTATCAACTTTTAAAATTGCAGTTATATTAATTAAGTTAACTAGATGTGATTGGAACTAGATGAAAAGATATCCTTTAGAATGAGTAATAATAAAATCCAAAATTCCAAGATGGCCCATTACCATATAAAGGGTGTACAACGATGTAAGGTCCATACGTGATAATCACGTCAAACCGAGTACAAAATTATAATGAAGTTACGTTCTAAACCAAAGTGTTTCCAAAATACAAGGTACAAAATATTTATTGGAACCTTACAATAATTTCAATGTAATCCAAAAAATTATTCGAAATAGCCACCGTTATGTTCTGAACACAATCTCGCTCTTGTTAAAAAAATGCAGTTGCCCTGCATAATATATCGTTGTAATTTCGAATTAATTCTGCGGCCCAAACAATGAGCCTGTCTGAAAAAGAGCTTTCAGTAGTTGATGAGCCAATGCCGACGAAAAAAAACTGATCCACTGCTGATGTCATTCTTCTCCACGGAGTCGCTCGGGGTAATGCCTACATCTAATAGTCAATTTTCTAAGCAGGAAAAACGATCTCTGAGAAAGTGGACTAATATGTATGGCTTTTTGACAATCCACAATTTCGAAAGGCAGAGCATTGGCTATAAAGCGTCTATATTCCATGGAAAGGAAGATGGACGTCGGTCTCGAATTTTGTAAGTTGTGCATCTACAGGTTTGGTGATTACATAGCCAAAAGGAACCTAATGCCACACTACATGGACAATGACAGCACGAGGCGGTGGTTTCTTCTCTGGTTCTTCGTCTGCCACCCTATCAAGGAACCTCGACTAGTTCTTGAAGCGGCACCGAAATGACGTGGAAAATGTTTAAATGATTTCTTCTCTAAAGGACCTGGGCTTCTCAAGCAGTTGGATCATGCCTTGACCAGATGGCATCAGTATCGCATTGCAGTTGTCGGAGACATCAAAAGAATGTTCCACCAGGTCGTACTTTGTGAAGAAGATAGACCAGCAGAGACGATTCGTGACACCAGAAGAAACATCGTTCCAACCAAATATGGAATGACACTATTTTTCTTCGGTTTTAAATCTTCACCTCGC